>JAWWEE010000001.1:77791676-77813789 GCA_035221455.1 Xenops minutus | reverse complement strand
TTTTCTCTTTTCTTTTTCTTTCTGAGTGTTTTAATTATTTGAAAACCATCAAGAATTTTAGTTTAAAGGAAGATTTTAAATTTTACAACCAGAAAAAGGAGGTTGAAAATGACCACATTAATTACCCCAACCTACTGTGAAAGCTGACTGTTAGCAACAGAACTGTAACCAAATGCATTACATTATACTTTGGCTACATTTGTGTGCATTCTGCACAAACAACCTAAAAGAGCTTTCTGTTTCTCAAAGCCCTCTGTTTAGTGACCTGGATTTCTCTGAGACCTTAAGATTTCCAAAACAATCCACAAAAAATACCCCAAACAAAAGGAAAGAAATTTGTTCAGGTTTATATTGTACCTTCTATTTTAAATTCTCACCTAGAACAAAATATTGAAAATACTATCAAGAGTTTCTACACAAGCAGTGGGACAATTCGAAATGCCAAAGAGGCAGAGGGTGCAGAACTAACTACCCCTAGGACACGGGATATCTACTTACTTAATACGCTGACCTGCAAAGAAAAATACTTTAGGGAACAAGGTATCCTTTTGTTTCTCCAAGCACTTATATTAATTATGCATTACACATGCAACTCCACACTTTCCCATTTACTAAATAGAGAGTAAACTCTAACTGAAGACAATAATATACATTAAGAGCCTTCACCTGTATATTTACTAAGGTATTCTCAAGTATTCGATGTTTAGCATGAATAGTACGAACATTTCACACACCATTTCATTTCAATATGAAGATGCATGTATCTTCCTGCTCTTATAAAGGCAAGTCGACAATACCAATGTCTAACATCACACTGAGAAAACATATTTAGAAAACACACATTGTTTTCTAAATTTTGTCAGCACTCATATGCTAGAAGGAATTGCAGAACTAACTGGATCATATTCTTTTAAAATTTTATCATCAAAAGGTAGAAAGGTGATGTTCCTTTGTTTTTTTACCTTTAAGCAACCTTTGCCAGAGACTAATTCACTGGAAAATTGCTTCTCCAGTGCTAGTTCTTTTTTTGCTCTGAATTGCATCTGATTGTCTCCAGATTAATACACAAATATGACAGACAGTGCTGAGAAGTACTTTACATTTCTGATTTGAAATTACATATATTAATCATTGTTCTGATTACTATTTTCAATATTCGAAGTCTATTTTTCTAATACTGTAACTATCCCACATAATTACGAGAAGTATAAAATTTGTCAGTGCACATTTTCTCTGGATTATTTATGCTTCTCTAAGGGTTCTATATAGTCAGTCCCTGAGGTAAGAAAGAGCTCCATGTAAGGAACACAAAAGCTGAAGGGGAAAACACCCTTTCAATTACTTCTAGGAAAAAATACTTCTGGATGGCCATAGGTGGGCAGGTGTCAGATAACAGAAAAGCCTTTCCCAAATAATAACAAAATTACCGGTTTTCCCAACATCTCAAGATCTTTTCTACACATTTGCATTTCAGCATGTTACAGATCTTGCTATGAATGAGGCAATACAGCTTTGTGGGAGTCCTTGATAAAGCTACAGATGACACATCACAGAAACCATCAGTATTATTGCTGGACAGCACCTCCAAATCAAACAGACATGGAAATAAATATGCTTTGCCTAATGAGAAGCTAAACATTTGCATGCCCCATTAGATTTGGGGGTTGGACTAGATGATCTCCAGAGGTCCTGTGCAACCTTAACTATTCTGTGATTCTGTGATTAGTATGCACTTTTGTGTGACATAAATAAGTGACATAAATGAGAGAACAAACTTTATTATAGTGGTAAAATCTATTACTTTCTCAAACAACTTACAATGGAAGTGACTACACGACTACAAGTAAAAATGTATTTCAAACAAAATAACTAGCACGTATAGATTACCTCTTAAATAGTCTAAATATGAGCAGTTTAACAGCAGTCACACTAATAAATTCACTTCAGTGACAGCACTTGAATTATCATTGAAAAAAAATTAAAAATAAAAAAGTTCCTTTATTGCAACTGATGTGCCGTCTCTTTCAATAAAATTTTCATTTGCCAGTCATTATCATTTCAGTGAAAGACTAAATTATTTGCTGCTTGTCAGTGAGGGGCAGAGTGTAGACAAAATACAAGAAGTTGACAAGTTAGATGATGGAAATGAATAAAATTTATGTTCTTATGAACCTAATGGCAAGTAATTATCTCTGAACCGGCAGTACAAATGTACTTTTTCATCATGAATACCTGACGTGTATTAGAAATTTCCAGAAGACATATTATTTATACAGTAAAGCAACAGAGTGGAAAACTGGTTAAATACATGGCTTCTGCATCCAGCATTTAATAGAAAAGTTTACTGAGTGAGGAACCTTCTAGAATTTTTTTTATGCCATGTTAAAAGGTAGATGTTAAAAAAATCCCAAAGAAAACAACAAAAAGTACCCTCTAAGTTCCTAAGTCAACATTCTGCCTCTTTTTGTTTAGTTGGTTTGGTTTTTTGTTTTGAGTTGTTTCATAACATTTACCAGAATCCCAGATTTGGCTGCATCATATGTTCTGGTCACAAACTGCAGCATTAACAAATCTGACTATTACAGGATATGTGTGCGTGTCTATGTAATACAACAGGCAATGCCACAAAATATAGCACTTCCTAACAATACTATTAAACTGTAAGTCAGCATCCAAAAAGTTGTAGATATCAGAATTAGAGTGGACTGTGCTACCATTGTTCTTTTTCACGTGCTTATGCACACTTACATGCTCAGCACAGAAGGCTTGATTCATACTTCCTTTTTTTTTTTTTTATCTAAGATAGGGTCAGTGCCTCATTTGGATGCATGGCACTCTAGTCAGCATTTTGTGTGAGACCCTGTACCTCATTTAGTAAATAATATTCAGATCCTTCTAAAAAGACAGAATATTTAATTTCCTTGTAGACTATACAACATTATTCATCCCTTAAGCACTTAAGTAGTTCAATAATAATTTATCCTCACAATATCCCTGAAGGAAGAACAGCTGGTATTATCCAAACTTACAGATGAGAAAACAAAGCACAGAAAAATCAAGGTCAAACATACCTGTTAAAAGTAGGTGCCTATTTTGAATATCTAGCTCATGTTATAATGCTGAACACACAGCACAACATAGCTACAGCTGCAAACATTGAAGAGTAGCTGGAAGGAGCCACCAGAGGAAAGCTCGGTGAGCTCTTTCTGCTCTGAGCTGAACCATGCTTGGGGACCCTCAGTGACAGCCCATGCCCAGCTCCTCCAAGACACTGCCATGGAGCAGTAGATACAACGCAGCAGCTATGGGAGACCCAAGCCCTTCTGGAGAGGCAGCTGGAGGCCAGGCAAGGTATGCTACAGTGACTCAATGACACCAGATGCCAGCACGTTCGCCATTGCATTGTGCCTATAGGTGTCTTGGAACACAGTTTTCTTTGGGGGGGTTTTATAAGAAAAAAATCAATTGGGAGAATATTTTGCCATAAAAAATTTTATTTAGCAGTTCTGTATAAAAGAAAATAGTTTTCATACTGAGAAACATCAGGAATTCTTAACGTGCCTTGTGCATTAGTACTGAAAAATTAAATGCATGTGTCTTGGAAGTTTTAAGAAGGAAATCAGGCCTACTCAATGTATTTGGTTTCAAAGTACTTTTGTAAGAGTTAAGTATTTTTAAGTTATATAGGAGTACCAAAAGTTCAACCTTACAAAAATTATCTCAAAGAACGTCTTATATACAAGTAGACAGGATTTGCTAGAAGATTTTTGGGGTTGATAAACCTAGAAGTGAATAAGCAAGTATGTCTGATACTTCAATAGTGTTATTTTTGTGTAATTGTACTTCATAAAGCCCCCCGACCACTGCCTTGTAGCAGAACAATGCAGAACAGGACAAACAGTCCTCTAAACAACTGAAAACTCCAAGTGGATATAAAAAGCTACATAGGGAAGACTGCCTTGTGCTCTTCAGCTACACAGTACCAAGTCCTTCCTTCCCAAGAGGAAGGAGGTAGGTGTGATTTGGGAAAACAGGGCTCTCAAAGGATGACAGCTACTCTCACAGGCACCATCCCCTGGGAACAGGTTGCCCAGAGAAGTTGTGGATACCTCATTCCTGAAAGTGTTCAAGGTCAGGCTGGGGTAGGAAGGGCTGGAACTAGATGATCTTTAAGGACCCTTGTGACCCAAACCATTCTAAGATTCTATGATTTATTAAAGGAAAATTGTACTCATTCAGTTTGTTGGAGGTTAACAGCTTTCTTGACTCCTCCTGACCAGAGAGCAATCAGTAAAGAATTTAAGATGTGAGGTTGACCTGAGCCAAAAAAAAAAGAAAAGAAAAAAACCAAACCCAAATCAACAAACCAAACCCAAGAAAAAATCAACACACAAACAGCAAAGGCAGTATGCTTATTCCACCAGTATCTGAATAAAGAATAATTAAAATATAAAAGCTTATACCGTACATTTGTGGGCTTATCAGGAGGACTGTCAGTACTTGAAAAATGTAAAATGCTGAACCAACTACCAGAAGTTAGTTACTGAGTTAAATACCTGAAGTCAAAGCACATCTATTTTCTCCCATACAGAGAAAAATAAAAATAAAAAAAAGGAAAAAAAAGGCAAAGAAAATTAATTTTCTGAAGTTATAACACTTTTATGATTAAAAAACCCCAACAAACAGTTTAGGCATTCTAATAACAAAATTTCTAGTTAAAAATTAGAGATCTGGTGTCTGCTGATAAGTGTGGGAATACGGGAAAAAGGAATGTTTGAGCTGGGCATTAAAAATGAATCCTCAATCTCTGGGAAGTGAAAGGTTCCCTTAAGGTTGCTATTACTGTTTCTCAGCAGGTTGACACATGCAATAGCAATTTGGTGCTCCCAAGTCAAAATACTAAAGGTTTAAGGTCAGTCTCTATTGTCCTAGTAGGAGAGAGAAGATAAAGCACTAAACAGCAGCTATCTTCAGATACTTAGGATTATACAAACCTGAAGGATTCCTTTTTATTTCAAACCCATGCTGAGCAAATCGAGTTAGTTCTTAAATCAGAAGACTGTGCTACATTAGCTTTCTGCAGATACATCATTACAGCTGTCATTGCAATAGTTTTCTTCTATTTTCTTTAGAAACCACAGGCAACTGTACAATTTTAGAAAGTTCTTCTATTACACACAGATAATCTGTTTCTCTTCCCTCTATCTGATTTGGAGGACAATAGATAAAATCTCTCATTCAAGTGAATATGCTTTCACCTCGTTCTTTAAGTTTCTATTTTTATTCCTTACCCCCAATTTTTTTTTTAAATGTGCAGTAGAGTCACACCTGTTTCCCTTAAAATATTTCTAAATTCACTAATTTTAGTCCACGTTTTTCTTCCAACTACATCTGTACATTTGGTACTCAGTAAGTCAGTCTGTGAAGATGGACATGGGTGTGTCAATTTATCTCAATCACCTCTAACATCCATGTCTGGATGGACAAGGAATGCCCTCTGGGAAGGCCTTCTCTTTTTCTTGCTTGTAGTGACCACAAGAAAGCATGCAGATGATGAGTTTGGTTCATCCACTTACACTTTCCTATCCCATAAATCCACCTTTGGCAGGATCAGTCCCATCCACTATCATCATACCAGAATGCACCCTACAGTCACACCAGAATACAGATAAGGAGGCCTTGTGTAGGAGCTTTTTAGACTTACCTACCCAGTGTCCAAGTCATTACTTGACTCTCAGTGAGTACATTGCCCCATGCCCATTGATCTCAGTCACATTCACCTACCAAACCTACTATCTGACCACAGCATAAACCACATTTTCATTCTGTCTAACCATGCCATTTCTCTCTGGAGCACTTTCTCCTTGGCTGACCCCTAGGCAGGGAAAGAAAGTACAATCAAAACCTGTAAAAAGCATCTCCATGTTCCTTCAAATTCTTCATGAAAATTCTCTTCTGTGGTCTTCTGCAAAACACAACAGCCTGATACTAATGAAGTTACTCTGGTTACTCAGGTCACTCAGGACTACTGATTCATACATGCAGTTCTTCCCCCATCACCCTCCTAAACAAGAAGTCCCCTTGTTATCAGACTTCCCAAATCCACTAAGCAAATGCATTTTATCTACCTGTTGAATCCTTCCATCATCCTAAATTTGAAGGGATCTGGTTGTTTTAAATGTTTATAGTAAATACAGCATATGTGATTGTATAAGCCTCTATCCAATGGCTACTGTTGTGCACACTATTACAAATAGCTGTTGCAGCCTACTGCTCCTGGGTTATAAAATTAATTATTCCTTTTAAAGAGAAATTACAGCATCTCTCAATCCTCTGAATAAACTCAGAGGATTTATCAGAGACTGAGAACATTTTGTTAAAAGTGTTAGCAAACCATGCCTAGATCAGCCACCTCCTTTGAGGATTTTGCTGCAACTTCAGTAATTCTTTTAAGAACTCCTTTTGGAGTTAAAATCATTTGCAGTGATCTTTCTTTTCACATGAAACAGAGAGCTAAGTACCGATTTAGCTCACTAAAGCTTAATCTTTAAATTAAGGTGACTAATTTAGCACTATAACTACCTCCAAAGTGTCTTTCACATCTCAGTTTCCCAATCCTGAAGGGGCCTATCATCCTCCATTGACTAGAGGGAAAGTATAAGCAATTGCACCACTAATGCAGGTACCCGGGCAAAGTGTGTAAAGCCAGGTAAGTTGAAAAAAGGTCTCATGACTGTGTTATGAAGCTTAAACACATAGTTTAGGTTTTTGATAAATAAGAGACAATTAAAATCTCAGCATTTTGGCAGAATGGCCCACCCTGATAATGCCTACAGTCTGATCAGATGATGAATAGAATGCAAGCCATCATGCAAGTTCAACTGCTGGTGCCAGGGTGCTGTCTTGGTGTTGAATTATGCTAAAACCAGTCCAGTTCACCAGACTTGGAACATACATCCTGCTTTTTTGAAGCAGGATTTGACAGATAAGCTAGACTATTAGCCTGTAAATCTGTGACTACCAGTCCACCACTTTGTAACTATAAAAGTCCAGTCCAATGTTCATATGGCAGATTCTTCCATGTATTTCCTTGAAGTGTGGAGTTTCTCCTGCTGAGCGGGGATGTCTCTTCATGGTTACTCCCCAGGAGTCAAGAGAAAGAGAGAGATCTGCCCACTATCTCATATGGTGAGTTATATCAATTTCTACTGAATGATTGTTTCTTTTACTAGCCTTGCTACAATTACTTTAATATAATTCCTTTAATACAGTGCACTATAGCACTTTATGGTGTATTATACTCTCCTAGATTTTTAGGTTTTACACTGTGTAGTAAATAATTCTGATTAAGATCTTTCATCTATTCACTCGTCTGTTCATTTGTCATAATAAATAATTCATTTTATATAAATATATTCATTTTGCCATTATTAAAATCCTGTGGGACAAAGTGATTTAATCACACCTCTATAATTCCTTAAATTTAAACAACTGACACAGTCTGAGGCTAAGATAGGATTCAGCTGTACCTAAACACTTCTCTGAGAAGCAGTTTGGAAACCAAGGGAGTCCTTTCTGCACATCATGACTCAACAGCAGAGCTTTGTTTTTAAATAACTTTGTCTAAGCCAACCACTCTCCGATGACAAGCATTAACCAGTTTTTAAAATTCTTTTCATTTTAAAGGCAGAGTAGTAGTTTCAGCCCCTACTCCACAATTGCCAATTTACCACATTTTGGAGAAAAATAATAAATCACAGGTCTTTTACAAAAGCTGTGATAGGATAATTTAAGACTGAGGATACATGCTGGACACACGTTCCTTCTACATGTCAGCGGAGCACAACCCAGTTCAGCAGGTTGAGGCAAAATAAGAACAGAATCTGAGTTCTTGTTTAGAGTGTGAAGCTGAGCTCATTAAGACATGCTTGAAAAGTTCCAGTTTCAAATTAGAATTCTAGCCTGGGCTTGTTACTTGTTTACATCAATGGAGCCCTTTGGCCTTTTCTTTTTTCTGTGAGTTTTATTTTATCACACACACGGAGTAGTTGCTGACCTCATTTGGACTATTTTCCCCTCAGCTGACTTTGAAGGAAAAACTGTATCAGCATCAATAGGCAAATTTACTGGTATTCACCCAAGCATCACAAAAGGTAAAAGCTCATATTTCCTGGCCCTGGCATTCATCAAAGCCAGAGAGAAGCACACAAAAGAAAGGGGACACTCCAGTGACATACATCCAGTGATGGGAAAGCTGACATAGCATCAGTTCAGTGCTTCTCTGTCACAGTGCAAGGCAGTAACACAGGCTGCTTAGCTGAATCCCTGGAAAGTGGTTAATTTGCTGCAATCCTTTCTTAGAACCCATGGTCACTTCAAGAAACAAATTTTGCCTGGTGGGCAGCTAGGTTGGTTATGCCCACCATTTCTCTTCGACTGGCAAATAATTAATTTGATAAACACTGTCAATTCTCAAGCATATCTGATTTCAGGAGGGAAAAATATAAATATTTTAGATTATCTCTATTTTTTAGTAAGAAACAGACTAGAAAGGAAAACGAATAAAAAGTAGAAAGTGCTGAGTCTGTTGGTCCAACACAAGTGTTACTATTTTGGGGGATTCTGCTTATCTGATTGAGGATTCAGAGAAGCTCCCTTTTTCATCTTTTCTTCTGCACTGTCAGTGGTGATAAAGGAATGAAATGGGAAAAAAAAAAAAATTCCCTGCACTGTTGAGCACACCGCTGACTTAACAGGAGAAAAAGGAAAAACTGTCAGCTAAAATTGGGTGTCCTGCTCAGAAGTAAAGCCTCTGATCTGTGCCACCCTGCAGAACCAGGGAACAAACCTACTGAAATAACTCTGCAGAGCACTGCTTGTTAAAGACAACCATCTCAAAACAGGTGGAGAAAGAACAGAACAGTCAGAGCAGCTCAGGCAACAACAAAGAAGCCACTTCTGTGACTTGCAAAACAAGAGATTTCTTCTTCCTCCTCTCTACAAAATTCGTAATTTTGTAGGAGAAAAAACAGCAACTGGATAAAGAAGAGAACAAAACAGTGACCTAATGTATGAGAAGGAACCAAAAACTCATGAGAGGCAAGGCATGAACTGAAGGATCAAACTGAAGGATTGTGGTGGATCATGCATTTGAACAATCAATTTGAACAAGCCTGGTGAGCATGTTCAACATTTGAACCTGCTGAAAAACTGGTATTTTTTGGAGTGACTGTGTGGTCGAGCTAGGCTACTTTATAGCCAGCTCAGGCCCTTAACTAAGATAACTGTGTGACCTCAAAAGAGTTCACGTGAGCATGGCCCAGGATTGTGAAAGAACAAAAACTTGGTTTTTAATTGGTAGAGCTTGCTGAAAAAGTACATACTCTGTTTGGAAAACGTTCCGTTTCTCCAGGTGACAATGGCAATTTCAGACACACAACAGCGAGGATGTGGGTGCTCAATGGCAATACGTTGGTCTTGCAGACTTCAAGTTAAGCCGCTTTGTAACATGGCAATTTTAGCTTCAGCTATTTAACAGTGTTGCTAATACCTTGAAATTTTACATGCTACAAAACAAGCAATTTTTGTTTCCTGACATACTTTTAAAACAATATGCTTTAAGGAAGTGGTCTATGATACTTGAGAATGACCGCTCTGACATCTCATCTGTGTGCCCCTCTACAGCACACCTGTAGAAGTCACACAGACTGATGTCATTCACAGACCCTGATGCCACCCCACTTGCATTCCTAAATAACAGCATATATTCCTTATGTGTTAACCACCCACTACTGTGCCCCTATATTTCTTTTTGTTTCCCATGCATGACGCACCTGGCCAGCTCTAATGATGCATGGGACTGTGAAGCAGGGAAGGGGCTGTGGGATTCCTTGACACTGCAAACTGGGTGCTTTGCAACAGGCACTCTCCTGACAGGAGCTTTTCTAGGGAGCATGAGCTCATGCTACAGCCTTGCACCCACAGCTTTCTGCCATAGGGCCGTCATTGTATCCCAAGACATGGACCGAGGCACTGGGATTTCATGAATTAGCGAATTTTGATGTTGCATTTCTAAAAGATCATGAGATCTGACACTTGGTCCTGTTTACCTCCTTACCGCTGTAATTTTCAGTCCTAGTTTGTGACAAAGCACCAACTAACAAATGCTGTGAAGTATATTTTTACACAATACAATGTCATGCCTAACCCCATCCAGCAGAAATACCCACAAAAACAATAATCAAGGATCTGAAAGCCCTGCTGGAACAGCACAGTGATGCATCCCTTGTGAGTAACCTGAGATGGGGCCTGCTGAGATCACGTGGTTTCCCTTGGTTTGGTTTTGTCCATCTGCTCTCTTGAACTGGTAAATCATGTATTTCATAAAGACTGCCAGTGTCAGAATGCATGTCAGATCTGAGATGGAAGGAAAATAAAACAGTAAAAATCATGGTGAAACTGGAACAGTTTTCCCTGAGGACAGACTTAGATAGCCATTTTGTGTCATTTACATCACTCTCTTGGTTTCATAGCAATGAGAAGCAAAAGGAAAGGATGAGTCTTTGTTCCAAATCCATGGACGGATGTAAAATTAAAAGCCTAGAGTAAGACTGCAGCACCCAGCAGAGCTGACCATAAAAAGCATGCCTAGGAGATGGTGTGCCCAAAGCTCTGCAGCTTCCACTTATGGTAGTTAATTTCTGACTCACTTCTCAGCCTTGAGACTGAAGGAGTCACAACCAGCTGATACTGCACCTGAATGCACACAAGGGCCTAAACCAGCACATTCTCTGGTTTATCAGCATATCTTTTGATAGATGGCAATCTACAGGACCACACCCCTACCTGACCCACAGCTCACACCTCCCAGCACATTTCCCAGCCAGGGCTATGAGCAACCACATAGGGGTTTACCTCACTCAGGAAGATGGGCCACTGCACAGCTTCAAACTGCACTTAACTGCAGCAAAGACAGAACAAACATGTGCAAAGCTAATATCAGATTTAACATATGCATGTGTATTCCATGTATTGTAACTTTTCCAGATAGTCCAAAACCCTATTTCTTGATCCTACCCTCTGGTGATGCACGTAATTGTGAAAATCTCAGTTGTACACTTCAGCTATCTTTGTCACTGAGCTTTTTTGGGGTTAGTGTTTCTATAACACCACATAAATTGATGTGTAGGACCAGGTGCTCACACAAGCCTCAAGAAGCACGATTTTATTCACTGACTGAGGAAATCGTACCTGAACTGAGCAAGGACTGTGTTCCGGATGGTAGCACGTACATTCTCTGCCTCAGAAGAAAGTAAATAATCCACCACCTTATGCTTCTCTTCAATATGCTGAAAGTTGGACGTCTATATAACCTTGAGAACTTGTGAAGCTCTTCATTTGCCCATCTGACCTCTAACATTTCATTCTCAGAGCATTTCTCAGCCACATCCCTCCAAGTGTAACACAACAAGGTACACTTGCTGCTTTTCACGTTAGCAGCACACAAAGACCATGGGACATTTCCTGCATAATTTTTTGATCAGAAAAAAAAATATTTTTTGTCTGTTTTGGACTTAGCAATCAGCTCATGTATTAGGTTGCACCCAAACCAGTAGCAGCAAGAAGACCATCTAAACTTATGCCTGACACAGCTTTATTCAAACCAAGGGTGTAGTTCTGAGCCATGCTCACTATGGCATGGTGTGGTGCTGGTCAGCAGCTGGCTTGCAAATTGACCATAGGTCTGTAGATCAAATCAAACATTTTAATTACCTTGTATTTGCATGAAACCATTATGTCTCCTATAATCGCCACCTGTAAAATAACTGTAGGGATAGGGAACTTTATAACCATCTCTGAGGCAGCCAAGCATTTTATGCTGCCTCCTTGGCATCATTCATGTCTTACATTCCTATTAAGCAGCCAGGTCTGACACCTGTCTCTTTAACCCACTCCCACAGATAAGCACATACATCTGCATGTAAATGATTAACACTCCCCTCTCGTGAAGCCACACATCTTTGTGCTCCAGTGAGAATAACTGCTTATACTATTGCAAATAATAAAACGTGTCATTCAATCCTTGCAATAAAAGCTTAAAATCCAGTGTGAGGCGATGTGGGTGTAAGTCAACATGAGCAATTTGGACTCAAAGGTAGTTTAACACCATTCATAGGATAAAGATGAGTAAATTGTCTCTTCTAGTTGCTGTACTTTACCGTCATCCTAGTATTCAGATTTCTGCCAACAATAACCCATTACACACCACTCAAAACCCTACAGTGATCATTCCTCTTTGTCTACTCTCCCTCTTAATTTTGGCATATACATTACACTAGCTTTGGCTGACAAGGGAAAATGCAGAGCTGATGTGCAGAGCAGTGTAAATAACCTATATTTAATACCTATCAAAAAGTTTACTTCTTCAGTCACCTTTACTATAACCTTAAAAAGGAGTACAATATTCTAAAAGATGCTTGCCAGTGTACTCCTATCCAACTGCAACATATCTGTTCTTCCATCTTTTAATACAGTGAAGGTTTCTACCACATGTTAAGACAAGTGTTCTCCCCTCTGCCATAGATTTCCAGTTGTGAATAACTGAGCTCCAGTAGTGCATGTTACTCCTAAATGTACCCTACCATGAAATACTAATACAAGCAAAAAAGAAACAAAGAGGAAATACAGAAAAAGTTTTAAATTGAGCTGGTATTATTTAGTTAGAAAACATTTTTTCTTCCTACTTCTTCATTCTCACAGGATAGTATGATTTGTTTCTACTTTTAAAAATCTATTCACAGAATCACGATGCATGACCTTCCCTTCTTCCACTAGAATAATATGATCTTAAACTGGCTCACAGTGCATTTTATGCTTCACAACTGCTGCTAGCAATGTTCTTGCTCTTTTCCCAGGATCAAACAAACCTCCGCTAGAGGGAATGCTTACAGGCACAAAGAAACCAGATCTCCTCCCCTCAAAGTGTTCCTATGTCTGGGTGCAACAGTAATGACACCTGGTTCTTTTAACTTTGTGAAGCCATTTAAAAAAAACCCAAAAAACCAAAAAAACAGAACTACAGAAATCAAATCAAATCACACTGGTAAATTTACTGAAACAACAAAATCACAGGACATTGAGAAAGATAGGCAAGTATCCCTTTATAGGGAGAAAGTGCCATACCAAAGCATTTCAAGTCTTACTCAGCTACTACTTACACAGACCTTTTTGTGAAAACACTCTCATTGCCTGCAATTTATCAGCCCTGCCCAACCTACCCAAAAGGTGATCTAAGGGCTCATATGCCATTTCCATGGGAGATGGGACATTAAAATAAAATATATTCCAGCTCTTTGATTCCCATTGATTTTGTGGGTAATACAATAACCAGAATGAGATAGCTGAAACCAATAAAAACTGATTTATAGCATTAAAGGCATTCTTTATAGCACTTATTTATGGTACATTACATCTGAAATCCAATTTCACAGGCTGCTGTTTGAAACTTTCTGTTCAATCATAAATACACTACATACAGCATAGCTCAGTGCCACAGAGTCAGATTATACAAATGCTGGTGTTCCCAGAAGGAACTGCACTTCTGCTGCAATTGTGGTAAATGAGTTTGACAGTAATTTTTCCCAACTAACTTCCAACCAAAAAATTCCAGTCAGCACTCAATAAATTTAGAATATATGATTACTCCTTTAATCATAATAAAGACCTATTTATTAATATACTTCAGTTACTGAAAAGGCATTAACAGAAATCAGAGAAAACAAACTTGGCATATGTTACATGATAAACTACTAAGTACATTTAAGTGTGCTAGCAGGGACAGTTTGAAAAGCACACACAAACAGGCACCTGTACCACTCCCATTTATGGGCACGGGAACATTACAATCCTACAAGTCTGATTTTCAAAGAGTGAAAAGAAGGAGCCTCCTCAGTGTATCTCAAAGCAGCTCACTTCGCATGTGCTCACACCACATCCAGGTCACTTACTATAATCATTGTCAAGAAAAGGGCAAAAAATCAGATCTGACTTTTACAGAGGCCCTGTCATCTGAATCTGGAGCAAGTTCTTATTTATTTGAAAAGACTTTTCCCTGAAAGTAAAATCACTGCAAACTATGTTTGTCAGGCTTTATACAAATTTAAGTTGAAAGATGTTTTCTCCCTGTCTCTGATATGAAGGCAGACTTTGTCTTTGTGTGATGTCTCCTTTCTTGGTTATTTTTAAAGATGTAACTACATTGATGTGTTACAAAACAGAGTACCTGCAGTGTTACTACTCAAAGAACTAAAGAAAAAAATCATATTGTGGCATATCACGTTTGGCTCCTCTAGAGACCCTAGTCCACAGAGAAACAGAGCAAGACAAAATTGTATCTCCAAATATACAGAAGTACTTCTGATCTTTGGCTCCTCAGCTATAAAGCCACACACTCCTGCAGGGAACAGAAAAGATATCAGTATTGTAAAAGCAGACAGTGGCTGGAGAGCTAGTGAAAATAACAAAAAAAATGTCGACTGGATATATGTTTGGGGGTAGGGAGGGGAGAACAGGAAAGGAGAACCCAAATCTCAGGTTGCCAGTGAGAGCAGACCTGACCTGACATGTGTAGCTTATTTGAATATCTGCAGGAAGCAGAAGGGAGGGAAGGACACTTTCAGTGAGGAAATTTGAGACTGCAAAGCATTAATAATTTAATATCCAGTCTTTCATGCCCAGAACACCAATTCAAATCCAATTCACGTCAATGGTGACCCAAACTTATTAACTGGTCTGCGTGTTGAAATGATGTGATTGACTTAATTGGTTTCTAGTGTATATGAACAAAGCTGGCCACTACCTTTGACATTCATGGCAAACTTTACAATGGTTGGAGGTAGCAGATGAGAAACACTCTCCCAGAACCGACTCTCCCCTCCAGTGCAAGTTCTCAGGAGAAACATCCCTTCATATCATAAACAAAAGGAACCCACCTAAAATTAAAGCAGTATAAAAAATACTCTAATGAGACCTTGCTAACATTTGGCACGTATTTTTTCAAGAAAAATTACTGTATAACGTGGATATTTATTTACTTTTGTTTTGTTTTGGGGTTTCTTTGCCACTGAAAGGAAGGTTTGGCCTCTAAAAGCAAGTATTGAGCGAGACTACACAGTTGGATGACATGGAGATAAGCAACAATTTGACTGCTTGTATTCCTTTAAATTATAACCCAGATCCTAAAGCTCTAGCATAGTGAACCCAAGGATCAAAAGGGGCAGAATGGAAAAGAACTGCAGATCCCATCATCCAGGTCTTGGTCACAGGCAGAAAAATCCTCTCCCTTTTCTGTGACATCGTTTAAAATGACTTGTACTTGAGAAAACATAGCACTGTATACCATCTTAGATGGCTTCTGGACATAAAACACAGATTTAGGAGCCTTAGGGGGAAAAACATTTATATATATCTCACTGAAATGAAAAAATACCATAGCACCTAATTTGAGTTTTAATGGAATAAAATTAACTAGGCTTGATCATAAACTATTCATAGCCACATCAAGATTTCACTTGAAGACAAGACATATCTAAGTATGTATTTCCAATTTTAATGACATCTTCAGACCAAAGCCCCTTCCAAGTACAGCCTTCCTGCATAATATGAGTCGTACAGATACAAAAACAATTTTTTCAATTTTTCAGCAATCCAGTGTTTTGCTTACACTGCACTTTAATTTGTAAAAGAATTTATGATGAGTCTGCTCAGAATATTAAATGCATCATGCTAGCACTTTGATGACCTTTCCCACAGAAAAATGTCCACAACCAATCCATGAAACAACACCTTTGAAAATCTAAAACTCCTGTGATCTCTCTCAAGTCCAGATTAATAGGTGCAACAAAGTTTGTAAATTAGAGAAAAAATTTCAGTGAGTCGATCAAAAATTAAAAATGCCTGAGGTCATCAGAAATGCTTCTCTCAGAACTATGTACAATATTAAACATATTATTGTATACAATGTA
Source organism: Xenops minutus (assembly GCA_035221455.1). Classification (NCBI taxonomy): domain Eukaryota; kingdom Metazoa; phylum Chordata; class Aves; order Passeriformes; family Furnariidae; genus Xenops; species Xenops minutus. The sequence goes on along the minus strand of JAWWEE010000001.1, from coordinate 77,797,767 downwards.
TGAAGTTCAGAAAAGGACTTAAATCACTCATACTTCTGAATTCTTCACTAAACCAAACCAATGGGAAAAGAGTGAAATTTAGAATGAATAGTTCAGTGATGAGTTCTGCTTTACTAGAGGTTCAGCTAGGAAGATGGAATGAATTTGAAAATTAATTAAAATAATAAATCTGTATTTTATGTTATATATTGCAAACATGCATTGAATCACTTGGTTCAGTCTCAGTAAAATACACTCTTTGAAAAAGAATATACAGCTGTCAGAGGAAGCCAAAAATACAGTGATAATTCTAAAAGACATAAGAATATCTTTAAGCAGACAGATAACTAAAATTATAAATTATTCTGTAATTTATTTTTTCTATAAGATCAAATTCAAAGATAATATATGTAAGTCAAATTAAAGACACTTTTAAAAATATTAGATATAATACATTCCCACAATATAAAGAGCAAGCTAGGCTGCTGCAAACACAAAAAATACAAACCAAAAATGTTATGGATTATGACAACACTTCAAAATTATCTTAATGTCTTCTTGTTATTTTGTTTTAATGAAATGCCCCCACTCATGAATGGATAATGCTGTTTCAAAAACAGCTAAGAGGGCTGCACAGCCCAGGATAAATATGAAGCCTGTGTCTCTCACAGGAGAAGTCAGGTTCAAAGACGGAGGAAAGAGACACAATGTACAACTTGCACGGAAGGATGGCATGTAAATCTCAGAGTAAGTTACCTTGAAATGCACCTTACCCTGTAGATGTTTGAAGTCTTGTCTACACTGCAAAAGGAGGGCCAGTGTCTGATTCTCTGTCCCCCCAGTAGCTGCATTTTCTTTTGGACTAGTCCCATCTAGCCCAGACTGAATGAAGAAACATGATTTTTTTTGTGTTTTCAAATCAGTTGAAATGGTTGGTGCTGCAATAAACAAGAAAAGGTCTTCATAGCAAGAAACTGGGTAGGCACTTGCATGCCATGTCAGGCAATGGGTAGTCATGTGGCCATACTGGAGAGTGCCAAATCTCCTCATTGTCAGAGAACTGCACAGACGAGGAAGACTAATCTTGAGCCTTTTCATTCACAACACTGTTTGAGAGCAGTCTCTGCAGTCAACTCTCCTCATGCAAGGTGCACCCATACCTGGTAAAACCACGTGCCTTCAGGAATATGATGCATATGACTTTATCATCAAAACCAGATGCCTCATAAATGGGACAAAAGTTGGAGAGATGGTCCAGGATCAGCATGAGAACAGCATCAAAACCACTGAACACTCTTCTCTCATATATCAGCCTGGAGTTGCATGGTCTAGAAATCCTCTGGGGTCACAGGGAGGAAAGGTGCACAGACTCTCAAATGGCCCCACAGTGCCCTTCTGCTTCCTGCTCTGAAACAGCTGGAGTCTACTATGTCATTAACTGGCAAAAAAACCCCAAATGTTTTCTTTGTTACTTGGTTCTGACTTTCAGGGCAATTTAAAACATAGAGCTTCCTCAAGTTCTAAAAGACCATCAAAAGACCAGTGCCAATGTTTTCCCTCTGGTACACGAAGGAAAATCTGAAAATCCCTGTACTAAAAGTATGGCACTCAAAGTCTGAATTGACAGTATTTCCATCTACATAAAATGATCCTTCTTGCATTAAAGGAAAGATGAGGTAGTGCACTAAAAAGCAAATTTTAAATAGTATCCCAAACGCTGCAGAGCAAATATTTTATGATACATATTATGCATTTTCCTAATTTTTCCTTTTTATTAGAATCTCAGAAACAGGCATTTCAATACTGTGTAATCTACCATAATTCAGGCACCAAAAAAATGTCAGTCTCAGCAATTCAGAGCTAAGATTTAGCAGGATAATGTTGAAGCACACAATAAAGAAAAATAAATATTAAATCAAGTTTCACTTTGCATTTAATTTTCATTTATTTCACATCTAAAGATTTTATTATGTTTTATTTACTAATTCATAAGTTTTAAAAATTTGTAAGGCGCTTTCAATTATTGATGTGACTTATATTTTCCAGTGTGCTCAACATATTTCTGGCATCATAGTCTAATGCCAAGAGGCTCTGAATTTGTTCATGTAAATTCTGTTCAGCTGTGCACATAGAGAGAAGGGAGACTCCCCAAATCAGCCACCACCATGCAGCACAGAATCATCATAGAATCACAGAATGGTTTGGGCTAGAAGGGACCTTAAAGTTCATCTAATTCCAACTATCCTGCCATGAGCAGGGACACCTTCCACTTGACCAGGTTGCTCAGAGCCCCATCCAGTCTGGCCTTGAACATTTCCAGGGATGGGGCATCCACCTATATGAGACCTGTTGAAGTTTAACCTTGATTTTACAGTCTAGTGTTACAAATGTCAGTAGCAACTGGCAGGAGGAGTCATCCCCTACACCTGGACGATGGGACACAACATATTTCCTTTCATTTCTGGAGTACAGGTAACCACAGAAGATGACATGCTAATCATCAGAAATCCTGCAGATCTGGAAGCCTTCATCACTTCTTCTGTAAAATGTTAACAACTTTTAATGAGGGAATCTCTACCACAGAGTGGTTTCTTTCTGATTAACTGTGACAGGTAAACAAAATATACTTGCTGTGTTAGCTCTAAATCTTTCAGAGAACACATGTCACATCCTGAAAATTAGAAATTCTCACTTTTAACTGACTTTCCCTATTCAATAATGCAAGTGCTTCTTATGTTCTTAAGACCATTGTTAATAAAGTCCATAAATTCACTGCAATTGGGAAAGCTACAGTGTGCCAGAAGTGCTTCATAATTATTCTACATTGATGAATATTTTTTATAGCCAGGTAGATCAAAGCCAATTCACTTAACTTTCAGTTAGAAGTATTTTCAAATGTTATTGTCTGCAGCAGTTGTACCAGATGGCAATCAAGACACCCTGCTCTTTTTTGAAGTTCATAACATCCCTTTCATCAGTCATATTCTTTACTGTAATCCAGTATTATGTATTTCTGACAGTTTCTTTTGCTGACAAAACTAACCATAACTACACAGAGAAAAAACAACCTTAAATGCACAGCCTTGCATATATCTTTAAACCGCATCAACATTTTTTTCATATTTTTAAGTCAATTTTTAATGTTTATGTAGCCATTAAGCTCATAGGGGTTTGAGTGAATTAAAAAAAAAGTAATGACCTATAGAAAGAGCACAGAAGTATATAAACCTTGCAACTGAAGCTAGAACCTGAGAAACAAATCATAGTAATCTGTCAAAGCCTTCCACTGAACAGTGAAGCTCTGTGGAGCTGTCTTGCATTTAGGGAAGTGAGATCACACTCCTATCGTTACCTCCACACTACTCTTTATGATTTGAGTCATACTGCTCGAACTCTGACTGTAGGAGCAGCAGTGTACAAGTGGTCAGATATAAGCTCCCTTTGACTGTGACTTTCTGCTGTGATGGGGTGGGTGCACAGAAACCTCTACAATTTTCAAGGATGTTTGTACTGAAAAATCTCATCCTGAGTACAAACCCTTTGGATACTGATGTTTGGCCACAAAGCTTCATGGGTTTCCACTCTAAGCTATGCAGTTTCTTGACTGCAGAACTGAAGATGCAAGCAAGAGACCTACCTTCTCTGATTTGTGTATGGTGGTGGATGTTTTCCCTATAGCAATAAGTTATAAAATGTTCCTACTGAAGTTCTCAGAGTCCAAGAAAGACTCATCCTTGACTTTTTGTCCTTCCTAACAGAGAACCAGCAGAATAACCTGGATAGAGATGATAGAAGGCTGAGAAGGTGAAAAGTAAGAAATGAGCATGTCTTACTTTGTTTAAATTGGACAAAATACATTTTCAGGCAAGTCATTTTCTAAAACAAAATCGATGCTGAAACTGCCCATTATGAAGGGGAACAGCTCTCGTACAGAGCAGGAAATTTGGAAGGAAGCATTTCAATCCCTGAATTTTTAAATATCCTTTTCTCCAAAACAAGGAGAGGGAAAGGGGGAAGAGCTTGAGTTCCTGCAAAACTAAACTCAGAAGGAGGTATTGAAGGGTCAGGTCCTATTTCAGAAATATGTGCTAAAGTAGGATAAGATAGCTCAAACTGAATTGCACAGATAGTGAACAGCCTGGCTCTAGGCAGAAGCACTGTGGAGCCTGCAATTTATGCAGTGAGAGAAGAGAACTGCAGGAAAACCTCATGAAATCGACTGATTAGTCCATAAAATGGCAAGTGAAATTCAGTGTAAACAAACGTGGTGCACATGGGGAAAACAGTAATCTCAACCATGCATTCAGCCTAGCAATGAAATCTTAATGGGCTGTTTCCACTCAGAAATGAGACTGACATAACTGGAATTTTTGTGAAACATAAACTCTGGACCGATCATCTGCAGTTACTCCAGGGTTGGTGGGTCATCCGAACCAGATGTCTTTCTCTTCTAACAATGTATTCAAATGTCTTTCTGCAACACATTTCTGTTGCAAACATCAGATCACAAGGCTTGGGCTGTAACTTGCTTTGTGCTGGAAAGACCAAAATACATTATTAGGCCTATTTAGGCAAATCCTACTATGCAGTTCATAATCTTTAAATAATATTATGGTAAATTATTATTCAGACATTCTCACATCTTAAAAACAACAGAACACTCGACTTCCCTTTTTTTAAGAAATGCAGCCTTACCCAGGACTTACCCTTCATGGAAAGGGCTTGCTTTCCCCACTGTCTAGAAATGTTCATTCCTTAAAAGAAACCCCTCAGAAAACAAGGCAACACAGCTTATTCAGATAGGCAGAGCAGTAATGGGTATTTACAGAACTATGAGAGTCAAATATTGCCTGTTGCTGGAGCAAAGCACAGTCTCAGAGCACACTGGCAATCACATGCTAGCTCCTTCTCCATCTCCCCTGTTTGGTACAAAAGAGGCAATATAGAAAGAAATGAAAAAATGTTTTGCACAAGCTTCACACAACTGAGCCTGTCAAGTCTGTTGATCTCAGCAAAGAGAAGGGGCAGAGTAGCCTATGAGCTACTCAAAGTGTTCAAAGCCAGGCTGTACGGGGCCTTGAGCAACCTGATCTACTGGAAGGTGTCCCTGAACATGGCAGGGGGAGTTTGAACTAGATGATCTTTGAAGGTCCAACCCAAATGATTCCACAATTCCATGTTTCTGTTCAAAACAGAAGCAGCCGAGAGTAACCAGAACACAGCACACCTTCACCACTTGCTCTCCGACTCGCAGCACACAGGATCACCCAGAAGAATGGGGGGAAGGACAATGATAGCACCTCAACCTTTATTCCTCCTTTGGAACTCCACAGCAACATTAGGACCACTGCTGAAGAGAGGTGAAAGTACAGGAAAAACTGGAATTACAGCAAAAGTTAACAGTAAAGGTATAGTTCATGCCATTTTTCATATTACATTTTTTTTTCCCGTTCCCCAACAAATGTACTCCACAGAAAGGAACCCTTTTTCATGGTAAGGTAGGTTAGTGGTGTCGAAACTAATGAGCAGATGAAACAACAGTGCATTATCTATCAAAATATTGCAGTTGGTTAATCCAGTAAATAAAATGAAGAAATGAAGCAGATGGTCCTTTATAGTTCTCATGAGTTCTTAAATATTCCTTTGCAGTGCACAGTCATCCTTGTATTTAACATGAAATGCAAGTTTTCACCACGTGCACAATATGCAACCATTCATACAACCTCATAAACATTAGATCTTATAGAGCAATTATTTTTATGCCTTTTTTTACAGGAAAAAATGTATCATGTCACGGCAAAGTATTCTCAGATCTCAGATATCTTAAAATAATTTGAAGTAGCTGCCACTAGCAAATGATTAATCCACTAAATGCAAATATTTATTCAAGATACTTTTTGGATGTGTATTCATTTTCTGGGTTCAATAAAAAATACAAGAAATGCACTTTGACATTGGATTTGGGTGTAATATTTCAAGTATTTAGTATCTTGTCAAACACGTGTGCCAGGAAAACAGGTATCTGAGCTCCTCTCTCAGTGGGATAAACTGCTTCATTAAGGCGATTACTGTTCATACTGAAATAGCAACTGAGTATAGATGACTGCTATTT
>JAWWEE010000001.1:77771905-77791666 GCA_035221455.1 Xenops minutus | reverse complement strand
CTGCTATTTTGGATTTCATAAAAACATATTCTCTGTCACTGAAAAAAGGCTAATATAAAAATCAGCAACTGTGTCTTAGCTGTCTGCATACATGACAACCAAGTCCAAAGTTTGTCCATACTCCTTGCAAAAAGTTGACTGTGTAGATAGCTTTAAAATATGCTTTCTCTGAGACCCACATGAAGATAACAATTTCTAAAAATATTTTTTGCCATTAAAATGCGCTAAGATGTTAACACTCCAAGTGTAATTAATATACCACAAATTAAATCTGCAAAAAGCCAACATGAGTCCTACACAGCAACTAATCTCAATTACACTGACAAGTAGAGCAGTGCTTATACACATATTTTGCCCTCTAGATAAAACTCAGAGTGTAGCCATTATCAAGTTTTGTACTTTTGTTCCTTTTTTAAACTACTATTTTGGTACTAAATACCAAACTGTAATCCACTGTGCAACCAGTGCAGTACCCTAGAGGGGACAGGAGTGCCTAGACAAAGCCTGAAGAACCTTCATGGAGAAGAGGCTGGAAGAACCAAGGAAACAGCCTGAGAACAGAACTGGGCAGAGAGAAAAGAGAGAGCAGGACAGGTCAGAAGTGCTTTGGTAAAAGGAGGCAGGGATATGCACACCCAGAAGCACACTTTGTTCCAGAGCTGGAATTAACCCCAAGATTTCCAGCATGGTAAGCCACTCTGTATGAAGCTATTGGAAAAGGACAAATCATTCAAAGGGACCAGATGCTGACTGCTAAACTAGGTTTAACACCAAAGCTCTGCACAGTGGATCTCAAATTTTTTAGTCCTTATAATGACCTATGTGTGTACTGGTTTATTTTTTGCTTTTTTCTTAATGGATCTTCTGAAACTACTGGAAGCCACAGGCACAAAATTGTGTTGAAACAATTTTGTGGTGATTTTAACTCAAGCATTCCAGAGATACAACAGCAGGAATCAGGTTTCATCTGCAAATTTAACTTACTCCCTTTCCATGCACATACTCTATAATTTGGTTGGTCTTTAATTGTCCCATCGCAGTAATTCATGGAGGTTGGATTCAAAAGGTGGGATCTCGTTGCAGACTGATGCCTGACAAAATCCTGAAGCAGCAGTCTGGCTGTAAGTGACAGTTTGTGACAGGCACAAGAGGAAGTATTTGGCTTTTCAGGCAGATGTTACGCAGTGTTTGAAAACCATAAAGGTCAACTGAAAGCGTCCTTAGGATAGGAAAAAGCATCTGACAGGCACAGCAACTGAACCACGCTGGTATTTGCCCAAATACACCACTTATTTACTACACAGAGCAGTTTACAAGCAAACCTGATGCACAGGAAAGAAAGCTGTTGCTGAAGTTTGTAACAAAGGTATATAATGACAGAAACAGCAAGAAGTAAAAAGGAACCACTGTGGGTTTTGGAAGTACAAAGAGACATTGCACTGGCCCATCTATCACAATTGCAGGTTTCAATTCAGATGGTATGAATCCATGTGAGGAAGCCCCCAGTATAAGTTGATTCCTGAAGCATCTGAAGGTTGTGTTACAATGTCTTAGCATTACACGATATTTTACAAAGCACAGACTTAAAAAACCTCAGTCCTACATGCCTGAATATGATCAATTCAAGCATAATAACTTCCCCTATAGTTCCTCACTGGCTCACTCCCTTAGCTACACGCCAGGCAAAACCCACACACGTTTGTGAGGCAAAGACATCTTACGGTGATGAGGAAAAGAAATTTATTCTCACCTAGCCAAGATTAAAAAAATACTAAAGTAAAATATGGAGAATAGGCTGACAAAAAACTATCATAGCAGGTTATTATATTTAAAGGAATGCCTTGCTATCCACTGAAAAAACAAGGAAGAGATTCTGTACAAAAAAATAATAAGAGATCATTTAATTGGAGACTGTGTCACAGGCATAAAAATTAAGTTTACATGCTGCTTTTGCAAGCTTATTATGGTCTTATAGCAATTTCTATATTTGCAACAAATTTATATTAATATTTCATGCTACACTGAAGATAGATTCATTTAAACTGGAAATACTTGGTCTTCTGCTGTATTTATTTATATTCAGCAGTTAATATTTGTTTTTCTATTTCATATATTTAATTTGCATTTATTTTGGCTAGCATAGAATATTCAAAATGGGTATTATGAAGTCAAAGATATTCTTACAGCATTAAAGAGATTTTGGGAGGAAAATTTTGTCAGTTTAAAATTGGAGCAAGCATAATTGAATAATGAGAAGAAATTTGAACCATCTAAAAGAATTATAATTAGAGCCCAAGTCAAAGATGACAAATTTCACCATTTAGAGCGATCATGATGAAAACGGTAAATATGAGTTGTCATGCTTTAATTAAAAAGGAGTGGAAACGGCATGAAAGCATTCATTGTTAAAATGTTCTTAGCACTGTAATTATTTTTATTGATTAAAGTAATTATTAATTCATGAACAGACTCTAAAATGTTGATACTGTAATTCATGAAATGAAGAAAGGAATCTGCCACCTCATTTATTCATGAAACTCTTTCATTTCCATAAATAGATCTTTATAAATGCACGATTAGCTAAAAAAAAAAAGCATAGCCCAACCTGAGACAAAGTTCTGAACACACCCAAACTTACACAGTGCAGGGCCTCACTGAAAAATTTATTCTTTGCTGTTTGCTGCCACAAAGTTCAGCCCAGCATTAAATTACACCACTGCTCAGCTGCTCACTGCATCTGAATAGTTTTGCAGCTGAACTGCTTTCAACATATTAGCCTGGTGACAAGAATAGGGTTGGTACTTTACAAAAAAGAGCATTCTTTCCACAGATCTTCCACAGTCTTCCTCCTAGGGATTTGTGCCTGGATGGTAGAATAAAAATTGTGTCTGCATTTCTGAAGTATCTGGGACATTTCAGACCCGGCACACATGCACAGGCTAGTCTGGATGACTTAGACCCCCTGAATAAACACTGCCTTGATGCTCACAAGCACAGCAGCTCCCAGTTGTGTCAGCCTCACTGTACATACTGTGTATATGCATAGCATCCAGCAGCTACCTGGATTCACTACGGGAATGCTGTACTGTCAGGACATCCTGCATAGAAAGATGCAATTCCTTGTGGGCTGTATCTGTACCACTGCAAAGTAAGTATCCTTCCTGAATAGGTAGAGTTGGCAAAACAGCTAAATCCAACAAGCCTAGAAACAGCATTGAAATAATCACTGGATCTCTGTTCATTTGTTAATGCACTTGTGATGTATTTAATATGTGTAAAAAATCACTATATTTCTACCAGTGAAACAAGAGGATGAGAGCAAGTTGGTCTAAATTAACTGGATTTCAAGAAAAAGCAAACAAAAACCCCAACCCTGTGCAGACTGAGGAAGTCTGAAGCTTCTTCACAAGGGGAAATGGAGCGTCAGGCACTGATCTCTTCTCTGTGGTGACCAGTGGCATGGAACAGGCTGAAGTTGTGTCAGAGGAGTTTAGGTTGCATATTATAAAAAAACATTCTTCACCCAGAGTGTAGTTGGGCACTGGAACACACTTCCCAGAGAAGTGGTCACAGCACCAAGCCTGACAGAGTCTAAGAAGTATTTGGACAACCCCCTCAGGCACATGGTGTGATTCTTGGGGATGTCTCTTGCAGAGCCAAGAGTTGGACTTGATGATCCTTGTGGGTCCGTTCCAACTCGGAGATTCTATAATTTTATGAGTCTATTTTTAAGCCCTTATTTATGGAGGGAGGTACATCTGATCAAGAGCCATAGTTCTCATCACCTGCTCAGCATGGCTCAAATGGCCTCATTCCCAAAATGACAAAGTTCCGTAATCTCTGGGAACTGGGTGTGGTGGGAGGTGAGTAATCTCTAATCATCCAGAGATGTGTACAAGTATCTCTCTGGCATGCTGCTGGCAACAGCCACACACCAGAGACAACGGCTGTCTTCAGAGAACTGCTCTTTGCAGATATTAGAACACTTTCCCTGTACTGAGAATTTTGGGTTTGGCTGCTGAGTAGACAAGAGCAGGCACTGGGGGAAGTTCCTGCAGGTGCACAGGATGAGAATGCACAGGTATTCAGGTCAGCAGCTGGGCTGACTGGATGACACAGGGTGCTCTGCACAAGAGAGGTGCAGGGAGGAAGTGTTCCTAATGCCCTGCAAGGCAGATTAGGACAATGTATAAAGCCTTTTCCGCGTGGCTGCTGTACCCTTCAGTCACAAATGTAGGGCAGAGGTGTCATAAGACTGGCTTTGGGGTCTCTCCTTTGAGTCATCTGACAAGCTCTGAGAAGACTCCTGAAAGTCAGACTCCACATCTGAACTGAACAGGACCCACTGTACTCAGCATGATGTATTCCAAAGGTGTTCTTCTCCTTTGATGACAGTCTGCAAAGCTTAACCTCTTTATATTTATTATTATTATTGTTAGTTACTATTTCTTTTAAATCTGTTCCATTTTTAATGCCCCCTGTGACTAATATCACATTGCTTCCACTCCCTCTCTCACCCAGCCCTGCTCCACCTTTCCACTCATTTATTATCTCTGACCTCTGGGGTGGGGGACATGGCTGCACATCAGCCTTTGTTGCCACATCAGCCCTCCTTGATGTGCTCAGCACTGGACAATCATCCTTCCCAGGACCTCCCTCCCTCTCTGTCCGCCCAATCCTGATTCAGGGCAGCATCCCAAGTAAGCTCACCGACAAGCCCTTGCATCTCATGTCCCATCAGCATGTCCCCACTCTGGTAGAGAAAAACCTTGCTGACAGCCTCAACAGGGAAACCAAGTTGATGCTGGGACAAAAGTGTCAGGCACTGGAATGGAGGTCTCTCACAGCCTCTCTCACAGATCCAGCCCTAGTGACAGCTCTGTGCATTCTAGCCCAACTGAAACAGCCAAAACAGGCAAGAAACCACTACTTTTGGCAAAAATAAATAAATATTACTTTTTCAAAAATTCATACTGTTCTGTGGTACAATATATCCCTGTTGATACTGTTAACAGGGACAGCAGGATGGTGTTGGCTGAGGTGAGTCCACAGAAATCCAGTTGTCCCATGAAGAGGCACTGCTAGCCAGAGAGCAGCTTGGACAAGTGGGCAGAGGTGGGGGGTCTGCACCCACGTTCTCATACAGCCGTGTGAACTCTATCACAAAGATCACCGATGATAGGTGGTACCTGTTGTTGAATTTCTCATTGTTTGGGCTCTCTTGCCCCTTTCTGGTCCTTCTGCTGACTCTGCTTCACCTTTATCTCTACTTTGATCTTTGCTTTTCTAGACAGAGTCAGTATCAGCTTGTCCTGGTGCTCCTTTATCTCTCTGAAGCCTTCTGTACAAATGCACTTCAGAAAAGACTACTCATTGATATTAATTAAGAGGACAGCCAAAGGATTGTATTGTGGAAATCTCAGCAGAGTACTGCCAGCAGTTGTCTTGGCAAGCCAGGAATAAATAACAGGGAAAAGGCCATCTCACTTGTCTCCTATCCTCAGCCATGACAAGCCTATGCAGCATGCAATTGTCCAAAATAGCAGCACACACAAGACTGCTACAATCCCTAGGACATAGTAAATGTCCTGATCCGGATGATCAGTAGTCTCGGCCTTTTTCCCAGCAGCTCGCCCTGCAGGAGAAAACAGCACACATTACTCTGCCCTGCTCTGCAAATAATCTCACAGGTGGTCTCATTCCCAAGAGAAAAGTTCAAAAATTCCTGTGATCTGGGTTTGCTGGGAGGTCGGCAATCTCTAAGCGCATCCAGAGCTGACTACAAGCATCTCTCTGGCACACTGCTGGCAATAACCTCCACACACTTGAGACAACTGTCATCCTCAGGGAGCTACTCCTGGCTTCTTTCACAACACTGCCTGCAGCCCAGGCAAAACCTGCCAGTCCCTGTGAACCAAAACTGCCTGCACATCCTTCCCACCATTGACTGGCAGCACCCTCTCTTGGCTCAGGAGCAGTTAGCTCCTCCACACATCCCTCACACACCAACAGTCACACTCATCCCACCACAGCTATCAACCTGCCAACTGAAAATCCCTCCCAAGCAGAAATGTCTGCAGAATCAGCATCTGCACCTGACTCCCAACATTGGGAAAGGGCAGCCAAGATTTCTTGGGATGTCATTCCTGACTTGAAGCTGGGCTGCGCATGAGCTGAACACAAATTCAGCTCACACCTGTTCCCAACACCTGGATACCCACACCTGCACAAAGCAGCTCTGACCAGTAACTGTACAAGCTGGAAGCTCAGCTGGCAGCAAGCACTGTGCTGGACTGTCGCTGTGGCTCAGCAGCCCACATGAGGTGTGAAATAGTGTCCCTGCAGCGAGGCTCTGACTGATCCCTTTGGGCTGTGTAGGCTACAGTATGTCACTACAGGAAGGTAAAAGCTCAGCTTCCCAGGTCCTACGGTTGGTTGACAGAGTGAGTTATACTAACCGGGTGTGGCTTTCTCCAAGTCTTTCGGGGCCTCCTTTGGAACTTCCACTGCCTTCTGGAAATCATTCCCTGTTTTAGCCACATACAAGGACATTAATGGAAAGTATGAAGTTACATTTCACATGAACAACACACTAAAAAGGAGTGCTTATTCTGTGAAGTCAATAGAGACTCACAGATACTCACCCTTGAGATATGAGCTAGGAGTCAGCACAGAATTCGTCGGAGGAGCTGGAAAAGCCCTTTCTCTGGCCACATCTACAACCAAACACCCATGAAAAGTTACCATGACATGTTCTGCTCTCCATTGTCATACCTGAACACAAGAGTGTGTAGGGGGGTCATGCAATAACAGGGCACACACTGGTGGGTCTATATTCTCACGGCTGCAGGGGCACCTGGCAGACCTTGGGACTTCAGCCAGACAGCTCTCAAAGGTAGCAAAAAAATCATAATGCACCCACACAACCTGCTGTGAATCTGGCCTGGAACCCAGCCAGGAGGCTGGATAACCATTGCTGAGTGGTGGATAAGTCAGTGACAAGTTTCTGGCCCCACACTGTCACTCCCCACCTCCCTGCTTGTTGGGAACTCCCCATGCCCCCAAAGTGGCTGCAGCCCAACCCACCTCCTCATGGTGTGTCTGCCCCACTGACTGCACCATGGTGCCCTGCTGCTCATCCAGCCTTAGCCCTGGCCACACTGCCATCAGCCTCAGGCGGGGTGCTGGCACCCACCTGCCTACCTGCTCCCTGCCCTTGTACTGGAGCAGTCTGGACATCCTCGGTTTGCAGGGCCATTAAAAAGAGGAGGAAGAGGCAGCATGTGAAGACCATGACAACCCGTGCTTGCAACATGCTACAGCTGCTGCTGCTGCCAGTGTTGCCCAGAGCTGGTGTGGCACAGCATGTCAAAGCAGGGCTTTGTGACCTCATGCCCTCCACCAGGGTTCCCCAACATTCTCCCCTTCCTCTTTCTGCACAACCATGGAAGGAGGAGAAGTGCAAAAGGGCAGAACTATTTTGGAAGGCAGCACCATGCATAGGTGTACAGAGGCACTCAGGTCTTGCTTCCCAGAAGTCCATATGAAAAGCTATATATGAAGATCACATTAAAAAAAGCCAACTGCAAGTATTTTTGTCAGGCAGCATTCTAGCAAGAAAATAGCTTTTCCTGCTTGTTTCACTGCAGTTTCATTACCTTTAAAGAAACCACTTACCCCTGCTACTGTCCTTGTAAATCAGTGTGCTGCCTCTAGGCTTATCCCTAGTGAACATGGTTTATTCCATTCCCCCTTCAAATCTAGTTTAAAGCTCCCTCAGTGAGCCCTGCTAACTCCTGAGCAGAAATCTTTTTCCCCTTTGAGAGAGGTCCACCCCATCTGCTGCCAGCAGGTCTGGTGCTGTGTAAACTGACCTGTAATCAAAACCCACAACATTCTGCTGGTAACACCAGGTTTGGAGCCAGGTATTCACCTATATGATTTTCCTGTTTAACATGGTTAACAACGGCAAGTGCCAGACACCACACCTGCCAAAAGGAAACCTTGGATGTACATACAGATTGGAGAACAAGAGGCTGGAGAGCAGCCCCATGGAAAGAGATTGCTCTACTCTATGCTAGTGCAGCCTCACCTCAAGTCTGTGTGCAGTTTACAGCACCACAATATAAGAAAGATATAAAGCTGTGTCCAAAGGAGTGCAATGAAGATGCTGAAGGGTCTAGATTGGAGATGCTGTACGAGGAGCAGCTGAGGGCACTTGGTCTGTTCAGCCTAGAGGAGACTGAGGAGAGACCTCATTGCAGTTACAACTTTCCTGTGAGAGGAAGAGGAGGGGCAGGCACTGATCTCTTCTCTGTGGTGACCAGTGACAGAACATGAGGGAATGGCCTGAAGTTGCCAGGGGGGGTTTAGGTTGGATATTAGGAAAAGGTTCTTCACCCAGAGGGTGGTTGGGCACTGGAACAGGCTCCCACGGGAAGTGGTCACAGCACTAAGCCTGACGGAGTTCAAGAAGCATTTGGACAACACTCTCAGGCACATGGTTTGACTCTTGGGGTTGTCTTGTGCAGGGCTAGGAGTTGGACTCAATGATCCTTGTGGGTCATTTCCAACTCAGGATATTTTAGGACTACTTGGTAGAGGGTGAAAAAGTATAGCCATAGTGATACTTGAGGTCATGGGTTTTCAAGTGGTGTCTGACATGAAGAAAGTGGGTTTGCATAAAGTTCCATCAGCTGTGAGCCAGATGGATACCCATCCTGTTACAGGATATGACTGTAAGCAGGATGTCAAAGAGATTTTAATTATGCAACAACTTAAACCCAAGTAAGAAAAAAAAAAAAGAGGGGGGAGAAGCTCATTTTGGAGATGTCAAGTATACTTTGTGTGACAGATTGCTACATTCTTTTGTTTAGGAGGCTAGACAAGGGTCATAAGTGAGAAATAGAGGGAGCACAGCAACCACTCATTTGTTTTTAATACTCACAATTTTTCTTGCAGATTAGCTTTTCATCATGGCAGAGTCCTCGAAGAAAGAGATAGAGGGATGCTGGGTATGGCATACCATGCTCTCATCATTTGTGATTATCTAACTGCTTCCATAACATGCACCCCTAACACAAACTGGAAAAGGAGAGTATAAGTTTGGTGACTTTTGAGTTTGCCACTGTACTTTAAGAAATAATCTGCCAATGCATTTCTCTGATATGAGACTATAACTACAAGCCATGAAACGCTATGAATGGCCAAGAAATACAAGCACTGTTCCCTGTTCACAGGCACACAATAACTTTGGAAACTAGCACTTCAGGGCAGTGGAAACAGAAAGTACCCTACTAAATAGTAAATAGAATGCATGATCACTCAAAGAAAGCATTCTTACTATACATATCCTGGACACATTTAGCTACTATACCTACACCTCTGAGCTCTAGCATGCAGGGAGTCAGCCATTTACCATTACACAACACACCACCCAGTCTACAACTACTAATACTGATAAAATAAGGAGTCCAAAAAGTGCAAAAATGAGTGAAGTACAAGAAACAGATGGTCTCTAATGGAATTTATTTACAAAGACAACACTAGAACTACTGCAAAGAGTACTGTCAGAGACTGCCAACTAGCCACTTGATGCCCAGTGCAAAGCTATCATACAAATAAATGGAAGACACAGTAATCCTGACATCCAACCTTCGTCATGTCCAAAACATAACAACCCCACAAGCATACAATTTCAACCTTCTCTATAAAGTTTGCCTTAAAAAAGAGACATAGAACATGAATGGGTCCTATGATCCTTAAGACCCAGCAATACCATGACAATAATCTCCGTCATGTGAAATAGACACTTAGGAAATCCTGCAGAGCTCTGTTTCATTGTGGACCATTAATATAGCTGAGTATCATTTTGCCTAGCAAGCTCTCTGGAATCCTGGATGCTTTGGATCAAGCATCCTCCAGAAGGATGGACACCAGAGAGACTTCTAAAGCCACAACTGCCACCCCTGGGGAAGAAAGTCCACACTGAAAGTTGTTTCACGACAAACTGGGCAAATAAAATCATTTTCAAAATCTGCTTTAGCCTTCCTATGTTTCTGTAGGCATAATAATGAAGAATAGAGACAGACATCTCTTCCCATATATTTTCACAGGAAATTATGATACTGCCTTATTAAATGGAGATGATTAATCATTTATGGAAATATTCTTATTTCTGACAGTACAGGAAAAGAAAAAGACATTAGTAAAGTTAAGACTCCCTTTTCTGCACCATTTAAAAGCCTATCACCATCAAGACTCACAGAGAAGTCTGTTCCTCCTGCAAAGGAAGATGGGGAATTGATTCTGCTAGAACTAAAGAAAATAAGAAAAGTTAGAAATAGTCAGTATCTGGGCTACAACAATTTTCAGAAGCATTACTGCAAGGCAGAAGACCTGGAGCTGCATTATCATAAGCAAGAAGACTCTGCGAACAGAAAAGAGATTGGCCAGAAAAGCTTCACATCACACATGGCTCTGGCTGTCAGGTGAGGAAATCTCACCCTTTACTGCCTGACCTGTATTAGTAGTATCTATATTCGCTTTGCTTTGCAGTGGAATTTTTTAATGTTTTTTAACTACTGGTACTGTAATTCCGGTAGCCATATTTATTTATTCTGGACAAAATTTTAATCTGGGCAACTCACCCCAAAAGACACAAACTTTGAGGAAGGAAAAAGAAAAGTTAAGATGAAATGCTTATGTACCACTCATTTATCTAAGTGTTGGGAGCTATTTGAGTTTGCATTTATGATAAACACTTGATTGCCTATATTTTCTGAAAAGAGAAGAAAAATATTAAGGTAATGTAGTTTTCTATTTTGAATTTAATTGCTCCACAAACAGAAGATAGTATTTTATTTGTTCTCTGCCCAATGTGTCATTTTTGCATATTTTTGTTTTAGTTAAAAACATAATCTCCTATGATAGTGATACCACAGATTTTAAAGGTAGGTACCTGCCAGGCTTTGAGTATCTCCAATGAGAACAGGAGGCAAACAAATTTAGAGAGCCTTTAAAACTTCATTTACTAACTTTTCACTGGCATACTGGAAAATATCAGTGAATGAAGTATTCTTCAAAGAAACTGTTAGATCATTACATTTAAAACATTCCAAACCACTTCTTCAATCATACATTATAGCATGTATTGCTACAGTTCAATGATGTACACACTATATAGAGATGGCTGATCATTTGTAGAAATATTCTCACTTCTGACAGCGCAGGAAAAGAAAGGGACATCAGTGAAGCTGGATTCTTCTCTTTTGAAAAGCATGATTAGAAATGCATGTGATTGCATGAGCCCAAGCATTCCCTGGAGCTGAGGATATCACTAACATGCACTCAAGTACCTTCATATGCTGCTGGGAAGACTCAAAGGCATATGCGTGCACTGACTTGGTATAGATGGGAGGTAGCTGAACAGAGAAATAGTGTGCTCCTGCTGTTGTGGTTAGGAGCGGTGTGGACACAGCTACCGGGTCCCACCACAGCCCTTCTTTAATCGTTACTTTGGCACTGTGTTGTAAAAGCTTTTAAGCAAGGATGATTTTATGGCTGTGAGCATCCTACTGCTCTTCTGCCAAAGCTCTACCAAGTATTACTCAAGCTGTGACCTGCAGGAGAGTTTACACTTGCATAGTCCTAACTGGATGATTCATCATACTTGGCAAGTGGAGGGCACTTACTTTGCAAACTGTAAGTTTAGAGGTTTAATCAAATCTTTCAGGAAGAAGGTGTCACTAGGCCTCCAAGGCATCTGCAAGTTAGAAGCCTTGACTTCTGCATGAACCCTCTTATCAGAACAGAAATCAGACTCATAGTCTTTCAAGAACAGAAACATGAAGCAAATTGAATGATCCTACAGAATTAAACACTGCTGTGAAACGCTGCTGAAAATAAAGTGAATAGACACTGTAATCACCAACCTGCAAGCATGAGTCAGTACTGAGATATTTTTTATCTTATTTTTACAATATATATAAAACCCAAACCATTTCCTTCTAAACTGCAAAAGATTCCCCTATTGATAGGGGTGCTAACAAAATACCTTCAACTACAATAGAAGAAAATTTTAAATGCACCAAATCATAAATGCACCATCAGTTAATTTGACATAGAAATACAATTAAGCTCCCTGATTGAAATTAAACAAGAAAAAAGAACTACAGTCTTGCATGTCTTCACTGATAAAAACAAGGAAACCTCATTGCACCTTCTCTGCACATGGATATTTCCTCCTCATCTCCTCCCTTACTGAATTACTGAAATCTTGAGGTACAAACTGTACAACAGACACAGTGCAAAATGAAACTGCTCTACCACATATTATCAGAATATTATCTCTTGCTAAAGGTATAAGCTTTTTTTTTGCAGTTACCAATTATTAGGTAGGATAAGGAATAATTCCTGAAACTGACAAAAAAAAAGTCCAGAGCTCCTTAACAGTAAACCAGTAAATGAAAAAACGATCTCTCATTAATTTCTTCTCCCAGTTTTGCCAGCAAAGAAATCCATACCAATTACTTTAAAGTATAACAACTGTTAAGTTGTGCATCAGGTCAAGTTCTATAGCATTATATGCATCAAAAAAGAAATCTGCAAACAGGATGGCAAAATGTACGTTTGCAAGCTTTGGTAGGCAATCACATGGCTAAGGGGAAATGCGAGTGTACTCCTGCTCACAACCTACTGATGAAAAGAAAGGTCAGGATCAACCAAAACAATATGTGTGAGAGAGTTTAAAAAATATTTTCATTTTTAAAAAATCTCAGTATCTTTTAAAAGCAAGAACAACAGACACATTTTCATTTCCCTGCTTCCTGCTAACAAGACGGTTGATACAGTCATCTTTATGGACATGATGTTAAGCGCTTATGTATGTACTTTTATACAGAGGAACATTCAAATTATTTATTTAAATGCATTTAAAATGCATGCTTCCTTTTTATAGAATCCTTTTAGTAGCTTCAAAGACTATAACAAGAGAAAAACTTATAGACTCACCATAATTTAGGTTTAACAGTTTAGTAAACTGTGCATCTGTTGTAAATCCTCTAGAGCTCAAACACAGATTCAATCCCAATAAATAGTCACCGAGGAGATTTGATTTATAGGCCCCAAAGACCCTTGATTATCAGATTCTTCACGGACTTACTAGCAAGCCTACTATACTGTATTTAAATAGCAGAGATGCAACGAAAAAGAAATAAACCTTTTGCCATTTTGTCCTAAATATTGTTGTTTTATATGTAGTTTACTTTACAGTCAAATTTCTATGGAACAAAACTGCAGTTTTTGCATTATAATTTAAAAATCTGAGCAAAACAAGACCAAGTCAAGCAAAATCTCCAGCCTCATAGAGACCTTGTTAAATTTGCAACCAGAACTACTTTTGAGGCAGAAAGGACAATGCTCAGGTTGTGTCCTTTTGAGCACATTTAAGTATGTGGCCACAGCTACTGTTCTGCAGAACCCTTGCATCACTGGAGATATTTCTACACATGCTTTTGAAGACTTCTGCTGGCTCTAAGCAAATTCCAAACACAGCTACAAATAGCAGGGGGGCTCTTTGTGTGGGCTTTTTATTTTGCTTTTTGTTTTTAGTTTTTTTCCAAAATAAGACCACAAAATATAAGGTGAAGGGCTTAGAGAAATAGATATTCTCATTGATTGAGGTGTAGTTCACTGCACATTCCCTGCTCAGACAGAGTGTTGCATTTTCCTCCTAGATGGTATTCCCAAGCACAAGGAAATTGCTCGAGTAGCCAAGGTCCTTTCAAACAATGTTCTCTCTACTAAGAGTTCATGAAAAATGAGGAGTCCCAATGAAAATAAACCAAGAAATATTTATTTTGCCACGACCACAAAAAATACACTAGTGCTGTGGAAAATTTCAAATTCATGCTTGGGTAGGCAATGGAGCTGGCAAATTGACCCCAAATGACACTAAACTTGAGAAACTGCATGTTAATGAAGATGGGCCCTGAGACTGAAGGAATGCTTACTTAGCCTCACCTCTGTCTTATAATAAAGCCTGCACTGAAGTCAATGAGCTTCACACAGGAGAGAAGGAGACGTGCAGCACCATTTGTACATTTTTTTTGCTACTGCCTGCCCTATACTAGAGTCTTTTGAAAATAATTGGTATAATCTTTTAGCCAGACATAATTAGTGGAGATTGACGTTACTTATATGAAATTTCTTCAGCAAGTGTAGAGAATAAAGTAAATAAAAACCTACGGTGAAACTTCATCCTTATTGAACCTGTTATTCTAAAGATTGCAGAGGTTATGAAAAGATATTCTGTATACCCACAGTAACTTGAAAACAATTTAATTACTTTCATCCTATTTAATGAAGTTTTATCTTTACCTTTGCATCAAATTCAGATATATCCTTTATTTTCATTTGATGTATTAAAATGTTCTGCAAAATTTGCTATTTTGGTGGACTTACTTCATCTGGAAGTCTCTTTTGACTTCTTAAGAAGTATCAACTGATAGCTTTTTTCCATAAAAAGTTTTTTGACTGATGAACAGATGCTTAGTTCCTAATGATATTTCTGAGGTTAGTCTACTCTAAATGAAACAGATTAGCTAATTTTTAGCCTCTGAAGAATCATCTTAAATAAAGGTCATAGAACATCTCACTATGCAATTAATAAAGATTCAGCCAGTAATTCCTTGATCAAATATTAGTATTTTTGATTGGTCCCAGAAGAAATATCCTTTTTTATGTAAACCTGGCACATGAATCAGAGCCACAGCTGCTGCCCGATATAATCAGTGTACAATATTCTAATCCCATGAACTCTGACTCAGCAAGCATCTGCTTTCCAAATAAATTTAACCAAACAATATTTTTTCCAGAACTAATTTTGTCAGCCAAGGTTTAAAAGGAGATAAATTTAAAAACCTTTTAAAGATGCAATTTGAAGTCAAATACTTATTTCACCTTCTTTCCAGAAAACCTTCCCTAGGAATTTAAGTGGTTATGACATTGAGTTAAACAACTTAATTATTGAATACAATACTGTTAAATTGGGTTTTTAACTGGTATTTTATTCAGGGTACAGTTAGAGGGCTTGTTGGATTCACAAAGTTTGATGTGCACGTTTTAAATATTAGTGGTTTACTATGCAACAGTCCCTTGGATACTAGGAATTACAGTAAATGTGTAACACCCATGCTTAAGACTGCACATTGATTACCTGCCTGTTTCCAAGCACACGCAGAAAGACAAAAATAATGGGGGTCCAGCAATTACTACTCTTTCCTACAACCTTGAAATTAAAATCACAATTTTGTGATTGCAAATTTGCCATGCAGTTTATAGACTGAGACTTTTCCTACCACCAATAGAAAAAAAATTCAGTTGCAGATTCTCTCAGAAATGAGCAATATTAATACCAAATACAAAACCTTTCAAGAGAGGCAAAATGCCAGCTTTTTTTGCATTAATGTTTTTCAAAGTGCAATCATTGGGATTGCAAGCAAGCAGTAAGCTCATACTAAATAGCTAAGGGTAAGCTGGAAAAAAGGAACATCACAGCAACATAGAAAGGATGACATGGAACTGTGTAACTGTCCAACTAGCCTCCCACTCAAACAAAGGCTACTACCAACATTGTACCATTAGGTCATCTAGAGTTTTATCAAGAAAAGTCTTGAAACACCTTCAAGAATGGGGATTTCACCATCTGTTTGCAGGACCTGTCCCTGTGCTGCACAATCCACCTACTGAAGTTCTTTTAATAATGTCCAACCTAAACCTTCTCAGAAACCATTGTCACTTGTTACGTTCTCCAGCACTATTTTGAATACCTTGTCATATCTGTAAATGCATTTCAAGGCATTTCTTCACAACTGGAAAAGTCTCGTTCCTTCAATATCGTTCACAGAGGATGCAGATTCTAACTCCTGCTTATTGCAGCAGCCCTCCATAATAACGTCCCAGTTTCTCAAAATCCTTACAGCACCATGGAGTCCAAGCAAAGTCTTATGTGCAGCTCTACAGGGTGACATAGAGATGAATAAAAGCTCCTCTCAACCTGGTAATCTCTTCTCTTACTTTGTATAGACCAGTGAAGAACTGCTGAGGAGAGAGTTAGATGGTGTAAAGATGAAATACAAAGGAGCCTTAGCACACCACACACATTCACACACCACTGGCAGGAGCATAGGTAAAATGAAACCCAGAATACAGGTGTGCATGCTCCATTGCTTCCTCTCTCTAACTTGGAGTAGGCCAAGTTTCAAAGAATTTTGCTCCACCATGAGCAATATACTTTCTCTTCATCCTCCTTATGTGTTGGCTTTTATTCCTAAGGGCTTGGTATGCTATCTTTGCCAGTTATAACAGGATTTAGTATGTATGGCTTAGATATTTTAGGGTGGATTAATTATCGCCTGAAAATGTCTCTCTTACTCCAGAGAAAGTGGAGGGAATCTAGAGCTCAGATTCACTGTGCCTCTGTCAGAGCTCTACAGTGTAGGCATCTACAAATGAACTAGTCACTTGGGGTGGATACATACAACAAAACACGTTCAAAATCTTTTTTTTAAAACCAATACAAGAACCATTTTCAAGACATTGTTACATTATACCCCCTAAATTATTGACATGTTTGAAGATAAACTACTACAAAATAAATCAGCTAAAAGACAAATTATCCCTATAATTGGTTACCTATTGTTCTTTATCCAACATATATCACAAACATTCCATAAGCATTCAATCATTATGGATTCATTAAAGATAACTGCCACACTGAGATTATATAAAGCCATTTTCTGAAAACAAACAAATTTTCATTCTAAGATTCTATCTTTCTCCAACTGTTACACAGTTGAAATAAAACCTATCTCAGTATTTAAAACTAAATGTAAGAATTAGCATAAGCAACTAGAATTGAGGTAACAGCATAAGAAACATTATTCCCTAGTATATCTAATAACTGCTAATAACTTCAGAGTACAATATATTCTGTACTAGTTGAATACTAAAATATAATTATCTAGTACAAAAATAGTTAATTTCCATGGAAGAAGGCTTTAGAGAACTCTGTTGCAGTGCCAGAGGAACGAGAAATTCACAGTCCTTAGGACTAATATTTTTAGCTTATTTAAGTAATATATTCTCATTTTCCAAAAGCCACTTGTACAGCCCAAATCAGCTCATAGTTATATGCCACACTAGTTTTACTGATTCTGGTCTTGTTGTGGTTTAACCCCAGCCTTATTGGCAACTAACAAGTCCCATGCAGCTGCTGGTTCATCGCCCCACACACCTCCATAAAATAGGGAGGAAAACCAGGAGAAAAAAGGTAAAACCTGTGGGTTAAGATAAGAACAGTTTAATAATTGAAATAAAATTGTTATTATTGTTGATCATATCTATTGGGATCTCACAACAACTGTCTTGCTGATTTATTCCTAGAGACTAGATCTCCTGTGCAGGTCCTATGACCTTGCTTTTCTTCATGGCAAAACTGGCTTTCTGAAGGATTTGGATTATTTTCTTCCCCTTCTCAAAACTTCCTCTTCTGTGTTACCCCACACAATGATGTCATCAATGTATTGCAGGTGTTTCAAGTCTTCTCCCTGTTCCACTGCAGTCTGGATCAGTCCATGGCAGATGGTTTGTCCACTCCTGGAATATTCAATTCCAGGTGCACTCTGCCACCAAAGGGATTGAGAAAAATCCATTAGTGATATCAGCTGTGCCTTACCACTGGTCTGCCTTTGACTCCAGTTCCTATTGAAGTTCCAGCACGTCTGCTATGGCAGCACTCAGTGGCAGCATGACTTCATTCAGGCCATGATAGTCTGCTGTTAGAGTCCACTTTCCAACAGACTTTTGCACTGGCCATATGGAGCTATTAAAGGGTGAGCAGCTCCTACTGATCACTCCTTGGCTCTCCAATTAGCAAATTAGCTTGTGAAGGGCTATCATGGGGAGTCTTGGTCGGTGAGATATTGCCACTGTTGTTTCTATTGGCACCTGTTGTTCTTCATCTTTCAGCAGTCCCAAAGCAGAAGGGTCATCCAAGAGACCAGGTAAGGCAGACAGCTGCTTCATTTTCTCCATCCCCAAGGCAGCTATACCAAAAACCCACCGATGCCCTTTTGGGTCTTTGAAATACCCTGTCCTGAGATAGTTTGTGCCAAGGATGGATGGATTCTCTGGGACAGTCACAATGATTTTGCCACTCATTCCTAGTCAGGCTCTGTGAGATACTGGACTGTTAATGGTTAATGACTTAAAACAATTGTGGAGGCCCAGGATGCTATGCTTTGAGGCCATTAAGAGGTAAATCCTGCAAGGCAGGATGGTGCCGTTTATTATACTAATTGTTGCCCCTACCCAACACTGCTCAGTTGTCAAACTTTCCCTCCTCCTTCCCTGGGGAAGGTCTGATGGGGTGTAATTGCTTAACTGCACTGATGTGAGTGGCAGCTGCCATGTCTTAGAAGGGATCATAAGCTGAAATCTTTTTTCATATCCTGCAGCTCACTCGGGGATAGGAATTGGGTGGTTACCTCTTGTCCTGCCTCTTCTTCCAGTTCTTGTGATGGCCCCACTTTATCTTCCTTTACTAAATGAGCTGTTTCATGTTCATTTATTCTTGTGTAAAGGGGCGACTGACACCAGCATGGGTTGGTTCTCTGGTTCAGCTGCAGTGCCTGTTGCTGAGGCTGGAGCAGCAGCAGTGTCTGTCACTTTCTCATTAAATCCAAAGGCTTTGTTTTACCCTTGAAGGTAGTGAAAAATATTGAATAGGGCTTGGCACGTTACAGTCATTTCCATGTCTCTGGAAGTGTCAGAGAGACAGCATACTTTTCCTAGACATTCTTCTAGTTTTTCTGGGTTCTGCACTTATTCAGGGGTGAAGTTCCATAACAGTAGAGATGCACATTTTCCTAGGTACTTGGCCTTACTATCCCATGCACCCTGGACACTCCTAATTATCCAGCCTTGGAGCAGATGTCTCAGTGGTACTCTTAACCTCAAATAAGACCTGGAACACAGTCAGAAGACATAGCAATAGGAACATGCTGGTTTGAATGTCCCAAAGATATTCAGAATTCTGAATAGCTATTGCTATTAGCCTAGAGGAGAGGGAGAAGATAAACAGAGGTGTCTCTACAGTGATTTGGGTCTAGGAGGAGAAAAGGTAAAAGGTTAAAAAATAAAAATTATTAATAGTTTCCAATAGATGGCCCCTGGAATATGGGTATGACAGCAATGCTGTGTACAAATACCAGATTAGTTTCACAACTAATAATTCTATCATATCATAAGCCAGTGTTACAGACTACAGCAACATGACAACCTTAGTCCAGTTCCCACAAGTGTTAAACAACACAACATGGAACATGTACTGCAAGTGAGTATTGCATAATGAAACTTTCAGAACAGCCACATGCACTTTGAAAGCAAAGAAATAATTTTGACCAGTGACTATTAAATACAATGAATGCTTGTAACAAATTTGTTCTAACATGTTCTATGTGGATTTGTTGTTAACACAACTCCCTGAGCTCCATGTTGGGCACCAAAAAGACTGACTTGGTTTAACCCAGGTGGAAACTAAGAACCACACAGATACTCGCTCATACCTTACACACCCATTAAGGGATGGGGAGGAGACCCAGAAAAAAAAGATAAGAACAGTTTAATAATTGAAATACAATAAAATATAATAATAGAAAGAAGAGGGAGATTTAAAAAAAAAAAAAAAAAAAAAGGATA
>JAWWEE010000001.1:77487627-77764678 GCA_035221455.1 Xenops minutus | reverse complement strand
TTTCTAAATTTAAAGGAGAGGGATTGTTTCTTGGCCAACATAGACATCTTAGTTCTCCCCTTGAACTAAGACAGCAGAAAACAGTGAAACTGTTCAGTGCAATCTGGTCCCATCCCATAGCTTCCTATCCCAGAAAATTATTATAGTTTCCAATGACTGTGTAGGGAAACAGGGCTCAAGCCTGACTAACTGACTGCCCTTGAAAAGAGCAGATACTGGCTGTATGAGATAAGAAATAGCAGCACCTGGAACATGAAGACACCTTCCCTTGATTTGGATGATCACAGCATACTAGGTCTGACTAGGCTGATGGTTTCTGATGAGATGTCGTTTCACAGAACTTACTTATTCAAGTGACCTAATGTACAGGGACCCAGTATGGAGGATTTCAAGGAAACCTCTGTGACTTCCTGCGTTCAGCGAAAGGGGGAAAAAAAATCAAGTAGGTGGTGTCTGAATGATATGCTGTAACTGAGGAGAAACTGTAGATATAAACCTCTCGGGAAAATACAGAGGTAACTTAAAGGCAGAAGCAGAACACCATGTACAGTACCAGAGTCGTCACACACAAGTTTGTTGGGAACAGAGGGAAGTTCAGTACCTTTTCCTTCAAATTAAATCACAAAAAAAGGATGATTTGGAAGCTGATTTTGACTGAATTAACCTTCTATCTCATGGCACATGTCACGTATCCTGGTGATTAAGACTTTGTTCTCTTTCCTCTGGAGTTCCCTGAGGAGACTCCAGTACAAGTGAAGATGACTCTAAAATGCGCCCTTTAGACTCAGGGATCACTGACTTGAGAGAAAACAACCAAAGCCCATACTTTTGAAGTGAAAGAGTCTCTAATTACCCAAAGAGAAATTGAAGAGAGATTTCTTTTTCTTTAGAGACCAATGATAACACAGGTCATGCTACATTTAGGTCACCAGTTATATTAAAAGCCTTGGTCCTCTCCTCTACAATACATTTGTGCTTTCATCAACGTTTTCCACTTTTGTCTCACGCTGACAACAAGCAAAACTTAAACTGACAGAGAAAGTAACATCTTGCTTTTTCAAAAACAGGCTTCCATGAGCGATCAAGCAGTTATTTCCAATCCCAGATCTCCATCCCCCTAGATTTCCCTAGCATCTTTTCTTCCAGAACTATATGCTCTAAATTGCATTTGCTACTATTACGAGATTGTCACTGGAGCAAATCAGGATGTCCTGGTCTTTAAAATGCATTTAGCCAAGTGATAATTGACAAGCATTGGCTTGTAAATGTTTACTGCTGCTTCATGCATTACTCCTCCCTTGTTAAACTGCTGTAAAAAGACTGCATATAATTTAAAACCTGATGGATGGATGCATACATAGCAGAGCAAGAGGCATAGGAAATTGTTACATTACTGTTAAAATGATTGAGACCATGTGATTACAGAAGGCTTCATAAAATGCTGAAAAAGCCTTTGATTCAGTAGAGTGGAGTAACATCCTAAACAAGATCACATTCAACTGGACACAAGTTTCTTTTCTCAATAAAAAGACATAAAGTGAAGAAAAAAATTTTCACTTGGTTCAAAACACTAAGCCCATTCCTCTCTTTTCTGCCCTACATATAAAGCAGATATCAAATCTAAAATGTCACCTTCTATTTTATAGTCAGATTATTAAATCAACCATGAAATTTTAGTTTCACGAATTTAATAGTTTGGGACCCCCCAGTATAAAAAAAGGTCTGGAAATTTCACAATAAAAATGTAAGAAAATACTATTTGTTCTAAAACAGGCTATAGAATAAAGTTATTTATAAATACAATTCAGCTATATTCTTTTTATTTTATTCCATTATTCAAAAATTTGAAGCAGCACTATTACTTCTTTGCTAGACTGGATGACTGCAATCAAATGAATTTTCTGCCTCATCTTTTTACTCCAGACAGTTCTAATTAGGCTGTTCTCAGGAATGGAAATGAGTGACGCATGCAAACTAAAAGATATTTTCTGTCATATCAAAGCAAAAAACCCATACATGCCTGGTGTCAGTAAAGCCAATATGCAGCAACCTCAAGCACACAGGTCCCTTACCATTCCAGACAAATTGGAGTTAGTATTGCTTAGATGGAGGTTCACAGACTGTATTAACAAGGTACTTCAGCATCCAGGAACAGCCTTTTTCTGAAAATCCAGTGAAAATACTCTGCTGGCATGAAGTAAGATAATACATAAACTGAGCAGTTTCTCCTCACTAGTCTTTCCCAAAGCAGCAGCCTAGCACTCAACTCAAGCATACGCCAATAGACAAGCCAACGAATTTTCAAGCTGGCAAGATCAGCAGGCTCACAACCTAGGTCAGCTGTATGTGGGAGCTATTGCAAGGGGATGGGAAGTCATAGTGTGTTTGGCTATCCCAGTCCGTGCTCCACCTGTTATTTATGATCAGACAACAACCCAGCTAACCTTCACCACAGCTAATTTAGGTGTCAGAATTCAGGCCTCAAAATTTTGAATTATTATCACTCTGAGTGCACCTTTAAGTTATAAGATCTACACAGAAGAAAGTAGATTAACAAGCAAGACCTGCTGCCCAGTGGATGCGTATCAATCCACTCAGATAACAGTCAGGCCCAGTGACAAGTAATTATGAATTGCACTGCCTATTAACATGAGAAACTCTGGTCTGAAAAGGACAATCTGATTGCTAGCATAGGCACAGGTTCATCATCAGTCATGCAGACCAGCAAATCAGACAGCAGAAAAGTCATAAATCTTGAACATCTCCCAGCCTTCGGGAAGAAACATCTCTTGGTGTTGAAAGGTAAGCTATACTTCATCAGCTTCATATTTTTCTAAGAAAAACAGAAATAAACCAGTTTGACAGAGACAAAACTGTTTCACCCTTAGGGATTGATTAGTTCTTGTATGTATTCAGCTGTCACTGTACAAGTATCCCTGATACAGATGTCCAAGTGCAGATAACAGAAAATTCAGAGAGTACATCTGGCGGGCAACTACCTGGGAGAGCAAGGGACAAGTTACGGCGCATAGGTCTTTATGAACACATTTCACTTGTGCAGCATTCATGTAGCATCAGTACCAACTGCTGAACTAGCACCACCCCATACTTCCTACAGCTTTCCCAGCAGCAGGTGTGCAGCACATCTGCCCTGTGCCAGCAGCCCTGGCAGTGTGTCTGCATCGTGGTAGATATCAAAGAGGCAGTGCTCGTTCACCAGGTTTCCTCCTCGACTTGTGCTTATTGCTTAACACTCCCAAGTGACACTACTCATCCCTGGCACCTTTGACAGTTAAGAGAGAATAATACCTCCACAAGGTAACTTACCTGGCCTCTTCTGGGTGCCTGTTTTAGAATGGTGAATCATTCCTCAGACTAAATATTTCTCTTCTTTGACTACAAGCAAGCTAATCGTCTCAAATGAATTAACCAATTAGTTCAGACCAACACTCCAAATCTGAACTCCTAAGATACATGAAGTAAGAATGGCCATATGTTTTAATTAAGATATTGCTTTAGATCAATGGGAAAAGAGGTTACATTGTAATCTATAGGTTATTACCATATATCTATAAATTTTTTATCGCTGGGTTTGCAAAGGAAACAGCTTGTTTCAAGAAAAGAGGCAAAAAAGCATATTCAGAAATTTGATTCAAAATATTGATACCACTACTAATAACACTGTAAAGGAAAGCAATTTTTGAATTTTACTGTAAGTACAAAATATTTATAAATAGCTGAATATGCTGAGAAAAAGTAGAAGCACAAGAAGCATAATTATTTCAACTCATATAGCCTACCAGCAAGATATTTTTGAGCAGCGCTGAAAATGCAAAACAATTTTCAGAAGACCTATTAGTGACTATGAGCTCCTTTCAGTTAATGACATAAATTTTGTGGATGTTAGAAGAGCCAGCACAAGACATGAGACTATCCTAAAGAATCAGAGCTCACTTAGTAGGAATTAGAAAAATTGTGCTGTTATCTTCATGTCTGAAAAAAAAGGCTTTGGGCTCACAGCTATGGAGGCATTAACACATCAGATTAAAACTGAACAAGAATAATAAGAATAGACGGCAGTGTTACAAAACAAAGGCTTGGCCATTTTAAATGGAAGCAGAAATCAGGAAAAAAAGATCTCCCCTAAAAGAAGTATTAATTAGCTTTTAAAATGGGATCGTTTCAGTTTTTGTGATAAACTAAAGGAGCTGAAAACTTTTTTAAGTAAAATATGCAGAATTAGTATTTACAAGGTTTTTCAATGCCTTTATTAATCTGAACACTTTAAATGCTCTCTACCTCACTTGAAGCATGAACAAAGCAACTGTTTGCATCTTTCCATGTCCTCTGTATTGCTTTACTCTTTAAGTTACCTTGAGATTTCTTACAATACAATTTGCTACCCTGATATTCATGAGAGTAGAAAGAGACACATTACTGTGAAATTTCAGAAAAAAAACACAGAATAAATTACATTATGTAGTGTAGCCGGTCACTAAAATGCAGGTAAAAATAGGCAGTCAGGCAGATCTGAGATTTTGAAGAACAACAAATGGAAAGTAGTGTCTAATCTCCAAAGGCAATATCCAAAAGCCTATCCCACATCAGGAGGAGTGACTCAAAGCCAAATGGAGTAACACTTTCCTTCTAGATAAAAAACTATTGGGGATTACTTTAATAGAGAACACTTAAGTAATCATGCCTGATGGGTAAAACTGCATCATTTATCAAAAATCTATGCTAAAATTTAATTTTCCATGTGAGTCAAAGACAGCAGTGGCAGCACTGCTTGTTGTTGCTGATCTGTGGCTGCTGATGCCTTCTGAAGTGGAAATGATGGATGCCACATGTTCTAGCTGTGATTAAATTTGCTTTGACAAAGCAGCATGGAAATCTGATTTTCAATAGACTCTTGCATTTCACCCAGTGCTGAGTAAACAGATACACAACATAATGCTATGTGGTTGTCAAGCTGATGGCTAATTCATTCTGCCAGTCCAATCAATCTATCCATTAAAATATTACCTGTCAATATCAAGTAGGTTCAGCTTGGAAATTGCATGGAAAAGGGAAGCTGTTTAGAAGTAAACAATGAGAAAGCCAAATGTGTCATAAAGTTATTTCTTCAGGCCCTCCCAACAGGTTCTGTCAGCCCCAGTAAAAGGTCAGCAGAAGATTCTTGCTTCAGCATGCCTGGTGCTTCTCAAACTGCTCACCATCCAATTATGCCACAGAATGAAGGTACAACGTACCAAAACCCTCTCTTCCTGTGTTACTGCTTGAAGAGAAGGAAGCAGAAAATGACATTAAGAATACAGCTTATCTAAATGCTGTTACCCCAATACTTGAAAAAACTGCACTTACACTGCCTTCAAAAAGAGACATCCTTCTTACCTTGACTGACAGGGAATAAGAGCTGACAAAACACAGGGACAAGATATTTTTGACTGCCCTGACCTCAGGCACCCTTGCGTAACCTTTAAGATTTACCCTTCATTTGGAAGAAATTAGGATATTACCCACTAATCTTTATCGGCAGCAGTTCTGTGGACATTCCTGCCCTCTCCGCTGTGCCTGAGCTCTCCTGCCAGCTGTCATAACCAAACATGCGTGATGCTCCCAATATAATCTCTGCTTTCAGCATGAAGCTCCTCACCACAGAGCAAATCAACATGGCAAGTATATACGGACTATATCCTCTGAAAAAAAAAAACCCTCTAAAACACAAGTGTAATGATTATTTTGGTTTTGGTTTGGTTTTTTTTTTCCCCCCAAGGGGGGTGTTTAGAATCATCGTATGGTTACTAAATTTTAAAACAAGTCCTAGTTCTTTGACAGTGTCAAACAGGGCTGTAATTAGAGAAGGTTGTTTTAAGCTTAATTGAATCACAATGGAAAGATAAAACGTGCCAACAAGCACTAGCAACCACTTCCTATTCTTTCTAGTCCTCTACTATCTGGACCTTCAGAACTTGAAAAAGACAAGCTGATCTAATACAACCTCCTTCCTAAGATAAAAAAGAAAGTTTATGCAGGGACTTATGCTGTCAATCTAAGGCAGCATGACAGTGCTGCCCTTCTCACCAACACTTCCCCCTAGTCCCAAAATGTAACTATACTGAGACAGTTTAACACACCTGGAACTGCTACATTCATCTTGAATAGAAAGGTTAAGGCACCAAAGAACACTGAAAAATGACACCAACCGAACAGGACATTAGTTAGCATTTCGAATTACATCAAGATCATAGATCTGCCAGTCTGCTTATACAGTAGCATTCAGACACAGAACAAAATGAGTAGGTCCTGAACCTGAGTAGTATCTTGCACCTTTCAGGAAACTAGCTCAGGCTTGAAATATGGTAGCTTCAGCATGTTGGTAAGCAGTACATCCATGTTTGCATAATTCTGAAATATCTGCTTTCCTGTCTGCTTGAGGTTTGACTGGTATGTTACTCTGGAGCTGAAACATGAAATTCCCTGCCAGACTACATCCAGAGTCCACCTACTCAACAAGTCTCTAACAAGGACAGTGCAAGAGAAAAATTGTACATATTAATACAAACCTTACAGAAAAGTTTTAAAAGATTCTCTAAAGCAAGCTTCATCGTGACATAAAAAATTACTTTCAGACCTTAGTATGCTGGTTCAAAAAGATGAACAGATGAGCCTGAGATTTATGCCCAAACCCAAAACAGAGAGATTGCTGCAAATACCCTCATTTATGAAAACATGGATTGTAAGTTACAACAATCCATTTTAAATTTGCTGATTATGTTTTGTGAGTTGTTGAAAAATCAGTTATATCTACAGAATTTATGTCAAACTTCTCTAAAGCTGCTGAAGGCACATCCACATCAAGTAAGACATTACAGGATGCAGATGCTCAAGGCAGCTCTGACCCAAACTAATGCATTCAAAGCACTTATGCTGGTAAAACACAGTAATCTGGGTCAAAAAGAACACAGTTGTGTAAATGTGTGAGGCAGGGTGAAATGAAGTTGATGAGCTCTATCTCTTTGTAATTGCACTGTTCTTAATTCTACAGCAGCCTTGGGTGGACCTGCCCAGTTTCATCAGAAGACATTTTACTTTCGCTTCGGTAAGGACATGCCAGGTGCCCCCTAACCATCTTACATACTCAAAACATAAATTCTAATACATATTTGTCTCTGGAACATTAATCTGTTTTCACACAGAAACTGGTTAAACAGACCTTTTCCTCTGGACAAAATTGTGAGGAGTTGAAAGTACAGTCAGTAGCTCCTCCTGTGATTATTTGCAACTGGAATTCATTTCTTCCTCTCCTGGCTCTGGGCATATGGCTTCTATGAAGGTGGTATCTTTTCCATCCACTTTGAAAAATGAGGTGAATAGGCATGACTCTTGCCACATTGCAAATTTTCTATACATTTTGATCAGGAAAGTTGCTTTGTTTTCAGCTAGTTCTACTGAAATCCATCTTTATTCAAAGTAAGTAATTTACCACATCCAAAGTAGGTAATGCAGCTACAAATAGCTGTAAGAAACAAAAGTGAGGAACTAAAGGACAAAGGATTTAGCCTACCTACATTGAGATCAAATCTCCAAGCTTTCTCTTCCTTTCATCCAGGTGACTTTAACACACACTATGAGATTTTTTGTATGCCCTATCCTAAGGGACAGTCCTAACTACGGAGAGCCCACTCCTAGCATCATGCCTTCCCTTTCACAGGCCCTTTTTGCACTCTCCTGGGGGGTTCAGACAGAATTATGCCCCGTGAAATGTATTTATGACTCCTCT
Organism: Xenops minutus; assembly: GCA_035221455.1. Taxonomy (NCBI): domain Eukaryota; kingdom Metazoa; phylum Chordata; class Aves; order Passeriformes; family Furnariidae; genus Xenops; species Xenops minutus. The sequence goes on along the minus strand of JAWWEE010000001.1, from coordinate 77,756,895 downwards.
TGTCTCCATAATTTCATTACTTCTCATTTATTCATGAGGGAGTCTTGTCACTCCTCTTCTTGCTTCCTCAGATATGTAGAAGTTCCATGTTAGATAAGGCATCATCTCTTGAGTTGGTAAAATCAACAGCTTGCTATTTCAGTCGCAGTTGAAGTCTTCCAGTCTTCCTCACTTACATAAAACAAGGTACATTTCAACCCAAAGAACATCCATCCCCTGAAGTTTACATTTTGTACCTGTGTACATTCACCAATTTGTCTGGGCCAAAGGAACAAATATGGAACTGGAAGAAATGTGACAAGGTCCATGCGCTCCCTCAATAAGGCAAGGAACACCATCCATTAACTGCTCTGGAATGGCAGCTGGCTGAGGGTGCTGACCCTCTTCCCTCTGCTTACCAGGATGAAGGAAAGGACTCCTGGTAATGCTGAGTTGGTGCAAGTTATTTGGCTCCAAGATGGTCATGGAGGCCTCATGCTAGACAGGATAACAAAATAAATGCAACTCAGAAATAATGCCTTGAAGGCAAACCTGAGAACCCTTGTTTTTTAATAGAATTCTCTTTTTCCTTCCTGGAATCAGGAAGGCTTACTGCTTTGAAGAAAGAACTCAAACCTACTATCCATCTACTCTAGCTGCTGATAAGGGACAACCTACAAGAAGCACTATGCCAGCAGCTCATTCCTACCTGTGTTTTTGGTATCAGTGAAAACTGAGTAGTCTGAGCTATGGTTACATTAAGTATTTGAGGTGAATGTTACCATAGTGGCTAATTGATAGACCAGGAAAATAAGTAGAAATATCAAATAAGGTATTTGGAAAGTTTCCACAAGGAAGAACACAAAAGACGCAGCTTCCAGGTGCAGTCCACCTCAGTGTCACATGGAAAAGATACAACATACCCAAAGGCCTAAAATCAGAAGTCCTGGAGCATTTGAACGTGTCATATAATTTTAATGGTACATGAGATTGAAACTTTTCATTATCAGACATTACCAAGACTGTTATATAGTTTCAAAGTAGAAAGAAATGGCATGACCCAATGTGGTACAGGCAAGAAGCTCTAACTGGTATGAGAGGCATGGTTTGAATAGTGCATAATTCTGTGTCACTACTAAAAATATTAGACTGGCTCCACGTTGGTTTGGTCTGGAGTTGTGTCAGGGAAGGTTTAGGTTGGATTTTAGGAAAAGGTTCTTCCCCCAGAGGGTGGTTGGGCACTGGAAGAGGCTCCCCAGGGAAGTGGTCACAGCACCAAGCCTGGCAGTGTTCAGGAAGTGTTTGGATGATACTCTCAGGCACATGGTGTGACTCTCGGGATGGTCCTGTGCAGAGCCAGAATTTGGACCTTATGATCCTTGTGGATCCCTTCCAACTCAGGATATTCTCTGATTTTACAAAAAAGGTCTCTAATTTTTGTCCCAATAAACTAGAAGAGACATCTTCACCGGCACTTATGCAGTAATACCCAATTAAAAATTCTAATGAAAAAGTTTCACTCTTAAGTGCTTCAAAAATTATTCTTAAACTCTTGTGTCATTAATTTTAGCAGTTTCAAGAACACTTTAGTAACTAAATACCCCATCTGCCTACATTTCTGCAAAAATTTTCAATTATTGAAAATAATTTTTGAAGGACCAAATACACTGGTGTGTGTATAGAGTATAGAAAAATATCAAACTTAAGCTCTGGGTAAATATACAGCAAATAAGAAAGCGTTAATTTGAGTGTCAAAACAGGCTCTGGACAGAAAAAAAAATGAAGTCCACAGAATAACTGTTAATCATGTCTTAAGCAGATTAGCAATAAAACTAAGAGATAAATTAACCAGAAGACATGAAGTAGTAGTGTTTCTCTCAACACCAACACAAACAGAAGTAGCAAATTTATCTTTCACAAAACAGAAACACCTCTCGTAATTAAAGAAAAAACAAGGTAATATTTAATGAAAGCAGAACAAAACACTATCACCAGTAGCAGATGGAAGGTACAGAAAGAAGAAAACCAAGATGTGAAAAACCTACAGCTAAAACAAAAATTTATAGTACTAAAAAATCCAAATATGTCAACCCCAAATGTTTTTCTTAAGGAAACTTTGTAGGAATAAACTCACTAAGAATTAAACCTATGAATATAAGACATACAAAATAAGAGTATCTACTCATTTGTCAACAGAAAAAAAAAGCACTGAAAAAATAAATTTTGAGTAGGGTTGAAATTTTTGTTGATAAAAAAATGTATACAGTGACCATGCCAGCAGTATCTGCAATAATAGGTGATAGCTGTTTGCATAAGTAATTTTTCGTTATTTCTTCCTTTTTAATTTTTGTTTGTGGCAGCATAGCAAAATTTTTGCAGAAAGTGAGATGGCTATTGGTCATCTTCATTTTGGAAGGGGTAAACATGTAGTTTCCAAAAAAAAGCAGAATTCCTTCCTTGAAAGATTTGAAATTCTGATGCTCGTTCTGAATTTGGAACTTCTTACATTTTTTTAACTTCCCCCAGATTCACAAATTTGAGCTTCATTGATCAAAAAGAGTATTTAGGACATACCTATCTCCTCATGTATCGCCTTCTATGTCTCCTAGCAGTTAAAGCTTTTTCTTGACTGTGTCTAAGCAGAGGTGTCATACACTCTCCCGGTTGGCAGAAGTGAGGTGCTTCACAGCTGCCTGGAATCTCTTGAGTCTCACCCAGAACAGTCCTGGGCCTCCTGCTACAAGGGCTACCCCTGGCAGCACACAGCTAGGGAAATCCTGCCATTCATACCCCATGCTCTAGAATTCTAGTAAGGCACAACAATTTTCACTCTTTCACTGTAAGGGAAACATGGAAAAGTTGCACCCAGTAGGTGTAAAGGCAACAAACACCAGAAGACAGAAAAAGGCATTTTTCTAACACAGGACATCAACTACAGCAACGGTACTTGAGGGTGATCACAACCTACTTGGAGAACAACATAAAGCAGGGTACTGAAAGAGTTTTTGAGTCTTTCGGTACTCAAAAGTGAATTGACATGATGTTCACTAGTATTGACAGGCAGTCAGCCACTGAATATTGCTTTTATTTTTTAATTTTTTTTTTTAAATTGTAAGTTACTAATTTTCATTTTGATATTTTCATAGCTAAGGATGTTCCAATACCAATGAAATGAGCTTTAGCATGTAGACTACACCTCAGAATTTTTGGAATTTTTTCCATTGCAAATTATGTGTGGTTTGTCACCAACTCATATCCTACTGCTGCTAATTGATTAGCCAAGATTTTAGAAAGCCAGCAACACCAAAGTAGCTTGGGAGTTGAAATTCAGAAAGAAGATGGAGTGTGAAACAGGCCATCCAATTTTTTTGTCTTGAGAAAGGACCAGTATAATTTTCAAGCAAACATCTTCAGACTTTTTTACACTTTTCAACACAGAAATACTGTCATGAGGAGGTAATGCTATTCTTGTATCATTGTGCAACATTAAAGCATTGAACAGCGCAAAAAATTTCTTGTTATCTTGCTTCTAGAGAATATGATGTGTTTCTCTTGGACAATAAAAGACTTACTGCAGTGTGTAGTATACTTGTTTTGTTTCCATTTTTTGATTCTAAAAGCAACCTACCTGCTCAGCTGGGAAGACTATGTACAATTTACCAGCACTAGTGACTTCCCATGTCAAAAATAATCTGTAAATTTAAATTGCTTTTGTCATTATGCAATGGTAAAACAATGTTTTCAAATCATCTAGAATTTGTAAAGCAGTTTTCCAGCCAAAGAAAATCAGATTGAAGAAATGCAAATAATTGAATCCAGAAAACACACAGGTTCACTCTTCCAGAAAGATTAATTTGATCCTAGGTTATAGACTCCTTGAAAAAAAAAAACAAACCACAAATCAAAATAATTTATCGATTAGCAACAGACTGTGAAGGAGGATGAGCCAATATTACTGCATTACCAGTGATAAGGAAACCTAGGAAATACTTTATGCCATTCACTAAGATAACAAAATAAAGTAACTTTTACATCAATTTTTTTTTTGACTGATAGCATTTTGATGTGTGGCGTTGATTAATATATTGGTTGTAGCTCTAAGTTTTCATCTGACCACCCAAAATCAACAGAAATTTTATTGTTATTCAACTACTGCTAGGCAAAAACATGGGTAAATATAAATCACAATGTTATCAAAAGCCCACAGCAGTCAGAGACTGAATATAAAAAAATTAAAAAAAGTTTTGTCCAAGAACAGTTTATCAGTGATAAATAAGCAATATGCCACCGAGTCTTGCTACATAAATCAGGAAAAAACTGCCTGAGACAATGTTAGTCTGACTAATACCTTAGTTAACAGCCCACATGACAGACCTCACTTCACCCCCAGTGTGTTCATAACCAAATATTTAGTCCTTCTACTCTGCAAGCTCCTGTCAAGGTCAGGCCATCTCCCCCGGTCACTGACAGTGCCAGAGGCAAAGGAATGAGGGAGTTGTCACAAACATATTATTACCAGCCACTGTATAATCTGCTTGTTGCACACACCATTATCTTTTACGCTAAAAGCATCATAAGGTTAAACAATATACCGCATAAAGCTTATGTAGCAACTGATACACACAGGAACACATTTATACATAAAATACAGATGGATAATGCTTGGCTGTTAGTGTTGGACAAGCTCTGATAGCTCTATCATCAGGCATTTTGCATACAGTTTCAAATTACAGGGCATTAATAGTACAATTTTTATCAGCAGATAAAATTAATTCTTTCATTGTCAAATATTAGCTCTCTCATCTTTCACTGCATGCATGAAATTCATACATGGAATACTTACTGAAGGCACAAGCAAAACTTAAGAGTCTTAGCACGAGTATCTTAATTCCATGAGACACTATTAAAGATTTACAAATGCGCATTTAAAAAAATGCCCAAATCATTTGCACGACACTTTCTTTTCCACATACTTGTTCACTCAGAACACTCAAACTTGAATTCCAGTTAACAAAACTTGGATTTAAAGTTCTTTAGTTAAATTTGAGAAAAGTCTGATTTGGAATATAAGTGAGCAGACTTGAGTTTTTCTCAATTTTTAAGTGACTTAATCAAGTTAAGGCCATCAAAATTCTGAAGAAGAAAGGTTAAACAAGGATTTGATCTAATTTAACTAACTCAAATTTGAGCATTTAGTGAATTCAAACAGATAGAATGCAATTTATTTAATCTACTTTAAAAATCAATTTGGATTAGTTTTCCTGAATGACCCTGTGTAGACAAACCCCCATTCTCCTAACATGGATAAAGGTATTACTGTGCTAGCCTGCACATATCAATATGAGATGATTAGTTTTTCAGCAATAACTTGCCAAGTCAGCTAAAAATATTCTAAATTATTTACCTCTCCAGGTTTAGCCTGAAGAAGAGAAGGCTCTGGGGAGACCTTCCAGCAGCCTTCTAGTACCAAAAGGAGGCCTACAGTAAAGATGGAGAGCAACTTTTAGAAGGCCATGTAGCAATAGGACAAGCTGCAGTGGATTCAAACTGAAAGAGGGCAGGTTTATAATAGGTATTAGGAGGAAATCCTTTACTGAGGGTTGTAAGACACTGGAACAGGTTGCCCAGAAAAGCTGCAGATGCCTTATCCCTGGAAGTGTTCATGACCAATTTGGATGAGACTTTGACCAACCTGGTCTAGTGGAAGGTGTCCCTGTGTATGGTGGGGAGGTTGGAACAAGGTAATTGTCAAGTAAAGCTCCCTTCCAACCCAAATCATTCTAGGAGTCTATGATTCTGGTGATGTACCAATGACTGTTACTGAAACAGCAATGGAGCAACACCAACCAGCCAACATCAGCCAAGCATACTCCTTGTTCACTTAGGTCCAGGTCAGCACCAGTGACAATTTTCAATAAAGTCACACAAAGAGGTCAGGTGGGGTAATGTCAAGTGTGAGTGTATTATGTCATCTTCAAGTGTCCATGGATATTCCCAAATCTGCATCACCTCCTACATGCCCTATACTCAAAAAAAGGGAAATGAGATAGCAGGAAATACTGGGGAGAAGGATATGGAGAAATGTACCCTTGTTGTAGCTTTGGCATCTGCCTTTTGGTGTACATTGAGTTTTCAGTGAAGGTCAGACTCAGTTTGCATCCACACCTGCATAGCTTTGTCTGTGGGAGTATACAGAGTTGAGACTTTCTCGTAAAAATTTCACAATACTCTATATTGACCAGCACAGTTCTCCATCGCCTGTTCCAACCAAACAAATTATTAATTAAGAGTAAGCAAGCCTTTCCTGTAAAACATTAGACTTTGAGATCACTCTACAGCAGGTTCTTGCTGGTTTCCTAATAATTTCACCCAAACATTTTCAGATGCAGATACTGCCAGTTGTTTTATAAGGCATCAAGCATGGAATAATTTGGTGCCCATACACCATTTTGCCCAATACCATCACATTTGGAGCTCAGATTTTTCCTGCTCTGCTTGGCTATCCAAACATATGTTTAAGAAAACACAGAGAATATAAACATCACTCAAATTTCCTTCCTCCTCTTTAAATTCAGCAGATATAAATACATAACAAATAAGTAAACAAAGCCACAGAGAAGCACCATCAAACGCTGCTGGAAGAGAGTTGAAAAGATGGAAGGGAAAGGGCTATAGTCTCCTTCACACCTACTTCAATTGTGTACAGCCTGAAAAAAACAAGGCTGTATTTGAGTTAGATGCAGCTTTTTTGTGACATCCTAACAGTAAAATGTAGGGGGAAAAAAATCAATTTTTATCTGCATTCTCTTACATACTAACACTTCTAATCAAATATATATCTCATCATTATTTGACTCCCCGCCTTTCAGTTTTCTTGTTTCCCTAAATATTTTGAGTATATTAATCAAATAATAGAATCAACAGGAAAAGTGATTTTCCTCATAAAGAAGAAAATACATCATTTAGTGAATCCAATCACATTTGCCTTTCTGAAATTTATATTCAGACACTTACTTTTCTGAGAGTAATTCAAATTAAAAAACTGATGACAAAGCAAATGTCTTTTAATGCATTCTCAAAAGACCCAGAGTTTAATTCAGGGTCCATACTGTTGTATAACTACCTATAGCCTTATCAATGCTGTATTTTACAATATTCACATGACTGGACACAAAGCAAAGGTTTAAAATATGTGATTTGGAAGTGTGAGATGAAAATGAGTATGTCTTCCTTGTACTTAAAAGAGGTACCATTTTAGGAGCTCACACCATCTCTTGACTAATGCTTGTATATTACATTGAGCATTTTCAGATAGGTGAAGACATCTGAATAAATTATATTTGGGAGAAAACCATATAAACTGACTGAGGAAAAAATATCTGAGTAACACTCAAAGAGTTAGACCCCATACTACCAGTTCAAGCTCCAGTATTAACAGTCAGCAGCTCTCTACAATCTTCTCATACATCAGAAAATCACCACTCTATGTGATTTTTACTTTCTTAAAACAACTGTATAACCCTTTTCACAGCAGGCATCTGACTGTCTGCATGACTTCTATACAAACCACATCTAAAAAGATGTTTGATCTAAACACAAACATAATTGTGAACCACAAACTTTTTTTATTGTTTCTACTGAAATAAAAACATAAATGGAAGGAATAAGGATGCCCAAATGGCTATTTCATTAACTGTATTCTTTCACACTTTTTCAGAGTATCGTAATGACAGTCATCAGTTCTGGCATTCAAGGACAGCAAATGATTCATAGCCAACTACACTGAATTAATTAAAAACATCTTACATAGTGCAAGATGAAAATATTGTCACCTGATTAAAGTAGGGCATAGGTGAAAACTATGCTGCAGAAATATTTACAAGCAAGTTTCTTACCTGTTAGAACTGAATACACACCAAGCAAAAGTCAATGCACCAGATTTGTAATTCAGAATAGTCAGATCAAAGGGAAAACAAGATGAAATTAAATCAAGAGTTTTATATTCAATAATACTAGCTACACTCCCACGTAGTACTTTTCTTTAGTAAGTATAAAAGCACTTGATTATAATTACAAAAAGCTAACAATTAACTTATTTCAGGGTATAATTTACCAGGTGTTTTTACAATTTTCTACAGTATAAAGATATGCTGACTTTTAATGAGACTAGGAAAATAAATTTAGATTTTTATCAGCACTTTATAGAAACATGACAGGAAAGGCATTGAAGAAGCTGATGGTACTGTAGTTTTCCTTTCATTCTGCTCACTTAAGGTCTAATTTAAGGATTAGCTTTTCTTTGACACAGCAAGTTGCCACTACCTCTCTTCTGAAAGCTGCAATCCTCCCCAGGTACTGCTTGATGCAATCAGCACAAGTCGTGACCAAAGGCAATAGGCAGAATTTATATCCCGTGTGTCCTGACAAAACAAGGAGGCACACAAGCAATATGAACAGTAAACTTCTTTTCCTAGGAGCGCAAAACCAGCCTTGCAATTAAGGTAGAAAAAGGGGTGTGCAACGCTAGAGTAGCACCTTATGTGCTTTATGTCTCGAGTCCTTGGGAATGCTTATGAGACTAAGCAACACTCGTCCCTGATGAGTAGTAGTCTTAAAAGTGCATGGAGGAGGCTGAGTAAGACCACTCTGTTGCTGCAAGTGACTACCTAGTAGGTGGGATAAAAGTCTCCACCCCTTGAAGCACCAGATTTTCTAAATTGATCAAGATTTGTGCAATGTGTTATCTTTCTTTTTGCTACAGAACCTGCCTGTGGTTTCCAGCTCACATTGAAAACAGAGCTCTCCAAACAACTTTTAAAATGTCTGAATAAAGAACCGAAAATTCCGCAGCAAGCTATCTAGTTTGTTGTTTCCTTTTCCCAAGAGTTTTTGTGCGATGCAGAACACAATTTCTGTCCATTTAGAACATGATATTTACCAAGAACTTGGTCATACTTGACAAATAAACAAAATCTAATAATGTATCCAGTTTTATCGTGCTATAAAACATGTTAACATGGAATAAACAATTGGTACTTCTTGCCATCTATCTCAAAAACCAAAGGTATAGTAGGCAAAATGTAAAATTTAAAAGCAGGCAATGAGAAAGCACAGAGGTATTTAAGGTACCTCATAAGGTACAGGAACCTAAAATAGAAAGGATAGAAGAAAGCAAAGTACATAAGGTACATAATAAACCAGGGCAGAGATAATACATTGACTGTTCTCTGTTTATAATCTGGAAGAGCAAGGGAATAACAATGAAAATGAAAGGCAATAGTAGTATATTAAAAATTAATAAAGATCTAATTTTAACATTTTTTTACTTTAGTAAATTAATAAATGTGTTGCTTTTATTTCTAAACCGTGCATAATTACCATGTGTATACATACAAAAAAGATACTGACATATGTGCATCCACTACCCATGAAATGAGATTACATACTCACATAAAATAATGGGAATACACAATTGCAACAGATAAGATAAAAAAAGCACAAACCCCTGCAGTGCTTCACAAAATAACCCATGACAGATGCTCACTGTGCAGCACCACCAGATGTGGGATATTGGAAAGATGATGTTACTGGTTTGTTCTAAGACAGCTGTTCCTGATTTTCTCGAAAAATCTGACCTGTTCAGGGAACATCCCAAAGCTGAAAAAGATTTTGAAATTAACAAAGGGAAGGAAGGGTAATCCTGGGCTGAAGTACTCAAATATAACCCTTTTTTAGGCAACAGGAAGAAGATCTACATAGAAGAAATTCTTTAGTTATCACAAGTATCCACTTCAGAGTTACAGGGAAAAGGACAATAGCTCATATGAATGCTACTGATGTTCGGGGATAACAGGAGAAAGGCTTTTAAGCCAGCCATTTACAATTTAAAATCTGCTAATTAATAGTAAGCCAGAAGGGATAACAAAGGATTGATGGCAGTCCACTAAAGGCAGAAAGCAGCTCTTCCCTCTCAAGGATGGCTGCTTAGCGGTATCCGCAGCAGAGGACAACTGTCCAAAATTCACCATCACCACCCCCCTCCCCCTTTTTCTCCAATGCCACCAGCGATCAGGGCAGTATTATCATCCCAGGAATGCTGCCTGCTCCCAGCCCAGGCTGAGGACAGAGGTAATAGACCCAGAAGACAATGGGAGGCTGTTGTGCAAGGAAGGGTCCAAGTCAGCCTTTAAAAAGCCCCTGTAGTCACGGATCCCTGCCACACGAGGCAGCTTATTTACAGAAAGCCCTTGCCATAAGTTGAGCAGGAAAATGTGATGGTAGTGAGACAGGATTTTGGTTTTATTGTTTCCCCTCCTGAAGTTCCCTGCAAAGGAAATGCAGCTGGTGCTCCCACCCAAAGGCCCCCCAGGTCAGTGAAGATGTATGTTCTTCCCCTGCAGCGCTGGCCGACTCTGCCCTTTGGTCAGGAAAACACCAACCAGCGCTCATTGGGATCCTGCAGGTCACCCAAAGGAGCCTGGGGACAGAAATGACGGGGACACCACGGTTGCATGAAATTGCAACCTTTAACAGCAGTTGTTCTTCCAGCTCAGGAAGAGAGCCCTGGGAGAAGAAAGACCTTCCATCCATCTGCGAGTGTGTGTGAGTGTTAAAACATCCTAAACATACTCTAGCAAACACTTCAGCTGTCACTCAGCTGTACAGCCCTCCATCCCTTTCTCTGAATTCACGAAGCGGTTGCACATCCACCAGGAGTGGCCAATATGTCATTTAACAGGTGAGAGGTGCAGCTTCTCAGCCAAGCCAGTGTAGACAAATCTAATGTTTTATTTGGGAACCCAACATTTATTGCCCTCCAGTGCTGAATTACAGCTTCAGTCTCTAACATTTACAGCAAGGACAGCAAATTGCCCCTATTTCACTACTGCTCTATAATACCCTCCACACAAGCCCCTGTCTCCATTTTCAGCTGTAGTGAAAGGGTCTGCTTGTAGCTTTGTCACACATATGTCATAGCTCTCCAGCCCTGAAACACTTTGACAAAGGCAAGGGTTACTACACTACCAGTCCCTCACATGTACATTTGTTCCTCCTGTGTTTTAATGCACAACTTAATATTACCTTTTTCCTTATTTTTTAACTCATTTTCTGGTGTATGGCAACCAACCTCAGATTATGCAGCCTTTTGAATCAGCCCTCCTCTTGACTTAGCATCGACCACAGAAGATGCAGCAGGCACGAAAGGTCACATCATCAGAATTCCTTATCTTTAATCAGACATCCATTTCCCCTCTGCTTTAATCACTTTCCATCTCATTTTAGATTTCAGTAGACCTTTCTCCCCCTCCTTCCTGCTTGTTTTCCTTCCTTCTGTTCACCTATGTGATAAGCTCCTCTGCACACACACAGCTATTTCTATTTATTTCTGTACCTATGTTATTTAGGCCTGCACAAGGTCTTCTGAGACTAAAATCCATGGAAAATAAAACAAATAAAAATTGAATATACTCTGCAACCTCTTATACTAGATTATTGAGAACAAGGAAAGGAAACTTAGACTAATTTCTGAAAATGAACAGAAGAGAAGCAGGAGATGAAAAGCTCTGACCAATAATCCTTGATGGGCTGGTGCACTGTAAAGATCTGTTCAGATGTCTTTTACAACTGAGTGAACCTAACTGCACTGCTCTTTTAAACTCTAGCCTCCCACAGGCAGCAAAAGAAATGGAAGAGCAGTCTTACTGAGTCAGACCAAAGGGTCTTTCAGCTCAAGATCTTCAGCAAAAGGACAAAGTGATCACACAGAGATATTCTAGAGATAGGCTTCCAGCTGTATAGGCCAGCACTGTCCTGAATCGCTGGCATACTACCCGTGTGCTTTGACAGATTTTTCTGTGTTTTGTGACACATTTTTATTCCATTTTACTCAATTTCACTTTGTTTTCTGAACCTGTGTAAATGCCTGTGACACGCAATATCCTCGATCACACAACACATGAAGCATCTCCCTTTGTTCTGAACCTGCCATCTGTTAGCTTCATTTGTTGCCTCTGAGATCTGGTGGGAGACAAACATCCTGAATCAGAACCACTCACTGTTCACCTTTTGTGTTTGTGCTTATTATTTCCACTGCTCAAATCTCTCATTCCAAGGATGATAAGTCCTGGTTTATTTAATCATTTACTTGTGTAGAATTGCTTTCATACCTTTTTTATATTTATGACTCCGCATTGTACTTTCTACAGTTCTATTCATTCCTTTTCAAGACAGAGGAGGGGACAGAACCATATAAGTTATAGGTTTATGCAGCGCTGCCTGCTTTGTTTTTTATTCTCCATACAATCATCCCCAATATTCTGCTTCTTGGACCACCATTAAGCACACAGGTAATGCTTTTATGGTATTACCTGTTATAATTCTAAGATTTTTTTCTTGAATTGAAATAGAATGTCCAGGAACTCACTGCCACACATATAAAGATAGGATAATTCTTCCTCTTCAATGCACTCCTTAATATTTCATCTGCCATCTATCACCCAGTCACTCGATACTTTTATATTTCAAATTAGCATTAAGTTGAATAAACGTCCTTCCTACATGTTAGTGTCCTTTAGCAAGTTTCCATATCTTTGGTTATATTAAGCATAAAATAAGCTTTCAAAACAAATAACAAATGCATGTTAGCTCAAGTGGCATTATTGCCCACTCCAGTATAAGTTTACTCAGCTGATTTATTACTCACACACTCCTATTTCACAGCACTCAAATACCATTCTGTCCATTGCATTCTGCCTGCGTGCAATCCAGGTAGATTTTCCTTTCTTCCCTCCAGGAAAATTTCTTCAGACAGGCTCAAAACAACACTAACAGCATACTATTTTATATTATCCAACTAAGGTAAGAAGCATACATGGGAATGATTTCAAGTATTCATAGATGCTTTGTTTTCCTTGTAATCAGTTTAAGCCGACTCTGCCTGCAACACACATCAGCAGCTGACACACTAGAAGATACAGTGAAGAGCCAGCATGTATAGGTAACAAAATAATACATTGTGAGAAGATAGGTGAACAGGTGGTTTTCCCTTTTGTGATCCTCTAAAAAGAAATATTTACCCTTCTAAAGAAATAAAAAGGTATCTAAAGCACATGTGACTGGACGGAATTTTTACTAGTTTACTCATGAAATTTAAACTTTTTTCAACATTTCTTTTCCCCTGCCTTTCCCTTCCCCAAAAGCTGGGAGGATGAGGGCTTTATTTACTTGCTTGTTTATTTACTTCTCCACATCTGGAAACTTCTGGGAATATTACAGGTTTTAAAATAACAGGACCAAGCCTAAGATGTTGGCATCACAAGACCAAGCTATCAGCCACTAGGATGCAAACTGTCAGGCTGGGCTGGGTGCCATGGCAATGCAGTGGGGTGAAGGAGCACCTAGCAGTTCACACTCCTTTTGGGCAACTCTGACAACTGCCCAAAGAAGCATCTCAAATGCTGCCCCGCTGCTTCTGAGCTTACACGAATAACACTAGACCCAGGCTAATGAATTGGGACTTCAGCAATGTGTATATCCCTCGGTCACTGACTGTTCCTTACATAGAAATGTGGCCCTCTTCAGTTGGAGAAAGTTGAACAGAGTCCATTCTTTCCTGGACTGGTATATGACCCTCTGCCCCTTTCCCCAGGAACAGCAAGCAAGAGCCATGATCTCCAGAAAACATCAAGTTTTTGGGAGAAAGCAGGGCAGCTGCTGCCACTACAGAAGTTTTCCACAGAACAAGTGGGAAAAACCTTAAGCCTAAATCAAAAGCCCAGCTACCAAGGGGCAGTTAGACCTACAGAGCTGCTGAAGCAAACAGCAAAGTGAAAGCAGAGAAGCACAAAACAGTAAGAGAACTCAGTCCTGAGCAGATTAGGAAAGATGATTAATTTGCATTCTGTGATAAATTAACTTAGGAAGAAGAGCGCTGATTTATGTGCAGAATTGATTTACCTGTCCCAATAAGTCAAAGTCCCAACAAAATGAATCCACACTTGCTGTTCCTGGATGCCCAAACTGGGCACTACATGATTGCAGCAGACCATTCACCATCTCCAGCCTGCAAGCCAGTTCCCACAGGCAGACACACCTACTTCTTTAAAAGAGGTTCCATGAACGTGCAAAGTCACAGTCCAAGCCTGCCCAGGCACCAGACACAGAAACCGAACAGGAGCCACCACAGTTCTTTGCAATTCCCATCCTCAGCACTGCAGCACAAAGACATGTGACAGGCAGAGGTGTCTAGAAATTGGCCCCTGACAGGCAGCACCTGGCTGGCACCTGGCCAGCTTTTCAGCTCAATGTGCACATCCGCTAAAAATATCAGTGGAGTACTTCTTAAAAAAATTCTACATTCATGCATCACATTTTGGTTGCTGGACAAAAGCCAAACTGCCCTGCTGCTAGCAGGCTGTATTAAAATGGAAATCTATTTTACAAATTATTGAAGTGTTAAGTCATGCAGTATGTACACTGTCCAAAATATTAAAGGGTCAGAAAACTGCAGGGTACAAAGATATGTACCTTTAAGTTCACCTTAAGATGCAAGCTGCCAAATTTAAGGAATGAATTTACATCTCTCTTACCTGCCTTCTGCACTTCTTCATTCCTGAATCCACATGCTAGGTGACACCCCAGGACACAGAACAGGTCTAGTTTGCTGCATGTGGTTCAGCTTTTGAGGCAACGAAAAGGAAGCAAGCCCCTAGAGAGGAGCTGTGGGCAGGCACACCCTGTGAGGGACTATGGCTGTAACCAGAATGTCTGTATAGAAAATGAATGTAATAAGTGTTATAATACATACAATATGATATATAACGAAATGCCTGTACTCACAACACAAGCAATGGTAGTAAGTAGATCCTGCTGAACTAAGACATCTGAAATGCAGGTGAAAACTTGATAGCTGATGCTAGAATGTGTTTGTCACTAACAGATTTTTTTATTTATAAGTAGAGATTACAATGTTTATCCTATTTTTATGTCAATTTGTGTTCCTGTGTCAAGAATAGATATGAAAAGGCAAGTCAGCATCGCCTTCTAACCAGTTTTGCTTTCTTCATACAGCACAGTCATCATTATCATCATCATGGCTAAAGTTCACAAACGAAGATTTGGGAAGGGCTCTAACCTAGGTATTAATTACTGATGCTCAGTTACAAACATTTGAACCAAACTAATTTTGAGGCATGTCTGAACCAAGGCTGTTAATCTTAATGGATGCTGAATTTGTTTAGTGTCTCTGCCTACTGTGGTAGATGGAAGTGTAGACAAGTAGAGCAAAATAGGTTTGCAGAGCTGTGGCAACTTCTGTATGTGCTGCCCAGATGTTAGTGACTGCAACAGATACAATGAAACATAACATCATAAAAAATATAAGCTTTCTTTTACTGATCTTCAAACACTAGTCATGGAAAACAGAGCCCTCATGGATATTCAGTGACTGTACTCACACAGGCAATGTTGTGTACATGAGAATAAAACAGAGATTAGACTCCTAGATGCATAGATCAGATTCTGTTGTGGACTACCTTTTAAGAAATTTTCCATGTTCTTTCTATGCTTGGAATTCCTGGTTCTCACAAAACCTAGATTAGGGCAGCAACAGAAGTACACTCTTACTTCAGAAGGTCACTTGTGCTCCACTTCAGAGGAAGCCTAGTTACAAAAATTGCAACAATGCCCTCAATGCCCTGAAATCCAGCTACCACATCTTTTACAGATTTATGTAACTTCTTGCTCACAATAGGCAAGAAACTATTGTTTAAACAGAAAAAGAAGGAGAAAGAAGAAAGCATTTCACCTAAAAGTGGGATATCCACAGGCAAAATTGGAAGTAAATACCATGAAGATCTAGGAAAAACAGTTTTCCCTGATACAAGGGTCAACTGCTTCAAAGTGACCTCGTAAAAATATTAAAGTGCACCTTGATTTAAGTATAGTTGTTCCTTAACAAGTTGTGTAAATCAAAAACAAGAAAAAATTTTCCCCCGCTGCTATTATCACATAACACCTTAAAAATAATAAAATAAAAAAGCCAAGAAAATAAACTACCTGCATGTGAATAGGGAAAATAGCCATTAATGGGACAATGATGGTGAAACATTAGTAAGGCAAAATTGTCTACCCAGACCAATTTATTTCTTCTTTCATTTAACCCTCCTCCTCAAACAAACAAATAAAAAACCCAAACAAAAGGAAAAAATAAACAAACAAAATAATGTTAAAAGACAGGCAATATTTTGCAAGTCGATTGCTAGATTGGAAATCTGGAGACTGGAGTTTAAATCAGGCTGAGCAATGACTAGCAGGGCAAGAGGAAAACCTGAAGAGCTTCTTGCCATTCTGCACTTCTCAAGACTAAAATTCCCTTCTCTGCTTTTCCTCCGGTTAATAATTATATAAATACAACCCGGTGGCAGCAGTATAGAGTGTGGGAATTAAGTAAGACTCATGGTGAGAGCTGGAGGACCAACGAGGCTACGCTAATAACTTTTACTCTCAATGGGTATGGTCTAGTGCAGAACACTCTCTTATAGAAACCTACTAAAACAGTATGTGCGGCCACGACTTCACTTCTAATGTCCCACCATTGATCAAAAAGAAGGATTCAACTAAGCCAATGATGGAGAAAAACTAATTTCATGGTAAAATAATTCTAAAATATATTTAAGGTACATTGGCAAGGCTACTTTAAAGGGAATCTGCATTACAAAACACGTGAGGGAATTGAAGACTATATTCCAATGTTCTCCAGCTGCTAAAAAACCCAGTTACTCTTTATCACTTCCTGACTATGGTATTTTATGTAAACAATTTTCTGAGAAGAATATTTATTCCTTTCTTCTGTGTATTGGTTTGGGGTTTATTTTTAAGACAGAATAGAAGGCACTGTTGCTTTTCCATCATCTAGAATTTCTGTTTTCCTCTTAGAGAACACAGAAAAAGAGGATGGAGAGAAAAGCTGGAAATAACATTTTAAATAAAAAAGGCAACTGTCTAAATGTGAATCCCTAACACCTGCCTACGAGAAGTTACTTAGAACAAATGCAAAATTGTGATTTTGCTTTTACATATGACAATACCAGGGGTCACTGCAGGAAACTTGTCAGAGCAGCTGCAACTAAATTTTGCACATTCAGAGAGTGAGAAACGGAGGACAATTACACACTCCCCATTGCAGCAAAAATGTTTTCAGGAACCACAGCTTAATGTTACCACAAATGGAATATCCAGGTTTTCAAATCTGTGCTTCTCCAAGCACAGAATATTCTATGTTTTAACAATATCTGGGATCCTGATACAAGGACATTAACTTTTGACTAGAACACAGAGTACCAGAAAACATCACTTGAGATCCTAGACAGTTACTGTATTCATTACCAGGTTAAAAAACTCCAATCTATCAAGAATCAAAATGTTAGTACATGAGTATTTTAAATGGAAGTGTAGCATATTTTTTTGTTCAAAAGTCAGAATTATAACAGGAAAAAAGTGCTAAGACCAACAGAAAAGAAATGCAGAAACATTTCACAAAAAGCTTAATTAAGGCATAACAGTGCCATTCAAAATCCAAATTTCTGGTTAATGCTCATTTATGTTTGCAATGCCAAACTTCATTACAAAAATTATATATAAAGAGCATTTTAAATATAGTATTCTTCTTTCATTCATGCATCTTTTAACTGGAGAAGCAAGTCCTTTGGCTACAGAAAGAGAATTTAAATTCAAATTATTTAAATTCTATCACTTTTCTGTAATAGTGAGGTTTTGCTATTATTAAATGTGATGCTACTAGATGTAGCGTAACTCAGATGTAACACTGTATTTGTCAACCAGAGACAAAAAGGAGTATTAATTTAATTTTCATAGTTAAAAAGAAAAGCTGAAATTGATCACACATGAAAATAAAATGGTTCATTTTCATGTACATTGTGAAATTAAATGGTAAAAAAATGGCAAAATATGACATCACTCAATTATCATTTCTTTAACAACTCTTACTGGCATGCAAGACATATTTCATTGTATGAATTTCAAAATTATTTACAAACTCCATTGCTAGTTGCTCTACAAGTCCTGTATTTAGCTAGAAAAACAGATGCAGAAGAAGACCATAACTGAAGGAGTATTTTACTTCCCCTTCTTTTTAAAACCAATTTTATTCTACCATTCTCTTTAAGAGACACAAGCCTATAAAACAACTGAGCCGGTTGCTGTCTGTATATCCTTCCTCATCGCATCAGATGCTGGAAACAGTTACGAAGGAAGTTCCCTGAATGCCAGCATGTGCCACGTCCTGACACGTATGATGTGATCTGCTCTGCAGCCAAGTCAACCTTCATTTGATCCTTGACACTGATCCACGTCACTTGGAGCTCCACCGGTCACTATGGGAATACTGCTGAAATCAAGTACTACTTACGCTCCACAGCTTGCAATATTCCCCACCTAGCCACAAACCTTTTCCTGCCATGTTCTTCAAAAGAAAATTCTATTATGCTTATAGTTGGGATTATTATTAGCTCCTTGGTTTTCCCAGGCGATAACAGAGCCTTGCTCAAGCACTCTTAAGGCACAGCCTGTGCTGCCATCCTATCTCCTTCTGCCTATAATCTGTATTCATTTCACCAGCTCTCACTCTACCCCCTGTTTGTTTTGCTAATGGACTTGCTGCCACAGCATACACAAAAGTAAAACTAACACGATCAGGGAAATTCAAGTCCCCAAAACACAATTTCAAATCGTTTTGCTTCTATACTGGGTTGTTACTATAGCAAGTCAAAAAGTTCACAGCTGAGAAAATGCCCAGAGCCAACAAAGAAATGCGAAAGACAAAATTCAACACCGTAGATAGGATATCAGACATGTCTGTGTGGGAATCTTAATCCATTGGTAGTTGAAATGTTTGTTTAGAAACAATCTATGTTGCATTATTGTTTATTCTGAATTTTAATAATTTACTTCCAATAATGAGAAAATACATCATACATATGACCTTTTGTAATTACACCGATAGACTCCCTATGCAAAGCACTTGAGTCCTAGCCATTGTGGAACATTATTTTTGGACCACATGACTGAGCTGAACAGTGGCTCTAGGCAAAGCAATTAATCTCACTTTATCCCCATTTCTCCCTAAGAAATTTCACTATTACTTTTTTATCTCACAGACTCTGCGAGCAGTGTTGGTAAATACTGTGAGGGTGAAATTTTCCATCAAAGGTCTTCTAAACACAAAGCCGGTGTTAGCCCACAATGTCTGTCTTCAGTTCTCCCCAGTATACATGAGGGATGACGCAAAACTCTTGCTAAAAACAAATGTGTTTCAAACAAAATGTTTACAAAGAGAGAATCATTATATGCAGCCAAAGAAAGATGGATAAAACATGTCAAAATTACCAATATGAAAAACTATACTCTTTAAAAGAAATAACTGTGATAAATTCAAGAGACTTGGATAGCCTTGTACATATTTAACCAAAACTTGTTTTCTATTCTGTCTCAGAGGCACATGATGATGATGGTATTTCCACAGCTAAATTAACATGGCCAACATTCTGCAATGTAAATTGGCTTCTATTGATTAAATTAAGCATGGAGTGAACTTAAGCTGTTTTATCTGACCGCCAGTGAATGTTCTGCTGGCTGGGAATGTCCCGAAAGAGGAACAGAAGTGCTTGGAATCGATACTGTCCAAACCAATTTTTTCTCACTGTTATCAAGGACAACTCTGTAATTAAGAAGCAATTCCCTTAAACTGTCCACCACAGTGCATAGGAATGAGTGTCTAAGACAGCTTCTCAGAGACACAGTTTGCTCCTTGCCTCATGGGTTTGAATAATGTTATCACCCAAGCAGGCTCTCAAGTGTATACAAAAGGTTTCACTGCAACTATATTTTTATTTACTGATTCAAAGAGCATTTTTACGTGATTTAAATTTTTGCATGATTTCTTTCATATTTATGCAATGTCATCATGAAAAACTCAGGGTATAAACAGATGTCATCTTGAAGAACTCAGGACATACTAGATAAATTACATGGACACAAATTACTCTGAGATATAAGTTTTGCAATAACCTTAGTATCTAGGAAAACCTAGCTCCATTGCAGAACTATAAGAAAATCACTCTAATCTACAGAGATAATAATGGTTACAGATTTGTCTAATAACCACATGGATGTTTTGATCCAAGAGATCCTGCCTCAACACACTTCAAAAGCATATTCACTAATTTCACCTGTTTCATCCATGATCCCATCGTAGATCTCCCTTCCCCAGATCTGAAGTTTGCAGAACATCAAGAGTGTAGTCTTATCTCATATCCTCACTCTCTCCATATTTGTATCAAGGAAGGGAACAGTTTTTCCTCCCCAGAATTCATAAGAATTCAAAACACAAAAAAGCCCTGAAATTCAAATTAAAATAAGATGTAGAAATAGTTAATAACCAAAAGAAGAATCAAAAAGTTTACCTTGAATTTCTATAAGAAAATTTGTTAATTGAAATGCCTTATCATAAGCTTTTCTTTTTTTTTTTCCTTTTTAGATCTATTTTATCCATATGAAACATGAACTGTTTTATAAGTTGCCTCTAAATTTATCAGAATTTGGAGTTACAAGTCATTGTATTAGAAATAAGAATTATGGTAGAACACGAGTAAGGTAAAACAGCGTTCAGCTAAATAATAAGGTATATAATGTTAAGTAATAAGGTAAAATGATGTACAGTGTTTGAAAACAACTGTATGGCAAACGTGTGAATAAATTACTTCATGCACATGAAGTATTTATTAGAAGTACCACTTGTCTTGGCAAAGATATTGATTATTTAGTAACTCTCATAATTGAATTGTTTAGTTGCAAACACAGTAACTTGCAAATGATTTGCAAACGATTTTGGCTTGTGTGCTCCTTGCTGAGAAGTTGTTTTCATATTATTAGATAAATTAAATATGTATATATATGTAAAAGAGGATAAATTTACCTATAAATCCAACGCATTTCTGTTGTGTTATCTCAGAACCTGGAAGGGTACACAGACAAGATTTATCAGAATGAGTGATAGAGCACAGCAGCTTGGAAGAAATGAAGTACTGTAATTTTGCCTTTTTATTCCTGATACTTCAATGCCCCACAGACCTGCTGCTTCCCACCAAGCATTTAAATAATGTGTGGTTCCTGAAGTCCAGCAGCTCCTTCAAGGAACATCATCAACTTTATAAAAAGAAAAGGGGTTTTGAATAAAAAGCAATTGCTCAAGTTAGATAGTGCTTTTAAAAGCTATTTCAGGTGTGAGACAGAAATGGTAAACTGTGGAAATGTTCTTTAAGAAAGCAGATTGAACACCATGAAATTGCATAAGGCCTGTGCGAGACGTTTACCATTTATCAGGTAAGATAAACAGGGCAAAGGAAAGGTTAGAGATCAGAAGACAAAGTTCCTCTGCATTCAGACCGAGTGACTACTGTTCCACGTCAACATTCAATAAGCTTCAAGGCAGGTCCATAGCAAAACAATAGCAAAGAAAAGCAGTGATTAGAAAGAAATTAACCTAAACCAGTATTTATGGTTAATACCAGGCCTAATGATCACTTAACACTATGATTTGGTTAGGAATTAATCTAAGCTAACTAAAGTAATGCAACAGTTCTTCTTACTCAATGGGGTGAACAGAGCAATCAATACGTACTGAGTTTCTTAGACCAAGAGTGTACATTGCTGTAATTTCAGGATAATATCAAAGGTATAGATCTTAAGGAAAAATACGTTGGAAACTTGGTTCTCTTCTTGGTTTAATGCTTGCTTTCTAAGTAAATATAGGATCAGAAACTTTGCATAAGATTAGATAGAATCCACTGGGAGTGGATGATGTGATGTTATTGCAGACACAGAGAGATGTGACTTCCTCTTCCTTGCATGTCAAAGGTACTTTAACAGAGGACCAACAGCATTTTATCTCCAAAACACATACACACACAAGCCACAGAAACCCCTAAGATATTCACAGGCACAGGGGGAGAAAATGAGGTGCCCTCTGCTCCTAAGGCAGAAAGGTATGCCAGACTTAAAAACCAGAGGGGTAAGCCAATGGCTACCTTATCAGGGAAGAATATGAATGATTTGGACCAGGAAATGCAAATGTGCAATGCTCCCTTTCATTTTACAAATCCTAACCATTATAGTTCTGAGTGTGACTACTGTGTTGAGACACTTATGGCAGTGTCTGAGGAAGTCATGAAGAAGGTATTCTGTCTATCATTCACTCTGTCGTGTGTATACAGAGTGATCTGTACACACTTCAAAGGTTCTTCAGAGAGTGGGATACTCAAAAATATTCAAGATTTGTGTATGATGTAGAGACATCTCCACTAAGACTGCTTGCACTGCTAGAAATGTGCACAAGCAGACTTTCAGGCACCGAGGAAATTTAATTGGAGCTACATTAGCTAAAAGTGCTTATGGATTTGGAGCTTGATGGAAATTTGGCAGAGATCAGGATGACACAACTGGACTCTTAACACAAAAATTTCTCACAAGCCCCACATCACATATATCAGCTTTGCTTGAAATGAGCTCTTAGCTGTTTAAAGAGAAGAAGAGAATCAAATTAAAATCAGGTTATGATTAAAGTCCAATGGCTGTATGAAGGGGAAGGCAACCTTTATTGTAAGCTTAGCAGGATAACTAGGAGCGAAAAAGAACCTTTTACTCAATATAGGAAGATGCTACTGAGCCCTGGGGAGGAGAGTTCATGAACTACTTGCATTCAAGAAAGGGAAATATTTTTAGAGAAACCCAGCAGACCCAAACACCATAAAGAAACAGACAAAAGTAGAGAATAAGAAATTCTTAGAACAAGGTGAAATTTTACTGTTCCCTTTAAACTCTCTATTTGAAATAAGTAAAAGGAAACTCAAATAGTGATGATGGAACTTTAAAGACAGTATGTGAGGCAGAACCAAGGACCCTAGACTGAGAATGTTTCCTGTACAACTGTCTGGTATGGAAAAATACATCAATAAATCAACATGAAAAATCCAAGAAAATAAATTATAGCCATAATGCTGGCTAATCCTTTCCCTATTCAAATATAAAGCAGCTATTCCTCAGCCAAAGGAAGATTCTGTGTAAGACCAAAGGTTTTTAACCTCCTTTTCTGTTCCTGACAGTATCCACTAAGGGAGACCGAAAGACCATAAAAATAGGCCAAGCTTGTAATGCTTTTTCCTTAGCAGACTGGAGATTTCAGTTCCAGGATTTCCTGATACAGAGAGTTTTTTCTTCCATCAACTTGTTTTTTTAACACATGAAAACTTTGAGCATACAGAAGCATCCTCTGGTAAAAAGTTTCACCCTTTCTTTAATTCATGCAAAAAGCTATCTTAATATGTTTATGTTGAACCTGTCACCTGCTGACATTTCATAGCTTAGTTTTTATATTACAAAAGGTAATGACAATCATGTCTCATAAATCATGTCTCATGTAAAACCATGTCTCACAGTTTTACAAACGCTCAGAAGATTCCTTTTCCTTGAAAACCTGGACAAAAAAAAAATGGTGCAAGACAAGGAACAGTAAAAGTAATATATATATAGATTTCTTTTTTTCTCCTGACTTATTCTAGTTGATTGCTTGAAACAAAATCCCAAGTGTTCCTTGCATATTAATTTGAGAGTTGTCATGGTAAAACTAACACATATATTACTTACATCTTGATTCTAGACAATTTACCATTCTACAAGTGGTAAGCAAAAAGGATAGGACATCCACAGCATGAGCAGCCCCAAAACTCCCATTAGAGAGATAAGGATCCAGGGGAGCTTGCAGAAAAGGAGAGAAAACATGTCATGGATACCACCAATTAATTTTTAATTTTTCAGGACAAGCAAAAAGATAGCTAAGTCTCCTTGCTTGAACTGCATCTATATTTACAGTAACTTGTGAGACTTTTTTTTTTAAAGACAGAAAATACAGGCTTTACAAAACTCATGGACTTTGTTGAAGTTATCAGGTTAGTTCAGTGGTATCTTTGTATTTAACTTCCAAATTTCAAGAGGCTACAAAAACAGCATTAGTCAGGGATCCTACACTATGTGTTATAGTAAACCCACAGCCAAGTGTTAAATAGTTACTATGATTGTTTTCTGCTTGCAATTTCATATGGCAATTTGCTTTTTGGTTCTCATTGTATAACAAACACTAAAAACTTATAATAAAAATGTAATGTAAAATAACATACACATTCTCTCTCTAGTAGACAATCATAAACTCAAATTTCTGATGGCTTCAAAGTTCTCAAATGTGAATCATAGCAAGTTTTTTCCCCTTCTCTTACCCAGAAATATTACAAATTTTTCATCCCTTGATAAACAATGTAAAAACACAAAAAACACAGGTAAAAACGCCCATGAGCCACCCTCAACAATAAAAAGCATTATGCAAATGGCAGACTTTTGCAGCATTTCAAAATGTCAAGAATCCTTTTAGGTACATTAAGAACTAAAAACAAGTACAAGTCAAGGAATTCATTTCTCAAACATATTTAAACTAAATATTCCTCTCTGCACCATATCTTTTCTATTTGAAGGTGGCAAAGTGAATCCAGCACACTGATTCATCTATTGCACCATCACAAAAGTACCTTACACCATCATACTGTATATATGCAAATGCCTATGTTCCTGTTACAGGAGGAAACACAGCACTGTCTGGATTTCTCAAATTCTTCTTTTGGAAAAGAAAAGCAATTAGACCCCAGTTTAACCTTTCATCTGAAAAATTTTGCTTTTGTTTTCCACTCTCATCCTGCTAGTAACTTGTCTGATGTTTCTAAACACGTAGGTAATTTTGTACGGTAAAATTAAACAAAGAACTTTAGCATGTACTATAGATTACAAGCGAGCATACAGATGCTCCTGAAACAGCTTCAGAGTACCACGTAAATTCTGATTGTCTAAGAGTTTCAGACAACACCTAACACTCAAATAACGCACAAGCATTCATTCTTCTAAAGGCTAAACCAAAGAAATGCAATCAGGTAAAAAAAAAATTAAAAAACCAAACCAAAACAAAAAAGGCAAACAAAAAACCCAAAACAAACAACCAAAAAAACCACACAGTAAGTCTGGTTTGCTGATATGTTCCTTGACTGCTACCCAGACGTGGTCAGATGTATTTTGAAAGCTGCCTGCTTAACTCACCTTGAGCTCTGCTACAATCCAAGCCCTCAAAACACCATATGAACTCCACCAACTCAGACTGGTTCAGCCAGACCTGCAGTACTGGGTCCAGTACTGGAGAGAGAGCAGCAAAGAGGAAGGGCCTGGAGCAGTTCTTCTCTGAGGAGAGGCTGAGAGCTGGGAGCTCTGGAGAAGAGAGGGCTCAGAGGATCTCATCAATGAATGTAAATAAGGGGAAAGTGCAAATAGGAGGGAGCCATCTCTCCTTCCCTACTACTTCCATCCCTAATAGTGGCTGGCGCTGGATGCTTAGAAAAAGAATATGCCATCCTGCTTCACAGAGCAATTCTTTCCTTCTGCCCAACCCTCCAGCAACCTTTCATCTTCCCATAAATTATGGTTTCGGAATTCCCAGTTCCCATCAACGTGCTTAACAGCCCCAGATGGAAGTAACCATCATGAATTTGTCTAATTGCTTTTGAACCCATTCAGACTTTAAACCTCCATAACACTCAGCAGGAATGAACCCTGCAATTTAATTATGCACATCATGAAGATCTACTTCCCTTTATTTGTCTTAAAGCTACAGCTTGATCATTTCACTGGACACGGCCTTACTTTTGTACTGAGAAAAACCAAATAATTATTCCTTTTTTACCTTCTCCATGATATTCATGAGTTTACATACTTTGCTCTTAATTCTCCTCAGCCATTTCTTTTCTAAACTGAAAAATTCTCTAAAGTCTCTTCATACTGAAATCGCTTCTTCGCTATGATGCAAGATCACTTGGACTCATACAAGAGCATGATGTTTTTCACTTCTACTTTCTTCTCCTCTCTTGATCGTTCCTAACATTATCAAAAGCCTCCTACAACTGCTCCTTTTCAAGCTGAAGAATGTAATTTAATCTGCAGAATCTGTTCCATCCTTTACATAATGCTACTACGCCCTTCCAGAGGGTGGGAGACAAGAATTGCATCCATGTAGATGCCATGCACAATGGGGTTTGTTTCTTGGGTTTTTTCAAAGGTTGATGCTACCTGAACTATTCTATTTTTATCCTAGATCTTAAAATCTAAACTCTTTCTTCATGAAAGTAGAAAGCGGTTGATATGAGAAACAGCCAGGTCAGAATAGAGAGATAAAATATATGAATTTCACCCCAATCAATAGATAGCTTTTTAAACAAATCTCAAAACAGATTGGAGACATTGCTATGACAAATATCAGCCGAAAGGATTGCAGAACCTAGTAAAAGGCAAATACCACCTTGGAAAAACATCTCTCTGTGTGTTGGACCATTTATTACCACTAAAGGTGCAACGGCAGATAGCATGTTTTAAGTTATTGCTTATGCAGTCTGAAAGCCCATTAGCTTTGCCACACAAGCCTAGCTGTCCTCAGCCTCTTGACTTTGCCTGTCTGCCACACACAAAGAAACTGCTATCTGGATGACAAAACCAGCACTGCAACAACATACACTACAACTAAAGCAATGAAGTACCATTTCATCAGTACTCATCTGTGGAATATTATTCTCTGTGGACAAACTCAGGTTGTGAGTGTTAGAATTATTTTTCTTTTCTTTAAAGCTCCAGTCTTTCTCTACTGTACCAAATGCCAGAACCTTCATGTTTTGGAATGGATCTCTCTAGTGGGCAATGATCTTCTACATCCACAGACACTGCTTTAACCACTTCCTCCAGATGGCTTGACTATAGGCCTTGGAAAAATTCCTTCTGACCTTGATTCAAGCCAGGTCCAGAGAAGAGCATGTGATTCCATGTGTGCTGTTCCTCAAAACTCCTGTGAGGTCATGGCAAACTGCAGTCACCATCTTCACAGCTCTATGCTAGCCACAGATAGAGCACTCTGTTTTGCAAGCACTCACAGAATCACAGAATATGCTGAGTTGGAAGGGAGTCATCAGGATCATCAAGTCCAACCCTTAGCCCTGCACAGAACCATCCCCAAGAGTCACACCACGTGCCTGAGAGCATCATCCAAACACTTCTCAAACTCTGTCAGGCTTGGTGCTGTGACCACTTCCCTCGGGAGCCTGTTCCAGTGCCCAACCAGCCTCTGGAAAAACCTTTTTCTAACCTAAACCTCCCCTGACACGACTTCAGTCCATTCCCATGGGTCCTACCACTGGTCACCATAGGGATAAGATCAGTGTCTGCCCCTCCCCTTCCCCTCACGAGGAAGTTGTGAACTCCTGCTTCTTTGGAGTCTCCAGCACTTTCCTTTTCTCACACTATAGAAGGAAGACTGTACTGCCCCTTGATACAGCAGCAAAAAGGGTAAGTAAGCACTTCAAACAAGAACTCAGAAGAATGAAGAATGTGAACACAATAAACATGCAGGACAGAAAGAACAAAGATGAAATGGAAGGGAATGCAAAATGGCAATGGGAAGAGAGTATGAACAGAACCAGAGCAGAGAAGGATGGGACATAAGATGATAAGCTTGCAAAAAAGTTGTAGAGAACAGGATAAAAAGAAGAATTAAGGAGAAAAAAGAAAGGCATTATGAGCCCTGAGAAAAGGGGTGTGAGTGGGATTATATTTGGAGAGCAATTCTTCGTAAAGCCAGCTCTATTCTACTGGAAGGTTTGCATTCTTTGTTGATCTCTCCAGGATGGTATATCATGCTCCAGCACTGCTATCTAAATGAGGGAGATTGTTCTAACTTGGCTACAATAAGTAAATGCTTGAGCAAAGTCACTGTAAACACCATTTTCTTGTCAGTTTAGCTCTCCACCATCTTCTAGGATGTATAGAGAAGACATTCTGCTCATGCTAAGAAAAGCCTGCTGAAATACCAAAAAAAATCTGAAATACCAGAGCTAATCCATCAAGGGGAAGGAAAAGATAATCCATAGAGTTTCAACATATTCAGACTTTCAAACTTGGACATCGAGAATGTTAAAATACAAAAAGGATGCTGAAGTTTCAAGTCCACCATTCAAAAATCAGGAGATGAGAAAACACCACTACTTAAGCAATGTTGTCATCTATTTGTTAGAATGCAATATGTAATTTCATGATCATGTACTCTTTTTTCCATTAAATTACATAAAGGACAGATGAATATGAGAATGTCAGTGATACTTGTCTACAAAATCAGCCATATGGATCTCTTTATTTCTGCTGTCAGAAAAGTTACATAGTGTGTAATGACTCAGACAGGAGACTCGAGAAGCAGATTTGGGATGGTTTATGCTCTCCAGACCTAGAAAACTGTATGTCATCTCTAACATTGCTGTGCAATCCCTGTATGATATTGATCAAGACTCCTCTTTAAAGCTAATCACAAAGATCCAAATTCTTCTCCTCTAGTTGGAAGTATTTAAGTCAGGTCTCTACATCAGACGGTCAGAGGTACTCATATGGACTGACTGCTCTCTTGTAGAGCTTTGCTCCTGTATAAACTAGAGAGGACACTGGGCATCCAATAGTCCACAGCAGATGCCTTTCTGCATCTTTTCTACACCCAGTATGACAGCTTGAGGTCTTATACATTATTTAGTAAATCCAGATTGCTATAACTATCATTGATATAAAAACACGTTAAAATAGTACTAAATAAAAATGTCCAGCTCCAGACCTCTAAATTCCTCTGGTAAAAAATATTTATTATAATCTCTGTGCCTTATTTCCTCATGTGTGAGTAGCAATTGCAGCACCACCTCACTGCACAGGATTGCTCTAAAGATTGTTTGCAAAGATCTAAGAGATTGCTGTAATCAGGGAGGAGACGGTGTTTTTCCTAATGTGCCTTTGATAACCTGACATCTTACAGTGAGGGCTACAAAGAACAGCTCAGGGAAATGAAAAGATTGTATCTGCTGTAGGATGTGCCTGTCGTACATAAATGACGCACAAGAATGCACAATGAACATGAGTAAACAGCAAGTGCGTGTTCACTCGACAAGACTAACCCTCTGGGATGAATGAGACAGGGATTTCTGCTGATGACAAGGTGTTTGAAGAGTCTTCATATTTTCAAGAATGTTTCCTTAGGATGTTTCCAAATTTTTTGGTATCCAAAAGAATGACAAAGAACTACATTTATGCTTTTAAACACCCTCTAAGAACAAGGTTAAAAGCCAAAAATTTCACCAGTATTTCATTTTTAATCACAATAGCAATTTCTAGCCTACTTGCAGAAGGATGAAAACAGAAAAAGTATTTATAAACATTAGCAATTGAGAATGATTTCATACTTTCCCAGCCAATGGAAGTCATCCCCCAGTGAAATGAAGGTATATTATAAAACTTGCATTGCTTAAGTACCCACATTTGATGAAAATAAATAATTCCTTCAATGAACACAGACTTTTTATTAGTTTCTGAAATCTAGAGATGCAGAACTCGAAAAGAGTGAATACGGAACACAGTGAATCATCTGAGCAACAAATTAACTCCACTTAATTCTTCAGGGTTATTCTATTAATCTAGTCTGATGAGATGCCTGAGTCATTAGTGCTAGAAACGTCAAAAGGAATACATTCTGTTTATAAATTTTTATGATTTTGAGTTACTACGAAAATGTGTCCAGTTTTCTGGATTTTCAAAAGCTGTTTCCAAGTGGCTGCAAGTAGATAATCACAGAAGCATGTACACTGTGTTTTGAAAGACATTAATAATTCCAGTGCTCTGACTCGGATATAAAAGTAGTCACATAAATCTGTGTCTCTTAGGGCAGCAAAAGTGTAACCAGTGACTGATCCGAGACCAGAGACCTTAAATATCACACGTGTCTGAATGCTGTGCAACATTACATGTAACAAACAGTACTTGAAAACAGACTGTCTGAAAATTGTTACCTTCTACTATCCCTTTCTGAGAAGTTTTTACATCACTCACACGCTCTAACAGGAGAACACACTGCCCAAACTTCGTATCATACTTCTCATTTGGAAGTGTGTACTGCCTCCACTACTTCACAATGAAGTAAAATGACTCAAAGCACTCCTGCCATGTGTAGCTAGGTCAGGTGGTTGGTTATGATTAAATTCTGCTTCAGCTTACTGACCTGAATAGATTCTATGGCACACGGAACAAGACGATAAATTCTCACCCAAGAATACCAACGCTTTCTCTAATAGCTGGATGATGTAGAGTGATTCAGTGTTACTCATGGGACATTTTAAAAGATAATCTTAGTCATGGCTGGTGTGTTGATTTGGATAGAGTAACTCGCAAATTTACCACTGAGATTGTGAAAGTCCTCCAGAAATATTTGGGATAAATGACTGTAAAAGAAAAGTAACCTCAGAAAACCTTGAAGAGTATTCCTTACATTTCATAACTACCTTGTTGATTTTACTTTAAAAGATTTTAATCAATGTCACAGCCAGTCTGTTTCATGTCATACAGAACGTGCCAATCATCCTCATTTATTCCTCTGTAAATATGAGGTGATCCTGGTTTAGCACTTCACAGCACAGAACTATACCAAAGACCAGACAAGACAGTTTGCCAGACTTTTTTTCCTTAATCTATTTCTTTCCATTTTCCACAATGTACTACACCATCTGGCATCACTAAGACACAGTAATTTGCTTTTGAATACATGAAGGACTTTGAGCTCAGCACATATCCGTATCAATATCCATTTCTTCATTTATTCTTATTTAGTCAATTTATTTTTAGATCTTCTCACTGAAGGTATCCTGATGTCTTCTCTGTGGTGACCAGTGATAGGACTTGAGGAAACGGCACAAAGCTCAGTCAGGGGAGGTTTAGGTTGACTATTAGAAAAAGGCTTTTCACCCAGAGGCTGGTTGAGCACTGGAACAGACTCCCTAGGGAAGTGGTCAAAGCACCAAGCCTGACAGAGTTTGAGAAGCATTTGGACAATGCTCTCAGGCACACAATGTGATTCTTGGGGTGTCCTGCACAGGGCCTGAAGTTGGACTTGATCATCCTGATGGGTCCATTCCAGCTCAGCATATAATAGAATTCTACGAACATTAAATGTAATATATGCAGAAGAGGAAAATAATACGAAATTCTACAGCTGGAAGATCCAAAGAAGCAATTAGTGGACTTTTGGTGCACAAATCAAGAGTGTAATGCCACATTCACTCTTCATCTTCTCCGTGTAACACAGTTCCTAAATTGATTGGTCTTTCAACATATCAGCTTCCTAAGTAATTTTAGGGTATGCTGTGCACAGGTTGAGTTGTCTCCAGAACTGAGCATCTGAAGCCAGGAAACTACAGAAAGCAATCGAAGAGTTCCCTGAAAAGCTGGATGCTAGTTACCTTCGCAGCATCCTACTAAGTACTGAATTCACATGACTATCCCCAAACCTAAACTAATATTTTTTTTTTTAAACTTAACTGCTAGAAGAAAAGTTTTCTCATTTATTAGCCTCTCATGCTCATCTCTACTGACAGGCTGCAGAATTTAAACTCATGCATCTTACCACTCTGAACAGTTCTGCACATCCCACAGCTTAAACTAGAGAGGTCACCTTTTCCCAGTACTCTTGAAACTTGCCTAACAAAGCCAAGAGATATGGGGCATGGGGTTGTATTGGGTGTAACAGGCCTGTGTAGGGTGCAACCTGCCAGGAAGAGAAGGTCAGGGACTGCCTTGTGCTGATCACAGCCATGTCAGCAGCAGACAAAACAGACCTGCCACTTATCATAGCTATTCTTCTTACTTCTTGATACTGGAATCAGAAATTGCAAGCTAATATAAATCAACAGTAATCTAGCTTAAGTAGAATTAAGTTCATGACTAGTTATGCTCACAGTGAAGAGGCAAAGGCTTTCCTTTAGTGTGTGCATCTGCACTTAGGATGCTGTTCAGCTTCTGTGCTTGCAAAACTGTACAAACATGTAAGATAAGGACAAACCTTTCTTAAAGGCTTTGATGGATGGCATTAAAGTTATGGAGTCACAACATCAAATTACTGCTAAAAATGCCATCTATTTCTGAATCAATTTGAATATACTTGTAAGTCTTTTCATCTAAATTACATACTTTTGCATTTTAAGAAATACAGCAACTAACCTGTGGAAGAGGGTCACAGGAATTTACTGTGCTGTTACATGAAAAGTACTGAGGATATCAATTCCTCAGCTTCTGGGCACCATTTAAGATCCATAAGGATCCACAGGGACCCATAACCTTCCACATAACATGTCATGCACAAAATTTTCCACTCAGCTACAGTTCTCCACAGGTGGTCTTCCAGTTTTATCCTTTCAAGACAAGTTGAAAAATAGGAATTCAGTATAATGAAAGTTCAAAGCTCTTCACCTCCTGGTTTAACATTTCTATCAAGAAGCATTCTGTTCCTTTCCACACTTTTTCCATAGTCCTTCATTTCTAGGTTTTATTTATGCAATTTTAAAGCTTTCTTTTCCATACAACTTTCTTTTACAATGTATTTGGGTAAAGAAGCTGAAGATTCACCTCCATAAATTTTAGGTCTCTCCTCATATTCAGGAAAATCTGCTCCTTAAACCCTGGCAAATATCTCAGCAATCCTTCAAATTCTAGCCCCCAGTTTTCAATTCCCATCAGACTATAGGTGCCTAAATGCTTTTCTTCTAATCTGACAGCTGGAATAGGAAAGGCACAACACGTTTACAAAGGCAAAACAATATTAAACTCCAGAAACGTCAAGGAACTTGCCTTGTCAACAGTCAAGCACAGTTAACAATAAAGCTACAAGCTCTAAAGTTGCTCCTAAAGTTACTGCTTTTTAACTGTTTTTAATAGTCACAATCACTTCTGATGACAATCAAAGCTTTTTATACCCACACACACCGTGTATTAGTGTCCAGCTCTTGTCACTGTCTCTCCTCCACAACTGCCCTTCACCTCTGCTATGCCTTCAGGACTACAGATCATATGGACTTACTGATCTGGACAGAGGACCACCAGAGACATACAATTGCTGTTACCTGCATCTATTCTGCATAAGTGCTACTAGGAGACTACTCAGGCAGTCATTTCTATACGTACACCTCTTGAGGTTAAAAGTTACCTATGTGAAAGACCACTTTTACAGGATAAAAACACATCAGTCTAATCAACCCCCTCTCTCCTTTAGCAGCTGTAGAAAATGCCATTAAAAAAAAGTGGGGAAAGTATGAAATTAACTCTCCCAATATTCAGCAATATGTAATGTTAGAGATTTCTAAAACTGAAGAATTTGTATACATCATTGTGTTTACCCTCCATGACTAATCCATTTGGTGGATGTGTCAATGTTTTTCCTGTGCAAAGAGGCCCACAGAATAACTTGGTAAAGTATGAAAATAATTTCCATTGATTTAGACGTGCTTCCTGTTCTTTTTACTTAGTATACCCTAGTCTAGTATTCTTCAAGACATTTATGATTTTTTACAATATATATATTTTTAAATATTTGTATAATAAAATCTGTTTCTCTCCAATCACCTCCTTTGTAAACTGGAGAGCCCTAGTCTACTTAATCTCTCCTCATACAGTATCTCTTTCCTACTCAAGATGCAAGTGCACAGTACATTTATAAAAACACTTTACATTTTGTCCTCGCCTCCTCTCCTACTCGTTCTGACTGGTACTAAGCATTTTCTGCCTCCTATTGCAATGATATCCAGAACTCTTTTCTGAGTGCTAATGGATAATTTACAGCCCATCAATGTGTTAGCGGCAATAGTTTTAACCCCTCTACGCTACTTGGGATTTATTGCTACAATTTCATTTGTTGCATTATTGCCCAGTCACTGAGTATCATGAGATTATTCTGTAATTCTTTGGGTTTAATTTAATGCTTTAATTATTTGATGCTACAGAATTACCTCTTTTCACTATTTGTCTTTTTTCCAAATTCAGAAATATGTTGAATAGCATATATTCCAAGAGATTCCAGTTAGATCCCAACCATAATCTCCTGCCATTTGTGGTAACCTACTCCCAACAAAAAAGTATCATGTTAACTCCATACACTGTCTCGTGTTATTCCCAAACTGAGTTTGCTAATAAAATTCAGCTCTACATGCTCCCACCCAACAAAATAATGATGCTATCTCCAATATCCCAAAGTCTCAAAGAAATTAGTGACTGGAAAAATGGAAACCATGATCCCTGAAAGGCGATGAGGGAAGACAAGAGATGACTGTATTCCAGGGACTGCCATGATCCCTCAGAGCTCTTCAGCTGATCCTTCTGCTTTCTCCAAGTGCTTTCTCAAACAGGATTTAATAATCCAGACAGCACCACTGTAAACAACTGAAGAAGCTGTGAGAACGTGTCAGTCTTCATACTGAAATACTTTGGTTAAACAGGAATGCCAGGACTAGCAGCTAACACACCAGCAAGAGCAACAATTTGCCTCCTCCCCTACTCACACAATCCTCTGGCATCAGCAAAGACATTCTAGCATGCCTTTTCATACACTGATTCAACTCATTAGCCAGAAAGAAATTTCATTTATTCCATTTATTTCACTGGCCTAGTTTCTTTCCAGGCTATTGAGTTTAACTCCTAGGCAAAGCAGTATGGTGAACATCAGAGACACTGAGCACAATTACTATTTCCTTTGAGATGAGGTCCTCCCATCTCACACAGCTCCACGCCATCAGGGCAAGGGATAGAGCAGGTTGGAACAGCAAGGCTGTCTCTCCACATCCCATGACATACAAGTTTTAACCTCCAACACAAAAGACAAATATACTCAAAACCGAAAGTTTCATTTTAAAACTGAGCCTTCAGTAGATTACAAAAAATAAATGCAAAATGCTTTTAAAATAGTATTAATAAACATAAAGATTATATTTAGAATTACTACGTCAAATTAGTCATCCCCAAATTATCATTTATTTCTCTAGGAAATATGAAGATTAATTGCCTGTAGATTCCCAAAGATACCAAATACTAATAATATCACTATTAATGTACATTTACTTCAACTAAACTATAAACAAGCCTCTGGTCTCAAGACATAAGTAAGTGTCCACTCAGTGTTCCAGGGAAACTGTTATAAGGTGTTGTGACCAGAATATTATTTTTCTATCAATATTATAAAAATTCTTGGCAATTACTTAGTCTGTGCATCTCAAAGTGAATTTACGTTGATCATACAATCTGATCATAGTAAGACTCAGAGGGAGGCAAGCTTTGGAGTGATTAAGGCTGCTAGAAGTAGTAACTTTTTCACTTGAGTGAATGCATTCAACATCTAATTCTATTCCAGAACCATGGCCTGTTCTTTATCAACTAAAACCATGACATCAGATACCCCAGTCCCAACTTAATCCCATCCTTATTAGGTCGGACACAGACAAATCTGCTCAAAACCCCAGTGACTGTGCCCCAACCTTCTAGTGCAGTTGTCCAAGCATTAGTTGCCTTTGGCTACTCCATGACATTGTATTATTCACGTTCAATGGCTGACACTGCTTCAAGGTATGCCACTTAAGTAATCACTAATTCATCCTGCTCTCAGCAACCAGGCTCTGATGCAGATAAATCTCCTAGAAACGTGCAGTCAATTGTTATTAGATTATTAGTAGAGCCTCCCTGACCTTTGCTGTCTTGA
The DNA here is from genome assembly GCA_035221455.1 of Xenops minutus. Classification (NCBI taxonomy): domain Eukaryota; kingdom Metazoa; phylum Chordata; class Aves; order Passeriformes; family Furnariidae; genus Xenops; species Xenops minutus. The sequence goes on along the minus strand of JAWWEE010000001.1, from coordinate 77,721,176 downwards.
AATTAAGCTGCTCAGGGACTGAAATAAGCATCTCATTTAGGTGCACAGTAGTAATTTCATTTTAAAGTATAATGCCTGGAAGCCATTTATAAGTATTTTCCAAGGTATCTGAAACTCTTACTTAGTAGTTGACATTTCCAAATTACACCCCTCCTGAAGTATTCCACATGGGGTAAAATGGCATCTAATTCAGCTTTTCATGCTCATAGCTATGTGGAACTTACCTTCCTTTATGCTACAACTTCATGCACACATTATTCAATCCACCTGCTATGGGTTTGTAAAGTGTTTTCCTCAAATACCTACAACAACTGTTTTGTCCACAACAAGCAAAGTGTTCAAAATAAAAGTGAAGCATATTAAGTTGTCTCTCATCTGTGCTTATGCAGATTTGTTGGAAGTATGAACTTTTTCTACACACTTTAAATTTGCAGTAGGTAGCTAAAACCAGGAGAGATATAGGGAACACTTGGTTCCCTAGATTATGTTCACCTATGTATGTAGAAATGTTAGAGAAAAGCAGTTCTTTGACACTTACCTACTTTCCACTGAATTTCCACAGAAAAAATGTAAAAAATTTCCCAAATCCTTGCAACAGACATTAGGGAAGGTGAGAGATGAAAATAATTGCCTGTTTCATCTATAAAATGACAAAATATTATTAACCACATTAAAAAAACTTTACTAACTAAAATAAGAAGTGTGGAAAGCTACCAGGGGTTTACTTGGGAGGACAACTTTGTGAACTTCTTTCTAGCAAACGAACAATGATGTAACTTTCTGCAAACATGACAGAGTTGAACAGTAACAGAGAGTATTAATGAGTTGTGAGGAGTTCATGATAAAGCTTACACCTCACAAAACAATTCCCATCAGTTGTGATCTTTTCGACCTATTACTGTTAGGGATGAGTTTACACCACTATATTAATAATTTAATAATTTTACTCCAGTTAACAGATTGACCTTCTTTACCCACAGGATGATCCTTCAGAGTCAAAATCCAGCAATTTTTTTCTATATATTGTAGGAAAGCAAATAAAATACTTGGTTTACAGCTGCCTTGAATGATACTGGCATTTTGTGTTTTCATTTTCTGTTGTCAATATTAGAGACAGGTTTTGTTCCCCATTTCTCTTGCATAAAGAAAGGAAGACATGGAGGCTGTTTTCCTGATATATCCAAGTCTTCTAATGACTGGTTCATCTTTTGGCAGATATGGTCAACAACTGAGCTTCACTGATATTGCAGAGACCACCACAGTTTTCTTTACCTCTCATCATGGCCTGTGATGCTGGTAACTTATAACATATAAAGGGACTGTGCAGTGCTTAACCAGAAGATGACAGTAACATGCCCAAGCTCACTATTGGACAAAAACAAAACTCTTAAGGTCCTTCAACAGAAACAGCATCATGGCAGGGTGGAAGAGTAAACAAAAATGCCAATATAAGGTTGGTTTTTATAGGAGATCAAAACTGAGAACTACATAGATCTTATTCGAAGGAAGATAAGGAAGGTAAACAAGTATATGAAGCAAGAAGGACAAGTGATATCTGTAGCTATCCCTCTCCCAGAAACAGCCACTACAACAATGAAAATTAATCTCAACTGCCTTGGCTCCCTCCTTCCCAGGAAGGGATGTGTTGGGGTGGCTTGGACAGCAGAATAAATTCAAAGCCTGGACTTACATGAACCAGGGCCATCCCATCCAAACTTAAAGTGGAACACAAATTGCACCCAGCCATCTGTACCCTCTACCCAGTTGCAATAGTCAGTGACACAAAAATGCAGCATCCTATTGTTCATATTAGCAAGATCAGAGAGCAATTTGCCTTGTAGTCCAGACTAAAAGAGATCAAAGTGCTTTTTGCTTTCATAACGAACTGGCCAGTAACTCCAAGTCAACTGTAGCAACTGGCAGGGGTAGGTGGCCAAAGGTTCCAACAGATAAAAAACTTGGCAGAAGGCAAACATACATGTGGTACTGTCAAAGGGCAGACTGCAGGAAGAGAAAATAAAATCAGAAGGATTGGTGGACCCGAGCTCTGCAAGAACAGTGAGAGAGCAGAATTAGATCATCTTTGCCTGACATGCTTCCTAATTGAGATTTAGATGTATGCACAACAGGTGCATGGTTAAATATACATGAATTAATAAAGATGCTGCCTGCCATTTGAAGTGGCACTACAGCATCTGTCCCACCTCCTGCCCAAGGCTTGAGAGTGACCTAGAACCATTACACACACTGGACTGTGGGGAGGAACGCTCAGTTTGCTTGGCAGACATTTCCAAGCATCTCTCTTGTTGATAAATCAGTAAAATGTACTTGACATAAATAATTAAGTATTTCTCCCTGACGCCTATGGAGTGTAAGTGTAATGCAGAGATGCTAGGAAATAGATGTAGCATTAACCAAATGGTAACAAGTGGTGGGGCTTAAGTGTTCATAGTACTCTCACACTCAACTACAGTGAAATACAAAAAGCTAGAAACTGCTCATGTCCAACAGGATAACTCCTATGCATGAATCTCTATAAGCAAGACAGATAGTTCGCAAAGCCTGAAAAGACAGCAAGGCCAATGAGGTAGGAAACCATTTCCCTGTAACCTAGAGATCACTTCTTTATGAACACTAATCCAACAGTATTGAACTAAATCTAGTTTACTGTTCTAACAGAAAAAAATAATCAGAAACCAAAACTGAAATTTTACAAAGAATAGAATCATAATATTATTTCATTTGGAAAAGACCTTTAGGATTGAGTCCAGCTGCAATGATACTGCATAAAATTCAAAAGCATCCAAAAACATCTTGAAAGTTCATCTAATCATGCCAAAACAGCAACTCTTCTGGATCCTTCCTCAACTTTTTGCCACTTTTACTTGTTTCTGTGAGAAGCAAATATATTACCTGTACACATGGAATAAAGAATTATTTAATCCAAATTTCTACCACAGTTCAAAAAAAGCGTTCATAAGACTGAAGCTGATACTAGCTTTTGAGATTAGCAATCCTATAAATCAGTGTCTAGTCCATAGTTTTGGATTCTATTTTCAAAAAATGCAATGAACAAAGTGCCACAAAGCAATAAGGTAAGACCTTTTAACTTCCATAATTTGTATTAATTGGCCAATACCGCGACTTGAGATTGTTTTTCCTATGAGAACCTAAAAAAGAAAGGACAAACTCCTACCATGTATTGCAGAATTAAACATTTCTGTTCACAGATATCACAGTTACTTTTGTAAATATGCTGCATTCAAACTATGTAAGAACCAAGTCATCACTACGTACACATACTTCTCAGCTAACCTATAAAAATACTGTCCCTCGCAGTACTTGAATAAGCTTCCATGCTTAGATAATCTACCCGGGGAAAGAGAAAAAGTGTACATTGGAGAGAAGATTTTCTTCTCTGTTGCAGAAGGAACAGTGAAGGAAAGCTTTTTACCAACTTGGGCCAGAGTAACTTTATTTATTTTGTTGATAAGTTTAGCATAATATAACTTGTATCACTGCAGCATTGTTCTATCATTGCATCATCATACTCCGAACAACCTAGTCCTAAGATGCACTGATAGTATTGCAGACAAGCAAGATTTAAATATACATGAGGTCAATCAAGCACTGTGGCCATTTACTGGATCTCTTGGAAACAACAATCAGTGACACAGATCTCTTGCAGGTTTTGAGGCATTTTTCATTTGAGCAAGTTTGATAAAACTTCACATAAAGATTATATGTGTTCTCCCTGTGCATTAATTTTGAAGCTTGGAAAGGATAAGAAAAACTAGCATTGGTAATTACATGCAAACAGATCTGACATAGTTTTATTTGAACAAAAAATAGATCATTTAAAATAGCACAAACAGGAGGTCTGAGATGGATTAGTGGTAAGTAATCCTCCCAATACTTCCACAAAAGAGCTGATTAAATTGTTTGCAAAAGTACAGAGGTTGTCCTCTATTTTCCTAAGAAACACACATTGCAATTTAATTTGTAATTATCCCACCAGACCGAGCATCTTATTACTGCCACTACAGCTGTCACTAACTAACATATTATAAGGAGACCCTTGGCAATTTTTTTCTTTTCTTCTGGTGAAGGGACTACCACCTTGATCTACTATGATTTTAAGGATGAGTCTGCATTGCCCTGCAAACGAAAAAGGATTCCAAACATTGCAGAAGCGGACATAACATATCATACCTGCCTGAGAATAGAACATGCTCTACCTCTGATTCTAGCCTACCTAGAGGACCCAGCTGGTGGGGGTATAACACATTTATGATTCCAGAATGTATTACATTTGGAAGATAATTGCAGAGCTACAGTGAAGTTATTCTGAGTTGTTTTCTAACTGAATTTAGTCCTTTGGGGATTTATTTTGAGTAAAAGCTCAGCAGTCTGCATTTGTTCATTGCTGGCCAAGCTGTATTGATTCAACAAAATACTAGCAGTGATTTCTTTTTATGCTAATATCAATTTTTTTTTAACCATAGCATTTCTGTAGACCTTCAAGATGGGGGTCCTGTGAGTCCCATAAAAGCTTTCAGCAGACAGTGTTACCTTTGCAATTTTTTTCCTCAGGAAGCAGTGTAGTTTTTAAAGACAGGTAAGGCACCAACGTACAACCTTTTGAGTGATTAAATGGCTCTTCACAAGTCCAATAACCAACTGCAACAATTTTCTGTAGGTTTGCTCAGTCTCTTGTGGTGCAGGTGTAACAGCAGTTCTCAGTCCCTAAGTCTATGTTATTTATCACTGCTGTCCTTTGTTCTAAAAGATCTGAAAAGATGAGGGATTTCTGCAATCTCATTGGGACATCCTGTGATACATACTTCAAAATGCAGAAAGAAAATTATTTACCGTTCTTGTGCTTTTTTCCCCCTAAATCAACATTAAGACTTTTCCACTTATTTCTAGTCATAAGCCTGTAACATTGTATTCATCTCTTCATTGAAATGTCTTTTAGAATAAAAAACCTCTCTGGTTCCCTCCATTTTCTAGCTATAGATACTTTCCTTGGTGTTCTTCCCTTACTATTTCTAAAGGAACTCCTGATTTTCTGTATATATCTTCCTCCCAGACAATTTCAAGTACAGTTTCCCCCAGTTCTAGGAAATTAGCCCTTTTGATACAAGCTTAAGATTGAACTCGTGAGCTGTTTTCCTACACTAAATATAGTCAGGTCAGAATTACTGGCCCCTAGGCAACCATCAACTTCTAGTCCAGTGATTATTTCATCTTTATCCATCAAAATGAGACCCAGAATTGACTTATCATATATTCAATGCAATACCTTTTTGCTTTAGCAAATTATCGTCTATTTTCTAGTAACAATAGCTTGTTTTATGTCCAATGGCACAGATCTTATACTAAATGTCTCTTAAATTGAAGTTCCCCCATAACACCACCACTTTATTAACTGTGAATTACAGCAGTACTTAAGGTAACTTTTCTGTTCTCTAGTATCATTTAATGGTTAGTAACAGACCCCTCCGGCAGCATATCGATCCACACGTATTCAAAACCTCATGGTTACATTCTCAGTAACACTAAGAAAGGTAATGAAGTCCTTAAAATACAGAGTGCTACCTGACTTGTTATTTTCTCTATCCTTCACACAGTGAGTCTAATTCAGTTCAAATCACTCTGCCAGTTACATAAAACTTCTTATCACGCCTTTCGCTTGTTATTTCAGACATCTACCATTATTGACAAAGGAACCAAAAGATATATTCTCCGTATTATATGGAGCTTCACTGCAATTGTTTTAGATGCACCAACTCGTAGTCTGGATTTCCTTTCCTTACCAACTTTTTATGACAATGGTAATCGAAAACCTTCCTAAGTATTTGTATGAAGTTTTCGATCAAGACCATTAACCACCTTCTTTAAGACACACAACACCTTGTTTCTGTAGCTTCCTTGACTACAGATGCAATGTAGAATTCCACGAAAACAGACTTTCACCTTTATCTCCATGGGATTACCTCCTGATTAACTTCCACCACTTTCTGGAGCCACAAAAGAGGGAATGCACAAAGACCTCCAAACAATATCCAACACTCAAAGGATCATTGGGGAGGGGGGGTTTGTTGTTGGGTTTTTGCTTTTTTTTTTCTCTTTTCTTTATACAAAGAAATAAATTTGTCTTCCTAGGACAATCCCTTTGGGAACTATTAAGAACAATAAGAATATGCATGGTGCATACCTTTGACTTCATCAAGCATCAGTGCCAAAAGATCAGTAATGCTTTTTCTTCCTAACTGAAACCGATCATGCTCATTTAAAAGAACAGATAGTTCAAAATCAAGTTATAATACAGAAAATCATTAAAATACATAGGTTTTCTGATATATTAATCTTCCCCTATATTTAAACTGAATGTTACAATGTAAATAAATTCTACCATCTACACAAAACCATGTTACGTGGTATTATTTAAAAGAGAAATACTGCTTAATATCCATTATTTTGTCATCTTAATTCTTGCAAAGTAGTGTTCCAGATTTTGTAAAAGTTCAAAATACTGTTGTCCCTAGTTTTTATTACAAAGTATCTAGCTTCATTTTCAGCTTTTGTCTCCTTGACTTCAGTGTTCCCTGAAAGGAAGTTGGCTATTGTCCATCTTAACTCATGTAGCATTTTGTTGCTTATGCTTAATGTAATTGCAAACATGATGTGCATTCATAATTAAGCCCAAAGGGTAAGCCGAGAGCCTGAGATGTGCTGGAAAATGCTAAAAGAAGAGCGTCTAATCTCTTCAAGAGCAAAAAGTGGAAAATATACTACTAATGAAAATAAACCAATAAAAATATCTATTACAGTTCAAACATGGTGTAACACCATTTTCCATGACATTGAAGAGTATATAGCCACTTTACTAATGAAATTAAATTATACTAGTTATAACAGACATGAGTCTGTACAGCCTACTTAATGAGTCTAAATCTAATCAGAGGAACCTGTGATAGTCTGGTCCTGTCTGGACAGACCTGAAAAGCTGGAAGGCTTTCACTGCTACAGTAAATTTTGAAAACCTTGCAGCACCACTTCTGGTACTTGCCCCTTTCGCTTCCTTCACTCACTCTGCTGGAAATGTAGTATTTTACATTGCCCCATGAAGCCCTTCCAAAAAAATTCCTAAACACTTGAATAACTGTGGATGCATCCACACATACCTCCTTTGACACTGTGAGCTTGTTGCAGACAAATTATATAGCAATCTTCATAGCTCTGGGCTGTAAGGAAAGGGGAACTAAGATAGGGTGTGCACATGACTGATGAAAGGGGAGTAAACATTTGCCTGGAAATTACAGATGTCAGCATCCCAAAAAGTAACATGAAGAAATAACCCTAAAGACCAATGCCCAAAAGTAAAATGGGGAAATAACCAAAATGAACAGGAAATGGGACATGAGACTGAATCATTCAAAGTACTGTGAGATTCAGAGACTCATGTAATGGTCAGGACAAGAGACTGCTGATATCACCTGGCATGGTAGGACAATTTTGTCAGGGGAAAGAGGGAAGATCCTCCAAAGACCTGGAAGAATATCAGCCAACACGACTGACAACTGTGCAGAAGCACTGGAGCCCTTTTCCTCATTGCTGGGTCTGGAACAAAACTCCATGTTGGTCCCTGACCTGGACCATGCTCAGAACAACACCATCCTGATCAGGGATCAAAGCCCAACACAAGTAGCCTCCATCAGCCACCCACTGATAGGATGGATAAGCAGAGGTAAGACCCCTCTGGATAGCCACAGTGTGGGCAGCAGAGAGTAGGCAAGTGGAATGGGTCTTAGGAAGTGTTATTATTTGTTACTGCTTTATGTAGCTTTAGCTTTACTAACTTCAGGTACTTTAATCAGCTAATAAAACAAGTATTTCAATTAAGCAAGGGTTTGTCTATTTTCCTGGCTTTGCCACATGCACATTAATCGATGGGCTGTCACAGCCCTGCCGTGACAGAGCTCAGGGCACAGCGTGCAGGCAAGAGGCACTGAAGGTATCGAAAGCTCCAGATCGATCCCGGTGCTCCAGTGCCACATCTGCCCTCTGACAAAATCGGAGAGCACACAGGCAGTTTGAGGCTGCTCCTGCAATGAATAAATACCCTCGTTACTAACTCAGTAGGAAGCAACTTAAATGCTTCTTCATACTTCACCCCCCCCTGCACAAAAGACCATGGTATCCACTGCATATTTATTTTACAAAGACAATGTGTTGCTCACATAGATGCCCATGGCCACATAACAATGTTGTATTTATTTTCTTCTCAGAGGACTTAAATAACCAAGAGAAACTGTGCTAATAGGCACCAACAATTATGAATAATAAAAATGGAGACCAAAACAAAACTAAACAACTTTTTATCTGGCTAAGTCAAGGGAAAAAAAAACTAAAATAAACCACAGCACCACAAAAGAAAATCCTTAGATTTCACATAGAGCAATGGGAGACTGATTACCAGGAAGACAATGTATGTTTATGTACCACAGCTTAATAGGCAGAGCAAAATCAGGCTTATTCCTCAGATTTACCAAGCTGAGGAGTACTAGGATGGTAGCAACTGCAGGGAAAAAAAAAACCAAAACCAGTCTTCAACATACGGCATCCCAGAGGATACAGAATAAACTGAAATAGCTTATGGTATTATGAACTTATAAATCCATTGTGGTAAAAATATCAGAAGAAAAGCCTGGCCTTATGAATTATGAACAAGTCATATTAGTGCAATGGTATAAGTATAATCAGCATTATATTGGATCTTACTGATCATTCCCATCTGTACCGAAAGAAAAACAAAAAAAATGGAAGTAGATTAATTTTGATAGGGGACAGATTCTGAGGAAGAATCTAATAAAACCACAATACACAGAGGAAAGGCTTGACAGCAACTAGTATCAGTCTATCCAGGCAATAATAAGAAAAGAAACTGTAATATCTGCACAAAGTCCCTTTTCCCATAACATGTTTCATTTTTTTTCTCCCTTCTATAGCTCCAGGACTACAAAATCTACAGTTTTACAGCAAGCATGAAGGACTTAAGAGCTGTTCTGAGACTGAAATGTAGAAACTGGAAAACTGAAAACAAGACTAACCCAGTATTACAGCTCTCACACAAGAGCACAGTCTTTTGTGTTGTGAAAATGGAGAACTCCAAGAAGCACTGGAGCTGGATAAGACACTCTAAAATAGTTTTTCAGAAAATTGTAAGTTTTTTGCTATTTATGTATAAAATTTTAATTCTAATGCTGCTTACAGCATTTTGAAAATGAATGCTAAATAGCTCAGCAGTTAATGTAAATTAATTTTAAAAATTAATTAAATTAGAAACCAATATTGAAACACTGCCAAAAATGGACAAAAGAAAATAAAACTAAAACTACCAAATACAGCAGAGCAAAAGAGCAGCAATAGGGCTGATTACATGGCGACTGAATTAACTTAAGCACTAAATTGCTTTAAGACCAGCATGAAACATAATAAAAGTCACAGCCTTCATGAAGCTCCAAACACTCCCAACACACTTTTATTCTTTTTTAATAAAAACACTTGTATAAAACTTTCCGAAGAAAGTTTGCAATTGTTCTAGATCTGTGTACAGTACATTTGGGGACAGTTATGTTCTCACCTGCTAAACCCTGCTTCTGCAAACCTTGAACTCAGAACAATCCACTAGTGACCAGGAATGCTAAACTTTATGTTTTGGTAGTATAGGGAGAAGTCTCATCCTACCCATGTTGGTCACCCCATCAATGGTTATTTTTACATTACAGATTTTACAAGATTTTCATTTATTATGGAAAATCAGACACTGATAAGGCCTCTTTTTAAAAAACAAGACACCCAAAACAAAAACAAAACGGAAAAAAAATGTTGACATCTTACAATAAATAGTTTCAGCAAGGGTAAAGATAAACATGGAAGGTAATATCAAACCTACAATTCATTGTCCAGTCTGCAGTCTCCACTCTGTGCCTGCTTACCATAGCAAAAATCAACAGACATCCCATGTGTAGAATTTAATAACATAAATAAATAAAAGAGGAATGCATGAACACAAGTGTAAAAGGGCAGTGAGAAAGATAAGTATGACATCTCTGTGCATCTTCCTCCCCAGCAACAATGCCAGGTAGCAGCTGTGGGCTTTCACACAAGAAATGTGACAGCTAGCATAAATGGAAATACTACAATTTCATGTAAGTACCGATTGCCTCCTTGGCTTAAGCAGTAGAAAAGTTGTGTGAGAAACAGCAAAATGTAAGCTTCTGTTTCTGCAATTTTTTTTTCCAAAGCATAGAGAACAAGCATACTAAACAATTGCCAGTACAAAAATGTTAAATCAATTAGAAGACATTATATCTTATGCAAATAAATATCAAAGCATTTTGCATTCATATTTTAAGCTAAGGATTAAGAGAGGAACCCAGTTATTCACCCAATCTGCTCATTTAAGAATTCATCCACTAGAGAGATTAACATGCCTTATGGCTGCAGAACATGAAACAGCTTTGTCCCCATACCTGCATTAGTCCCATTAATAAATGCAGTCTTAGCATGTATTAACATTTCTTAACTGTCACCTGTGAAATTCAAGGTCAAAGTGTTCACTCTTCCTTTGTACCATACAGGAAGTACAGTAAGGAAAGCCAACTCAATTCATTTAATTTTAGCAAACTAATCATTATAAAAATGTTAATATTTCTTTCCAAGACTAAATAAAATAAGTGAGAGACTATTTAAGACCCACTATTTAAAGTGTAACTGTATAATGAGCAGCCTGTAACCAGAGGCACTCTATGGCACAATTACAAGGGATTTGAAGAAAAAGAGGCTGGTAACAGCTGCTTTACCTAAAACCCCCACACCCTTCTGTAGCAGTCAAAAGCACTTTCTCATTTGCTGAAAACACTAAAGAAGAGCTGGCCAATTGAAAGACAGCTTGCCAGCCTGTATTACAGCATGTCCTGCAAGCAACTGGGGAAGAAAAACCAATGCTGGGATTACATCTTCCATTCCATCCCCTGCCTGCTACTGCTGTCCAGCTGTGGACGGGCAGAGAAGGGGCATTATCAGCACTTGTTCTTTGGTGAGAGGCGAATATGTACATCTCAAACCCACCACTGAGAGGCTGCTGTGTGAAGAGCACTGCTGTCTCCTTTGCTTTAGCATCACTCAGCCACGCAGGAACAACAGCACTGCTGTGATGGAGCACTACCACGCCTGGCCACAACCACCACCCTCCAGACACCTGAAGATGGAGCAAGAGGGGTTGCAGAAAGGAAATGAACACAACACTTAACAAGCATCAATCCAGATTGCTTCTCTTTGGTCACAACACGTTATTTATAAATTACGCTCGTAAATACACGCACTGTTTAGCTGGGTCTGTATAAGCAGCATTCTACAGAACTCACAGTAACTGCTGAGTTACTTCCCTTCTGATTCACAAGCTCAAATGGCAAATATGCATCTCAAATTCAGCACAGCTTCTTACTGCTTAGCATAAACCAGAGGGCTCAATCCAGATAAGGGTTATAAGACAAATCTAATCTGCATTCCGTCTTTTTTACCCTATACAGAAAGATAGCTATTAGGGTGGCAGAGTACAAGAGAGGGCAGAAAAGCTCACCCATAATAGCCCACAGAATTGCTATGGAGACGAGATTAAGACACAACAGGGTATCACCTTCAAAACCAACTTCAGTGAAGGTATGTTAAAAATGAAGTGTGACACAGCCATAGCAATTTCTATATCAAGGAGACTTGAAGAACCTTCGCATTGTTGCAAAGTGCATCTGCAGGAGAAAACACATTTTTAAAAAATGTCTAGGAAACAACACTGTGCCTGTTTCATGTCTACAATGATGCTATGCAACAAGTCAATCCAATTTTCATGGCATTCTTTATGTCCTAAAAACTAATTCTTTATTATGAGTTTGCCTTTTTGATATTCTGTCATAACAGCTTTAGACAGAGCACCACAGCACACCACAAATCCTCACAATAGGATCATGCTTCAGGCATTTTATTCACAAAGATTATTTGCTAAAGCTGTACTCAGGCCTGCATTAAGGGGTTTTTTTACAAGTAGAATACATAAGCAGCACAACTACATTTCAGTAAAATACATATCTGATCTACAGACTGAATTACAGGATGTCTCAATTCTGAATAAACACCATAAGTAACTAATAAGAGCAGAAAACTGTAGTTTGTAAGCCCTTGCACAGACAATGACACCAGAGGACAGTAAAGGAAGGTACTCATCACACCACATATCTTAGGAGGCTTTCTCTATGTATATGGCCATATAGTAGATCTAGATACTGCAGACACCTATGGAGGAAGCTTGTCTTTACAGTATCTATAACATGTGAATGTATGTATCTGGCTCTTCCTTTTGCTCTACAAATATAGCAAAAGCAACTATTTTCCCTCTTTATCCCCTCTCATCCCAGGCTATCAGGACTATCAGTAAGACTCGAACGGGTACTGAATCAACTTTAATTTTCATTTCATACTGTCCCTTGCCTTCTTGTTTGTGTGCACATTTTCTCTATGGGTGACTTCATGAGTGACATGTTCAGACTCTCAGACTGGGATATAAATCTCAAAACCTTTTGGTGAAACAGTGACTAAGAAAACTTATTCAAGTGGAACAATACTCTTCAGTACACTAACACACTTTACAGGGTGACTGGAATTAGTTTCCATTACAAATGGCTAGGATTAAGAGAAAGGGCTGCTTTGTACATATCAGGAATGACAATCCTTTTTTAATAGTCTTTGATATACCCTGATCCCCTGCGAAGCATACTCTCATCATCAGAGGTGACTTCAGCTTGGCTGGTTCTACACAGTCTTGGACAGGGCTGCTATCTCACTGAACACTTGCTGAAAGTGCACTGCTAAACTTTTTGGTTTCTTAGTTTTCCCATATTCACAGAAAGGCCATCTGAAGGGCTTAATCCTGGACAGATAGGACTGCCTTCCACAAATGGCATGTGTGACAAGCGTGTCCAAGCCTCTGGTTCCACAGAAGGAAGCTTAGGGAACAGCAGAGACAGATGAATTTTGTGACTCAGAACAAAAAAACCCAAGAGCTGGGTACAACATCAGGAAGGTACTTAAGATAGACAGAGAGAGATTGCTCCCAGTGATACAGGGGCAGAGGACAAAGGAAAAGCGACAGAAATCTCTGATCAAGGAGAAGAGTTCCCAAGACAACCTGCTGAAAAATTTGGCAAGCCTATGAGACGTACCAAAATCAAGTATATTAAATATGGATTATTACACTTCTAGCATTCAAATCTCTGGAGGGAAAATAAGAGATCTTATACCACTATGTCAGGTGATGTAAAATTGAATCCATGGAAAACTACAATTATGTGCTGCAGCACGCCCTGAGCTTTAACACAGTCAATATTCTTCAAGGATGAGCTCCTCAACAGAAAAGCTGTTCTGTCAGTCTCGGAAGGAGAGAACAGCATGTCTCTGCAAACACTGAACAGATCCTACAGTATCTGCAAGGGAGATCAGGTTGATCTTGGAAATAGGAAAGGTCCACACTGAAAGCACTTCATCTATTTCCTGAGGGCAGGATAATGTTATCTGAAGGCACAGCCTGGAAATGGGTGTCCTAGAGGTGTGGGGCTGTCGGTTTCTAAAGCTGGAAGGCAGATCCTAAGAATCATAAAATGAGGCCTTACAGCTGAGAAACTAACTTGTGACACAGATTTTGGAGCAACAGAAGCCACAGTTGTCATGACAAACTTCATGATTTACAGAAAGAGTCACTAACTTTGTACATGCATGAAGAAACAGGAGAAATATCTATAACACTTTCTGGAAGGCATTTGAAACCTCCTTAGATGAACCTGCCCTTTACCAAAACAGAGATACAGGACTAATGTCCCCAGCTATTAAGTCTGAGACTGATGGTGATCTGACAAGAGTTTACAACTCAAAGCTCCAAGTGCTTTGTTTAATCTGCATGTAGCCTTGTCTCATCTCTCTCTTCCTCCCTTTCAAAGAGTTTCTAGGTCTTTCTGTTTAGTTCAGACCCTATAATTTCATTTTGTCCGCCACTGAGTCCCCTTCAGCCTGTGCTTCCATTCAGGAAACCATCCACACATACTGTTCAACTTTAGAGTGGCTTCAGTTGTTTCCAGGACCTGCTCAGAAAATACACTCCATAATGGGCAAAACTTTGGCACACAACGCTCTCTCTCATAGGCTGTCTTCTAGCACCCCAGCAGCACCCATAACCTCCATACAACATGCTCCAAACAAATGCTCAGTCCTGCCACCTGGGTGGCTAGAGCCCAATATGCACAGATTTAAGTACACTTAAGTAAAAATGTGCAGAAGCCACATACAACAGAATCATCTTTTGCACAATCTCTCCTTAATATGTCTAGCAAATCTACAAACCAAATCCAGGCAAACTCTCAGTAGGTCTATGTTGCCCTACTTCCATCAACATCAATGAAGCTATGAAAATTGAAGCCAGCAGAGGATCTTGCATCAGAAAACTACATGTCATCCTTCTCAAAATCTTACACTGCAATCCACATGAAACAAATCATCTTTGCATACCCCAGATGCTAAATATCTGTTTTCCCTTGCTCTTCACTGCACTCTAAAAGACAATGGAAATCGCACATTGCAGATGTTTAGGCAGGAACACAGACTCTCAAGGGTTCTATTTTGATTCTCACTCCAAGCTTTAAATGCTTAACCAAACCTGTCAAAATCCCTTGTTGCCTCACAATCTAAGCACAGAACACCTGGACACATACAAATTTTCACAAGTTCTTCTGCCAGTGATCAAAGAATAAGATGATTAAAGAAAACTTTCAAAGATTTTAGTTGTACTTGGATAAAACAGACATGAACAGTTTGGACTCTTGGCCAAAGCTTCTTTGAACATTGACTGTATCAGGCAAGGAATTTGAGAGTTAATTCCACACTAAAGTCTAAGAGCTTGTGCTTTGTGCCTAGCACAGAAGAAAAAGAAATCTAACTTTTCATATTAAAAAAAAAAAAAGCTGATCTAGACTTAAGCAAAGAAGACACGAACATATGGGGCTGAATTATCAATCACTTTTACAGGGTATTGTAGAACACAAAATCAAAGTGGAGGACTCTGTGTGGATATTGTTCCTCTAAAAAGGAAACAGAGACTCATAGGGCCAGAGGGGAGACCAAAAGCACCAAAATTATCAATGAAAATCAATCCCAAGTGTTGGAGTAAAAGTCCTCCTTCTCTATGCTTCGGCACACATTTTAGCACAGAAAGTGATAAAAACAGCATTCTTAGAATGGGCACATCAGTTGAGTCTATCAGCTTGGTAATTTTTCTTTTCATATTCAACACAGAGGCTGGCTTTCTCTTCAGTTTCAAGAACATGGGCAGTCAGGGCTAGCTGGACATTTCAACCTTGGTTGTGACCACAACTTTCTTGGCCCAGTGTTTGCATTCTGGGTTTTGTTTGGAATTTTCTTGTTTCCTTTTTTTCCTTTTTCCTTTATTCCTTCTTTCTTTTTAAAGGTCTACCAAAAGCTTTTTCTTTCCCACCATGACATTTATCTCAGATTGTTCAATAAAGGGAAGTCAGTTAAAAAGCAAGAATGGATAAGCAGAACAGATACTGATTTAACTTAAAAGGAATACTTTAGAAGTTTAAGCAGAGTAGAAATATTCTTCCTTTATAAATCATCTGTTCCCTGTACCAGACTGTAAGTATGATTCAGCTCCAGATAGAGATACCTAAACATAAAGATCTGCATTGCTCTTCTACTCAGCAGAGATCTAATTGCTACAGTCAGAGAACCCTAAAGAAGTCATTTGGCTCTCCTGTGACAGACACCTCTGACTGCTCAGCAAATTCACTACTGATTTTATCTCCTTGGACTAGAATGGGATGTTCATGGATAAATACCTAAGTTACTGGGTAGATAACTACATTACAGGTATTTCCATGCAGTCTCTGTACCTGGTACGGACAGTAAGGCTTTAATAACCAACATGGTGCATCTGATTTTTTGGTGAGACACCACCTCAGAAGAATCCAAGCATGTTCATGTCAGTGGAAATGCCAGCTGAAGGTGCTAGATCAAACCAGGCTGTGCAGGTACCAGCTCGCTCATGCATTGGGCCAACAGACCAGCCTGAACTGACCAGGCTGGACACGCTGTTTGCTGACAAAACATGAAGTGGTGACAGCGTTACCAAACCTGCATAATGTAAAGGCGGATAAAATCCTTGTTGGTCCGAGTTTTCAGTCTTAGTACAATACAAAACTGGATCTACTTATTAATTCAGAATATTTTTTTAAAAAAAAATAATAAAAGCTTTTGAAAAAATAGGGATTTTCCCAAGTAATATCCTACTCTGATTAAAATTATTTTAATTTTTTTGTTTCTTCCAGGCAAAGATGCTTCTGTTGTTATAGCACTCTCCATTCAAAAATGGAAAAGTTACATCTGTCAATGTATTTTCTGAAAACTAAATTAACTGAAAGCCAATTATGCAGGCCTGCTGTACCAAATGAAGCAAGCTATTATATAAATCGGTCAAAAAATTACAGATTAATATATGTCTTTATTACTGGTCTTGATGAAGTGATATCCTAAAATAAAATCAAAGCAAACCTGAGCCTTTTCCTCTCCCTGCTGACCACACATAATTTCTCTACAGAGCCACGGGTGAACAACTCCCTGAATAACAACTGTGCTTCCTTTTAGGAACAAAAGTGTGTCCCCCAGCGTACCATTTCTCTCCATGGCAGCAACAGCAATCCAACTGACCAGGCCTCTTCCCCAGCAACACAAGCAGCAAAATCATGGCCATTTTGCTCATATGTCTATTTTGGATAACTGCCTTACCTATCCCTAAAAGCCAGTTCTGCCTTTGTATCGCCTTGTAGATAACCATATTTTATCCAGTCCTGTTATTCTGATGATGGATAACACCACTGTTGAAGCTCTTTTCGTAGTGTTCCCCATAATGGTGTTGAAGCAACAGCAACGTTTAATGGCCTCCAGCATTTATTTGAGGAAAAGCAGTAGATGTAGAAATTGTGCCAACTTCCAACTGTTTGACAGGTCTTTTATTGCTGCTGTAATAGTGAAAATGTCACGTGTTTTGGTATTACAACTACAGACTACTAATGTCATAGAATAATACACTTACAGATTGTAAAAGTAGCCTAATAACACATTAAGGCCTAATGAAGCAATTCACCCAAGGGCCTTCTTCCCATTTCAGTATATTCTCATACATTAAAGAGATGGTTCATATTTCCCATGGACTCAGAAGAGAAATTATGATTTTTTGTCTCTCAAATAAGGAACTAGGTAACCAACATGTAGATTGAGAAAAGTACAGAACAGAAAACTCAGTCAAACCCTGTACTGAAAAGGTGAATTTGCTGCTTGAGGGCAGTACCTCAAAGGCAGAAAGCTTGCAATTACTTGCAAATATACACTAAAGAAAGTTAATTAACTTAAATAACCTAAGGTAAAGTACTTTAAGGCACACAAGAAATACAGGTGACACTCATGACATAATTAAATGGAGATGTAAGCAGCTTCAGCAGTGTCCTACATGGGCAACCCACAGTTGGTTCTTAATGCGTTTATGGCAGTAGTAATGGCAATGCTCAGCTTCTTTCTCCTCTGTTTCTCAAGGCAGTCAAAACTAAAATCCCTCTGCTCCAACTTATTCAGCTGTCCATAACATCCCATAAATGAAACACGCTGTAAGTATACACAGAAGCATACAACAAAACACTTTGCTGTGTCTTATCTTCAGCCAGTTGCATAAAGGAACAGGCTCTTAACCAGCACATACTTCTTCCCATGGAGTATCCTCTGCTGATGCCTGCTGCTGCTTCCTCCTATGATAGGAGAGTGAGACTTAAGACCTTTTTGGTCTTCTCAACAGGGGCTTTGAAAACACCTGATAGTAATATTTCTGTTAAATATAGCTATTTAAGGTAAAATACTAATCTAATACCACAATATATCAAAATTCATTGTTCCAATTTTCTAAACAAATGCACTGTCATAAACCAAGAGGCACCATTGAAGCCCATGTAAAAATAAAATGTCATTTAGACCCTTCTTTAATTTTTGCATAAAATCTTTCCTGTGTTGTTTGATCTCCATCTGATCTAACAAGAGTGGGCACACTTCCTGCTCTCAAGGAATTCAGTCTCATCCACGTTCCAGTCATTCTGAATACTACACATTTTCATAAACTGTTTTCACACTGCGAGAGCAATACAGAAATGACACTCTGAAAAGAAGAAAAAAACAACACAAATCAGTATGACTTACCAGTGAAAAGCTGCAGTACAAGGTACTTTCCCTTACTGGACAATCAATAACATTGGTTTCACATTTTGATTATGTTACAATTACCTGTGCCAAGTGATTTGGAATTTTTATACTTTCCCTCATTTGGTTTGTGGAATTTCAAAGTATTTAGAATTAGTGTAAAGTAACCCTTTAGTTCACCATCACTCCTACATATAATATTTGTGAATAATGACCATTTTATGTTTTAAAAACATGAATGCTTATATGTGCTTTTGTTCTACAGCATTTTATCATGCAATAAGTGCTTCAGAAATGGGGGGGGGGGGGGGGCCCCAAATCCAGAAGAATGAAGCCTATATGGGGGAAATAGGGGGTATAAGGGGATGCAATTCTTTTTCAAATCATGATCCAGGCTAATTGCACACCATTTTTGGTATGTAATTGGTATGTAATTTTTTTGTATGTAAGGGGTTTTACATCCACATAACAGCTAGGTGGAATGAGCTTATTAAGCCAATTGAGGTAGCATTAATCTGTCTCAGAGGAGTATTCACAGGTCTGCAGACTGAGCAGACCCAGACATGACTACAGGCTGATGTTCAGCACCTGAATCTGCTGACAACACTGTGGCTCCGTTTCTTCCTGTAAGTCTAATTCTGCTTGATTACACATGTCCATGCCACAGCCCATTCTGGCTGATGGCTGGACTGACTTCTGTGGTATCAGTAAATATTTGCTTGCCCTACCTGTGGAGTAGAGTACAGCCAACTGAGATGGAGGTGTGATTGCCACCCTGAACTTCCACAGTGACAAACAGCTAAAAGCTGGTATGTTTCTGAGCTTTTCTTGACCCTCACAGATTTTGAATACAGACACTGGCTGTAAACCTCACAGGGTACTGTTTGAGCTGACCCTGGTGTTGGTCATTTGAGGCACACATGCAGGGCATTAAATTTATAGAGTTCAGGGGAGACTAGGAAATTGAACATTAAACATGTTTTCATTACTTCTCTCTGGATGATTAGCAAGAGAGTCAGCCAAAGACACATTCATCCACAAGTCCAGTTCCTAAATACAGACATCATAAAAGGAAATTGCCTGTGTGGTACACACAGAGCAAATAGGGTGATGGTAAGTTAAACTGTCTTTAATGAGAAAGACACAAGGAACCATTCACTGATATCCATTACAGGAATATTGAAACTGTGCAAGAGATGTTATGCAGATTGATTCTTTTCTAGCTACCAATATAAGTCTGCACACCATTTAGTGGTGGCCCACAGACAGAAGTTAAAGGTAGCTGGATTCCCAAAAGCAGGAGAGTTGCAATACTACCAAAACATGATTTGCAGCCCAGCTGACGAAACAACAGCACGCTTTCATATTCCTGCCAGCTTCACTACATTGCAAAGTAGCACACAGCACTGATGGTCCTCAAGTCAGAGACCAAGTGACTACCAAGCTTCCAGGTTAAAGGACCACATCTTCATTAATAAAAACACAGGCTGAAGGTATTATGGGGGTACTTTTCAAAAAATGTGTGTATGCACACATGTATATACACGGGCAAATTTGATGTTAAGTAACGGAGATGGAAAGGCATCAGTTTAAAAAGGGTTTACTGTTGGAACATTATCTATACTTTCCAATAGCAAATCAGAGAAATGAAGTTTAGCAACTCATGGAAACAAGCTACAGTATTCTCCATATTATACCACCTAAATACTTCAGGTGGAGACATCTGAGTCTTTAGACTTTTAATTTGCACACAATCATGAAATAAGTCTTTTAGAAGCATTGAGCATCCATTTCTTATTTACAGAAAACACCTGCTTTGCACAGACAGACAACTATTACAAAACCATAAGAACCTAGTGTAGAACAGCACACATAGACACAGCACTTCAAAAATACCAACAAGTGCAAGGCAATTTTTACTGCCCCACACACAAGTACCCATTGGAAGCATGACATTCACAGGGAGGAAGGCAGCCCCCAGTCCCAGCCCCCAAGAACAGGAATCATTTCAGCCTTCCCACTTTTCCACCTCCAAAATCCTGCATATATTTGCAAGCAAATACCATTCATTCCTCTCCCCCTGCCAGAACATTGGCAGCATGGTGAAAAGTAAGCAAGCAGTAAAATGTTTCAGTTTTATACTACAGATTTTTTATTTTCTACAACAGATTTCTTCTTTTTAGAGGAATGCTCAAAGGCAGACTTGTTACTAAGATTTTGATTTATAACAGACATCTCATGTTTTACACCGCACTAAAAACTAGTATATTCACAGATCTAATGAAAGGACAGACACAGTTCTCAATAATCTGTTCCCTTTTTTTCGGTCATACGACCTTGTTTCACAGTTAGTATTCCCTCCTTTAAAGTCCCTTTTTTTCTCCAGGATATTAATAGCTCTTAGTTAATTTGAAAGCTAACAACCAGCTTGCTGGGCTGTTTGCTGTTACCAAACAATTGATGGACTCAGGAATACAAGCCAGTGTTGTTACTGTTTGGAAATCAAAATAATTCTTGCTGACTAGTCTGCTGTTGTTAGACATTTACAGCAATATGAGCATACTTTATATGGTGTTTGCATATTCCGGAACTCAACCTGCTTTGTACACAGTAAATACTACTTTAAATTTAAAAATAAATATAGATTACTCCTTTTCACAGACTGGATTACCACTCAGTAAGATTAGATGTTATTTTTAGTCTTTAATAGTAAAAAAACATTAGAGATACCTTTTAGAAGTGGTTTCCAAGCACAATTTTCAAATTCTGAAAAGCTAGTTCCATATTTTTCACTTCAAAAGGGACTTGGTGATCCCTCTTGTCCTCCCCCCATTTCTGTCTCATTCAAGTGTAATGAAGCAACATGAAACCACTTTGCTCAGAATCTCTCCATTCTCCAATTTTTTCTGCGCTGCTGCTGCAGAAAGGACAGAGGCCACAGTAAGGAGCAAACAAATAGGCAGGAATAACTAGAAGGGGCACAAACTAGAAAATAAAAATGTCAGTAGTTTTTTCTTTGTCGTTCCCAGAAAAAAAAACCCTTCAACCCTAAAGACTGGAATACATTTAGGTCTCAGGAAATGCACCAGAGACCAACTCCATGCCCGATAACAACAGAACGGACTTTAATGGTACATCACCAGAGATAAACATGACTTGCAGCAGCAATAAGGCAGCTGCTAACAATACTCCAAGAATTTGAGTATTTTAATAATTACATTTTCTGCTCAACTATGTAGAAGACTAGCAAAAAAAAGCAACCCATTGATCTGTATCTTGTGTCATTCCCAAAAGCTCAAAAATCTTAATGTTTACATACTTCACCGCCATCACATTTGAAGGGAGAAGAAACAGTGACTGTGGGATATTATAAGATCCAGCACTGCTGATTTCTGTATTCACCACTTATTCTAATTTTCACAAAGGGAAGAAATTGCTCAGCTGCAAAGCTTTACCACAGGTGAAATAATAAGGGTCTACAATATCAGCATTTCACCAGTAAAATTGGAGGAAATGCTCTTTCCTAAGCTAATACAAAAGAAACTAAATTAACCAACATTTGGTTTTTAGAACACTATGAACTGTGGATGCAACCTGTTGCATTAGTCATGTGAGATGAACCAGTGGAGACCAAGCATGTAAGAGCCTGAAGTGATATTTAAGATATGTAGAGAAGGTCAGCCGAAGCAACAGGCAGCAGCTTAGCCTTCCTGACAGGTTTACAGGGGAAAAAATAATGAGAAAAGTGCAAATAAGAAGAAATTAATCAAAATTTCCTGTTCCAATTTCCCCTCTCACATCTGGGATTACCTCTCCATAAAACAGGAATAACATGATCACAGAAGTAGCCAGGTATAGTCACCCACTGAAACAAGCTTAAGAGGTTCACTGGCTGACAACAATTGTCATTTCACCCAACCAGGCATGTCTCTGCCCAAAGAATCTTACTGAAGAAGTATTTTGGGGACAAAATATAAGTTTGAACACCTTAAGCAGCTCTTCATGTTGACTCAGTTTTGAACGGTGAGGCAAGAGGATTCTGAGAGGTGGACAGGGAGGGATAAAAAAAGAAATGTCCCTTACACAGGTATTGTGATCACTAGCTTTGCCTACTGATTTTTAGAAGGCTATACACCAGCAACATCAACTAGAATTAAATCAACAAACTTGTATACAGTTTGAAATACTGCTCATCCCAAACTCAAAGTAAGCTTTGAGAGGGTTGTTGGTTTTTTAAACGGTGATTACATAAAATTATATAAGAGAAGCACCAGTGACTCTTGTTTACATCAGGAAACTTATTAGACCCTGAAGTAAGAAGAATGAAGAGTAAATACTGCTTACTGGCCTTACTAGATCTAAGTTGGAAAAGGTGACTATTTCTCTTTAAAAACTGTTAGGATCTATGACTTAATTGGAAGAAAATAGAGATACACTAGTCTTTCAGAGAAGAACTAGCAGCATACCAGGTTTAAAAACAAACAAATCAACCCCTCAAAAACGTATTGGAGGCAGATTTTTCTTTCATTTCTTTTCCAAACAAAAGATATTTTAACCATGTTTTCAAAAGAAGATGAGAAAAAGGAGGCACCAACAGAAAGGCAACACTGGAAATAGTGCTCAGGACTTATCTACCTAGCTGGTAGAAAGCTCTTGATAAGAACTTCCAGTGATGACTCCCAGCTGGGTGTGCCAAACTGCAATGTAGGCGCTCCCTGTCAGGTCACAAGACTGAAGCACAGTACAGAGATATGACTGAAAACACACCACGAAACACAGTGAGAGCTGAATTCATTCCACTACCCCTACCAGGAACAAGTCTTACTAATGAGGTATGCTACCCTCACATTGCACAAGTATGTTGCTGGACAGGTCTGCCACTTTTCAATTTGTAATCCTGTCACAGTGTAACCTGAAGGTAATTTCAGGAGAAAATACGAACCTATCTCCTACTGTTTGCATTCAAATCTCATCTTCACTTTACAAGAAGCAACTCCCCACCATGACCTTACTATTTACACCTGGAGGCACAGTGTTTCCAACTGAGAGCCACCAAATGAGCTGATAGTTTTCCTAGATACAAACAAGTATAAAATGTTCTGAGGTTCGCTGTGGAGATGGTATTTCAATTGTACCATGTGCATCTCTCTGACACACTCGATGACCCTGAGTAAGGACAGAAGATGGGGGAAGGGAGGACAGACATGTTGGCTCAATATGAAATAAAGGAATTCTCAGAATAATTTTTGCAGATGCAACTGTATAAATTTTAAAACAAATTAATTATCTCCCCCACCTGTGTAAGTCTTAGTGCAACTCACAACAATTTATACTGTCTTAAGCTCCTACATGCTAAATGTTTATAACGTAAATAAAATTGTGAAAGGTTAATATTCACAAGTATAGCACAAAAAGGATTTACTGAGGGTGAATCATTCATTCCCTTCCTCCCTCACAACAACTATTTGAATGCCTTGAGTAGTTATGCTCAGAACAAGTCCCTGGAAAAATGGATTAATGGGAACACTGAAGGTGAGGCTCTCAAAGAAGCGTGGCAAACGTAATTTCAGATCAACTGTGTAATTTACATGTGTATCACTCTCCACAGTACTTTACCATGTTAACACATTACTTACATGTGCTTTCATCATCATTAGCATGGGCAGTGTAGCAGCTTCTGTACAGTATCTGCTCTACAAACAAATAAGAATTCCATAAACTAGGCTGCCTAAACCCCACTGAACACATTTAGAACTGGAAAGCTTTTCCATGAAGAAAAATGCAAATATTCTCATTTTAAACAGATAAATGCAAGTTATCAAAAAACCTGTGAGTTTCGTGTGAACATACAACCTCCTCTGAGCTTCTTCTTTGACATTGGTTCAGCATCTCCTACAGCCTCCCAAGAGGTCAGTAAAAGACTACCAGCTTGAGGTATTCATGAACAATGACTATGCCTCTCACACTACATCACAGGAAATAAAATGTATCATGACATTAAAAGTCTTTTTAGAAGAAACCTAACAATCAAATCACCAGGTTTCCCCACCTACTGTTTCTCATCTCCTATATAGTGGAAAGAAAAAAAATGTACCCAGATGAAAGTGTTTTGCACTTGCCAACACTATGAGTGTTCTGAAAGTACATTAAATCCCTTAAACAATAATTAAGCACCAAATGAACCATTAAAAATTCACCACTAACATTAGAACAAATTAAATGAAGGCTAGATTAACATATTAAGTCTGCTCAACCCAAAAGCAGATATTTCACACAGTTCCTGTTTAGCTACATGTAAACTGTTTTTCAAAATATCTGACCATAAAGATGGGCCAACGAAGCATGCAATTAAGGAAATGAGATGACTGGGTAACCTATATTCAAAGCATAATGGTGAACTAGCTCCTTGCTTTTCCCTCTACAGTAGTTAAGATGCTCAGTGTCTGGATTTCTGTTGATAAAAATGCACGGTTTTCACTTTCTAACTTATTCTGTGATCCAATTTAAAAAAACTGCATCCCTTTTGGTTAGTACCAGTATGTTATTTGCTGATTCTTGTGGGGGAGAACTGAGTAAGGAGAGAATTTCCACAGGATTCCTTAAATACCAAGAAAGTCTATTTCACTATTTTGTTCACATGTGTGTTGAAACCTGTGACGTACCTGTGACCTTTATGTCAATGAAAACAGCAGGATCGAGGTAGCTGAAAGACTGTAGCACAGTAGGCTATCTTCTGAATATTATTCAAACCAGGAAGGACAAAACATAGGGTCATTATACAGGGCTGTAGGTTAAATTTAGATGTTCAAGTTATTCACAGAAATAATCCAAATTTCAATACTTTTAAGTGGAAACCTCCACTACCACCCCAGACATTTTCAGACCCACATGCATTTACACTTACAAGTGTAAATAACTTGTTTCAATTTAGTAGAGGAAGAAACTTGTCTGTCGAGGAATTGATAACTGTTACCCATCAGTGATCCTGGCAATGATAAATAGGTAGAATGTGCTAGGAAGAATATTTACAGGTTCAACACTTTTCACTCCTAATACTGGTTTTGGGGTTTTTTTTCATTTTTACTATACAAGCAAGTACATAATTCCTATAGCAGCTAAATAGGGCATCCTTTTAGTCACCTAGCAACTAGATAGGAATTAATTAGCTCACATTGTTATGCAACAATAAATATAAATGAGGATGATGCATTTCTCTTTAAATAGTTTAGAGATAAATTCAAAATCATAAAAGGACACCAATATTAAGAAAAAAATCCCAGTGTTTCCCATGTTTCAAATGTTTCAAAACATTTGTGTTTGTTCCTCATTTCACCAAAATATAAAACCGAAGTACCTTAGTATGAAATTCCTACTAAACCAGGTTCCCATGAGATGATTATTCAGGAACATAGTAAGGCTACCAAGTCCTTAAATTAAAAAAACACTTGACAACAGACCAAATTTTTATTACAACGACTATTTATCTTATTCAATACCCAACTATAGACACTTGTACTTATAATTGCTTCCCAGAATCTGTATGAAATTCTTTTAATTCACCATTTCAGTGTAAACTAATTAAAAAGGAACTAAAAAAGCCAGGCAAAATACAAAGGGAGAAGACCTCAGTATTGAGTCTGAGCAGCAGTTTATGCTATTGATGATGTATAGGAGTGGCTTCTGATGTGCCTTGTCCACAAAGTTATAATGTGAGGAACAGAGCATACTATAATTGTTCTAGCACATACTGACTAACATGACATTGCAAGTAACATTTAAATTTCAAAGGAACTGCAAGATAATCTTTTCAAGGGAGTTGGACATGGCCTTTTATTGCTGACTGACAATGGCCTTCACATTTAACATTAATTACACCTCTATTTCCGCTACTTAGAAACCTAATTATCCAGCCCAGTCATTCTAACCAAATCTGAAAGCTCCCTAAAATTGAATTTGACTGGTATATCAAAACTTCACCTCATTTTCAATTCAGTGATTAAGCCATAATTCTATTATACATTTCTTTAAATTGTATCTGGAAAATAAAGCAGCATATCAATAGGACAAAGGATATTGCAAGCACCTTTTGAAGTTCCTACTTAATTCTTCAGCATTTACAAATCAGTAGAGAGAATAATGTGAAAAAACAGATGAAAATTATTATGAAAGAACATTAACAATCTCTTTAAAAACACCTGAGGGCTCTGGTGGGGTTGGTTCCACTTTCTTATGAATGCCCCATCATAGCCACAAACTCCTCAGGCGTGAATCTAAAATTTATAATTCTTCATAGTTTGCTAAAACATTTTTCTTTGTGCTATATGCTGTTGCAAATTCACAACTAACAGCTCTTCTTTATAGTGCTTTATTTTACACAGACACTGAAATGCCAGAAGCAAACATAACACCTATTCTCACTGGCTCACACACTGTCTATAATCAACAGTAACCAATTAGAACCTCCTCAACAACACCTCTATGCTGCCGCTGGCAGCACACTCCACACAACAGTTCTGACAACACACTACCCACTCTTCAAAAGAGGCACAAAAAGTGATCATAAAAGCTAAAAACTGTACAGTCTTTGTTTAGTTGTTTATTGTTGTTCATGTTTCGTATCCCTTCACATACAATTGCACAATCACAGGAATGTGACCGCACATGATCTTATTAGTTCAAAGCCAAATCTGGTACAATGAGATTCCCTTTCTTCTTTGCCTGTCCCACTCTATATTCTATTTATGTTCTGCTCCCACACTTCTTCAGATCTTTTGCTTCTAGAAGTTTTACCAAATACTAGCATTTTTTTCTTTAAATAATGGTAATATGACAGAGTTGAAGACCACTTCAGGACTAATCTTGCTGGAAGCAGAATTAGGTTAATCACTTTTGTAAAACTTTTTTTCAGTTGTTTGGTTGGTTTTCTTTATTATTATTTGGGTTTGGTTTGGGGGGGGGGGTTTGTTGTTTGGTTGTTGGAGGGGTTTTTTTAGGGGGTGGGCTTTCGGTGTTTTAGTTTGTTATTTTTTCAATAAATAAGCCATTATTACAAACTACTTCATCAAACTGGACTTTAGGAGCTTTCTCCCAACACCCAGGAGACATGTCTTCTGCCATCATCTTAAAAGATACCCATTAACAGAATTTTTGGGAGGGCAAGGTAAACCATTACAGATATTCAGAAACCACATTTTTTAGCAATGTATGCCATATATCACTGTCTCTGCTGACAGCTATCATGCATTACAGAGCTCCTACTTATTACTAGGAACTGAAATATTGCTACAGTCCAACACTTCAGTCTTACCCCAAAATACTGTTTGACAAGACTTGAAAGATACAGCATGCTTAACTATCCAATAATGAATAATTTAAATCTTTTACAGAGACAGGACATAAATCAATCACTTCTTCATTGAAAATGAAGTTGACAATACATCCACTGGATGGCAAAACATCCTCCTTAGAAGCAATTAGACCTTGTGTCTGCGAGGTCAAGCATGTTGAGAAAGACCTATTGGACCATGGGTACTGGTGATGTCAAAGTGGTTAAATGGAAACAAGTGCCCTGTGGCCTATATTTTTTTCTCCCTTCAGGAGAAAGAGTTTCTATTGCCAAAGATTCTTTTTTAGTCTTGTCCCCCCTCTCAAGTTCATTACGTCTTTGTCAAGGCTATAAATGCTGGAGCATGACTACAAAACTGTCAGCAGCACCTTGACTTCTATGTTTGGGTTTTGTGGCAGCCATATTGAAATGCCTCTAGTATTATAGTTACTTAGTCTGCATCTTAAAGACACTGAAGAATAGAGTACAAAGCAACAAAGTGCTTGGAGTATTCACAGTATGTACTGCACTGCAGTTACTGTCCAACCCATGCTTTGCAGCAGAACAAAAATATACGAGATATGACTGTGCCACACAGCCACAGCTTATGGCAAAACCTCTCTTCCTTTGATATAGGCGAGAAGAATGTCCACTTTGTGAATACACACGTAGATGAGAGAGACCATCACTGTTAGATCTGCTGCAGTTTTTGGTGAACACCTGCCACGGTTATGCCACAAAGGGCAGCACAAACCACATTAACACAGCCATGCTCAAGCCAAAAAAAAACCATGTCCAATGGATTCACATACTTTCTTATTTGTCATCCAGGGTTGATAGCTCATAGCCCAACAGAGGCCATGGGTGGTCAAGCAGGGGCCACAAAGGAGGAAACTTTCTTTCCTGGGCAGCAGAATTTGAAGATTTGGAAACAAAGAGTGATCTCATGAGAGGAACAAGAAAGAAAAAACACCTAACCAGGAGTCAAACTCTTCCCTACAAAGTAATAGTCTGAAATAGAACAACAGGAATTTCTCCTCCAAAGCAACAGAAATTCAGCTGACTCTAAGGCCACAGGGCACTGGCCTTAAAAGCAGTTCCCAGGATGTCTTCATATCCAACTCTGCAACTACCAGCTGACTGTGCAGCTGTTCCAAATGTTATTACAAGAGAGTGGCTCTGGCACTGATGCTGCCTACACATGACAATTACTGTTGAAATACGAAAAACTGGAAAACTGAAAAAAGATAACTATTGTTCACAACTTACAGGAGACCTACAAAAAATGTAATACAATTCAGAAAATTCATATTAAGGCTCAAACTAAAAAGTTACCACCTCTCACTTTAAAGAGTGAGAACAGTGTAAGCAACCAGAAGAGCATTAGAACAGAATTAAGAGAGGTGAGGTTTTTATTACTAAGAAGAAAGCCGAAGTAGAGAGACACATTACTCAAAAGTACTTACAGTGTGGATTGTGGGTGCCTCGGAAGCCAGAACTCTGCCAAATTGGCTTTTACTGGTAGGTCATGATCAAAGGGTTCATTCCAAAGCTGCCTGCCTGCAGTGCGCACCTGCAAGACCAGTGCTCCTCGGTTGTGGGAATACATACAATAATGAGGAAGAATTCAGGTTTAAACAGTAAAACAAGTTGATCATGTAAGCATAAGAAAGCTCCTTTCTTCATAAGCAAGGATACAGAAGAGCCTCCATAATCAAAATCTAAGAAGCTTAAAGACATTTGGAGTGCAATTATTAATTCATTCCAAAACACAATGCTCCTTTCTTTTAAAGCCAAAATTATAAACCAATATTTCAATACAATTAGCAGTGTTACTTGGTTAGTACCAGAAAAGGGCACTCTCACTTGGCAAGCAAGAGGTTAACATGCTGTGAGCATCAAGGAACTTTCAAGTGCCAAGGGAAGAAAAGAACACAGAAGCTGGAGACAGATGTTGCCAGAGAGCCCTAAAGAGAAGAGAGACTTCAGAACTTCAGACAGGGACTCTGCCCCATAAATGCTTTAGTTGGACAAGTCTAATTGTATTCAGGAACCATTAAGAAGCAAGAAATTCTTACAGACCAACAAAAAACAGCTGCTCTAAAATGTTGAAATTTATTTAAGCAAAGAATTATTTTCCCTTTTCCCCTTCCTCCCAACATCATTTTTTTTATTTCTATTATGTGCATGGTGCACAATAATCATCATGGCTAGGCTTCGCGAACGAATAAGGATATGCTTATTGCAAGATTTCAGTAGTAATTCAGGGGTTAAGATTTTAAGAAGTATGCACTACAGCAGTGGTAATGTAAAGTGAGTTTTTTCTTCTCTTTTCACTGATCTTCACATAAAGCTCTATTTAAATGTTATCAGCTTCAGCATCGGTTAATCACTTTCACAATTCTGCTACATGAAATCAGTCCGCCTTCCTCAACAACTGGTGGAAGGTGATGCCAATCCAGATGAAGCAATTATGTCAGAAATCAAGTCAAACCATTTTCATTTTTCATTTACTATAACAGTCTTTAAGTGTGATTAATCAAATCAACCTTCCCTTTCCAGGCAGAGCTGTAATTGCTAAGTGCAAATTAAAGCATATTATATATGACATGTGATACTTAATCTGAAGACAAATTTTTATTAAGGTTTAAGTCAAACTTTGTTAAATGAGTTAAAGATACCCACTGGATATATCTTAATATTACATACATGCCCTACGAGAAAATAAAAATTACAAAATGTCACAAATATACTTCAAGCCCCATAGATGATCCAATTGCTTTGACAAAAAAAACCACAAAGAGTAACAGTATTATCGTGCTTGTAAGAATAAAGAGAATATCTTCACAGATTCTATCATGCAGTTTAAAAGGGAGTAGCGGATAATTGTTTTCCAGCATAACGTGCAATAATCCTTCACAAAGATAAAGAAGAACTACATTCATTACTAGAGTAAGCTGAAACAACTTCAATTATTTTAATAATTGTTGACAACAGCTGTGAAGCCCATTGCTATTACTGTCTCCTAGAAAAGAGGGGCAAGGAAATCACCCCAATAAGGAATTTAAAGGATGAGAGTTGATATTCTTATTCTATACCCCAATGATTATTTTACTCTCTTAATTTTGCATCTTTTGATAACCATATCAATGCGTTCTGATGTGGCTAAATACAATTCTTTGTCCTACTAAGTATGTAGCTGTGAGCCTATTTTATTAACAAAATCTAGAACAGAACAATTTTGCCTCAGAAATGCAAACAGGAAAAAGCAGGCTGCAGAACCTCTGGAAAACCTGACAAGCTAACAAGAAAATCCAAAACTGACCTACAAAACATGACACAGGATATCACTTTTGTAGGGTTTGCTATCAACAGAAACTTAACACTTTAGTACAAAATGAAAAAAAAAAAGGCATTTGGGGACATAGTAACAGAATCCATCTTCAGTGCTGAACAGTCAAACCGCAACGTATTGAAGCATGTACAATTATGAAGCGTAAATCAATTACCTTTAGAACAGTATTTTTCCTATGACCAATCCTTCAGACAAAGTATTTGCCTCACACCAAACAGACTCTATTGTTTACATCACAGAACAACCAATACCATCTGTATTAATGGTACATTATTTTATATATATATATGTGTAAATAGTTAAAAGATATCTATTCAGAGTCCTGTGCTTTAAGTATTCCATCAGCCCTCTGAAAATAAATAAAAATCTTACACTGTTGCACAGTACAGGAAAAATTGTGTTGTATCATAAAACACAGTGTTTTCTACCCAATTCACATTACAAGCCATCCATTTAGAATGTAAGCACCGCAGCCTCTGACATCCCCACTGGACAGTATAGTCTGACACCACACATGCTATAGGGGATCTAGAAGGTGTACAATGACCAGCCAGCTGTCTAACACTATACCAAACAAGATAGAGGAGGGGAGAGGTTAGAGACAGGGAGAAAGTACTGTTTCAATTCCTAGTTTCAGCAGTCACAAAACAGGAAATCTAGCACCTTTGGGAACCTTATTTTTCTTTCCAATTTAACAATTGGCCAATAGCTTCGGAAACTATTTTAGGGAAAGTAAGACGCATTTGACAAGTCAGCTGACAAACAAGAGAGCAAGCCTTTTACCTCTACCTCACCATGTCTGAAAACCAGGATGAAATGTTGTGGATAAAATTCACGTAATCCAAATGTGAATTTGTTCTACTCAATTCTCATTTTTTGTTCAGTAAGAGCAGTGTGTCTTCCAGGACGGATATATCCAAACCACGTGCACAATTAAGAATAAAGTAGAGATGCTAAAGGTAGATTTCAAGAAGCCTTTGCTGCCAGACTTCTGGATGTGAAAGCTTAACACCTATTCCACTGAGCAATATCTAGACTTTGTCTGGTACCTGAAATACCTTTTTAAACTTAATTCAAGGCACACTTAGACCACTACACAATTACCACACATCTCATTTGTTTTTCTCATTAATAGTTGAATAGCATTTCTAATTGGCTATCAGTTTAAAATATTGTTGTAAGTTAAATATAAAATATTGTTACAAGTTTATCACCTCCATCCAGGCTGCATTCCTGTCATTACATACACTTCAAATTACCAATTTAATACCTCATCTCACTTGCATTCACCTGACATTGGCAGCAGGGTATGAGGAAGGGGAAGAAAAGAAAGATGAAAACAGGAGAGAGCAGAAATAAAAAGGGGCAGTACTGTAACAAACCTCTACCTCTTCATAACATGGCAACACAGCATTTCATAGTCTGGTTCGAGTCCACTAGTAAACACACTTTTACTCCTGAAATCAGTAATTTTTAAATGCAGTTTCCCTTGTACTGTACACTTCTGGAAGATGCACATCTAACTGCCTTTACTACTTGTTGGGTTCTTTACCCCCATAAACAATCATCTTGCAAAGCCAGTCATGTTATTTGGGAACTGTTTCAAGATTAATAAATGCTAAGAAAGTCACGTGAAGTTCACTCACAGAAAGCAATCTAATAGCTCACCACAGCAGGCAATGTAGGGTTTTCTTACCAGAAGTTTTAGCCTGCACACATGTCCAGTGACATTACTCACTGCAGAGCTGCTCCTCCTGTTTCACTGCTACGATGAGGGGAGCATCCTCCCCCAACCAAGAAGTGCTCACAATCAAAAGGTTAAACCATGTTATACAAGCAAGAAAGAATTTCCAGATTCTAAGCTGTCCGTCATCACAATGACACTTTACATGCACACTATGCTATTATTTCCTGTATAAAAGTACTTCTAATCCTCTGGGAAAGTTTTCCTTTCATGACAGTTTACCACAACTTCTACTTAAAACTATTCTACAGATTGCCACGTTTTGCTTAAACATACCCAGGCACTTCACAAAAATCTCTGGATTTACAAGGTTTTCTTTGAAGCTGCCTTAATTACAGTAAGGTTTGGGGCTTTTTTAATTAAGAGTCGAGAGAAGCTAAGGACAAGATGATTAGTAGTCACAACATTAATCTTTTCGCTGTACCTAACAACTTCATTTACTGTTTAAGACACAAACCCTTGTGGAGTTGCTGTTCTATTGAGCTGACGTTGATGTACTTGCTAGGAAGTTACTTCTACCTCTTATGTTCTCCTCTGAGATGTAACAGATGGGCTCTCAGGAAATTGAATCTGATAGGAAACACTCTCACTGACTTCAGTAAGCTTTTACAATGGTAAAACAGAAAATAAGGTTCACAAGTAAAAAAGGAACCCAACACATTTAATTTAAATAAAGAGACTTCTTTGACAGTGGGAAAGAATTCCTGCATCAGCAACAAGATTTAGAAAATATACTGTCAGTTAATATTGTCATTATTGCTTAAGAAAGGTGTATTTTAACAATTTTCAGGACAGATTTTACATACACCGCTTTCATCACTGGAAAGGAATGGCACCACTCATACAATACTCATTAAACAGCAGACTTCAACCCTTAATTTCCCAGCACAGTTGAGCAGCTTCATGCTACATTAGTCTGGCAATGCTTAAAGAACCCAAAAATAGAGAAATTTTTAACCTGGACTATCTGAGCCTCCAAGGAAATGAGGCTTAGGCAGTCCCTCATCTGTTAACTTGTCACATTTAAATTTTAGACTTGCTGGCAAATTTCAAGTAAATTTGATAAAGAGCTTGGACACTCAAAGATAATCAAGTTCATAAGAATTCTACAAAAACTAGAATCTGAGTGCAAAAGAGACACCTACAAAAAGCTCACAGGTGAAAGCAAAGGAGTTTTGACCTAATAATTGAAATAGAAGCAGTCAGCCTGCATGTGTGTGTATTTGAGTATATATCGTGTGTATATGTATATTTGAGTATATACACATTGTATATATTCAAAACTTTACTGGACAACCTAACGTAGACAGGGCTGCTTGAGGAAAGGCATTGAACTATGATCTTTCCTGTCCAGCCTACAAAATTTTGGGGTGGGTTGGTCTTGTGTGCGTGGCTTAGAGAAGCGACACCAAATGATATCAAACAGGGATGTTAGAAAAGAAACTCAGAGTGAAGAGGAAGATCACCTCTTTGGAAAGTCAAGGACATAAATCCAAGGGCAACTGAGCTTTAGCAATTATGGTATTAATGATCCTTTTTCTTCAATGACCCTCAGAATGTCACTAAAGACTTGTCACTTCACTGTTTATTTGCAATTAGCAGAATAATTTTAAAAATCGTGTCTAGAGATACAAGCTACACAAATGTAATTACACCACTGTAAAACATACTGTTGATAGCAAAGACCATTCCTCTAACCTTTTACACTGATATGAATGTATCTATAGGAGGAACGATTCCGAAAAACAGTATTATTGACTACACAGACAAATAGGACATATTGTGAAAGACTTAACAAAGCTTTTGTAGGATCGACAAACCTTAAAAGAAGGTTCCACATGCAATAGAAGCAAATCCCATGAGGCACTATTAACAAAAAATCATCTTTCAATATCCTTCACAAAAAGCTCTTAAAGACACAAAGCTGCTATAATGTAAGAGTAACTACTTGCTTGGATAAATAACATTATGAAGGGCAGAAAACCAAAGTAAAGACAAGGGTAGTAGTAGCTCTGGAAACACATTGCCTAGCAGTACTTGTGGGAATCTGCTCAGACCCACTGTACTCTGCTATCTATAGACAATCTAACTATTCAGCAGCAAGAGCAGAGGACATCATGCCTTGGTATAAATTCATGGAATAACCACATCTACAATACTCTGGGCACTTCTGATCCCTCTTATCACAAAAAGGATGTAAATGGGAAGGTTACTGAGAAGGACAGCAAGCACCTTGAAACACATGGAATATATTAATCTGGGGAACCATTAAGACACCTGGACTCCTCAGTCCAGAAACTGAAGTAACTTAGATATGACAGCAATTTATAAGGTAATGAATAGCATGAAAATGGAGACAGAACAACTGTTCAGTGCACCTTCCAATTTAGTAACCAAGGAATATTAAATGAAGCTAATATTGTCAAGTTCAAAGAAGGCACTCCTCACTATTTTTTGTTCTTGCTTAAGTATCTGCAACAGACCTGGGAAGTTTCATTTGTTTAAAACGCAACTGGATGCAGGTTTTTTGGACTAAAACTTCTCTAAGCTATTAAAAAATAAACAAATAACAAAACAAAACACAAAAAATCAACAAACAAAAACCCAAAACAAAAACACTCACCACCAACCACAATAGACTAGGAGAGTATTCTGGAGTCTTTGTCCAGTGACAGTGCAAGTCACTAGCCTATTGCCAACAGAAGATTTTAGATCAAGTCACTGCACCCATTTGTATATTTTACTGGCATATTTCAAGTAAAAAGCATTGAGGTAAGGACCATCTTCAAACACTTGGACAATGCAAGATCCTCTGATTTTGTTCCAACCTTCAAAACTATATTCACCATATTCAGAAAAAAGATTAAAAAA
The DNA here is from genome assembly GCA_035221455.1 of Xenops minutus. NCBI lineage: Eukaryota > Metazoa > Chordata > Aves > Passeriformes > Furnariidae > Xenops > Xenops minutus. Next base: position 77,685,515 of record JAWWEE010000001.1, on the reverse strand, counting down.
GGTCTGTGCCCAGCAAAGACACAAAGAAAACTTGGCTTTCACATATGACTAATTCAGAAGACAGACCTGCTGGTGATTATATATATCATCCCAGATTTCCACGAAAATCTGTACATTACACATAAGTCATTATAATAAGTTCCTATTACATAACTTAGTGATGTGATCAACTTCAGAAAGCATCAAAAGAACTACTCTTAGCACTGAATGTGCAAAGCAATACTTTAATTCTATTTCTTTGGCCTTTACTTCTAGGGTAGGTAGGGAAGAGTCAAAGTAGTAACATATGTGCAGTGTCCCAAGTTTATACCTTTTTCTGTAACATATGCAGCATAGACATAATACCATGGAATAAAACAATACTTTAAAATCTTAATACATTTTACATTAACAAAGTAAGGCAGTTAAATGGAAGTCCAATATAGCAAAGGTAGCTAGAGGCAAAGAGAAGAGGGGAGCAGGGGGTAGCAAGGTATGATAGCATTATATATCCCCAATAACACAAAAAGATTTTTTTGTTTGCACTTAATCTTACTATACCCTCCTTCCCAAGCTCTGAATTTCATTTATCACCTGTCAACAGTGACAACACTTTCATATATTTTTGTGCAAAAACAATAAAAATGAGATCCTTATTAAGGCTTCTTGAAGGGGGAAAAAAAAAAAAAACAAAACAGTAATTTATATTATTCTTATTTTCCATCAAATAGAAAGAGAATTTATTCCACAGAAACAGAATAAGCAAAGTTTCCCTTAGGGCAAGCAGAGGAATGTTACTAAAACAAAGTGGTTGCTTTGCAATATGCCATAATAGGTTAACCTAAGTTTGAACTGTGAAAAGCTAACACAATACATGTTTTACAAGATGAGAGAAAAACTGAAAAGCATTCAGAATTATCTTTTGGGGAGATATAGATATTGCTATTTTAAATAAAGCTTTTCATCAGGAACAACTTCTGAATCAAAACAATTCTTTCAAGAACATGAACCAAAATTCTGTCTAGAGAGCAGAACAATATCTGTAACAGAACTCACATTTACTTCCATATTTTTTTTAAGAGACTAAGTGAATAGTTTCTCTCAAATACAAAACGAGAGGAATAGAATTTGAAGAGTTTCTCAGACTCCCTGCATGACACTTGAGAGCAGAAGAAAGAACAAAATGAGAAAAAAAACCCATGTATTGAAAATAGCTAAAAAATTAAGCCATATATTGAAACTATTGAAGAATACAGACTGTTCATCATCCCAAGATCTGCAGGCTGACTGTTGAGTCCCATGGCCATAGCTGCAAAACTCCAGTTATTTTTACGGAATACCTTCAGAAATAAATATCCAGAAAAATATAAAGAAAGCAATCACCTTTAATATTGCAACAATCGCAACAACCCATGTTTCCTTTAACATGTTTAAGGAAGTTAGAATTTTAAAAAGTCCTGGGACAGATAAGAGTATTTTCTCTTTAAGCAGTATTTGTTCTTCTCACAACTCTGCACCAGAGATTTCTGTATGCATTCTTAACATACTCAAGTCAGTGTTGTGTGTGAGCGTATCTACATAACCATTTAACTGCTCACAGACTGTGCACACTCCAGTGTTTCATTAGCAGGTAGAAGCTGTGTACTCAACTCACTATACATACAGACATACAAATACACACAACTAACCAAAAGATAGCTTTCAAGCGGCTTAATGATTAGCATATTAACTTGTATGGAGATCTTGACTTCTAGCTGCTAGATCTTTTACCAGTTTTTTTTAGCCCTCAGGACTATAATTCAGACAAGGCCTCATAACCCCTTAGGATGGGTTTTGATGGCACATAATTACTTCTGGCTAGATAGTAGCATATATACTCAGTCCTGGAGACTGTATTTTTTTGCTTGGAAAATCAGTCCAAGAAACTCTGTCATAATACAGCTGGAACAGATTTAGAGCCTTCACATATGTTGAAGGAACTTTGCAAAGCACTGAAGTGCCAAGGGAGAACCAGGTACATCACACTCAACCACTCATTCAGCTGCCTTCAGTGACACTGCAGGCACTGAACAGAGATGCAGTTGTATCCACCGTTTCCCATTAGCAGATGAGTCACCTTTCTCTTTGATTTGACTTGAGAGAGAACTTCACCTCTCCTCTGCAATGGCTGCTGTCTGTAGTTTCTAAGCAAGAATCATGACACATGACAGGTTCAGGGAACAATGGAACACACCAATTGTTGAAGCTTACACTACCAGCACATTCTAAAATAACATCTGTGATGTCAAGACATGACCTCCATCTTCACAGTTACTCAGATCCACACAGCAGTGTATGAATTACTTCTTCAAGGCTGGGATCAGCATCAGTACTTATGTTAAGATGCGAAAAGTGTTCCTAGTAGAGTGGAAAGGGGGACAGGAATTGGTTGGAGCCACTTCAGATGCCCTTTTAAGAGTCTCTGGACCCCAAGGAGTGATTGGCAGAGAACTTGTAACATGTGCAAGCACTGATGGCCACAGGCCAAAGCACACCATGAAACAGGGCACATCATCTGCAGTTTAGGCCTGTTCAAAGTCCTTTAGAGAAAAAGGTAGGAAGAGAGCCTCAGGAGGCTGCTAGCTAGCTGGCACACACCAGGTATGTGGGCTATTCATGTTCCAAGCAGAGGCAAGTGTGCAGGTGAGTGGGTGCACCCTGATGTGCCTACACACACAGTAAGTATGTATGTGTGTAGGCTGAGCCATGGGGTAGTGGTCAAGCATGAACAAAGAACAGCCCTGCACAGAACAAGTCAGAGGTAACATAGGAATTTTTAGGAGGCCTTTCAAAATAGGCCAATGTGATGACCGTGTTCTGCTATTGCGATTTAGGTAACACTTTAGAAAATGTTGTCTTCCAACATCAGTTTCATGCCAAGTACTTCACAAAAAAATTAATGTAATTTGTGTGAAAATTGTGCTGACACACATGACCACCTCCTTTAAAAATCAACTCTGTGTTAAATATATTCAATGTTAAAGATACTCTGTTATTCACATACGTCAAGTTGTTCACAAAAAAATATGGAAACAACTTTGAGGGAAAGAGACTCTGTTTATCACAATAAGGAACCCTTGATAAAAATAAACAACTGAGCTTTATGCAGTGCAGCACAAGTAACAGATGCAGTTCACTGTGTCCTTCTCAACTTTGCAGTTTCAGCTTCAAAAATGAGTTTTCAGAATACAAAAATGAGTTTGAGGACATTCCTACACTGCCTCCTTTAACTCGCTATATTTCATGATTCAGGGGATACTCTTCATCATGTAGAGCAGATCACACACATCATTATAGAGAGACAGAATCATAGAATCATTATGGCTGGAAAAGACCTCCAGCATCAACAAGTCCAACCTTTGACCAAACACCACCTTGCCAACTAAACCACAGAACTAAGTACCACATTCAGTCATTTCTTGAACATCTCCAGGGGCAGTGACTCTACCACCTCCCTGGGAAGCTCATTCCAATACTTAACCATACTTTCAGTTAAGAAATTCACTGAAATTACGTTCAATCTGAACCTCCTCTGGCACAGCCTAAGGCCATTTCCTCTTGTCCTGTTACTGGTTGCCTGGAAGAAGAGGCTGACCTCCAACCTGGCTACAATCTCCTTTCAGGTAGATGCAGGGAGCGATCAGGTCACCCTTGAGCCTCCTGTTCTTCGGACTAAACACCCCCAGTTCCCTCAGCCACTCCTCATATGACTTACTCTCTAGACCCTTCACCAGCCCTGTTGCCCTTCTCTGTATATGATGTTCAAACTGGCTAAGAACACTCAAGTAGATGCTTTCGTGCAATATGGTCCCTGTCAATAAAACCTGCACATATAGACAGCAGCTATTCAACTGAGCCCTTAATACTATTGCAGGTATTTGTCACAGCATTAGTCATATACAACAGTTAGCAATTTTAGTAAAATTCTCCTAATTATCTCTGTGTTTAGCTTTAGTCCATGTGCATTACAAACACCTTGTTTTATTTTGTAACCATTTGGTTATAACCTACTTTAAACAAGAGTATGTAACAAACAACATGGTAAAGATCTACACATGGAATTTACTTAGATGGCCCAAAAAGTGGGATGATGGATAACAAATCAATAAGTGTTTGGACTAGGTAATCTCCATCACCAGTCAGATCAACTTTAACTCATCTGAAGAAATACACAAGACTTCCAGAACGCTTACAACATCAATTAATGTATTTAATTTGGAGTCGGTTTTGTACGTGAAGATTTTATTGAGGTCACAAAACCAATTTAACTCTGACTTGTGCTTAGAGATAAACTGTTGCTTACATCACCGCCTCCTTTAAAAATAAAACCAACTTTAATTCTACCCACAGACCTACCAGCTTTCACTTGTTCCTAACAATAGCAAAGGCAGCACAGTAATTGTGTGAGAAGTCAGGAACAAAAAAAGAAGAGTGAAAGGAAAAGAGGTATCATTTTACAAAGAATATCTAAGCAGAAACTCTTCTTAGAAAGAAAAAAAGTAATCGAAAAAAACCTGGTTTGCCTGACATCAGTTTTTAGTGACCTGATTCTCTTTGGAATACACGATCCTAAAAGGTAACTTATCATGTGCTCAGTTCTCCTTTTATCTAATAATACACACAAGCAACAGTCTTTTGAAACTTTTACAGAAACACTGTCAGGTACTTAGTTCCTACTGAAGACAAAGTACTGAACTACACAAAAGAAAATCAGCATGATAGAAGTTATATATGTCTTAACTTTTGGGGATAACAAAAAGGCAGGAATAAATAGCCACAGTAAAGAGGAAGTAACACAAAAGGATGCTCTCAGGCAAAGAGCTCTTACCAAATACAAAAGGATACAAGATATACTAGTCAACAGTTCAAATTAAGCATTAAAACAGTTGAGTACATTCAACATTTTTTTTTGGGGGGGGGGGATTTGCTCATTGCAGGTAATATGTAATAACAAAAAAGTTTCACTAATAATTGACAAATGATAAAAAGCTGCCTACTGAAAATCATGTAAAAGCCCCAGCATCGGTAACCTTACATACTTTAAAATGTATCATTAATTGCATTCATGATTGTTTTTCTTTAAATAAGCATTATGACAATGACATCTCGGCACACAATGTCAAAAGACATGTTGCTTCTGACTTCAGCCAACACATGAACTAGTCAAATCTCAGAGAAAAGGATGATAGGAAGGGAAGGGAATGCTTCTGTTAAATTTAATGTGTCAATGAAAAAAATAGGTAACCATTATTGTTCTAGTCAACATATCTTCACATTTAGGCCTCAAGTTCCATCAGGAGGTAGAACACCAAGGAGGACTGGAGTCCACACAGGAGGGCTCAGGACATTAGGTGAACTGTTGTTTTCTTTTCTTTACTAGTGGTACCAAAAGTGGGGGGTTTGTGGTTTTTTTCCTGCACTCCAAAGGATTGTGCATGTACCTTTGGATACCACTGGTCTCCAGCACTAAGCCATCTCTTACCCACGTGCTACTCCCTCAGTGGGACAAGAAAAAGAGGGCTGCACATTCAGCAATCCAGGACATTAAAGAGTACAGTGGAGACAGCTTTCTTATTCTTCAGAAACAACCTTGAGTGGTACTCAACCACAACTCAGTAACTGTACAAGCTGATAGCACAAATTTCTCATTGCAGCTTTTCTATGACATCTTAGGTAAGCAAATTATCTGGATTTTTCCAGTCTCTTTTGTTGTATTCCAGACTTTGTCCCAGAAAATGAAGAGCTGACGGTAAGCTGCCTTGCTATTTCAGTCCTACTCCTGAACAGCTGGTGTGGAAGTACAGGTGGTGAATGCTATTACTCAGCTAGGGTGAAATTACATCTTATAATTCAAGTCACTGTCTTTAAAAAAAAAAAAAAAAAGAAGAAGAAGAAAAAAATCAATAGGCAGTTTTACTGTCAACTAACGAATCACTGAATAACACCCAGAAACCTAATTACTTCTCTCTATTAAAATGATTTTAACCAGAACAGAACCCAGGATTTCTCCCTCTGATACAGACTGCTTAAGAAGTGCATCTGCAACAACAGAAAGGGGAAGCCATATAAACAGCAGGACTCCTAAGAAAGCATGCTGAACACATCAACTTCCTAGAGAAGAGTTCGTAAAAAAGAGGAGGTATCATTTGTCCTCACAATCAAAATTTTAGTAAAAAAGTACTGCCCAGTCCTAATTTATTGCAAAAATAATAGTACAGAACAGTTTTGAAGTGTCACCATTGGTTACATTAAGCCAAAACCAGCTATTAAATCTAGATTTTGTATTAAGCACTCACACTAAGACAAGGCAAACCTTCACTGCAATAATCACCATGGTGCAAGGTTATACTAAGAGTGGTGAAATTAAACTTGCCTTCATGATTGGATCTCCACCTCAAAAGATTCAGACTACATCGTGCCACTCAACCTTTTCAACCACTAAATCTAAACTGACCAGTGAAGTATAGCTTGTTGCACAAGAACTGGGCTCCAGAGCCAAATGCAAACATCCCAAGCCCAAGAATTAAATGGTAACAAGATCCAGAGTCCTTCAGGCACATCCAGCATCTCCAAAGTTCATAGAAGGCAACTCTTAACACTCACTTCCTGCTGTCTTCTAAGCTCTACATGACTGTCTCTTTTTGGTTTCTTCCCACAATGACGATGGCAGCAGGCTCAATTTGGGAAGTAGAACAGCTACTAGAAAGACCGTCTATTTGCGCTTAATACATTCGTTTCTTCTAGGTTTTTTTTTCCCTCTCTACTCTCAATACCAAGTTACTCTACCTAAAATTTCAGATTCCTTCCATTTAATGCTTAATTTAGAAAGTGGAGTCAGAGGTAGGAATTTGGGCAACCTATATCTATTCCTACTGCTACTTTCTCCTAACTTGTGTGTGTACAAATAAACATAAGAAGTCAGTCAAATGGAAAGAGCAGCCCCCAAAAATCTGCTGCTTCAGAACAGCATTACCCCTGGTTGCACTTGACTCACTTGCGAAGAGTGTCCCACTACAATTCCATGAACAGCATTGTCATGTAACACAACCTCATGGTCTGTTTACTGCCCTACTGGCTCAGCCAAGCCAAATCTCCTCAAATAAGGGTGCTGGCATGAGTTTAGTAACAAGTCCAGTATTGACCAACTATGTGGGAGAGAGGCCACTCCATTCTCTTATAAATAGTGCTATTAAGAAAAAAAGTGCAAAAGTAAATATCTTTTCTCCCAAGTAGGGAGGAAAACCAAATGGAACCAATATCAAAAATAAATAATCAGAATTATTTCTCAAAATAGCACATTGCTCCTGTGGCAAGCCTCCACAGCATACATATGGTGATGAGAGGAGTATCTTCTCATACAGACAGATTCCTTCACAATGCAGGTGTAAGTGTATTTTAAATTACTATTTCGCCAAAAGACTCCTTTTAACATTGTGAACATCTCTAAGTCATTCAGTCATTATGCTTTACACATATGGACAGTTACAAACCTCACAACAGACTCAAAATCAAAATTTATGCTCATTTGTTTATATCTGAGTAACTTTAATACTTTGGTCAAGATACAGCTGTAGGTATGAAAGAATATTTTAAACGAACTATTGGTTTCTCAGTTGTAACAACCAACTCAGTTCAGACAATTCAAACTTCATTTTTCAATTCTTCAGATTTCTAATGTTCTGAAATGCTCAGTATAAGGCTTAAAACTAGGTTCTCCTTATTATACTCTGATTTCAATAGCTTGCAAGAAGCAGCATTTTTCTCAGCTCCGTTTTAGCAGCTTTGCTGATGTGCACAGCTCACAAAAAAAGACACAGCCGCAAAAACTGATAAACCATCCCACTCAGATAGGCTGAGCATCTTCGTTCCTGTGAAAGCACTGAAAGGCATAAAAAATGAGAGATCTCAGAGAAGAGGTGGTAGCATGTGATTATAACTGCACACAGAACTGTGCCATACATGTAGATTGTAACCCTGTTCCCCTCCCCTTTTTTTTAATGGAAGGACAGGTGAGAAATCTCAAGGATACTGGCTTGGCACCCTTCACACTGCCTAATGTGCTTCTGCCACTGCAGGGTGTGGGGCAAGTGTCTAACAGACTTGAAAGCTGTAAGAGATCTTAATTTAAACATTTTCTAGGACAGTTTGTCTCCTACTTTGCTATGCATGGCAGGTGCACCCATGGGTGCTCAGGTTGCACAAGTGTTTTTTTAATGAATAGGAAAATACTGGCAATGCTGAGTATTTCACGGGAGAAAAAAAGGATTTAGCAAAGACACTTGAACTGGCAAACAGAATATAACAGAGCAGGAGAACCTCCTATTTCACAGTTATGAAATTTACAATGACCTAGTTTGTATCTTCTTTCTTATTATCTACACCTTCGTGCCAGCTAGAATGCAAGGTCCAGTGCCTCTCTGCTCACATAAGCTATTCTTTTTCTTCATTCCCCCCAAAAAATGATTTAAAAAAACACAAGGAGGTAGAAGTAGTTAATTTCTGAGGCACTCAAGCCATTAAGAAAACAAAGAAAACAATTCTCAGATCCAAGTAGATGGACATTACCTTAATGCAAAGAAAAACCTAGTCTTCTATTATATTATACAATGTGACCTACTTTTGAATGTGCAGCTAAAACCCATGTCATTTGGGGTATGAACTTGAATACTGTTTGAGTTACTTGAAACAAACTAATTCAGCTTATCCAGCACCAAAATTGCATACACACACAGCTCATCACTGTGGGAATCAGATATGTGATCTCTGTCTTTGGAGTATCTCCTTTTCTTTCCCCTCTGTATATGACAGTATTTTAATTGAGTTACAGTTGCTAGACATCCAAAGAAAACTGATGAGGAAACATTGTTTCATTCTGACAGCTAACTTTGTACACACTCTTTGAGAAGTCATTTTGAAATAAACAGTTGCTCTATAATCCATTCAATTACTAGATCCATCAAAATGAAAAACCAAGCACACAAAAGATATAGATTAGAAATGTATGGAATATGGTAGATAGTCAATGTCAGTACTTTAATTGTCAAATCTTGCTTTCAGACATTTACTTACAACACTCACTTGACTAAACAGGAGTTCCTATACATTCTTCCTTTCTATATTAAACTGGTTTTCCGCTTCAGTGCAAGACGTAGCTGAAATTATTTGGCATCTATTTACTTTACACACTATCCAAAATTAAGTAGTCACTTTTCTATAAGGAAGGAATACGACAATAATGTGCAAGTATACTTGCACATCTGCTATTTTGAACATTCTTTTGTTTGTTGCTGTAGGGTCCAAAATCCCCAAATAATTACTGAAAAGGCCCATTGCAATCTACTTGTATAAACACAAATAAGCCTAAGATAACACCCCGAGCACCAAGAGTAATGACAGAGGTGGAAGAGATAGTTTAGTCAGGCATGAAATTGATTTTATAATAGCAAATATCTGTTGCCTTCTATGTGCTAAGTAAATAATTCTAAAGAAGAAAGTAAAGATAATAAAAAAATAATCATTAACTGCTCCTACTAAATCAAATGAAAGAGAGAAACTTGTTCTCACATTGACCCTGAAACATGTTTAATAGCTAATTAAAGCAATTACTCCAAGCATTACAAAATCCTTAATCATCGACAACTTCAGATGCAGAGGAGATATTTAGGTTTTTTTTACTTTCTTCAAATTTATTAGTATTTTCTTTAAATGAGAAGTTTATGCCAGCAGAACTTTCATCAGTTAGGCACTACATTATTAACCACCAACACAGACTTCAAACTTGGACTAGTCTGGTTAAGAGATGATGTTCTTCACAGACTTATGAGGTTTGACTACTTAACAAAGAGTATTACAGTATAATTTTGGTGGTTTTCCAAGATTTCTATAAAACACTTAAAATAGCACTAAAACTGACATTTTTCCTTCTACCCAGAAAGAAACTTGGTAGCCAGCAGAAATCCAGTATTATAGCAATGCAACTACAAAAAAAAAAAAAACCAAACAAACAAAAAAAACCACTCTTCTGGACACTCCCACCCCAGCATCTGGAATTCTGCACTCCTTCATATTGCTCACTCTTCTAAGCTTGCCTCAGTTACTTTTCTCTGCAGCCCCAAAGCCAGCTGACATAGCCTTAACTGCATTCCTTCCTTTGTAAGTTCCAGCCACAGTGTTTTAGTTTTAATCAAACTTTACACTAAGTAACTTTTTGTAGCCTTTTAATAATGATCATTTCTGTTCCTAGTGCTCTCCTGGAGTTAATTACGCTGCTGTTTTGAACACTGATTATTTCCAAGTTACTAAATGTTTCTGTGCTGTACCAAGACAGAGAACAATAACCTGCACTAATGGCTTGGCCATTATGAGGTGTTCAGCTTGACAGTATATCCAGACATAAATTACATAACTAAAAGGTTAACAAAACACAAAGGCAACTTTATGAAACTTTACCTTGAGCTTTGCTATTTCTGTCTCAAAAAACAAAGTATTCTTGTGTAGATCATTAAAGGATAGAAATATAGTATTAAAAAACAGAAAGGAAACTCATTCAACCTTACTTAGGAAAGATCTAGAGCAATTCTGATTTAAGGCAGGGGAAGGCTCCAAATGAATTCCACGTTAAAGTACCACAGAAATGCTCAGAACCCTTCAGTAAGGATGGCATGTTCTCTATAAGGACTAGATACTCCCCAAAACCTGAAATTTCCATTTAACTAAAACAGCAACACATCCTGCCTTTAAGTAACTTGTCTTCCAGCTACTTTCTAAGCTTTACTGGTTCCATATGGAATTTTCTTCTGGCAGCTGATTTTAATTGATGCCATTTTTGTGGGGTTTTTTTCTTTATATCTATGAATTTGCACATCTATGATAGTATTACTCAGCTAATCTGTCAGTACATAATTCCCCTTATTTAACCATCCAGTTTACCCCTCTCTTACCATCCTGACAGGCTTTTTTGCTGAAAGTATTTCAACTGGAAGCTACAACTAAATCAATTCTCCATTGTCTATGATGATCCTCATGTACCAGGCCTAGATGTGCTAAGAACGAACTTCAAAATCCACTCATCTTTCCAATAAAATAAGCATTCTTTCACTGCCAAAGAAAATAGCACAGTTTGATAAACATATGTTAAAAGCACCTTGCAACAGACACTTACATTGAGTTCCTAAAAATTAACGTAAGACCACAATAAAGAAAAACAATATTCAATTTTCATACTAGATAACACAGAAGAAAGAGAAAAGATGCTATGGATGACAGAGATCTAGGAGAACAGGTCATTTTATAAGAATATCTTGATTCTTATAAAAGCATGTCTTCCATCCAGAATTGAACTGAATTTAATTCAAACAAGTAATTTTGGAAACGACTACTCCTTTCTACAACCTCCCCTCCTTCAACATAAGTTATCCTCAATTATTCCTGACCTGTTATCATATTTCTTCACACACTTATCAGTGTCCTCTTTCTTTGGGATTTTGCCAGGTTATACAAAAAATAGACACACATTTTTGTGCATATCAAATAGAGACATCTTTATCACTTATTTTAAAATTCCTATAATTGGGCTCCATGCAGAAGAGAAAACCAAAAATACTGACAACTACTTCCAGTAACTTTTGAGCTCACTGGCAAGCTTGACAAAAACAAGAGTCCTCAAACACATCAAGTTCCTACGTATTTTATTTTAAGTAGTTTTTATCAGTACCTGGAAGAAATAGAAAGGTCCAAAGCACTGATGCTTCTAAAAGAACAGTAAAGATGAAAAATTTTTATAGGAACTACAATGAATTGTAAAAATAAAACAGGAGAATCCAAACCTCCTTCTCAGAGTTTAACCATTACTTCTTGCATGATTACAATTACACCAGAAAAGGCAAGCTTGAAATCTCTGTGCATCTTTATCCTTATAAGGAAAAGTTATAAAATGTGGCTCTTGATTAAATAAAAAAAAATTAAAAAACGCTCCAATGTGTAGAGTAGAGACCAGTTCTTACTATATATTCAGATTCTGCCTGTATTACAATGCAGGCATGTTGTATACACTCTTAAAAAGAAATCATGAGTCTAAGTTTCTCTTGGAAAATAAGAAAAAAACTTTGCAGATCTCCTTTCTGACCTGTAACTCTACACCAACATCTCTGCAACAGCAAGATAAGTGTTTAGCATACATAAACCAAATTTTTTCTGTAATCATCTAAAATTATTTTAGTGTGCCTTGAGGTTGCTGACCAAAACCTGAGAGACAGCAGCTGCTGTCCTCATCACAGGAGGGACTGAGGACATTCCCTCACATGGATGCCCATCCAAACAAATGGGAAAGCAGGAGTCAGAGAGATGGGAACCATTTTAAAACAATAGTAGCACCTGACAGCGTGCTAAAAAGACTAATTGTTGAAAGGACAGTCAGCAGTGAGCTGCATCTCATTATCGCTTATTTACTACATTCAGAAGACCTTCCTGTCACCAAACTTATTTTAAGAGGTAGATAAGTTTTCAATCCTGTAAGAAATAAGCAGTAGCATATGATACAGTTTGTACACACACACACACAGACATCTTTACTAAGATAAACACAAAAGACTACTGAAACAAAGGTAAGTGTTCACTACTTTGCAATCTGTTTGCCATTTGATTTGTTCACTCTGGAAGAACTCTGAGCGTCATGGTGAAAAGCACAACAAAATATAGACTTGAAAACAATCTTTAAATTCCCTTTTTTAGAGCCCAAAATGAAAAAATAAACCTGAGCTGTCTAGGCTTGTCCTCCTCAAAGCCAAGTGTATTAACCGGTACCATCAAAAAATTCTCAAGAATAGTTTCAGAAACTGATGTTTTCTAAAATGAATATCTGCAAGAGTCAGGCAGAAAAGTAAAATGAAGCTTTATGGTTTCACTGCAGTACAAATATGACATAGGCATAAATTTGAATTTGCTACATCAAACTTTTCAGCACTCCCAGAAAGCCACAATCATTGCTATTGACTGCAAATTTCTTCCTTCTCTTCTGCTCACACTGGGGGCACAAGTGGGAAACATGGTTTATTACCTTTTAGGATTCCCATGGTAGTTTCCTCTAGACAGACACTGTGTATGACACACCTTCCTAAACATACAGCTGTATTCTCCAAGTGCCTAATCCAATTAGAACTACCACTTTCAGTTTACATCGTTCAAAAACCACAGATCTGAAATAAATGTCCTTGTAATACCCACTCCTTTACCTCACAGCCATCTATATTATTCCCTGGAATCCCACATCTGTTTCCAATGACAACACATAAGGAGTTTTTTCAAAACACTCAAGCAACCAATGTACTGAAGAAGAATTGCCTGTACTTTGGAAGTACTACTTGAGCTGCCAGCAAAGATTGCAACACCATATATAAAAGCACAGTATGTTGTTTCACATGGGATGGAAAATCCTTTGTTGCATCAATGTGGACAAAATTCTGTTTATTATAGCCGGGACTCAAGTATTTGTATGTAGCCTGAAGCATCTGTACAACAGAGTGCTCACTTTGAGACTAAAACAAACTTAAAAACTAGGACTTAGATTCACTTGGATGCATCTAAGGCACCTCCTCTGTGAAAAAAAAAGTGATCAGGGTCACAAACAATGAAATTTAGTATGACCAGGTATACACATAAACTTTTGAACTTTTTGATGCTTCCATACCTTTTGAGCTCTCTACATCTTTCATATCTCTTCAAACATAACTCTCAGGGGAAATCCATACACCCGAGCTACAAAAAAGTAGGACCAAAGTCAGATCAAGATACGCTTACATCTATGTGCATATTATGACCACACTGATACACCATTCCATGAGTCTGCTTCAATTCTACACTCCTTGCCAGTGACCTTTTCTCTCCTCAGAACTGCCCCACATATACAATAATTTTTAACACAAAATTGAAATATGATAGACTGTGCATACTGAGCACCGTGGAAGGAAGAGCTGATTGGAAGGAGTAAGAGAGAGGAAAAGGTGCTACATTCATGATGTTTCCACCATCAATCTAAAATTAGACCCAAGGTATGAAACCAAACATGTTGCTGAAATAGATTTTAATACTTATGGGGTTGTTTTTATTTATTTTATCCAGAAAAAAGTTTGTCCTCAGCGCTCTGTCTTCTTTTCTAGCTGCTATCCAAACTCCAGTGCTGGCATTACTCTGATGGCCAAGACTGAATAGAAAAATGTTCTGACAGATGCAAAGTGTTCCCCAAGGAAATACACAGCAATCTTTTATCTCTCTCCAGAGTAACTGTCTTCTAAGTTTACCCAGCAGTAACTGCTACCTAACTGCGTGAACCTCTGAGCTACCTGAAACTTTTCCATGTTGGGCAAGTCAGGTGAAACACAGAAGCTTTGTAACTCACCTGCTTCTGGCTGGGAAGCAGGAAACATGGCAAAACCCAAAACACCTTGCTTCTTGATGAAAGATGTAAACCAGGACATGTAACAATGAGGTCCATATCAATAATAGCTCATTCATCCTTCCAAAAGAATTAAAAACTTAACTTGTAGCTAAAATAACTAGTAAAACAACACCTTTTTTTTTGTGACTAGTCACTTGGATTTGTATACTGCTGTTTGTTTTACAAAGCTAAATGCAAGAAATCCTGAATTCAATTACCATCAACCTTAAATTTAGAGAAATTATTTTTGAAAAACTGACTGGTTAAGTATCTGGAACTCCTTACCAATTACCCTGTCTTTCCAAAAGCTATCACACTACTCTAGTATCCAAATGTTAAGGGAGCAGGGATAACCTGGCACCCTTTCTGCAATCAAAAAGAATGGAATATACTCCATTTGGTACCCTATTTAATAACTACATTTCTACCTCATTCTCTATTTTCTCTTCAGAAGAAATGTTCTAAGAGACCATCACATTCTAAGAGAAACACAAGAGCCTCTGCTCAGTGCTCTGACTTCCTGTACCCAACAAACACTTACATACAAACGCATGCCTCCTATCAGTTTAAAAATACTCAAGAAGTATCCAGGTAGGAAGGTAACTCTCAAAACTGTACACAAAATTTAATAAATTGTAAAGAAGTGTTAGTTGGTGGTGCTTGGGGTTTACAGGGAGGGAAGTTGTGTTTGCTTTAAAGTAAACCTTAACTACATTCTTATGTTGTTCATAGCCATCAAGCAGAAATTCAGCACTTGAAACAAGAATCAAGGGCCAACATATCAAACAACAGATGACGGGATTTAGTTTTCAAAGTTTTATTCCCAAAAAAAATAACAACTAGTGAAATGCAATTCCTGAAGTTGATTTGGGTAAATTCTGTACTATACCCTCACACACACACAGAGCCTTCCTAACCTCCAGCAGAACAACATTTCTGCCCAACTTCATGTCATCTGCATCTGACTGAGGGTGCACTCAATCCTCTCATCCAGATCATCCATAAAGATATCAAACAGGGCTGGCCCCAATACTGAGCCCTGGGGAACAGCACTATTGATCAGCTGCCAGCTGGATGTGACTCTGTTCAGCACCACTCTCTGGCCCAGTTTTAACCCAGTGAACAGTGCACCCATCCAAGCCATAAGCAGCTGGCATCTCCAGGAGAATGCTGTGGGAAACCATGTCAGAAGCTTTACTAAAATACAGGTCCACAGCCTTTCCTTCATCCACTCAGCAGGTCATCTTGTCATAGGAGACCAGGTTGGTCAAGCAGGACCTGCCTTTCACAAGCCCATGCTGGATGGGCCTGATCCCTTGGCTATCTCACATGTGCTGCATGATGGCACTCAGGATGATCTGCTCTGTGACCTTCCCCAGCACTGAGGTTGAGCTGACAGGCTGGTAGTTCCACAGACCCTCATTTCAGCCCCTCTTGCAGGTGGGTGTCACATTTTCTGACCTCCAATCAACTCCAGACATTAGCCAGGTCATCTGGTAAATGACGGAAAGTGGCTCAAGTCAGCATTTCCACCAGCTCCCTCAGTACCCTTGGTACCACCTGATAGCATAGATTTGTGTCGACTTAAGAGGTGTAGCAGGTTGCTGTCCATTTCCCCATGGATTATGGTGCTTCATATAATAACCCTTTCTAGAGGCAAGGAATACTCCCAACATGCACATTCAGTCATTAGCTGACACCTCCAGCAGGAGGCAAGAATGAGGCATCAGGAAACGCTGAAAGGGATGGGCTTTCAGCTGAACAGAGACATCTTTCACTGGCAACAAATGCACTTGAGAAAAGTTTCTATACAAAACACCTTTAACTTGCAACTAACTTCTGTTGTCTTTTGCCCTCTCGTTTTAGAGCAGGGAGGGGTGGCAACAGTTGATTCAGCACAGGTTCTAATTACAGGAATGAAAACCTGCAGACATATTGAAATGTTTGGTTGAAAAAAAAACATTAAATACATTTTTTTAAAAAACTCAACTACCTTTTTTTTGTCTATTACAAAACCCACGCCTAATGTGTCTCAAAAAAAAAAAAGGAAAGGACAATTATTGGACAAGAGAGTACAGAAGACATTTAACAAGATATCATGAAAGCTCCATCAGCTACTTCATTCTTAAAACAACAATCTAGAAAGACAGTTTAACTAATAATTTATTTAAAGAACAAATTTAACTAATTACTCAAAGTAATAAATACTTGTAATTTTTTAAAAATATTTTATACATAGTGCTTCCTTATTAGATTTAGAACTTAGGGAACTTGTTCCTAAATTTAATACTCAAGTTTTTTTGGTGTTACAAGAGAATTTTGGATACACAAGACAATTTTACTGTCCCTTAACAACCTGTGTCAACTCAGTTCTACTTTGCAACTTTTTTCATGTGGCTATAAATCACCTTAAGAGTTTATTTGCACCTCGTCCTTTTTTTTTTTTCTTTTTAAATAAAACCCACACCACTTTCAAAGTTGATTTTGAGCCCACTGACTGCACACCCAGCAAAAGATACTAGTAGATCTCCACGTGGACAGTCACACTTCAAGGACAAACCACCAAAACAGCATGTGCTCTTCATCTTTCTTCAAGCTAGCTTGGTCACAGAATCACAGAATGGGTCAGGTTGGAATGGACCACCTCTTCAATTTTTACTTATTGTAGGGTAAATACCCTTTTTCCAGAAGACCTTCTTGCCAAAAGAGAAACATCTTTCTCAAGACAGTCGCTCTTCTCTCCTGCCTCATTCCAGAGAGGCTCTCTCTCTGATATGTGGGGAGACACATAATGCTCACAGACATGCTTTCAATCCAGTTTCTTCTAGTGAAATATGTACTGTAGATGAGTCTAAGAAAGCAGGTCCAAGGTTCCTGCATGTCATTTCCAAATTCAAAGCCAAGCTTTTTTGTTACTGTTTCAATAACCTCATACAAGTATGATCTACATAAAATCCCAATGAACTTTTCTTTCATAGTGTAATGAATGTCATCATAGCTACTTTCCTACTGTATGAATTTCACTTTGAATTTTTAGTACAGCAATTACAGTCACAGGAAGTGAATTATCCCAATCTCTATCATTTCAGGTATGATGGGTTTAGTTACAATAGAAATTACTTCTTGTAATGGGATATTACAGTAAACACATGCCACTAGTTTTTTTAGTTCTTGATATGATTAAACTGTTTTAATCTTTTATCAAAATAAAGTGATTGTCATTTCACCCCCTCTCATACAAAGCAGCATCTCTGTCACACAAATTTAAATTTTTATTGATCTCATATATATCCATAACAACCCTGCCTATTCTTCACAACTTTGCAACATCAGGAATGGGCCCATAATCCCAGCTTGCAAGTAAGGTAAAATACTTATTACAGATGTGTATCAGGACTCAGTAATAAAAGAAAGATCTAGTACTGTGCTGGCATTCGAGTTAACTCAGGTTTTAGTGGGCAAAGCTTATTCTGACAAGCTGGGGTTGCTCTCCCTTCTACCCAGTCCTTAAATTCATAGTGTTGGCAATGAAGATTGCTTTTCTATGTTTCCAGGAAAGAACGGCATACCTGAAACAGCAAGAGAGGAAATATGGCAGTCAGTGGTACCACACAAATCTAAAAGGAGAGAAAGAAAGACTCCAACATTAAGAACAGTGAAAGAAAACTCTTACGTGTTTGCAACTTTCTGTCAGGAACTCAGAACATTTCAAAGAAAGCACATTTCCATGATTAAGTAGTTTTGATGAATGCTTCAACCACACTAGTCAGCTGTTTAAACTTTTTCAAGGCAAAACAAACCAACTTGCTGTTAGGATGAGAAAATAGCTCTGAAAAGCATTCACAGGCTTTTTCAGGTACTCCAATTCCAGCTCCATGACATGATGACAGCAGCCCAGACATGAACACAAATCTTGAAGAGAGAGGGTATATTGGCCAGGTATCAGTTCCTCTGTTCAATCAGGCTTATCAGGTTTAAATCTCTGGTGCTGATGGATTTGCATTCTGGAGGACTCCCATGAAGGAAAGTGGATGTGTGCTACACTCAGCCTATTCTGGTGCTCATACAACCAATGGAAAGTGTCAAACCAGGGCAACTGCAGGTAGTCAGGCAGGTCATCTCTTTAAAATGCCAACCCTTGTTGAGACTGCTAAGTCCACCACTAAAACATATCCCTAAGAGCCACATTGTCCTGGTTTCAGTTGGGATAGACTTAATTTTCTTCCTAGTAGCTGCTACAGTGCTGTGGTTTGGATTTAGTAGGAAAATATTGTTGATAACACACTAATGTTTCAGTTGTGGCTAAATAGTGTTTACACTAAACTACTAAACCATGTCAACATGTACCACACTTACAGGTTTTTTGAATACTTCCAGGGATGTTGACTCTACCACTTCCCTGGGCAGCCTGACAACCCCTCCTGTGAAGAAATTTTTACAAACATCCAATCTGAACCTGGTGTAACTTGAGGCCATTTCCTCTAGTCCTATTGCTTGTTACTTGGGAGAAGAGATCAACTCCCACCTGCCTACTATCTCCTTTCAGGTAGTTGTACAGAGCAATAAAGTCTCCTCAGAGTCTCCTCTTCTCCAGGCTAAACAACCCCAGGTCCCTCAGCTGTTCCTCCTAAGATTTGTGCTTCAGATCCTTCACCAGCTTCATGGCCCTTCTTTGGATATGCTCCTGCAATTGATACAAGGGACACTTCAGCCCCTGAACATGTGAAAAGAGCATGACACACAGAGGGCTAAGTTCCTCCATAATAAGGCAAAAACAGTTGGTAAACAAGACATCAGTGCAGAAAATTTATCAACAGAGCAATTCAGTAAGTGATGTGAGTGCAATAGAAAAGTCACTACTGATGGTTTTGATGCAGATTCATGAACTGATGGAATAGGCCAAACAAGCAGTATGGATATTGCTTCTTTTAATAGTTTGCTAGGGTGAAGTGGTATTTTGCTAGAGGCAAAAAGAACCAAAGAGAAAGAATTAAAAATAAATAGGCCAGAACAAAGCGTATTTTCAATTTCAGTTACAAAACCAATGTAGCAACAATTTTCTCTTCTTTTAGTATGAAAAATAATTATGGCATATTGCAATGTCACCAACATAAAACAAAGACTGAACACAATGGCATTTTTGGTTCTTGCTTTTTTTCATCATTTCAAGAGAAAACTGTTTGCTCTACTGAGAAGTTTCTTTACATGCAGTAATGTGAAAGTAGAAAACCACTGTGTAAATCTAATAAGCTCAATCTTTATATTTGAGTTTCCACTGAAATAAAAGAAATTAAACTTCACAACTGTTTTAACACTTATAGATATCTCAACAATAAGGTTTTCACTGGCTTCACTTGCTTTCAGTCACTACTATTTGCACATGGTTTAGCACTTGTTCCAAAGTGACTGTACGTAGGCCCCAAAAAGCAGTAGCTTAGGTCATGAAGGTCAAATAAAAATCAAATATCAGACAAATAGATCTATTGATATAATAAATGCATTTTCTATTTTGCTCCTGAAGACACCAGACACTGGAAATAAACCTTCAGGCAAAACAACCCAGGGGTTGACTTGTATTATTGTTAAGGGTCTGACAACCCTTAGGAGAAAAAGAAACAAGTTTTACTGCAATTTCCTGGGTTTACTTCTTGCCAGGTCTAGTTAAGATAAATGAAGTTTTTTCCTCTCTACACTGCAATATTAACACATCAGTTCTCCATTGCATTTTTATAGGCTTGAATAAACTATCTCTACTCTTCACTTTACCTCTGGAAATCAGATACTTTACACATTTTTTTGAATAATGTTTCCCCTTTAAAGATAAGGAGTAAAGTGATGGTAAGGAGTCAATTTCAGAGGTGGGACTTGAGTCTCATGACTTTTCCTTACCAAATTTTGGGTTAAAGTATCAAAAGAAATACTGTATGTCATCCCACATCAGCACTGTGATCTCTTGAAATGAGATACTCACCAGCTAAGCATCAAAAAAAATAGCTTAGAAGAAAAAAGAGCATTAAAGTGGTATTAAGATTTATATAAATATACTAATTTTTATAGGTTAGGATACATCATGTTGTTTCTTTGTTTCTCCTTTGGAAATCACACATGCCAGACCCTGAGTATTCTTATTTCTTCCTCCTGCATCATATTTACCTGGTTCTTTTCTCTCCTAGAAAACAGTGCCCAAAGTGGGCAGAATAATGCAGAGGGTTTATGAATGCTGAACAGAGCAGAAACTTTACTACATGCACCACATGCCTGCAGGTGATGCTGTTTTTTATAGAGCCCAGTATAATTTGACTTTCATCAAAAGAGTTTGACATCCACGAATTTTTATCAGCTGCAGAACTGCAAAGTAAATGAATTATACCCATGTTTCATTTGTGGGGCTCATGTTAGCAGATTATGTAGGTAGTAGTGCAGAACCAATCCTGAACTCAACCACTCACTGACTTCAGACCACTTATGAAACCATCCCTTCGACATCCCAGTATGTGCTCTCAACTCTGTCACAAACACCCATACCATCAACAAACTAACTGCTAATGTCTTTGGACAGATGAACCTCAGGACTACACAGTAATTCCCTGCAAAAGTGGAATACTGAAAACTGTGCTGGATACAGTTTGCAAAATAGTTTTGGACCCAACTTGCATTCTTCTCTGAGCCATTCTTCCCATACCTACCTCATGAATATCCCATTTCAAGAGCTCACTAGAGGTCATGTGGATGGCATCTAATATTTCTTTTCATACCTTCACCAGCTTTGGTAAGAAAAAGTCAGGAGACTCCAGACCACCTCTGAGCTCCTCATCTTTAGAGAAAACATTACCTTACTCAGAATGGCAATGTTCTGCTTACTCTGTTAGCTGAGTTTTTATTAGATTTACTTAAACATTCAGATTCTTGCAGCTGATCCTACACAGTTTTTAAAGTTTGAATTCTGAGTTACCAAGGGAACTGGAGGGCTGATAGGGCCCCTCCAACTTTATAGCCTTAAACGTACAAGCCTAATGATAGGCTTGTGATAGTCAGGTCACAGGTGGTGTCAGACAAAACTATTCAAAAAGTTTTGAGGAGAGAGCACGTGACATTATAACATCTAGAAGAGGATCCAAACAGAATTCAGTTTTAAGAAACATGTCTACTAAGTACAGCCTTCACAGAACACTAGAAAAGTACTCTGTTCTAAAATAAATTAGTATTTTGGCTGTTTGAATTTTAAATTGTTTTGGTTTTTTGAGCAGCACTTTCCTAAAATATGAAATACTTAGTTTAACTTTAGTTGCTCTTCAAGTCCCTTAAATACAGAAACTTGGAAGATAAATATATACTTAACTTCTAGTCTCATCACAAGGCATTAAGTGAGTAAACACATTTGGAAGTCTGAGCCTTCGATCTCTCTGATTCTCAAATCCCCATCTGTAAAAGAGTGACAATTTTTCCCTGCTATTCCCTGTCATATGAGGGCAAACTAGTCAGATAAGATGATCATAGAGACTATCTAAGTAACTCTGCTGTTTTGATTTTTGGATTTTCTTTTATAGATTTCAAAACTCTTTAAATGTCTGTTCTTCCTCTAGCACTACCTTTCCATGTAATTCAAGATATATATTTATACACCTTTGTTTCTGAAAGTATTGCTCTTAATGCTGGCACAAATGCAACAGAAACAACAGTAATCAATTTGATTTGGCCTTATGAAACAAGTGTCATTTTGATAAATGATCCTAATTAAGTTGATATTTCAGGTAGAAAGTGTATTGAGTTAATGTGTTGGCAGCTCTCTAGTTATAGTCAGACAAGTACAGATGTTGCAATAAAGCAGCAGTAGTACATTATTAACTTTGCAAGTCACTCAGTCTGCATTCACAGAGTTTGATCAAAGCCACACAACTCAGCAATTGAAAGAAAATGCTGATTTTAAGTTTTAATTATTCAGCAACATACACAAGTAGTAGCTCCAGGAAGTTTCAAAGCTATAGGTCATTCCTTGATGATCCCTCTCCAGCATGGAAATGATTAATTAGTCTAGTAGCAACACAGTACTTAGGGCAGAGAATCACATTTGTTTAGAAAACCTCGCTCAAACAGCAAAACACAAAACCTGTGTTTCTTCTCTTTTACATAAATCTAATTACCAAATGTCCTGTTAAGGCTAAAAGACACCATACATTTACATAAACCTAATTACAGAATGTCCTGTTAAGGCTAAAAGACACCATACATTTACATAAATCTAATTACAAGATGTCTAGTTAAAGCTAAAACACATCATATGTTTATGCAGTGCTTTCTTTTGCTGTGGAATTCTTTGATACATGGGTAATGGTTGGCAAATACAAGTTCAGTCAACATTTTGCAACTCTAAAAGATAAAATAAACACTAGTCATCTGCTCTGAAGTCAAAGCAGTCTTATATTTTCCCCATTTTTATGTTGAGTACTCTGTAGCCTTAAACCATATTATCACCCTTATCAGTTTGAACAGACTTGCAACTACCAGTAAAACACAACTCTCTTGCAGAAAAGGAGCAGCTTTGTTACCAGCTCTCCCACGGAGCATTGGATTCCAGCTCAAGCACCAGCAGAAGCAGGTAAGATATAGTGAAGTAGGTAACCATAACCACCAGCGAGACTTCAGGTAACTCTGTCACTGCAAGTTTGTGGCAGTCCAACACACGCTGGAGCCAAGTCCTTAGAAAACAGCATCCTCCCTTAGACAGCCTCTGGAATCCACTAGCAACCAGCTTGCTGCGCAGCAAGCAGCAATTGAACTCAAAGGTTCCTTCCCACTCTCAAACACATCTTCTTGGAAACATTTCCAGAGGCATAGGGGATTGAAAGGACAAAGTACTTCCTATTTGCAGCAGGTTTCAAAGGAGTTTCAAGAATGCTGCCACAGCTCCACAGCTACTCAAACTCTTGGCCCTTTGGAAACTGTCTTCCCGTCTTATATCAAGTTTGGCCTGCTAAAAACAAGCATGTGCTGAAAGTACCTTCTGAGGTTTCTTATATGCAATTATACAGCTCCTCAGGGATTTCCACTTGCAAGACAGCTGAGAGAAGTGGTTTATCTTATTTTCTTCAGATCCACAGAAAAGCTCCCTCTGGAGTATAGAAAAAAATTCTGTTCTTGATATCTACCTGTCAAAAATCAGGATATTCTCCACAGGTGTTTACCCCACAGAAACAACCTTGACATTAGATCAGTCTGCTTTCACGCTGTAGACCATGAGGCAGAGGGGATCAGTCACCACGGTTGTAACATCTTTCACTCTGACACATCAACTAAGCCAGTCTGGAAATGGAGGTACCACGGGCAAGACAACAGAAGAAAATTACTTCAGGTAGCCATGCTTCTGTCAAATTCAGATACCTCAATACCAACACAAAAAAGAATAAAAAGCTACACACCATAGAAAAATACATACTTCTGTACTGCAATGAGAACAGCCAGTAAAAAAAGTAAAAAAACAACAATAAAATAAAATAGCAGAATATGTGGGCACCATTCTAGAAAACAGGGCAAATTATACACCTATTTCCTTGATAATACCATATAATTAGTAGCATTGACATTCTTAAATTTAAAAAAAAAATTGATATCCACAAAACAACCATATGAATACCAAGAAAATGTCACTTTTAAGAATTTAAAAAAAAAAAGAGAGAGAAAAAATCAGCAAATTTTAATTTTCTTCAAATTTTGCCACAAAGTTGTCTAGCACCACCATAAAATCTTGGTGGATGGATAAGGAATATTAGGAGTCAATCATTTCTCTTACCAAGAGTTGTTCCAGTGTGGACAAATCAGGTAAGGCAGTCATGTATGTCTTATTGCTTTAAGATCATCAAGCACTCCTACTAGAACCAAAGACATTGACACATGTAAGAATATAAGCAGTCCTTGCAAATGACAAAGTGCTTTGTGGACTCCCATCCACTCTTCACAGATCTGTTCATGCTCACTCTTTCCATCAGACAGAGAACTACAAAGAAAAACAACAGATAAAGCTTTGTTCAACAGCACCAAAGCATTGCAGATGGTACCACACGAAGTTACCTACAGTGCTGGTAAAATAATAGATACAAGGATTTCCAAGAGTCTCATTTACACAGGTAGCTCTACCTGTCAACATCTCTTGGCTGTGGGGGGGGAAAAACCTACTCTCATATAACTGATGTTTTCTATGCATCAAGGAAATTTCTTGGTGCTTTTCTTAGAGGGACTGATCATGGCTGCATGGCTGCTTCCTGCAAGAAGGAACAACTACATTCTGCCAGTGCTAAGATTTCACTGCTGATGCAGAGAATTAAAGAATTATGACCATCAACCACAGCACTCAGCTGGTCAGCAAACCAGCTTCAGAGCGCAAACACAGCTCGAGGGAAGCACATCATGGGCATAAGCTGACTTGGAGACTGCAACAACTCTAGCAATTCTACAAGAAGAGACCTCTAACTGTTCTGAAGGTAAACATCTTCACTTCTTCCCACACCAGTATCAGGCTTCATATTCACCTGACACACACCTTAGCCTGGCTCTGACGCAGAGACAGTGCCAGTCTGCAGGGCTGGGGTAGCAGACTGCAGGAGGGAAGCAAGAGTGCTTAATCTCTGCTCAGTGCTAAGGATGTTTTACTGACATAGTTGCCATGAGTTTTGAAGACACAAGCAAGCTAAAACTTTAGATTAATAGTATTTTCCCCCCAAAATAATGCACCCAAGTTAGAGTTAGAATTTCCCTTGTGAACTATGAGAAAATACAGATGCTGACAGCTATCTCTGAACTTCTCTGCCTCCACTGAGAAGGCCCAAGACAGACACAGAGTTCAATAAAGAAAAGACATGCAGCCTGCTGTGGCTATCTGTAAAGGAGATAAAACAGTGTCTAAGACATCAATAACATTGAGGGGTCTGATACTTTGCTTTGTGCACAACCCACCTAACATATTTTTAAAGAGTAGAAGGCAACACATCTTCTGCTCAAGGGAGAAAACGTCATTGCAGCAGTACAGCTACTGAAGACTACCACTGGGATCACACAATAGCATGCATTTGTTCTCCGGTGGTACTGCAAGAGGGCACCCCTGTATCTCAGCTGGGCCCAGAATCAGCTGTTTTGATTTCAGTCTGGCATATATCCATTCAAAATGAAGTGCAAATCATACAGGAAATACACAGTAACTGTTTCGTTCATTACAAAAACAAAAATTTCCAAGGCCATAAAGATACAGGAAGAAAGGTAAAAGATGTGGAATCCAGAAGAAAAAAAGTTTCTGCATCACAATCACACCTAAATCATGCATCTGTAAAAGGGACAAAGTTCAATACCAGTAACAATCCTTAAACAATACACTATTTAGTAATTTTGCTATTCTGTTTAATCACTTTCCAATGGATGACACATCTCTGCACTGAACACAACTCAGAAAAAATTCTAAAAATAGGATATTACTACCTCTAGACGTCATCTTTACAAGCTTTCTTTTGAATTTTTGTTGTTTGGGGGTTTTTTCCCCATCACAGATAGCTAAACATTCCTGCATTACTGACTTGGAAGCAAGAATATGTGAAAGTTGCAATTCATTTTATTGCACCATCTTGTGGTTAATGGTAGCAGCCACAACAAGAATGATCCACAAGAAGATCGTCAGGTGTTGACAAGACCTCTGCATCGCCCCTGCTTTTAGGATTAAAACTGATTCTTTCAAAGCATGCCACAGAAAGCTATCTGTCTCATTCCCTCAGCCAGGTTACAAGAGAGGGCAAAAAATTATGAAATTTCTCAGTTATTGAGTGTTTATTGGGCTATGCAGCAAGTTTCAAATATTCACAATCATCCAGCCTTGTCTTTCTTAAGTCTGCATCTTACCCTCCCCCTGACCATGGTCCCTACAGACAGCTGTGCATTAGAAAATGCAACAAAACCCAGCCCTGACAAAGTTCAAGCGTACAAGATGACAATCCTGTGGCATGTAGCATCAGAAAGGGGTGTATCACCTGACACAGACACTCAGGTCTGACATGGCAAGGCAGAGGTATTAGTTTAAGAAACTTAATGCACAACAGCTCCTTTTATATTCAAGTCCTAGAGAAACCCAAAAGATATTTGCAAATAGCCACAGATCCTGGCTAAGGCTGACTACAGCAATTATGTTCCCTTCTAGAAACTCTTGTGCTTGCAGACAAGACAAGGACAATTTTCATACGTGTACCATAAGCATGAACACATTTTTAAAACCATGCCAGTACTTTTTGTTTCCCAGTATTCTTAGGCCAGACTGAAAAAACAAGACAAGCAGCAGTCTTACTGCCATATTTATAAATGTCTTAATGCTGCTCTTGAGAGTACGTAGAATATAATGTACATGGAGTTGTTAAAGTGAATACAGCTGTTTTATTAGAGTATTAGGGTAGTCGAGGAATAAAAAACAGTAAGCACTTCACTAGATCAGTCAATATATTCTTACAAAGATAAGGTTTTGATGACTGTTAATGAATATTCAGAAAGTTAATATTTGGAAGGCATTTAGGCTTTGCAGCTAAATGACCAAAAAGCTACATTGTTTAGTATTTTTCAATAAAATCACTTTTAAAAACTTTACAAAATATCAATAAAGTATTAAGTCTGCAAGAGTAAAGAGCTATTAGCTCATTCCTACCAGTGAATTTAAGACATGTGCATCTCATCAACACCATTAGCCACCAAAATATTTATGCACAAGCTGTTATAAAGGCCACTTCACTAAAACTAGACAGTTTTTCTATTCAACAGTGACAAATGAAGCAGACACTGGTACAAATGAAGAAAAGTACTTACAAAATCACTGAAGAGAAAAGGAGACAGCACCTTCACCGGTGATGATATAAATGAAGACCCTTTAATAGGCTAAATTTTAATGGCATAGTTATTTATGGAAAAGTTACTAACATAGTAAATCTGTATAAATAACTTTAAGTGTACTAGTGCTGATTCAGTAACACTTACAGCCTTCAAAGCAATTACTAGCTGTTAAACCTGAATAATGAGCTCTCATTTAGGCAACAAGTGCAAACGAAAGAAAAACGAACCATCTTAAAACTAGGCAGTTTTTTTCCTCCACAAACACACTGGCCAATTAACAAATCCTGTTTTAACACAGCATTGTTGCACCACAAAAATCTCAATACCTCTCTGTCAGTCTATGAATATCCAAATCAACTTTTATCCCATAGGCTTATTGCCTGCAATTACTTAACTACAATATTCAAATCACTGAACTGAAACCTATCATTATTCTATTGTGTTCATGCTCTGCACAAGATGAAGAGCACGGAGCTTGTCCAGAAACATTCACATTTCCTTTTAGCTGTAAACATTAAAAGCACCAGAACAAGTCACTGCCCAGACCCGTATCAAAGGCACCTTCCTGCATAGAAATATATATGCCCTGACAGTTGTTAAGCAAAAAGCTACCATCACTACTCCATAAGCTAATTTGCTTCATAAAACAAGTCTGTGTCTTAGGTATTTCTTCCTAGAGTTTACATTAGCATCCTTGATGTTGTACTAAAACGTTTGTACTGTCCCATCTGCAAAAAGCCAAGGGGAACAAATTCATATCTAAAATTTATTTATAATTCTATTTTCAACTAACCAATCTAAAATTACATTTAAATATATTAAAACCTATGTTCAAAGCTAACGTAACTAAAATCTATTCCACAAAGCTAAAAGCTTGCTGCTTGAAATGCAACACATCTTCTAATAAAATTATGAAGTTGAACCAGTGTGTGAAACACATGGAACTGCAAGTTCCCAAAGTGGTCACCCAGTTGTGCCAGTATCATCCTCTTCTGCAGGACAAGAGGTAGATTTTTTTTCATTTTAGTTTGTTCAGCTTGTTCCACTCATTACCTAGATCCTTTATAGCTACAAATCTGACAGGGAGCTAAAGAGGCAGGAAAACTTTATGCACTTTCACATGCAGAATGAGCATTTCACGGCAAACATGAAAACCACTACACAAACCCCAAATATATAGCTGTATGAAACCATATGTCTGATGAGAAACAATGGGATTACCATAGTGTAAAGTGCCTTTTGCAAGATGAGGTAACGGCAATTTCACCAACAAATAGAGGAAAAAACTGCAGAGTTCTTAGTGCACCATTAGCAGGTGGCACTACAGATAGCATACAAGAAAACAGATTTTTAAAAGGAAAAGGATTACCAAGCACAAATACAGAGGCAGAAGAAAATATAAATCTAGCTTTCTTTTCAAAAACTTACACAGTTTAGTATGAGGCAAAAAAAAGAGAAAACAGATTTATGTGGGAGGAATGATACATGCCATACCCTAGTAAGATGGATAGATATGCACTTCTCTATTTGTTAACTTTTTCTACAAGGGTAAACAAATGAGGGCTTGGTTTCATTCACTAATAAAAAGCATATATACAATTTTATATTTTAACATATTTCTATTTAGGTTCATACCACCATTTAGCTTTGATGTGTACTGCATATATTTCACATCCAAGTGAACAGCACAATTAATAAGACAAAGTAATTTTACAGCAGCTTCCCAATTTAATAAATCCATATTAGGTTACAATATGGGTATAAAGACAAGATCTGTTATTTTGACTGATATCTCTGAAACACAATTACAGCCTCATTTGTTGAAAAGTACTTTAAGGTATACATACAACCCAGGATCTGATGGGCATGTAATTAAATAAATTAGACTTTCAGAATAGTAGAAAAACTCCTAATGGTAAGTAATGCATTTAACAGACAAATAGCCTTCCAGAAAAATCAAACAGTGTGCAGTCATTTTACAACATCATAAAGAATATCTAAATGTCATTTTACTTGCATCAACTAAAAGCCTTTTTGATCAACTAAGTGGCAATATTATGCCCCTTCCTGTCTCATTTTTGTCAGCTGTTTGCAAATGATCTCTAAACAATCTCTGGCAAATACGTTACCTTAGTCTTCCAGGATACAGATTAGGATAAAGAACATTTTCAAACATCTTAGGAGAAGTAAGAGGGGAAAAGTGGAACCAGATATCAATAATAAGCCATTAGAATTATCTTACATCATGGCCCATATCAGATTGGATTTATTATTTTTGCTCCCTTTTTTTTTTTTTTTAATAAATACTGTATTCTACTTTTGGTACTCAAAGTCCTATTTAAGACAAGCAAAATCCCTAAACAAAACTCAAGAGGTGACTGTTCAAGACTGCTGAATACAAAGTTCAGAATTACTTCAATAAAATAAGTCTGTGCTTTCTTATTACCACATATAGATGCACAAAATTATGTTACTGTCACTTTTGATACTCCCTACCACCCCCTACAGTGATTAGCATATCTGGAAAGGAACAAGGCATACGTGTGGGAGAGGAGAGAGTCTAGATTCCAAGCAGTAAGTACACTGAATTAAAACTCAAACAACTTCAGGAGTTTCATGCTTTATGACATAAAACTTTCATTATTAAAGAATCCTATGTAATTCTCTGCTTTGCTATGAATTTCATGTTTCTTCTTTCTTGAATTTTGATTACTTATGCTATATACAGGGTATACAATGAAAGTCAATAATAAACACATAGCAATGTATTTAGGAGAGTCACTGTCCAGAAATAAATTATGAAAATAGAAGTACATGCACACTGTATCAGAATTCATATTAATCTTAACTATCTCCAGAAAACAACTATCAAGACAAATGACATTCAAATGGGCATGACATTCCTACTCTTTAAGTCTTTCTGACAGTACAGAAAACTCCTTGGAGTGAAAATTTAAGCTTTTTATAGCCTATTAAAGATTATAAATTCCCAGTTATGAAACAAGGAAAGGGGCTTCAGTTGCCATATGGATGGCTCAATGAAACTGACAGTGCAGTTGCTGTTTAAAACAAACAATCTAAGCAAGCAAAAGTAAAGTACTAGAGAAAAACAGGGGAAGTACATATACTATTATGTAATTCATCAGTTTGGCCTACTCTATAATATTACATATCATAAATCTTTCAAAATCCTGACATCAGAGTGAACTTAAAGAAATGCCACACAGAAGATCTGATACAGAGAGAATTAAAGGAATTAGAATGGTTTCCATAAAGGATAAATAATAGATTGTTGTTGTTTGCTCTTATCTTATTAAAAAATTGTAGGTCTCTGTGGCATGTCTGTGGATAGTTAATAGATACACATCTGTCTTCCACACTGAAGAGGAAAGTCAACAAAATAAGCTAATAAAAAGTCAACAAAAGTAGTGGCAAACAGTAAAAAACATTACATTCTGATAAGACTTCAGCAATGATCACCAAAGTTAGTCTACTCAGAAAGGATTCATTTTAATGGACTTATGACAGTTAATGAAGTATAGGTGCCAACTCTTTTTCTGGCAAAAGAGTTGAGAAAAAGCAAGAACATAATCTTAACCCACACCAACCTTACAGAATCCTTTGGGTTTTGTTTTGTTTGGCTGGTTGGGGTTGGGGTTTTTTTAAGGGTTTGGTAGTGAAGACAGCTAGCAAGCTGTCACCCAGACAAATCAGAGGATTTCACCCAGCATGGCACATCTTGTTTTTCTGTATGTTTTTCTCTGTGCTAGTGCACATCTCGCCAACGGTGACAATTTGCAAACATCCATAAACCAAGTTGAATATGTGACATGAGAAAACTTTCAAATTAGAAAAAGGCCACTGAAACTACAAGCTATCCAACAAGTCTCTTTTGTATATCACTGAATCAGACAATAATTTTGGCTGGACAGGAGTCTAGAGGTCTTCTATATCCAAACACCTGCCCAAAGCTGGTCTGATCAGAGGGCACTGTGCAGTGTCCACTCGTGAACATTTCCAAGCACAGAGACTCCATCACTGCACAAGACATCCTGGCCCAGTATTCTGACCACCTATGTGGTTAAAAACCCCCAAACCCTAAGTTTCCTATTCCCCAGCCACATCTCCTCACATGCCTCCCCAGCCACCAAGCCCCTTCACAGGTCCCCGAGGCCCCATCCTGCAGCCCCGGGAGTCTTCCATAGGGAGGCACCACCAGCTGGTCGTGGGCAAGGCTCCCCCACCCACAGGAAGCATCAGGGTCTCAGAACCATGCTGCTGCCCCAGAGGCCTCTCAAATCCTGCACCCTGATCTTGTCAACCTTGAGACCTCCCTGAATGCCTGGAGACTACAGCTGCTCACAAACCCTCCACACTCAACCTCTCTAGCTGCGCTTGAAACCCTCTGTCAGAAATTCTCCTTCAGATCACCAGCAGCTCCAAGGTTCAGGCCTCCAAAATACCCTCAGCCTGAGCCACCTTCTCTTCTTGACAACCTACAGATGTACAAAATAACAACAGCAATATCTGTGCAATATACCTCTTCCATTGTCAGAGCTCTGCTGGCAGCAGTGAAACACACAGAAAATCCCAAGTTGTCTAGAAAAGCTGATGGGGAAGACAACATGTCTTCACTAACAATAGTCTGGGCAGGAGCAAAAACAGGATGAACAGTGTAGGAATATGAGCTCAATACTGTACGGAGAGACAAAAAAATATAGAAAGCACCTCTTGCTTATAAGATATATTACTTACAAGGATATATTTCATCAGACACTTATTAGCCAGAAGAGTCCAAAAGTCCACAGGTTCATCCCTTTTCTGATAGCTATGAGAAGAGGAGTGGGGTGGGGGTTTTTTGGTGTCTCACTCAAGCATTGCCTCTAGACAGCACAGCTTCCTATTTCAAATATCAAGTACCAGTCTTCAGTCTGGTAGGCTTTTCAGATCCCATGACTGAGTGGTAGGACTGATGCTTGGGTGGGTGCGAGATACATGGAGACAGAAGGAGCAAGGAAGTAACAGAACTAAAACAGAAAATAAGGGTGAGATAGGAACATGACACAGAACAACAGCAAAAAAAACCCAGTAAGAATAGCAAAACAGTAGCACAGAAAACCAGGGAACAGGTTCTGCAAATTGCAACTGGGAAGAAAAAAGAGGAGGTGGAAAAAAAGTAGGGGGAAAAAATCCCACAAATACAACAAATAAGAAACAGCAAAAATCTTTGGCTATAAAGTAAATTAGATATTTTTCTGGTACCAAAGTTGATTTATACTGCCACCTATTAAACACAATGCTCCAAAACCAGCACAGCCTTTATACGTTCTGGGATAAAAGACTGCAGTCTTTTTTGGTTTTTCCCTTGCTACTTGGAGTCTATTTCTTCTTGGTGAAACAAAAAGATTAGTCAGAAATTGTCAAGGATGGGAGATTTCTCCAATGCTTTATGACTCCTTCGGACTGTATGCCTGGTGTTTACATATGCACGCATCCAAACAAAAACCCAGCCAAAAAAACTACCACAGTTTTAGTTCTTGGGACACATACAGGTTACCACATTCAGGTCTTTAGAAATTCAAAAGCATGGAGCTGAGAAAGAAAGCCAAAGACTTGCAAGTGCCAATAAGTTCTTTCAAGAGTTTTGCCTCAGTGGAAAAAATCTTTTTCTCCTACAGTCATCAAAAGCAATCACAGTGGTATAGTAATTAAATAGCTGTATTGGTCCTGCAACCAGTCACTAGTTATTCAAACTCCTCACATGGCCATGAAGCAGGTCATTTCCACTCAGCTATATGACTACGGAGTGTGAACAAAGCAACAAAGTCTTGCCTCTTCCTTGCCACATTTATCAGTGCCTTGAATTTACGCTAAGCATACACTGCATGTTCTTCCTGCGCTCTGTCATCACCTCTGGCTACCACAAGGGAGAAGGGAGTTAACATTTACTGCACGGGGGAACCAGTCCACCAAAATGTCTTACAGCTAGAGGGAAGCACAATGAAACTAGAGTGTTCCCAACGTTTCATTTGATCTACCATCCTGATATCCGAAGACACTGTAGGATAAAACCAGAAACGCTTCTCCTATGAGGGATTTATTGTAGAACAAAGAGATCTTCTCAAAGACTCCTCAAACAGACAGCAACCTCAACATTTCAAGAATCTGAATTAACACCTTGTAGAACTAAAGTATCAAGTAACCAACAGTTTGATAGACCTTAACTACTATAATCAATTGCTGTGGGCATAAAGGGCATTGATTAATCTTATTCTTCACGTGCTTACAAAATTAATGTATGATATCCTTCAAATAAAAGCCTGCTGCATTTCAATAACCTTCCAACTAAACATTTTTTAATGGCACATCATTTTTTTCAGAATTTATCCATGGCAGGTTCAGAGCAGATATTATCAAAAAGAATAAGCTTTACTGTTCTGCTATACTTAAGGAACCCTAACTATATGATTCAAATAAATCTTTGAGTTTCTAAAATGTACTTTTTTTACTATTCCCTCTAGTTTAAAAAAAGTAATGCTGTAGTCTACATGCAAAAAATACTTTATTAGTTTGGGGGTTAAGCATTTTTTAATTTTTTATCAATTAGGTGGAGAGGAGGTTTAGGTTCATTTGTGGGGGGTTTGTTTTATTAAGATTTAGGAGGCAATTCTTACCATTTTATAAACTACATCAAGATACAATGCTAAACTGGACACAGAAGCACACAGGCCAGTACATTCACACATATAAGAATACATACCACAGATGACTAGATATGAAAAATCCTCAAAGAATTTATCTTTGTGTGTAAGTGAATGTTATAAAAATAATTAACTGCACACCAAAAGGTTCAGAGGTAGATACAGACATCAGAACCACCCAAAGCAACTTTTATAAACTCTATAACTTCTTTAATCTATAATAAAATTATGTAACCTCTATAACCAAGAAATACAATAAGATCTAATCTTGTAACAAAAAGATTCCTGACTGGGACCTCTTGGGCTGATGCTCTATAGAGGACCCTCCCATCCTAGACCACAGAATCATTGAATGGTTTGGGTTGGAAGGGACCTTTGAGGACCAGCTAATCCACACTCCCTGCCACAGCAGAGACATCTTTCCCTAGATCAGGTTACTCACAGCCCAAGATCATTCTGTGACGCGAAGAAACACTCATACAATAAGGTCTCAAAAGCAGGCTACAGAAGGAAGAAACAGAAAACTATATTGTGTAGAGCAGGCAGAGAGTTTATAAGTGCTTAAACATTCATACATCCAAAATTTAAAAATAACAGAGAAAGCATGCAGGTCAGTGTGAAGGTTCTATTTGCAACTTTCTTCCTCCACTAGTTACAGTGTACGCAAATCACTTCACAGTCTGGCTAACATTTTAACAATGGATTCACACAAGGACCAACTTTACACAATTTCAATTATTAATCTGTTTTAGGGTGTAAGAAAAGGCACTGACCAACCATTCACAACACTGGCAAGCAGAACCTGCTTTTTGTACCTTTAACATCTAAAGAGTTGCCACGTCATTTTTGATTAATATTACACTGAATCAAAAACATCCAATTTTGTTTCAGCCTTCAGAAGGATACTCAAGTGGCAGAAATACAACAGCCACATAAAACACATAAAACAGATGGAACAGTTGGAATACCTTCTGAGCCTTAATTCCAAATGCATTTCTTAAATATTAAACTGTTCCCAATTTATTGCCCACTGAGGCAATTCACTTCCCATCAAGATGGGGTTTTTTTTAAAAAAAGCTGTTCTGTTCAGTAATGTCAATGCCACCAGAAATGCACTTCAATATTGATACAAAGCTGACTGCTAATACAATCTTCTCCCATTATTTTAATTTAAAACATAGTAGTGTCTAAAATGTAGTAGAGGCAAACTTATCAGAGTCTTTACTTTCTGCAAGTACACCATGAACACCTTATAAATCTAGATTATTTGGTCAAATTGCCTTTCCATGCATTTTATGTTAAGAAAGTCCAATTTAAATAATTTCATATATTTTAATTTAGTTTAAATTAAATTAAAAAAATAATAATGATGATAATGTAAAAATGGGTTTATTGGAGACTCAGTAACTAGAGATACAGCTTGGGCTACACAGCTGCATAAGAAAACAATGCAAATGCAGGTTGTGGATAATAATGCCTTCCCTGAAAACTCAGCATTCAATATTCTGCCACAGAAGTGCCTCAAGGACTTCTGGCACCTTTGAATAGCTCTGGATGAGTTTTCTTTCCATGACTTTGTCTAGTCATGGTTTTGAGGCTGGTTTCAAAAGGAGCAAAGCCTAAGGTACATAACTTACACCTTTGCTTTTTCTCACAACACCAAGTAATTTTTTAAAGCCTCAGAAATCATACTAAGAATACTGAAACAGGTATCTCCTTCTTTTAACGTCACACTGAAGTTTCCATGCAAACTCCAGGGAAGTGTACAGCTGAAGAATTTGTTTTAAAGAAGCTAAGAGTTAATTTCTTTATTTGTCAACATGGAAGGCTTGCTTCTTTCTTGAAGTATTGTGATAGCATTGAAAGTATTTTCTGCAATACACATTTACAAATGTTTTTATCTCATTATAAGCCTATTCTTAATAAGTACATACTCTCATAGGAATAATGAAAAGTTACAAATACAAGATGATGATGGTGTAAGTGATTACGAACAACATTTCCATCAGACAAGAAATAAACTGTGTGTTGTTACTCACACAACTCCTAATCAAAGACAAGAATCTCTTAAGAACTGACAAAGAGAAAACACTTGCTGGTGCAGAACAAAACAAAGAAATACAACGTAAGTCTTTAAAATGCAAAAGAGCTAGGAGATTTTCTATTCATTAAATAGGACAATATATTATCTTTCAAGCACAACCAAGCCCTCAAAAGAGACATACCATACCAGCTTTGAAAAAGACTATGGTGAGCATACAGATTTTTGCAATTTTCTTCAGTCCTACAAACAAAATACTCTTAGTACATCTGCATCACAACAGGCAACAAGGGGCATGAACATGAAGAGTGTCAAGAGAGCTATCTGCTATGTACCACAGTATGATGAAGTGGGAGGTAACAGGGTAACTCCTGGAAAAGATAAATAAAATTTTGCAGTAGTAATTTGAACAGGACAAAAACCCACTGCATTCAGCTCTGTTTGACCCAGAAAAAATGGCTCAACCTAGTATTTGTAAGCAAAGAACCACCATGAAACTTACCTTTAAATTGTTAAAATGGCCTATTTCGAAACCTACACATTTAACAGATTCACATGTATAAGAAATATTTGTCTGACTTTTCAGAATACTTAAGGCTACTAACCTCTTCTCTTGTGTATATTTTCTATCTGTGCATGAGATAAGGTGAAAGACATTTTGATTAAACTTTTATATCCAACTTGCTTCAGTTGCTGACAATGCACAAACACATAGGACTTTACCAATTTTTGGAAGAACACCTATTTTGATCCAAAGTTACCTTGAGAAGAACATTTGAAATAGAGTTAAACCCATCACTGAGGATGTAATATACACAGAGAGATCTTTCATGCAAGATACAAATCAGATATTTACTAATGCATCCATTTGCAATGGTCACTCATTTATTCCAACACTGATTACTTTTATTCCCTTAAGTAGTTAGTGGCAGTATTTTTAATAGTCCACAATAAAACCTGGCAAGGAGCATACAAGAAGAAAGTCCAGAACAATAGGTTCACACTTCTGATTTGAAAATGAGACATTGATAGGAATCTCTTAGCTCCAGGTTATAATAATTAGGGCCCAGGCATCTTAAAGACAAGTTTCCTCAAGCCACTAAATTTCTATCAGTATTTTATTACTAGAGTATGGTTAAATGACTCCCAGCATTAGCCATTATTGTTTATTCATCAGTTTTGTCAATAAGGCTAAAAAACTTACCTTGCTTATGTCCGCAAAGGCTTAGGAGGTATTCTGAAGAACAACAGTAGATCAACAAAATGAGACAATTGTACAGAAAGTACTGTAGGGGAAAAAATTTCACAGAAATCAGTCGGGTGTTTCTCCAAGAGAAAAATTTAAAAAATCTGTCTGTACTTGAAATCCTTAAGCTATGAAATAGGACCTTTCATAGAAGGAATTTGCTTAAAAGAGCTCATGCAAATGTGACAAAGTTTGAGAAGTCAGAGCTGATGGATGCTAACAGTCCCCTAAGACATCTAGAATTTAGAATCTTCAGGTATTTCCAACTAAAACAAAGATGCGTTGAAACCAAGTACCCCTGAGTACATTCTGGCTTGCCAAGGCTTTTTTTCTTTATGGCTGTCACATCAGCTCCCCCTGCAGAGCTGTCTGTAAACCACCACCCACTACCAGAGAAACACAAGGTGCACTACTTGCAGCACTGAACTCATGAACAACAACTCTGTTCAAAGTCATAGAATTTGACCTATCAAAGTTTCTCACCCTGCTGATATCAGAGGAGAATGCTAATATATAATTCCTCTTCACATCTCTTCTGCAGTAATTGTAGTTCCCAGCCCTAGAGAGGCCAAAGCTCATTGGCACAATGCTCACAACAACTTTTTACCAGTTGCAAGCTGGAAGAGGTGATCTGACTAGGGACAAAATCTGGACAAAGGAAGTTTGCTAAATATAAAATCAATGAGAAGCTTTGTTAAGGTTTCTAATATTTTAGTTACACCAGTAAGTTTTCTTTACATGTCTGAGTTCCTGTGCACCTACACTTCAGGAACATCTTCCATGTTTTTCAGAGAACCCTGGCCCTGGTTATTGACTAGGAAAGACCCACCCTAACGATAAATCAGAGTTAAATGGGGACAGAGATCCTGAACATGGGATGTGATGCCTTTTACTTCTCTTGCCTTCCTGTTCATAAGTTCTTTTCCTTATCCACCTTTCCTTCTTTCATGTCTGTCTGTGGTTTAATTGGAGTAAAAGACTAAATCTTTTCCTCTGGGTCTGCAACTACAGAGGCAATCAAAAGGGATGCCGTGATAAGTTTGGCAGTTCTCCAGGTGGCTAATAAAATTGTATTCTATGCCAAACTAAGCCAGAAGTTGCAAAGTAAGGGGTCAAATACTAAAACACTGTATTTTTTCCCTTTAATCTTGCAATTGGATTGTAAGCAGCCCTGCGGAGAAGGACTTGGAGATATTGGCAGCTGAAAAACTGGACATGAGCCAAGAATGTGCACTTGCAGCCCAGAAAGCCAGTTGTCTCTTGGCCTGCATAAAAAGAAACGTGCCCAGCAGGTTGAGGGAGGTGATTCTCCCTCCTGCTCTGCTCTATTAAGACCCCACCTGGGGTACTGCATCCAGCTCTAGGGCTCTCAACATAAGCCCACGGATCTGTTTGAGCGAGTTTACAGGAGGGCCACGAAGGTGATCACAGGGCTAGAGCACCTCGCCAGGAGGAAAGGTTGAGAGGGTTGGGGCCATTCAGCCTGGATAGAAGAAAGTGCCAGGGAAACCTCATAGCAGCCTTTCAAACTTAAATGGGGGCTTTTAAGCAAGCTGGAGAGAGGCTTTTTACCAGCAGTAGTGACACAGTAGTAACAGAACAAGAGGTAACAGTTTCAAACTAGAAGAGGGTAGATTTACACTGGATAGGACATAATAAGGTCGGTGAGACACCACAGGCAGGACAGGTGGGAAAGTCCATCCCTGGAAACACTCAAGGCACTCAAGGCTGAAGGAGGCTTTGAGCAACCTTGTCTAGTGGAAGGTGACTCTTTCCATGGCAGCAGAGTTGAACTAGATGATCTCTGAAGGTCCCTTCCAATCCAAACCATTTCATGGTTCTGTGATTCTATAGTCTTGCATATCCCAGATCACCTCTGGACCTCAAAAGCATGTTTGTTTGGTTTTTTGTGAGGTACACAAACATTAGAGCAATGAACACCACAGAAGAATACATATAGAAATTAACAGCCTACAGTAAACAGAGCCCAAGGCTAAAAATGAACACTCAGGCTAAGATAAAATATTGATTAATGTCTTAGGAAGTGAACATCATCTATCATCTATCCTCTTCACTGAATGAGGCAGGACTGAGGGAGGAAAGAAATGCAGATATGATTATGCAACTGGAGGTTGCATCACATTGCCCATGCACACGGGGACAAAGGGGTAAATTAAAAACCTACCCACCACATAAATTATGGGATTTCTTAAGTGTTTGATGCCATTTTAATATAATGTTTATGATTAACACTGTTGCCTTTTTACAATCAAAGTACGTTAACAAGGAATTTAGAAACTTTTCTAATCATGTCATCTCATTCATTACATTACTATGCAAGCAGGTGGAAGTCATCAAAAATACTGAACATTGTATTATTCCACTCTATTTTTATTAACATTTTATCCTTTCATTTTAAAAATCCTCAAATGTTACCTATAAAAAAACCACAAACATTTTATTTAGTTCTTGTTTGAATGCATTAGGCTTCAATTAATTTATATGTGCAAACACCCACACTACCATAACGATCAAGCATTAAAGGAAGACAAGTATTTTGCCTGAGGAACATTCATGTACTTAGAGATGTGTACAAAACTAAACTAAATGTGCCTGCATTTCTCCACAGAGACAGATGCAGCCTCCACTGGGTAAGGCACTTAGGATATAAACAAAGAAACTTATTTCAAAATGTTCAATC
Organism: Xenops minutus; assembly: GCA_035221455.1. Lineage (NCBI taxonomy): Eukaryota > Metazoa > Chordata > Aves > Passeriformes > Furnariidae > Xenops > Xenops minutus. The sequence continues at coordinate 77,645,528 of JAWWEE010000001.1, read as the reverse complement.
ACTCAGTACTGCCTCTTAGAGTGTTTCTCCCCTTCTGGCCATATTTCAACTTTTTCCAAAATACATAAAAGATATTTAAGTTATTAACATTTTGGAAAAAATCAAATCAACTACAGATTCTACAAAAGACATGGTATTCTGAATTCTATGCTTAGTTATGTCTGCATTTAAATCACAAGAGCATCTTGGATGTGTAATGTGACCTTGAAATCATTAGGTATCAATCATACATACCTTGTAGAAACAGAAATGGATACAGTACTAGAAAATTCTTGAAGTCAAACTTTTGAGGATGGAATAGAAGTACAATTATTTCTCTGCCTACATATATATTACTGCTAATAATTAAGACCACTTCAAAAGTGGAGTTGGTTGGAAGACATCCAGGGTCAAGTAAGATGCAGCAGTTTAAATGCAGACAACCACCAAGTACAGCAGGTCTAGAAAAATCTAAAGCTTCGTCTCACCTACCTTGCTAGTTGCAAGTGCCTAGTGTACCCTTAGGGAACTAGAACTATCAGCTAGTGAACTAGGTGGAATATATTAAAGAAACTTAGAAAGCCTCTCTACAATGTTTACACAGCTGACTCCTGCCTTCAGCTCTGAAAATGGAGGCCCTTTTTTCCTTTGAAGTTAGGTACCCACAATTTCTAGTCACTTTGAAAAAATGTTACTTAAAAATATGTGAGTAATTCCAGTATTATGCTACCTATTCTTCGAGCTGTTACAAGTTCAGTTTTGATTTCATATAGTAGGGTTTTCTTCCTTCTTTGATGTTTCTATCATTTAGTTAATTTTCTTTTTTTAACTGATTTACTCTGTTTTCTCCTGAAGAATATTCTGCTGTCCTCTCTCAATTCCTCAGCTGCCCCATACTTATAAAAAGTTACGCATAACAGACCATTATCAGTGAGGAAAGATACCAGATGAATTCCACATACAAACAAAACATGTAACACCTTTTAAACTTACAAATTCAAAGCCTAATTGCTGTTTACAATCATCACGCACTTATATATTATAAAGCTGGCTTTCTTAGTAATGACAAACAATAATAAATAAGCAATAAAAAAAAGGCTAAACATAATGGGAATTGTGCAAATCAGTACTGATTTTTAAGGGTCATAACTATTCACTCTCACTTCGAATCTCCAACAAAATAATGTTCCTGACCTCAGTGCAAATCTGCTCATTTCTAGAAGCATTTTTCCTGGAAATTATTAGCTCTTGAAACCACGATGCTATTCTTTGTGGTCAAAAGAGTAAACTAGCATGAATACTAGTTCACTGTGCATAAAAAAATTAAAAAATTAAAAATTAAAAAAACCCAAACAACCGTTCAATATTTTCTTTACAATCTTTAAAGTTACAAAAAAGCTATCTCATTAGCTAGTTTCTCAACACTGATTTATTTCCTGCTCTAGTTCATAAATAATATCTAGCCACAGAAAACAGAAAAAGTGATCTGACAGCTAGTTTACAAAATAAATCAAACGTATCTTATACAATTTTCTACAAGAAAATAATTACTGCTATTATAAATCAACAAGACCTTTGAGTAGTAGCTTGCAAACGTTTCTCTGAAAAATCAGTGACTCACATAGAAAAATTTTCTAAAAGGATAAAACACTTCACGTGGACTTGGTGGACTTGCAGCTACATCCTTCTAGCAAACACTATTCCATGTTTTACAATTGTACATTTTAAAAAAAAATTAAAAATTTAAATGTAGAATATTATAGTAAATATTGAAAGAAACAATCTGAAATCTGTAGCACTCAAACAAAACACCATTATGCTTACTTTCCAATGCAAACAAAATGTGGACAAAGCTCCCTGCCTGTTCACCACATTTATTTCTTATGGAAATCTCCACACTAGAGGGAAGACAGCAGATTTTTAGGCCAATATTAAGAAAAACTTCATTCTGGGTCGATTTTGAAGCACTCACTGCAGATAAGAAGAATTCCAATAGATTTTAAACAGTGGCAATTGAGACCATAGATCCCTCATATGCCACACCCTAATTCAGTAAAGACTATCTTGCTGTTAATATCACCTACAAGAGAAGTCTGAGCCACTACCCGTTCTACTGAAACACTGAAAGCAGGTCAACACTGCCAGTTGCCATCTAACCCCTCAACAACACATCTTAAAACACAAATTTGTAAAAATCTGATTTCAACACCCCCTGAAGACTGTAAATGTCAAATTAGCTGGTTGTTTTAGGTCATACTGCTGAAAAGGTGAAGCTCTGGAATACTTATCAAATGATCTGAAGCCTATGGTACTGTGGTATCTCTGAAGTACTTAGCTGAGGTTTTTAAGAAGAGAGGGACAAACAGACCTTGTCTTGAAAGAAGCAAGTTATTTTGATTAATTGGCAAATTATCTCTGGATTGCTATATGAAGATTTCTATTAGGAAGTAAGTATACCTCATATTGTATCAAGGAAACCAAGAAACAGCAAACCTCTACATTTCTTTCTTTTGAGAAGAGGTTTTCTTTCACTGCTACCGCTTGTGAAGATCTCAGGGTGGCCCCTGAATCTTCACAGCATAAAGTCTTAGTATGATTTGCTCCAGATAAAGCCTTTGAGGCAAGTAATCTGAAACATTGAGATCAGCAGAAATAAGCAATAGTTAAGATTGCTCAGTGACCTGACCTCCCCACTTATTAGCATTTTTCAATAGCAACACAGGAATATGGGAAGCTGTCGATAAGCATTTGTTCCATCTTCTGAAACAAGGATACTTCTGAGATCATGACTTGAAATCTTACCCAATTGTGTAAATTTGCATTCTCTGCTACTTGTAAGAAGTACTAAAACAAAAACAAACAAACAATAAAACCACTATCTTTTGAGGAAGCCATTTCCCTTTTGTTTTCATCCAATAGCCAGAAGATGTAAGTGTAGGATACTTTATTTGCTAGGACTGCACAACATATGTGACTGAATTGCAAAGGCACACACCAAGCACATTTATGCAATTGTAACACACTGTGTGTGTGCTGGAGAAATAGTTTGCCTACAGGCTAGGGAATAACAAAGAGACACATTTAGCATTTCCTAAATTAGAACAGATGAACTTCAAAGTTTCATTCATCCATACCTATAAATATAAATGACCATTAATTCCATATCAATCAGAATTAATGTTTGTCTTGACTTGTCAGCATTGAGAAACCATTCTCTCCAAAGCATGTACCTACACTAAGACCACTATGTTAAAATGCCTAGGCAATTGCAGTCCTCCATCCACCAAGATGATGCCTAGGTGTGTCTTCAAAACTGAACATCACATAACCTAGAGCAAGGCTAAACTGCAAAAATATAATTATTCTCAAGTTTAAACAAAATGAAGTCTCAAGTCCCACAATAAAGCATACATGTAATTTTTGCATAAGTAGGGTATGATGTAATTAAGTTTACACCCACTAAATTTATCGGTTAATGGTACATTTGATCAATTCTTCAAGAAATTTAAGAAAAGAGCAGTTGTTGCAATCAGTGGAAGCATTAGACATTCACACCATCAGCTGCATGTGCAAAGTTTGCTTCTATTAATGTCAAAGAAAAATGTCATTATGCCATTTTTACATCCGAAACAATCATTACTGATGGCAGCACATATCTTGCAGTGGAGAAAAGGAAACAAAGCAAGGGATTTTTCAACTGAGTCCCTAAGAAACACAAAGCAGTTCTGTACTATCACTGCAGGTGTGAAGCTGCTTGTCCAGATGCCCCTCCTTGGCTGTTCCCCACAGGCTTTTCAGGTTGAGACACACCCAGTACCAAACCATATTAGCAGCTGTGTCTGGACAGTGGGAGTAGAGAAGTACCTTGGCCTTTTCTTCCCACTCCCTTCTGTACACTGAGTAGCCAGACATCTTTACATAAGAAAATAATAATCCACTCTTATTTTAACAGGAACAAAATCAGTCTTGATCTACTTTCAATAGGAATAAAAAAAAAAAAAGAGGCATCATTAGCTTAATATTTCTTTCTACACACTTCCAAAATATTAAGGACTTTATTTCTGTAGCAAGTTCTTCTCCACAACAGAATTCTTACCTCTTCTATCTAAAATACGTGCACATATATATAAGAAGAACATAAGAATTGCAAAGGAATGAGCTGACACAATTGGAATAAAAGCCCACCTGACTGTTCTGAACAAAGTTACAAAAAAAAAAAAAAAAGTCACTTAGTAGCTGTAAAGAACCGTGAAGTCACTGAGGGAATACTTAGCGTAAACAAACACTAGTTTCCTGTGTGGTGTTAGTCTAAAGGGTTCAGTAAAGGCATCTGTAAAGGCATTTAGTAAAGACTAAACCAGTGGGTTTTGGACAGGAGATGGTGGAGAAGGAGACTTCCTCCCTAAACACTGAGCACTCAACCATTAAAAATACAGAAAAGAAACACACATGTGACAGACAGGGACAGATGGCAAGTAGGGCAGCTGTAGGGCAGCTACAGGGCAGCTCAGACTGACAGTGTTCCTGACAGCTTCAGAAAGCAGAACCACAGTCAAGCCTCAAAAGGTGATTGAACAAGGAGATTTTCTCAGGGACTGTGGAAAAATCTCAAGATGGAGAATGCAGATTATCTCAAACTGGGCAACCACTGAGTGGGAAGAATGAACAGGGTTTGAAAGGACTAAGGAAAAGCCAACACACTTGAATGACATGTGAACAAGCAATAATTTGTTTTCCAGCCTTGTAACAAACTCTTCTTCACGCCAACATTTTCCTGGGTTTACCCTGGTCAGATTTGTTGTATTTTCATACCGTCTTTAGTTTCAGGGATTGAAAAGTTTGGCCTTTATGCTCGAAATAAAAATGGAGATGTGGATGCACATAGGAAGTAATTTCACCTAAATGCACAGTTTGATTCAGTGTCCTACTTGTTGGCACTGCATTTCTGAAGAGAAAATATGCATCATTTTTTAAAAAGTCTTGTAGTCAAAGATTTAAAATTACAGTTTTGAGAGCCAGTGTGGTTTATCTTAAAAAATGCCAAATGAAGGTAAAGGATTTCTTTGCTTTATACATATTTAAGAACTCACAGGTAGTATTTCTAAGCATCACTACCATATGTACCTCTGCTAACAGCTGTACCACTAAATAAAAAGCTGTCAGAATTTGCAGATTCAGAACTTCAGCTGAAAGGGATTTAGCATAGCAGATGTATATAAGCATATCTTTTTTATGTGCAAGTACTTTTCATACCGACATCTCATCAAGCCAAAAATGCCTTTTCATTATAGAAAGGATTAAAAGGTGCATATACATGCAGCTCACAGAAATTTCACACAAAGTTTACTGTATTCCATGATGATTATTTTGATTCAATGGATTTATAATCCATCTATTGCAGGGCAAGTGTCTGCATAAGCCTGAGTTTGAGTGCTATATGGGGCAATCATGGCCCAGAAACTTGAAAGGGATGTGACAAACCAAGTACCTGTAAATGCATGAAAGAATTATGGCATACAGAAACTTCCTGTCTCACTCCCTCAATAGTTTGCATTTCATTATGAAAAGTTACAAGGATTTCACTTCTGTTATTTATAAACTGTTTCTCTATCAATGATTCTCAAAAAGAGCAGTGTCCTATAAGGACCCTCTTAATGTACAAGTTTCGCATAGGCAACTACTAAGAGTTCAAGGATTTATTTCTGAAGACAGAAAAAATGCATTAGGCTCATCTATTGTAAGTTTTAAAAGCTGGGAAAAGCAATAGACTTCCACTCTACCTCTGTGTTCTATGGATGACAGTTCAATTTGAATGGAATTGCTGGTTAAAAATATATAGATATAGATATACCTATATAGATATGTATATATAAAAAGTTGTAGCCAGTTTTAAAAACTCCTCTTAAAACTTCCAGCAGTCTTCATTCCACTTCACTGCTGAGCTACAGATATCCTTCTGTCTCTCCCCCCAGTTTCAGTTCTGAAAGTCCCCAGTCTCTCAGAAACACCCACAGCCTTATCTCCATCTGCTCTAAATCCACCACTGCAGTCCATATAAAGTTGCAACACAGTGCATCCCATGCCCTTTTTTTTCCCTCCACCAGTCCTCCCTTAAGAACTCTTCAAACAAGGGTCTTCTAGACATTCTGGTTTTAAGCAAAACCAGGAGTTTGCCAACTTTAAGAACTTTCTCTGCCTGTCTACTTCTTTCTCTGGTCATAGAAAACACCTAGAGCATACTTGTGATGAGCTAGTGAATTACAAATCACTATCATCACATGGCTAGTGATGTCATGTCAGCTTATCCTATATTTGAGAGGCATTTGAAATATCTTACAGGGAAGGAGCACACAGTTTCCTTCAGTGTAGACCATCAGCATCAGACTCAGCTCCTATGAGAAAATGAAATTATATTATACCAATTAAATTGTACATTTGCATCCCTTCCCTCACATCAATTACAAATTGTCGCAGAGTAGTATACTTGCTATTGAAAAAGCAGAATTGCTGCAGTCAACAAGTAAGTTTCCTCACTCATGGCGCCTAGAAAACCTTTTTATTTTCGTCTCAAGAAAGAAGAGGGGAAAAAAGTCTACATTAAAAAAACTATTATTAATTCATCCATTTAACTACTCATACATCTTTCTCAGTCATTCCATAAACTCCATCTCGAGTGTGTTCCTGAAATGAACTTCAGATATACTGACCACTTCTATGCCTTCAAGTCCTTTAACTGCCATGTCAAATTCAGAATCCATGCCTTGAATTTTCCATATTTCTACCCATGCTGTCATCCTTAACTGCTTTTATCCCCAACTTCTCCTAACACAGCTATTTCTATCAGTCTCGAAATAAATTTGTCACCTTTTTCCATATTAAACTCACTCCTTCAAATCACAAGGAATACATAAGCGAGCAAATCAACAAATCAACAAATAATCAAAATTATCTCCTTTATATGAACACGTGTGGTTTTTTGAAAGGAACCACTGTGTGAATTGCTGAAGTGTCATCCTATGGCCATTAATCTCTTCTGAATTAAACAGAAGAGAAAGGCTAAGTTCACTCTAATAGTTTTTCAGTAAGAAGATACTGCTGCTGAACTTCACGTTTAAGAGGTTCTTCTCCTCACAGCAGCATTTCAGATCTAGAAGACTGAAACTTAAGTGACGCAAAAAAGTGTATCGTAAGATCTAAGAATAATTTTTTAATTCTTCATTTGAAATCTTTTCCTAAGATTATGACCAGAAAAATGTTTGAGATTGGAAAAAAAATGCACAAGGACAAATATGGTTGCTGGTTTTATCTGAAACAGATTATGAACACCCAACTTCCCTTGCAGACATGTTTTTTGACTCCTTCCCAGATGCTACAATATTATTCAGGCATGATTTTCTATTGCAAAAGCCACGTGGATCTCCCACTGTGCTGTACTAGGCAACTATCTGCTAATTCCTGCAATAGTTTCTCCTAGTTTTCCATTGCAGATGGCATGGTAAGTAGTACAGGTCTTTAAAAACTATTTTCAAATTGTCCAGGTTTTATAAAGGAGGTCACATCACAACTAGTAGTTTGGTTGTTTAATTCCTGAGCTCCTTTCAATACCATCTAGTTCCGGCAGCTAGCACCTATAAATACCATCCAGTTTATGTCATTTTTCCTCCTCCTTTTTTTTAAAACTTGATTCATAATTGCTTCTACCAACACTCCAATTTGAAGAGAGATCCTTTAATATATCCTCCATAATGAAAAGTTCCAATTCAGAACTTCAAAGCTCAAAAATGAACACAGACACAAGAGGTAAAACAACAGTTTCTTTTTTGATAGAGCTTTATTTCCAGAGGATAGAAGGAGAGATCATCGATTAGCTCTGTGCATTCTCTAACAGGCTTCCTGTTCACAGAGTGTTTCAAAAAGATTAATTTTATCCTTCCTGTAAATTATTCCTCAAACATCTTTCTTAGCTGTACTGCATTTTTCCCTTATCCTGCCAGAATTTAGGAACCTTCACATTTTACTCTTGCAGACAAAACTTGAACTTTTTAAAAATGGTGAAAACTACTTTGTGTAACCACCTCTTGCCCTGCTGTTTACTTATGCCATACCAGTTCCTTTTCAGACTTATAATCTTCAATAAGTGCCTGCATTTTTTCCAAGACTCCCACATGGCATCTTCAAGTAGTTCCTATGTCACTTGCAAGGATTCTAATTTTATAAATTGTCTTCAATATGCTTTTTAATTCCAAATTGTTTTCTCTAACAAACAGAAGTCCCAATGCAGGAGATTTTCAGAGATAGAGGTAAACAATCCTTTAAGAGATGTAAATACGTTTTACAAAACAATAGTAACACTTTGAACCAGATCGTGCACAATGGTCAGAAGCACATAAAAAACTGCTTCTCCCTCTTCAGGTTTGCAGACTAACTGCTCCATGAAATACTCACTAACTGTGTCTAGCAATTTAGTCTCCACATCAATCATTGCTGCAGCCACTGCCACTACCATGCAGGCATCAGGCTGACCAGGGAGCAATACAACTAGGAGGCCAGAAAAGAATGAAAGGGCCCCAAAGAGAATGAAAGAGAAGAGAACAACCACATAATAAAGTCAGCTTGTGTGCATTTACACACCGCATTGCTCACGTGGCTCTAGGTCTTGGAATTTTACATCTATCGTTTTTCATGAGCTGCTGTTTCAGAGAAAAAAAATGAGAATTCAGATACTAAATGTGAATTCAAGAAATAGAATGCAAACAAATGTCTACTAAAAAATAACAAGAAAGGCAAAGCTATCTGCTTAAAATTAGCTCTCAAAAATTTAAAAGAAATTAAAATTTGACTACTGAGTTTTAACAAGCCACTGCAGAGACAAAACACCTGCTGAAAATTGGCTTGATAGAGCTATGTGCATTCCTGTGTCTTGATGCAAACAGATGTTCTATTTGGATTTCCTTGCTTATTGCTTCTATTGTGAAATCACTTTTTCCTCTGTGTACCCCAGGGGTACCTCCCCCTCTACTTGTACCTAAGTTCTCTTTACTTCATACATTTCTAGTCCCATCAAACTGTCCCCTTTTCTCCCCAGGTTACAGAAGCAGTAGCCACTTTTGTCCTTTGCCTCTGTGGCAGGGGGACAAAACCAGGACCTAGCTCCCTTCCTCCACCTGCTGGGAAGGACTCCCCTTTTCCCTGCCTCAGGATGAAAGTGGCAACTCACATTGCAGAGCTGGGTTTCAGTACTGCTGTCCAACAACTAATGGTAAAACAGGAAAATTTTATGCCAACTCCGTCAACACTAATCTTAAATACCTTCCTCTCCAAGACATTGTAAAAGACTGGGGCATATGCTATTGAGACAACTTGCAATTGTTTAATACTTTATCCTGGCAGAAACTGAACACAAATCAAAGGGAAGCAATTATAAAAGCCCTCTGAGCAGCAGCTTAAGGGAACAGACAGAAATACAGAGTTACACAGAAATGCATCTTTTCTGTCCTGTCTTTTCAGGTTAGGGGGAAAAGAACAGTTAGTTTTCCCTATCAGTTTCTGTGTACCACTAGGAATAGAGGGAACAATAAACCAAAGAATTTAGGATAGATTCAACTAGTCAATTCTGTTAGCTCTTGCAAAGCCAAACAATAAAAAGCCCCTTCGAACTTCAGCAGGGCAGACAAGCTCAAGAGCCGAATGATTCAACCCTGCAGCCTGCCAACCATGCTGAGCAGAGAGGAGCACCACTCTAACCAGCTCACTCTGCATGCAAAGCAAGCACATACAGTGCAAAGGGGATGTGAGTCACACAAGAAAAACATATAAAACAAAGGCAAAAGAGCTGGCAAGATAGCAAGGACAGCAACGTGGGAGAGTGGGCAACATCGGACTGGCAAGAAGGTAAATCAAGTGTAGGATGTAACCTGGACAATACAAGAAATAGAGGGCATCAGTACAGAAAAAAATGTGATTGTGGAAAAGAAGCCTTTCTTTTTCCACCTGTCCTTTTAAGCTCTTCTATTATCTATACATATGGCACAAATTGAAAATCCTCTAGTCATATAGCACCAAATTTACTTTCTGAAATGATACACAGCTTGTAATTTTGTTTAAAATATTGATGCAACTACAATGACCTTGCCATGAATACTTCCAAATTCATTTTGTCTTTTGTATTTTGTTTGGGTTTATTTTTAATATTCTCGAGAAACTACCTGAAAATGCACTGGAATACAGGTGGCAGAGCATGAAACAAGAATTTTAAACTTCTATCAGCCCCACTGCTCTCCTAATCAAAGCCACAGCTCTGTGTGGCCACACTTAAGCTTCCCAGTCTATCTGTTAGTCAGATACAGTTCATCAGTTTTACTATTACTCTGTAGCAAGGCCCAGCAGCCATTTAGATGCCTGGTACTGACCCATATCACAACAGAATTCTTTATCCTCCTGTCAGATATCTGGCAATTTATTCAAAATGAAAAGAGATATACCGTGATAAAAAATAACCCACACAAGTCAGGGGCAGTGCTGCAAAACTCAACATACATTTCCATGGTCGTTGGCCCATCAGCTTTGAAAAAAGAGATGCAGGAGACTAGAGATCAAAACAAAGACTTTGTTATAGAAGGCAATGTATTAGAGAGGGCCTGGGCTGTTTAGGGAAAGCTATTTCAGTTATTCCTTTCATTTAGGCAGCTAAATTCTCTATTTGGAGGAAACCACTTCAATGGGCATTTTCAGGCTTTAAATGCTTGACAGAAAGGAAAGGTGATTTTACCACAGTTGAGCTGAAGCTTGTGACACAAGTTTAAAATGAGGACTTTAAACCTTTGCTTCAAAACATCAAAATGTTCAGTAGTAAAAAATAAATATACACACACAAACTAATTGAGATCACATCTTCTGAATTTTTCCTGCTTGGCATTTTAAACCATTTATAGTCCACTTATAAGAAATACAAAGCCATAAACAGCAGTCTTTGCCTGTATATTTGCTGGGGTTTTTCCCCCAAATTCCGGTTTTGCCTACAGAAGATTTTATACAGAAGCTTTGAGACTGGCACAATAGAATCTTACCTATACTGAAAGTTCAATCCAATAACTCAGCTTTGAAATAGGAAAAGGAAAGCCAAAACAGTTACATTCCTTCATTACAAACCCTGGGAAGTTATCTCATGTTAACACATGACAAAGTTTTACACTAATTTAACGGTGAACTGTTTAATAACATTAGCACTGTAGATAGAAGTTAAAAAGCTCTGAAGAACATTGTCTGCAATATGAATATGGAAACTATAGAAATGATAGCTTTCTGGATAAAAAATAATTTGAATAGAAATGGTTGACTCAACATACCCTGAAACAAAAACAAAAAAAAAGGAAAAATATGTGACTCCCTCTTATTTATTGAATCACTATTTGAGTTCTGTAAAGCAGTTTAATAAGAAAAAGTGAACCTTTCCTGGCACCAGAGAAGCATACCATCCCAGTCTTATTAGATATATACAAAGGAACATATTTGTAACACATGCTTGAGGCCAACTTTATACTGAATGTCATGGATATATCATAACATATTAAAAAGGTTATTGCTGGTAATAACTTGTTTCTTTCGACAAACATAATGTTCATAGTGAAAGAAAATCATTGCATATATTCTTTATTTAATAATTATAGCTTCTGATCCTATTCAAGGAATTCTTAAATTGAGGAACAGGATGCAATTAAAATATCTACATCAGCACTTTCTGATGTTGCATCATCTTCTCCATTGTAATCTTCCTTCCCATTTTCCATAAATAAAAAGCAAACCACACACTTACCCTCAAGAAGGATTCAAGGAGCTATAGGCTGATGAGTCTCATCTTCAACCTCAGAAAGGTGATTGAGCAAATCTCCCTGGAGCAGTGGACGTTGTTCACATTGACATCAGCAAGGACTTTGCCATGCTTATTAGAGGCACACTGGTGAGCCATGGAATGGGTGTTGGGGTGCTATACAGAATCCAACCAGTGGCTGATTACTTGCGATATCATTCAAGAACTGGCAGTGATGCCAATGTGGTTTAAAGGTCTGTATTAATGACCTGATTGGTGGGCCAGGGTCTGGTCTCAGCAGGTTCAGTAGCACCACACTGGAGAAAGGGATCAATACTCCAGAGAACAGTGCTTCTATTTTGAGCAACTTCAAGAGGAAAGAGAGCTGCATTGACGGGAAACTCATGAAGCTCAGCCATGGTAAGTGGTTTACTGTGGGAGTGGTGGGACAGAGAAGCTGTGGATTCCCCATCCTTGGGAGTGTTCAAGGCCAAGTCGGATGAGGCACTGAGCAACCTGGTCTAGTGGAAGGTGTCCCTGCCCATGGCAGGGAGGTTGGAACTAGAGGATCTTTAATGTATCTTCTAACTCAAACCATTGTATAATTTCATGATTCCAAATAAAGAAAAAGCTTGCACCTGAGGTAAAGTACAAACACACAAGACAGACTGGACATGGAGTGGCTAGGACACAGCTCTGCAGAAACAGATCTGGGGTTCCTGGTGGACACTGTATTGAATAGCAAAGAATCACCCTTCGGAACTGAAGCAGGCTAACCAAGTATCAGGCTATGCTGGCAGGAGCTACTAAGCAGGTTGGGGGAAGTGATTTCCCCTCACTCCCCCATTCAGCACTGGTGAGACAGCATCTGGACTGACGTGTCCAATTTTGGGTTTGCCAATAAAAAGACTGTGGTATAGTGGGGCTGTCAAGGTTTTCAAGGGGCTGGGACATATGACACAGAAGGAGTGGGCAAGTGAGTGAGGTTTGTTCAGTCTGAAGACAAGGCAGCAACCAGGCAGGCCTCATTACTCTATTCAATTTTCATGTGGGAGTGTACAGAGAAGTTATAACCAGACTCTTCCTAGATGTACACAGCAGTAAGATTGGAAGAAATGAACACAATTTGGAAAATGGAAAATTTCTGTTGGGTGAGAAGAAAAGCTCTTTCCCCGTGAGGGTGGCAAAACTAGAGAGGTAGCTCAGAGAAACTGTGGCATCTCCATCCCTGGAGTTATTCAAAGCATCCAGGCAAAGCCCAACCTGCTGTAGTTAGACTGACTTTTAAACAAGAGTTTGAGCTACATGACTGCCAGAGGTCCCTTCCTACATGGTTCTATAATAAATCCAAGTGACTAGTACTAAAAAATTACATAAAATATTTCATCAAGTTACTCTTCTCATCTGAACCTTGTTAAGTCAGCAAGAGAAATTATATAGCTTTAGCCTGACAGAGGCTTTTCTGGCATGAAAACAAGGGGTTTGCAATTATAAGAGTTATTCATCACTCACATTAGAAATGTCTTGGAAAATTATGGTCCTACTCTCATCACCAAAAAGTAAGGTCTAGTTAAAGGATGAAAACAATACCTGACAACTCTGCTACAAGGATTCACAGTGTTGGAGCTGAAGACTTCTTCATTTAACATTTGGTTTCTTATTAAAACACTTCTCTGACTTGAGAAACTTAGAGGAAAAAAAAATACCTGTGTAGGATAGGAGCTCAAATAAGCTAGTACTTGAAGTCTAGACCATGAGTAAGCTCACAGTTTTATCCCTATTTTTGTCATTGGTTGGGTCTACAGATTTAATCTCTATCAGTGTAATGGCATTAAACAGCAAGTTTTTCCACTCACACAGTAACTTTTCCCATTTCACCTCAAACCGATACATATCCTAATGCTATGTAAGAATTGAAGCAATATCCTACTCAAGAGGATCGTAAATTATTCAAAATTAGGCAGGTACTTAATATAAATTAAAAAGCATCTTAGTAACACAAGAAAGCTATGACAGCTGCTATGTCTTATAGCACTGGACGGTCCTTGGGGATACTCCTGACACCTCCGCTCTTTTTTTCTCCCCTAGGATTTCTCTGTCTGCCTCCTTCACAAAGACGAGAATAGCTCCAACATTTTACAGAAAGTCTTATTAGATGGCCTATTTTCCAGGATGAAACACCAGAAGAAGCCAAATTCTTTTCCAGACAACTAGAACTGCTGCTCAGGTAATCATTTTCATAATATGCACCTCCCCAACTCAAAACTTACTCAGTTTCACAGCTATCTGTAAATTACAATGATGGGTGAATAAGAAAAATCCATTTCTGATTGAAGTAGTGCTGACCACTAGCAACTGACTACTAGCAATTAACAGTAAACATGAGTCCTAATCATTTTTGTAGGCAACATGCTGAGATTTAGTGCAATAGCTTCTCTGAAGACTTTGAAAAGTTTTCCAGAGCTGTGACAATTCTGATGCTGGAAAGTTCTGTGCACAGCAATGACTTTGTCTGCTACTCTGGGCAAGGCAAACCTCACAGGTGACATGTAAAGTGCAAAAAGTAGTTAAGGGGAGTAGCTAGTTGTTGCCACAAGTTCCAGACAAATGGTCTTTGAACACATACAAGAAAAAATCAGCAAGACAGCATTACTGTCTCAAGTTACTGGATCAAATCAGTCTAATTTCCCTCTAAAATATAGTAATTGACTGCAAATAGGGACACTAAAAAGGAAATGCTTTTCAAAACAATTATGACTTTGGATGACATCTCCAACTAGTAACATAAGCCAGAAAGACACAGCTTAAGGGGAAAAAAAAAATATGTGGGAAGGGCAGAACTCCCTGGAAAGCAATTCTGAGAGATATATTAAACAAATGGTTTATTACAACGGGATTTCATTCTATTCAATGTTTGCATCAACAACATGCATGGTGAATACAAAACACATTTATTAAATATACCAATGATGAAAAGCTAGGAAGAACAAAAAATTTAAATCAATTTTGCAAATTAAAGACAGTGACAGAAGAGTAATGGAATCCATTGGGGATGAGCACAAAACTCCTATAAAAAGACAATGGGAAATACACGTAGTAGTCTTTAAGAAAATTAATAATGCCTAAATCCCAAGCTGACAGTCAATGTCAGGCAACTGCCAAATGGCAAACATCAGTGAAGTGTAAAACCACAAACACAGCCTTCTGAATAAGTAATCTTTTTTGGTCCACTTGGTACTGCACTCCCAATGGAGCACCACTTTTCAAGAAAACAACTGACACAAACCCAAAGAGGAGGAACATAAAGAATGGCCTACAACAAACACAGAATGAACTGGATTTGGGTGCCATTTGAGCAGGGAAGGTTGGAAGAGGGCTTCCTAAGAACCAAAGTACCCAGAAGGCTACTGCAGAGAAAAGGGGATAAAATTATTCTCAAGTTTCTCAATAGACAGAAGATGCAATGAGTTTAAATTTGAATTTAACAAGATCCACACTAAGCGCTTCAGGGAAACACCATCACTTTCCAATTGTAAGGACAATGAAACCCTTGAGCAGATTACCACAGCTTTTTTAAAACATCCAGCACTGGAGACAGTTATGGAAGGAAAAACGCACAGTCAATAGCAGGACCATAGAAAATTGTTTCATCCTTTCCTATTACTTTGGACTCAGGGGGACCACGTGGTGCTCAGCATAGGGGCTAACAAATACCCTTCTGCTCTTGTCCCAGGGTGCTGTACTATACATCTGTCATTGTCCTTAAAAACCTGTTTTCTCTGTATCATTGTATTTATTGTAAACTTTCTAGTAAATTGTAGCACTGACTTATAATCTCTCTTGAGTTGGGTTCATTTTTCCCACCAGTTTACCTTTAAATCAGCATACTTACGTTTATAAAAATAAATCACACATAATCTACTGGCTCCAACAATCATTTTGGTAGAAGATACAATAGCAAAGAACTCCAGCTTTTTTTTCAGTTTAAACATTTGTGACATTTTATTCTCTTCTCCCCGCTACCTTCAGCAGTCTTAATTTTCAATTAACACTCTTACATTTTTGTGACAATCCCAGTTATCACAGCTGCAAAGATTAGAGACCATCTTTTGCTCTGTTATTGCTAGAGCTTTAAAAATACTCAACAGTTGAATAAAGGACTGTATAAGAAGAAAAAGGAATCCTACTGACAGTTTCTATTCAACTCTCCTCATTCCATGAGTCATGGGTTTACTGTTGATTTACACTTCCACAGAACAATGAAACACACAATAAGTTAAACAGACACGAGGAAATGGAGAATATAATGGAAGCAAATTAATGAGAATCAATAGTTTCAAAGACTAAACTGCACTGACAATAAAGTTTATGGGGTTTACACAATTCGAGTGATTTCACTGTTTCATATTAGAAAATTAGACAACAGTTTCAATACAGTGTTCTCTGAAGTGTGTAGTTTAAAAGATTGCCTTCCTAGTTTAGTCAAACTTGTAATAAATAATAATGAATAATTATTAATTATATTGCAGGCGCATCAGCAAGGAAGAAAAAGTGCCTTGCTCAGGACTCCTAAGGTCCCCTCTCAATCCCTCATACATAACGTAGAGAGGCAAAGCAAGCCCTACCTCACACGCCAAGTTTTACCTGGTAACATAACAGAGGAGGACAATCAGTTTGGACAATGTCTCTGCAATATTAGATGTGGAACTCTTCTCATATAGTTTTAGACAACAAGAGTCAATTCACAATTCTAGTCTTCCCTTGTTATCAGTGATATGGAAGAACTGCTCCTCCAGAAGACAATTCAGCAGATTTCAGACACGTCTTAGACTCTCCAAAGGACTGCCTGTATTATTCTCTTTCACCCCACTGTCTACAGAGGCAGCCTAAGGTCACTCACTCAGACTTGACAACAACTCTCCCTGGCATCCCAGGTTAGATATCTAACAACATTTCTTTTCCCTTTCTTTCCTCAAGCAATGCTGGCTAACACTCCACAGCCTCAGCTTCTTGGCGCCTCTGAAGGAAAGACAAGTTCTGGCAGTGGAGCTGAACACAAACATCACCAACTCCAGTGACTTCCAGTGATGGGAGGGCAAAGCAAATACGCAAAAGACTGTTCCTTAAAAATGGGGGGAGTGGAGGGGGGAAGGCGGGGGAAAGAGGTATTTCATGCCAGTCTTGGTTACTTTCTGCTCCAACAGCTATTCTGTTAAATGGGAAGCTACTGATGCAAGATCTTCCATGTAGATGTAACTGCATCTACATGGGAAAAGTCCCACTGTTTTGATAATACTAATTATTTGCAATGTTGATCTAAAAACTACACTAACAATAATTTAATTTGAAACCACATCAGCAATTCTCAATATCTCCTCAATATCTTCTCAATATCCTCGCTATCCAGATAGCAACTTTGGTAAAATTGGAGCTACACCTTAGTATGAAAAACTAATAACCTGCTCCTGTAAACACTTAAGCAGGTATTTCAGCACAACATCTCACATCCTGAAAATGAAAACATATGCAAGTGTTTAAAGCAGAGAGGATAGTTCTACAAATTCACAATAGTATCCAATATACTGACAACAGCCAACTTTTCATATTGAAGTACCTAAGCTGGGACGAGGCACACCATACCATTAAGTCACATAAAAAATCCACGCTGGCACTTGGGCTTAAAGAAGTTCAAATTTCTGGGGCACAGCAGCAGTGCCTGCCCGATGTTCTTTCTTGGGTTCTGTGACTTCAAAACTCCAACATGAGAAACAGCAAAAGCTAAGACAAACTCTCTTCAAAAGCCTAATGAGATTTAAGAAGTAAAACATCTTTAAACACACTGTCCGTGAAAGACAAAGACCCAGGGCGAGGAGAAATTGTGCTTCACACATCTCCTATGACCTTTAGGATCATTATCCACTCCTTCCTTTCCCTACCAGCTAGCCCCTTCTCCCATGAATTGTAATTATAGTTTCCTCATGAAATCTTCTGAAGATCTGTCTTTAAAAGGTAGGAATTAATTTAACTTATACTATTACTAGCCCCCTAAGAACCAAATTTTCAAAATATTAAGGTATACATTATAAATTCCTTATTCCTTATTCCTTTCCTGTAATAAAAGACCACATATACAGAGATCTGAAAGAATAGAATATACTAACACCTGCTATGTGGAGAAACAAAAAAATAAAAAAATTCTAAAATACACTTAGTATCTTCACTGCATCACATATATGACAGAACAAATCAAACACCTTAGTACCAAATTCATAGAACATTTTGCCCCTCTAGCCACAAAGAAAATCCACTGTCAGGTATTTAATCAATTTAGTTTAATTTTCTGACACCATAGCCAGAAGGCAGAAAAGTTGAGATATTCAAGGAAGCCTAATGCCTCAAATACATTCAGAAGCTTTAAAGAATGACTTAAAAATAATCAGTATGTTTAACATTAGACTCATATGCTAGTTTCTTGCCCATTTTAGGCATATAGTCTCCTCGATTCTCCATTCAGAAATTTAAAAAAATACTTAAATGCACAGCTCTAATAGTACAGCAAACATACAATACACAGTGTGTGAGTGGTTCTACTGAAAATTTAAAGTTTATGGACTCATAAAATCAAGATGGATACTAAAATGAAAGAACGCAAGATATTTGTCAAACTATGCAACTTTTAAAAAACGTATTTTTCCTATATTTTCCTAAGTATTTTACAGATGTTGAAGTTACAATTATTAAAGTGCAGAGGTTTAAGAGCGAATTCAGCTCATAACTCCTTAATACATGGTCAAAATCTATCATACAAATAAATATCAGCCTGAAAAATCTCATTGAACGGTATATAAATCAGAACAAAGCCCAAAATTTACTGAATCACCTAGAGCTATCTCTTAGCACGAGAGATCGCCCATCTGACAGCTTTTCCATGTTTAAAACAGACAAAACCTTTCACAAGACCCACGAGAAACAGGATATAATATGCAGAGAGGCAGCAAGCACACAAAATTCCGTTTCCCACCGCCACCAGATCCTCACAGGGACAGTAGCAGTGAGATTTCTGCTAGCACAGCGTTCCCTGCGCAGCGCCTGGCGCTCCTGGTCTCCTTACTCCTTTGAGCGTGCTCATACAGCGGGAAGCAGCGAACCAGCCTCCCTCCCACCCAGAAACACGGGGCAAAGAGACTCAAGGGCTCCTGCGAACTCCACTATAGTTACATCATTCGGCAGCTGCAGCGACCCATCGGATTCTGCAGAGGCGCTCTGCTTACTGCAGGCCAGGGTAGCGTTTTGTTTAAAACAACTTTCTAAAGGGCAAACAGATAGGAGAAACTTGCAGGGGAACGAGCGGAGTTTTGCTCTCGCTCGTCTGTACAAAAGGCGGTGCGCGGAGCCCGCACCAAGGCGAGGCGAGGCGAAAGCACCACAGGTAACACCCAGCGCGGGCAGCAGCCCGAACCCCAAGGCAGAACCTCCCGCGCAACACGAGCCTTTGCTTCGCCAGCGTTCCCTTCTCGCCTGGCTGCGGGGAGCCGGCCCCGGGAGAGGCGGGACGGCGGGACGCGGTCCGGCGCACCTGGAAGGCGGGCACTGACCTGAGGGTGCGGTTGCCGGCGCAGCCGCGGCGCTCCATGGCTGCGGGCACGCAGCTGGTGAGCTCGGTCCAGTCGGCGTGCAGCCCGCAGCTCCAGCCCGTGGAGAAGCGCGAGAAGAGCCAGGTGTCCTTGTCGCCGCCGGGGCGGTGGCAGGCGCACTTCTTCTGCCCGGCGCGGCAGTAGCAGGGCTGCTCCAGGTGGATGTTGCGCACCAGGTGCCGCCCGAAGGTGGTGCCGCCCGTCTTCTGGATGTGCAGGAAGACGATCACGTCGCGGCCCCGCATGTCGAAGCGCACCCGGCGGCACAGCTCCCCCCGTGCGAACGGGAACTTGGCGGCCAGCCGCGGCAGCGCCGCCGCCTCCTCCTCCTCCTCCTGCCGCTCCGCCGGGCCCCCCCCGCGCCGTGCGGCGGAGCCCGGCGGGCGGCGGGGGCAGGCGGCGCCGGGGCAGGCGGGCGACACGTACTGGTAGACGATGAGCAGGAAGAGCAGCGCCAGCAGCGGCGGCAGCAGCCACCTGTTGGAGCGCTCGTCCATGGCGGGGCGCGGGGGCTCAGGCGCTGCCGGCATCCCGCAGCCCAGGGGCGCCCGGCTCCCTCCCCGACGGCATCGTCCTGCCGGGCGGCCCCAAAGCGCTCCGCTCAGCACAGCGCGCCGCGCCGCGCCCCGCCCGAGGCGGCCATCCCGCGGAGCTGCCCGCGGAGGGGGCGAAGGCGCCGAGCGGGGCGGGGCGGGGCGGGACGGGACGGGATGCGATGGGATGGAATGGAACAGGATGGGATGCACTGCCCAGCGGCGGCTCCCGCAGCCGGTCCCGATCCCGGCCCCGCTCCCGCTCCCGCTCCGCCCGCAACTCTCCAGCCCCGGCACACCGCCCGGCTCCCGGCGGCGCGCGCCCCGCCCCGCCCCGCCCCCGCCCGCCGACCAATCGCGGCGCAGCCGGCCGCCAGAGCGGCCAATGGGCGGGCGCAGCACGCCGGCCCCGCAGCCAATGAGCGCGGGCGGCCAGAGCAGCGGGGGCGGGGGGAGTCGCTCCGCGCGCCCCTCCAGGTAGCGGCCCGGGCGCGCGCGGCGGGGCAGCCAATGGGGTGCCGGGGGCGGGGCGGTCGGCAGCCAATGAGAGGGCGCGAGGGCGCCTCCAGGTGAGCGGCACTGCGGGGCGGGCTCCGCCAGGTGAGCGGCGCTGCCAGGTGAGCGGCGCTGCCAGGTGAGCGGCGCTGCCAGGTGAGCGGCTCTGCCAGGTGAGCGGCACTGCGGGGCGGCCTCCGCCAGGTGAGCGGCACTGCCAGGTGAGCGGCACTGCCAGGTGAGCGGCGCTGAGAGGGCGGCTCCGCATCCCGCCGGCCTCGCTTGGCCAAGCGGCTCCTGCACCGCCTGCAGCCCCGCCCGTGCAGTCCCCAGGGCTCAGTACGAGCAGGCCGGGCCATCCCGCAGGCTGACGAGCTAACTCATTAATTGCGGGCTGCAACTGCTCCGCGGTGCTTCTGGTTGTGGCGATCCTCAGAGCGCGAAGTCACAAGTGCTGAACTGGCTCTGCGGAAAACTTTTGTCTTCTCGAGGCACTGACATCGGTTCCCCGGCTCTATCGAATATTCTCTTTTGAATAATAGCTGCTCTACTGAAATTTCCAAAGTTCATTTTTCAGTCCCTTTCGCATATTTACAACAATCCACAGCCTGAAACTGAGTTGCTTTCCCTATTGGAAATTACTTTTAATAGGCATTCAACTCTTTAGGTCTCAGGTGCCACTTAGCTGAATTTTGCCAAAAACCAACCCACTGTTTTGCCTGCAATGACTTCTCATAATTTTAAAAGTCTGTTACAACCACTTCATATCCAAAAACAAGACTCGTACGGCTCCTGGATTATAATATATTAATATGCAAAGGATTTTGTGTTAGAACTGATTGCACATCTCGGTTATTTAATTACAGAATGCCTTATTTACTGAGGGATTAATTAAATATCTGACAGTGCTAAAGCAACTTTCTTGCTCAACTCTAAAGACAACTTCACCTCTGGAAGGCTGATAACAGAAGAGCAGTGCCTTCCCATGGGACCATTTAACTTTAGAACTTCTAAAAATAGACTAACGTATTTAAGCTGAAGATTTTTATATGGAAAGCAAGAATACTTGGACTCAGACTAGAGTATCTGCACCCATTAAAGCTTTCCAGAAATAAAAGAAATTACCAGAAAATGATCTAAAATTGTACATGTTGCAAGGTGTCCCCAAGAACAACACCTTACACCACCCAGCTTCAAACAAGCAAACATACCGCACATGCACACACAGTTCCAGTGCCCCACAACAGCGTTAAAATATTACACCAGTAAAAGTCTGAGATTGGCATACTTTTGGGTCTTGCAAAAACATGGAAAGCGATGATGCACTTCTATTTTCTGTGAAATTTTGTAAGAAGAACGCCACAGATTACCTGGTAAAATTCGCATTTGTACAGCCACATACCACAGTACTGGAACTCTAGTCCCTTCATCCTTTGGAAGAAGAATGCAGAGTCTGGTGTCAAACAGACCTCTTCAGTCTTCTTCCTCAAATAACGAGAGGTGTACACCCACTGACTCTTGCCCAAGTATGAAACAGCAATTTTGCCTTAGAAAAGCACCATGTTCTCTGCCAGCACGCGCAGCAGAGCACCCATCTTCTCTCTAGGGAGACCAGACTCTTCTCTGCTTTGACCACCACCATGTTCACTTGCTTTCTGACTGCCTGTGCCTCCCAAGTGTGGACTTAATGAGGTTGCCTCTTAACTTCTCTCTTTCACTATATGACAGGAAGCCTGTTTCAGAGAAATGTAAATATTTATACATGTAAGATACAGAAGCATTTTGTTCTCACCTCAGCCTATTCATTACGTAACAAGCAATATAGGTAAATTCATATTTGAAATAAAATACTGCTAAAAGATTTATATTGAATTATCTCTCATGATGCTCTTCGTAAGATACAGACATGCTATTATAATTTAAGATTTTCACATTAAATAATGAATGATGACACTGTACCTTCATATTCATGAAAAGGAGTTCAAAGCTAAAGTTGCTAAACAGAGAAATACTGAATTTCAGGTTTGTTTGGTTTTTTTTAATTTAAACTTACTCAAGACAGTTACTGATTCATGAAGACTGGCAAAAAATGTAATGGAAATTATGTACAAGAGAAGTAAAAATATTTAAAATGGGGTTTAGATGAAAAGCTTGACTTTTAAAAAGCTCTCCTTTTTCTGAAACTAGCTAAAAAGTACTTGCTGTGCCACATGAATCAATGTGTTTATGCAGCTTTCAAAGACAGACTTTTACTTATGAATTTTAATATCCTTAATGACAGTCTGTGGACCATACTTTATGCAGAGCCACAACTCACAGAACACCCAGTCACCACCCAGGTCTTCCCAACTGCACACAGGATGCGCAGTTACACCCCAAATTATACTGAAGGTGGCCCTAGTTTGAATAGCAGCTGGGGGGTCTCCAAAGTGAACCTGGGTCTCCTCATATTCATCCAAGACTAAGTATCCCTGCACAGAGAATGTAGTGTCTTCATTTGGTAGTAGTTTATGTTTTCTTTATAGAGGCCCCATTGTACTAAGTTTTAATAAAATGATTTAGCTTCTTTAGAAGTCTATGGCTGTAACTCCTTAGCGTCAATGAAACAATGATACAGGGCATTTTAAAAACAGTCATGTTTCCATCGTTTTAATGGGAACACAACTGGGTTCAAAATGTACCCCTTAGAATTGCAAACACTGTTCAATACCAACATTTTCCCTTTCAAATATCACTCATCTCTAAACCTGCAATGAGATTTTAACTACAGGGAAAATACAAAGTCAGTTACAAGCTAGTTTTGAGATACTCTTATAAAATGAATGTAGTTTCTGTAGATTTTCTGTGGATTTGGAGAGAGACTTTTTACAAAAGCATTTAAGGGCAGGATAAGGGGGAATGGCTTCAAACTGAAAGAAAGGAGGTTTAGATCAGATATGAGGAAGAAATTCTTTACTGTGATATTGGTTAGGCACTGGAACAAGTTGTCCAGGTGAGTTGTGGATGCCCCATCCTTCTAAGTGTTCCAGGCCAGGTTGGATTGCTCTGAGCAACCTGGTCTAGTGAAAGGTGTCTCTGCCCGTGGCAGAGAACTAGATGTTCCAATGAGAACTAGATATGTCCATGGCATTGGAACTAGATGATCTTTAAGGTCCCTTCCAACCCAGGCCATCCTATGATTCTATTATTTAAAAATAAAACAATTACATGTAAGACTTGAGATCCTTTTATTTCTAACATAATAGTTCTCCAAGTTCCTACGCTGTCAGCAGATATCTCAGAGTTCACCAAGCATTACAACAAAATAATCCTTAAATGACCTATTCCTCTTGACAATTCAGGCAGAATACCTTCACCTGTTAAAATTTATATGCCAGCTCTACTGTCATTTCTACCAGCGATGTGCTGACAAGTAAAAACATGCACAGAAAATTGTTTTATAATTCCAACACAATATGTCCCTTCTCCCTGTCAATTTCTAGGTAACACTCAACACATTTTCCAAGTTGCTAAAAATAAAAATGTCATACTTTCGATTTATTTTAAAGGACAATACAGTATTTGCTAATCTGATGCAATGGGCATGTGAAACAGTGTCAGTGACAACATCAAGGTTTGTACAAAATGCATGAGTAAGCAAACGAAATTATGAAGCAAAGGTACAAAAGCATGATTTCATTTAGCAATTACCTGTCTGACAAGGTTAACATCTAATAGATCTGTTAATGTAAAATTAAAGTGACACCTACCTCATGCTGCTTTCTTTAAATTATTTATCACTGCTTGACCTGAGCTGTTTCAACGCTTGTAGCCATTTGAGATTTCCAATAAGCCAATTTTTCATTGTGCAGAAAGTCCCAGGTGTTTCCCTTGTCATGAGGATACAAATTGTTAAATTATTAAATGTACACTAACTTCAGTCACCTCTCTGAGCTTAATTTGTTTCAGTGTTTAGAGTATAAACCTCCCTTATTTTTGTCAGATTAAATTTTATTATGTGCACTTACCAAACCTTCGTTTCAATGGCACATTGAGTGCCATATTCCTCCTTTTAAAACAATTTATGCATCATACTGCCACCAGTCCTTCTTGTAAAGTTGCAATTCATCATGAGGCTTGTTACTTTCCACTTTTCCTGCTTGCCATTCTTTTTCTGGATGTAATAATTTTATTAAACCTAAGACCACCTTTCATTTCCTTTAATCAGAATGCAGCCACTGTAGAAAAAACATTGTCAGCCAATTTCTCATATGCCCCAGTCTTCTGCATGCAGCACCACATTGCTGCCTGTTTTTCTTATGAGATAAAGAATCAGCTATATTCTGCTTTGAATAGTCATAATTCTACCTGCATAAGACACTAACCTTGGACAACTGGAACATCACAAATAGCTTCCAACATTCGAGTATTCTTGTTTGTTTGTTTGCTTTCGTTTACAACTATATAACTTCTCCTAGAAATAATACAGTACCTTTCAATACCTTTCTTTAAGTTACAGTTCTTGGGAATTAGTTTACCAAAAAAGGAACATATCTGGAAATGCTGAGGTGGATTATTTTAGATCCATGCTGAAACAAGATATTTAAAGGCAAATCTTCTTTCTATCATGTAAACTTGGCCATCTTTTGCTCTTGCACCAGGGATCATTCCTAGGCTTTGCAACATGGGCATCTAGCAGAATAAAGAATGACAAATATTCTAACCATGTCTGTCTATGTGCCAACTAGCACTCTCCCAAACAGCTCCTGGATATAATTTAGGAGTCAAATCATTCTAGAAATCATTTCCAACCAGCACTCAGTGACCAAGATTACAGCTTCAGTGTAGGTCAGACCATGTCATACTACTTGTCCTCAGTACCCAAGATAGTTCCTGGACATGTTTAGTTTACTAATGTAGACAACACTGCTAGAGAACAATGTAGAGAACACTGCTGAGCATTTGTAGGTTTCAATTTATGTAAGAAAAATTTGTATTTTGTCTCTTGCTTTTTGTATTGTTGTTGCCTAAAATGGAGAAAATATTAGACAATATTAGACAATATTAGAGAGCAGTTCTTCAATGAAACTGCTTTGAGGTGTCACAATACATAAGTGCACATACCCGCATAGAATTCTCACAATTTTATAGCTTTAACTAATTACTGTACCTAGGGGGTACGTCCAACCCAAAAACCATTTGTCCTTGGTACCACCCTCAGAACTGTCCCATTGGAACAAGGGACGCCCAAGGATCCTGGGCGTCCTATCTTGTTTTTTAACTATAATGTATCTTATTCTGGTCCAGGTGCATGTGTTCCAAACAAGATGTTCTGGCTAAAATTGCTTTTCTCGAAAAGACTGTTAAAGAAAATTTCAAGAATGTGGCACAAACTGTGAGAAAGAGGTTTAGAAACTGTTAACTGCTACCTTAAGAGTGAGAAACCATATAGCTATATTAAAATCTGCAAATATATTAAAAATCTTAAGGCATCACTGTGGCATAACCAAGCTACATTACAAAACTCAGGTTGAAGTTACAATGGGTTAGCAAAGAAAATCTCTGACATATAGGGCTGCATATGGGCTTACTGGAGTCCACTGCCTAGAGAATGGGGTGGCATGTGGGGAGCCTTGCTCATATCCAGTTATAATCAGAACTGTAGCAAGAACAATGTGAGGCATGACCAGTGCCCGCAAATAAGCCAAAAAAGCCTCTGGCTGCTGTTGCCATTTAAAAGATGTGTGCAGCTTCACGATATGGCCAGATAGATTTGGTGAGTGGGAAGACACTTTTAGTGAAGTTAGAAATATTCCAGTTATTATAAGATGCAATATCAAGTGACTGGCAGCAAAAAAGAGATAAAGCATAAAGTCTGAAATGCATGGTGAGTTTTTTTGTAATCCCTAAACATCGGGTGTTTGTGTATGCTCTCTACAAACAGAATCTGCAACATGAAGACAGCCTGAGGGAAGCATTTCACAGGACACAGCCAATTGCTCTCTCATTTCTGCTCTGCGTAAAGAACTTAGATGTACTTACACACATTCCTTCCAGCCCTCAGTTTCCTGAATTCTGCAAAATTTACAATGCAAATTCTAGAGTGTAAAGAAGCTTTTGTGAACTTATTACAGATCAAAAGCCATGTCACCTGCACCACATTCACATTTATTTTTTCACATCTGGATACAAGTAGAGATGCTTCAGAATCAGTCACTGAAAGCCATGTGAAGGATATTGCTACAGCATTTTCATATGGTATTTTGGTTTTCCTAGTAAAGAACAGTCTAACAGCATGTGATAAACTCCATTGTTTAAAGGTTAAGGCGTCAAAGTCAATGCTCAAGTTCCCATATTGCAGCTTCCTCCCAGGAACTGATTCTGATCAGGGAGATCAATGCACAGAGAGATCTGGCTCCTCTGAAATTGGTATATGCTTCCTTCTGTCTAGCAAAAGGTAACAAATATCCCTATCAGTATTCCCACCAAGACCCCAGAACTTCTCATACAGCAACGTATAGGAATTGCAAGACTGTGTAACACTGCCACCTGGTGATAAGCATCACAGAAGTATTTTTCTTATGTCTAGCATCACACAAAAATATTTTGCTTCCTTTCATAAGCTGCAAGTCCCCATCAAACATAACTTATCTCACTATCACTTTATCTCGGGCACCTCTTCCTGTGTTTAGAGGTCAAATTACTAAGATTTTCCAAATTGTGCTGGTCATATCTTGTCTTTTGCTTCAGAACAGACTATCAGATGTGCCATGGGTAGTCTATCTTGATCCAAATCCTCATCACAACTTTTTATGAAGTTTAAAAACTTTAGTGTCTACTGAGAAAAAAAACATGAAGAAATATTAGAAATTATCCACTAGGCCTTCTAGGCTTCTTTCCTCTTTTCTTTTTTTTTTTCCTAATCTTTTCAGTCTTTAGGATGTGATGTAAAAATAAAAATTTAATAAATAAACACACACACATACAAAAAGGGGAAAAAAAGGCAAAAAGAAAAAGCCCAAATAGCAACAACAAAAAAACTTAGAAGTTTCCCTCTCCGAGACAGAAAAAAAATTATTTCTGTAGTATATTATCTCAGATTCTTTCATCTGATCTCTGTGGGATACAGGTGAAAAATGAAGAAAAAATATTGCAAGTGGTAGATCAGGCTCCAATTCTAGCAGCCCTATCTGGCTTTCACAGCTGTTTGCAAGTCTGAACCTTTCTTTTATAACTGACCTCCAACTCTGTACTGAAAATCACAGCAAGTTGAGAACTGTTATTGCTTTCTGGGTTGCCACTATTTCTTACTAGACCTTTCTTGGATTCATTTCAACAAGCCAGCCTGGATACTTTGAATTTAAGATGTGCACATTTCTATGTGTTGCTATGGGAGTTTTTAGAGAAATTCAGTCCTCTTCTTTGGGGATTTTTCTTAACTCCTTCTTATTGACCTAACATTTCTAAGCACCTGAAAACACATAATCAGTGGTTCTTCCCTAATATATAGCCATACAAAGATTGAATGTTGCTTTTTGTGTATTCAAAGTAAAGTAGTATTTATTCTTTCAAGTAACATACCAAGATGAGTCAAATACTGGTCCCGTCATCAGTTAAAATTCAGCTGGACTTCTGCAAAATGCTAAGAGGATTTCAAGTTGCAGGGATGTAAGGAATTTTATAGCTAGGGCTGCAGTAGAATTATTCCCGTTATCTCAAATCTGGCCAATGTACACAAGTCACAGTGCAGAAAAGTCACTGGTACTGTAGTTAACGTACGCAGCATGTAGTAGGAGTACATGTTAGATACTAATACTCAGTTTGAAGTCTTGGTTTGAGACATCCATCTCCAGCGCTACTTTATCTTACGACCTTGGGATTAAAGGAACTGTAATTACCATGACAACTGGGAATTTAAACCACTAATGGCAAACTGTGGCAGCAAACCTCAAGATACAAATAGTTCCCCCAACCCTCAGCTGAAGGAAGGATCTGTTGGCCTTGTAGTCTGTCTGTGACAGATCAGTGACTAGGAAAGAAATATGAGAAGGAAGAAAAATTGTTCAACACTGTGACAGGTTTCAGATGAATAAACCCGTAAATTCAGATGGAGAGTTGAAGTGAAGATTGCTTGAGTGTTTGTTCAGATTAAGAATTGGTAAAAGATAAGGGAATAATTCTCTGGCTGGCAGAAAAAGGACATCAAAATACAGATTGGCCAAAGCAGCTTGTTTGACCAACGGGTCTAAGGGCACCTGAAGTTAAAGTGTTTAGTGAGGAGAGGCATGTATGTACAAAACACCAACACTGTATGTCACCTTGTGGCAAAGAAAAGCTGAAATAGAATAAGAATTGCAGTGCTAAGAGAAGACAGAGATGGTTCACAGCAGTGTAGTCACACCGTGGCTTGCAGACCACTGATGGTAAGTGAAATATCAGAATGGGATCTGTAAGACAATTAGCAGCCCTGCACACTCAGCCGCAGTTATGTGCAAGCGTAACTGGGAATTAACGAGCATGAAAAATTTGAATTTATGTTTATGACTATAACATAAAAATTCATATGCTGTAAATGTATTTTATTTAAATACAGATGTTTTTAGAATAATTATCATAATCTCTCTTAGTTGCTAAGAAATAGTAGGATATAAGTTGTCCAGACATTTTATAGTTGTGTTCCTTTAATAAAGTGTTTGAGAACCCCAAGTTTACAGCCAAACTGTGGGGAAAATAGGAGCTTACACTTTCTTCCAGAAAGAAGACTCTCAGAAAGACTCTTTTGGAAAAGTTTGCTGGGGCTTTCAGCAGGAAGGATCTCACTTATCATCCTTAGTATCAGAGTAGACCTATCATTTAACCTTAATCCTTTCAAAAGACCTGAGTTTATCAGCCTAATATAATATGGTAAGTTGTTTATGATAACTGTCAATTACCAAAATTATAGTATGGACGGCATTTTAACAAATGTGAATAACCAGTACTGGCAGTGTATTTCTGATTTAACTTCATTTAATCTAGGAAACCACCATCAAAGAATAACAGAGAACTAAAATAAAGCCAAGGTTTCCAGACAGAAACTTATCATTATTACAAACTAATAGATAAACACAATTTTTCCTTTGTTTGAGATATTAATTCTGTGTAATTACCATATATATATATACACTGTATATATACACTATGTATATATATATTACACACCTGTGTGTAATCTTAGAATTTAGACAAATATCTGTCTAAATGCTTGACCATTTTATTTTAGCAACAAAGATATTCAAAAGAGGATGCACCATGATAGCATGCACAAAGTATTAATCCTTTTGCCTTCTTTTTTTCCTTTCTTTCTGTGTATTGGGTGTCCTACAGTCTGGAATTGTACATTTCTGCTTCAGCAGCACTAGGGAGGGGTGAAAAAGCCCATCCCACCACTCTTGCCTCATCACTGCAGTAAGCCTGCTGGGCTGGGAGTCCCTCTTCGAGCAGAAGGATACAGGAGATAGCCTTAGCAGAAGCTAGCTCTTGAGGGGTTAAACGATTTGCTTCTCTTTAATAACCCTTCATTTTTCCCCTCAAAGTTTATCTACATTAAAATATTCTAAATGTAGTGTGTTTCTGTAAGTCTAATTATATGCGGCATGTGAAAACATATTCGATAATCACATTGCTAATTATGTGCAATCACTTCAACACACAGGTGCACAGCTCCAGAAATATGCATATTTGAATCTCTTCATATATAGATACAAACCACAAGTTTGCAGTTACTTAAGTGTTCAGTGATCCCTTATTTCCCTGAGACTGTACTTCCTTTGATTTTTGCGTGGTTAGGGCCATTGGAAACAAAGAAACTTGTTGGGCTATTACAAACCTGGATTTTAATTTATATGTGTATGTTCCAGTGCTAAAAAACTGTAATTCCTGACTTTTCTATGGTATATGAACATTTTAAAGCACACATTTTATTATGTCTTGATGGATACAGCATGCTGACTTCGAAGATAATGAGAATCATAATTTTTTTATTTTCTTTTGGAAGCTTTAATTCTCACAGAATTCCTTTAGTATATATTTGCCTGGAATATCATGTATATGTGCACATGAATGTGTCTTTTCCAGACTGGATTAAACTTAAGGGACCTTCTTAATGGTTTGATAACAGAAGGTCATAAAAGACTTGAGCAATCAATTCATTTTCATTATACTTGTAAGAGCTTGTGGCTGTATTTTTTGCTTTTTTCACTTATGTACAACTGTAATTTTCTACATTGATTTTTAAATCTGTATTCACAAAATGGATTGTAATTAGCTTTTTGTATAAATCATCAAAATTGGAAATTTTATATACTCAGATTAACTGAAAAGGACATAAAATATTAATATGCATAATTCAAAAGTAATACTTCTATGTTCCCTCTAAAGATATTCAGCATAAATTACTGGAAGGAATAGCTTTAGATTACTTGTCCATAAGTATTCTTTTTCACATTTGAGGAGTGAGCTGAAATGACTCCTGATAGGTGAGAAACCTATCTAGTAGCTTGCTTCTAAAATTACCAAAAGGAGAGACATAGAAAGGACAGAGCAAAATCTGAAATGCATTGGAAGTTATTCCACTGGAAACAGATCCATTGTATTTCACACAATAAAACAGCATGGCTTGTTCTGTTTCACTTTAGCTACACAAATCTTTAATTAAAACAAATTACACTTAAGAGTCACAGAATAGTTGTTTAGGAAATTATGTATGCCAGCCACCATAACAGCGTTCCACTAGGTTTTTGCTGAATCAGTAAGCCAAAAAGAGACTTTTCTATAAAATCCTTTTTATAAATAGTGCTACAGCTCAAGCTAGGTGTCTCCAAAGAGGGATCCTGAACAAAGAAATCACTGGGCAATTACACCCTTACAATCTAAGTTCCCCACTCCATTACTTGTATCCCCACAACTGATTGCACCAGTAGTAATATTAGGCTCCCAATGAACAAAACCTGAAACACAGAGAATTCCACCTGAATATGAGGAAGAACTTTACTTTGAGACTGCCAGATCACCAGAATTAGCTGCCCAGAGAGATTGTAGAATCTGCTTGTCTGGAGGTACTGAAAACCCACCCAGACATGATCCTGTGCAACGTGCCCTAGGTGAAGCTGCTTTAGCAGGGGTTTGAACTGCATGATCTCCATAGATCCCTTCCAGCTCCACCATTCTGTGATTCTGTGACCCTCACTGGGGTCTTCCTGTTCTTCACGGGGTCCCTTTACCCCCTCTAGGCAGGCCATTTCTCTTCTTGTCTCTAAGGTTGCAGCTTCTATGATTGTACTTTCATTATGTTTTGAACTGGCTCTGAGGCCTTCTTTTACTTGACGACGTAAAAGTTCAACATATGTCAGTCAAAGTTCACAGCTTGCATCTTACAACTTCAGCAAATTAATCTACTAAGCAAATTATGCTAAGCAAGTTCTATATAAGTAGCATACCAAATCACACAGTGTAGTTTAGGTTGGACGAGTGCACTGGAGGGCTTCTTGTTCTACTTGTGCATAAAGCAGGACCAGCTTCAAAGTCAACTCAGGTTGCTCAGTGTCTTGTACAGTCAGGTCACAGCATCATAAAATAGAGGGCGTAAGCCTAAATGTCAAGACTCCCTGAAATTAGAACGACACAAAGCAGAGGGACTTGGAAAGTCATTTTCCTTTGGTGAAACACTGGAACAGGTTAGACAGAGAGGTGGTGCAAGCCCCATCCCTGGAAACATTCAAGGTTTTTTTGGATGGGGATCTGAGCAACCTGATCTACTGGAAAGTGTCCCTGCCCATGGCAGGGAGGATTGGACCAGATGATCTTTGGTGGTCCCTTCCAACCCAAATTACTCTATGATTCTATGATCCTTTTAAGAAGTGTGTTACAGTTTTCAGTTCTGCATTAGAGGTGCCCTAGCAAGACACTCAGTGGGAAGTGAGAAATAAACACAAGATTTCTTCTGCTGGCTCTTCAGTCACACACAGCCTTCAAGCCAGCTGGTCCTGGCACCGTGGCTTCTGATGTGACCCAAATGCTGCTCCACACAGAGCCAGATACAGGGGGTTACTGTAGGAGTTGCCTCTTCAGGAGCTTGTGCTTCCTTGCAAGGCAGTGGCTTCTCAGTCCTGCCAAGTCTGTAATTCAGCCTGAGCCAGGAGTTGCTATGTCAAACAGCCCTACCTCCCAGCATATGCCATCACTGGAAAACCCTGGGTGCAGTCTGCATCCTGAACAGGTGAAAATACAATTGCAAATCTGAACCAGTTTAAAAAGGATAGAAGAGTTTCTTCAAAGAAAAACTGCACTTGGCTTTAAGGAGACAGTCTGGAGTTCTCACTTCTGTCAAAAATTACTCGGTAGAGTGTACATTCAGGACTTACTGGCTAATTTTCCAACTTATATTTTCTAAGGCATTCTGGAAAAGATTCAGAACTCAGCTCACTGATCTGACTAAAAAGTAAAAATCACTGATATACTTCATTGTTCAGGTATTTTATATTTTCCACCTTGCAGGTAGCAATAGCACCTTCTGATTCCTACATGACAGGACTGCAAGTCAAATCCTACTGCCCCGTTCTGGGAAATACTATATTTCCTCAGTGAATATACCTGTACCTTCACACTGAAGTATTTTTTGATGCTGTTAGACCACTATGTGGACAGTATTGTCCTGTGGCACTTAATTGCACATACTAGCTTATGAATTAATGTAAAAATACTCAGCCTTGTACTTGTTTATAAATTTTCTATCTCCTGAAGTTATAATCTCCCAAACATTTGCATATGACAAACCTTGTCTAAAATACAAGTATGAGGGTTTTACTTGAATCACCAACACTGGTGATTTGATAGCCTTATTGTACCTTTTAGGCTATTTTTTTTCCTGTATTCCTCTGACTGAGCAGCACAGATTGATTCAGAAGTTACAATTAGGGAAATAAAGAAAAGTGTTCTTTTTTTTCAACACCTGAAAACCTCATGGCTTGCTGTGAGTGCACACCAGTTAACAACCAGGATTGTTAGTTGGCATCGGAAGTGCCAAGTCATGTTACATGATGAGCTTGATCCAGTAATCATAAACTAAGATTTAGCATAGGCACACTCAGAAATACCTGAAATGTTAAAGCCCTATTTTCATCTGCTGGTGCAGCTAGTTTCTCAGATATGGCATGGTAAGAGCCAGTACAATCCAGAAATTAATACAACCACACTGTCTTGTTGGCACAGCAGGGCAGTGACATTGCGTATGAACTTGACCTGGTGTATCCAAATGAAGCTGCATTCCCCATTCTGGCCACATTTTACTCCTCTATACAGTACAGATAGGTCAAGAATTTCATAGGAAGTTTGTTGATCTTCCCCAAGAAGCATATTCTTTTAGATTTCTGACATGGGTTATTTTAAATAAGAGGCTGTAATTCCTGTGTTTGTTATAAATAGAAAAATGTTGCTTCAGTTTCCTTTATTTTCTTTTTTTTCAGTAAATTTGGAAAGAGAAGCATCCTGGGAGCAGGTCATTTACTGTCACTGCAGTACTGTATGTGTAGGCATAGCAAAGCAGCATAAATTCTGATTTCTAGAAAGTTACCACAGCAGGTTTTGTGAGCTTTTGAAACCAAGCTTATGTTACTTTTTGCATCTTTCTTTCACTGGCTCATCCCTGTAAATCAAAAGGAAAAGTTAACGGACCATGAGATATTTTTTGCGTTGTTTATTCCATAATACCTCTATACTGAGATATGCTAATCAAATAATCATGTCTGGTCTTTAATGGAATGGAGAAAAAGTGATGCAGTATGGCATCCTTAATCTCTTCAGGGAAACAGCTCAAACGCCTGTCATAGCACTGACATTGACAGGTTCTGAAGAGGCTGACCTCCAATCTCACAGAAAGATAAAGGGGTGCTAATAGTTACTGCTCAGGAGGCTGTCAATTAATAACAGGTAACAGGTATATCTTTTGGCTAGTATTTGACATTTATATTACCTCCAAGTTAGGGAGAAAGGGAGCCTTTCACCTCAAAAATGGATTACAATCTGTTAAAAAAAAAAATAAAGTTTTATTTCCAGCTAACTGAATATGCTGATGAAGCTCAACTTATTTTCACTTATTGCTAATATTTCTATTAAATAGACATAGTTCACTATGACTTATACTATAAAACATTTGCATTTTACCAAGAAGCATTCATTAATCACTCCCTCTATTCACACTGAAACCGCTATGATAATCAATTCCTATTTGCACAGCTGTGATATGAATAATTTTTAAATTTTGCTGCAATTGTTTTTCTGTTCTGCTGAAAAATGGTTTCACAGTACTTGGGTTTTTTTCACATATATACATGTATATATATGGAATGTATGTACAAGAATGGCCAAGTATTATTTGGAATACTTAATTACAGAAAATTCTGCTGTAGAAATGAAGATTGTCTGCTCTCTTCTAGGTCTGCACACTGCTTAACAGATTAAAATCTGCCTTTGTCAAATATACAGAAACAGATTTTTTTTAAAGTGTGAATTGGCTCTTTGTGGCTAGAATGTAGCTAAGGTATCACAGCAAAGGGAAAATGGATAAATATGCAAAAGCTTTTATAAGGAATGCAATGTTCTGTTACAACACTGTATTTCTTTCTGAGGAGCAATCCAAACTGCATCTTAAGCAATGGTTAAGGTTGCCCAGAAAGGTTGTGCAGGTGCCAGTCTTGGATTTTTTATGAAGACTTGACTGGACCTCAGAGCTGACCCTGCTCTGAGCAGGAGGCTGGACTGGAGACTGCCTGAGGTCCCTTCCAACTTCATTTTGCCTATCTATGATCATAAATTTTAGGCATCTAATAAAACAATAACTCTAAATGTGTGTGAGAGAGAGAACTCAGCAGAGAGATTCTTTCTGTTTAACAGAGTTCTCTGAACTTAAGCAGAAAGGATTTTTTCTCAAGAGAACTACTGGACTAGCTGTTTTCTGTAGTTCACCACTGACTAATGATCTGATCTTCGATTCAGAGCTACTACTTTATCTTACCACTGAATTCAAAGTTGTATTTCCATAGCCATTGCCAACAGATTTGATTTATCTTCATGCATGGCAAATTATAAATTGTCACACCTCAAGATGAAACAAGTGCAAGCTATTAGGAGTTCATATTTAAGCAACAGTAGCAGCCTCTTCAATATCAATATAAAACAAAATGTAACAGAGCAACTTTATATAGAAAAGCAATTGATAGATTAGGGTAAGGTAGGGGCATCCATCATCACATTGTATTGCATGGAGTTATGAATGCATGGTAAATGTATATACACATGGTGAACGTGCTTAGTACATTTCATCTTTTGGCTGAAGAAAAAACAAAAAAGCAACTTGTCAGTAAGTCCTTTAACTACAGAAGGATTGATGAGATTGGGATATTTTTTGGTATGTGGTCAATAAAAACCAGCTATGGCCTATTCTGTGCAGAACAAGCGTTAGCATGAGTTTCTACTGAGTCTATCAAATGCCTTCTGAAGTTTGCTAGGGAGTGGTGAAAGTGTGTTTTATCAATTCATTGCATGTGTTTTTACTTTCTATGGATGTAAGAGTTTGGCCACATGCATGAATTATTAGCATAGAAACACAAAGAACCCAAATTTACTTATCTATACAGTACTCTGGCCATGCCATCTCTGTTAGCAGCAGCAGCAGCTTCTGAACTGTCAATATGTAACAAAAAAAGCTGCTTAGAGAGTTTATCACAACCTTTCTCCATATAAAAGATGCTCAATTTTGTTATTTCTAATGGTCTTACTTAGGAATCAAGATAAATACTCATGTGGTTTTATTTCTGCAGAGGTGTACGAAGGCTGCGCTGCCAGTTTTAGGTAAGGTTTACTTAAATCAACCTATTTACATTCAAGCTGGCATCACTGATGTGCCACAGTGGTACCTGGAAATTATCTGAGGTCTTAGCACAAACTTGTGACAAAAAGTCCAAAAAAGATCAAGCACAACGGTCTAAGACTGAATTTACATATGAATGACCCTCGGGGATGTATTTTTCATACTTTCACATAATAAACACCCAGAAGTATGTTAAATACAGGCATTTTGCTAGGGCAGAGTTGCTATACCATAGTTTGAGGTGAGAACCAGCAAACCAAACTATGCAATCCATAGCCTGCTCCCTCAAGTTGTGCCCTCACTGTCTCCTACCATCCACACCAGCAGCTTTAAGCAGTCAGGAGATGACTGTGTGCAAAACCAATTAAAGTGTATTCAGCAGCAAGGTGTTCCAGGTTTCAGCTTTGAGTTTCATGACTCATGATTTTGGAAAAGGCAATACCCCTTATTTTTAATACAGTTGGAGGAGTCTTCCTCCAATAAATGACTACCAGAGCTGCTCTGTATTCATCACCCCACAGCACAGGTCCAGAAGCACCAGTCTCTTTTAGCTCTGCTATACAAAAACTGAGGAAGCACAACTGCTTTGTGGAGGACATGGAATTAGCTACCAAGATTTCAAGCACAGATAAAGAAACTGGAAACCATAAGCCTGAAAACCGTAAGGTAAGTAGCAGGTATAGGCATGGTTCATGTTGAGGGAAAACACATGTAGGTAGGAAACAGAACATGTCTCAAAATAGTCTGTTTGTGAAACTTTGAGGGGGCAAAGTCCTTTGAGGGGACTTCCCCCTCAGAGGAACAACTATATGGTGAATATACGTATCATGTATGAGCTGCTTGCACTTGCTAAGATTATTGCTACCATTTTTGCACCATCTGGAGTTCAGTTGTGGGCTCCTCAGTACAAGACAGACAAGGAGGTACCAGAGAGGGCCCAACGGAGGGCCACTAAGAGCATTAGGGGTCTGGAACATCTCTCTTATGAGATGTCCCTGAAAGCTGGACATGTTTAGGTCAGAGAACACTGAGGGGGAATCTCCTAAATGCATATAAATCCCTCTCAGGCAGGTGCCAAGACAATACTGCCAGAGTTTTCAGGGGTACCCAGCGACAGGACAAGGAACAGTGGCCATAAACTAAGCCATAAGTTCCACCTCCAGGTGAGGAACTTTACACTGAGGAACTTTACACTGAGGGTGGCAGAGCACTGGAACAGGCCGTCCAGGGAGGGGGTGGATCCTGCCTCTCTGATGAGATTTAAAACCCATTTGGATGCATTCCAGGCTAACTTTCCCTAGAGGGGCCCTGCCTTTGGTGGGGGCTGGACTGGATGATTTGCAGAGGCCCGTTCAATTTTGTAATTCCGTGATTTTTTTCAGGCTGGTGAAGGCCGAGCGAGAGCGGCCCTTTGGGACCCGGCCCGGGCAGCGGCGCCGGGAGGTTCGGGGCGCGCCGGGGCAGCCACTTGGTGCTCCCTTCTCAGCCACCTGCAGCCCCCGCCGCCGAACCCCGCCGCGACCCAAGCCTCGGGGCAGCCTTGGCCAACACCACCCTCCCGTAACATAGCTCAGGAAACACGGGGAGGGCCGCGGGCCGGGGCCCCCACCGAGCACCGCCCCCAGCGCCGCGTGTCAGCGCGCCGGCCCGGCCCGCACCGCTATTTATCTGCCCTCGGCCGCTGATTGGCCTCGCGGCCGACCAATAGCCCGGCGGCGAGAGGGCGGTGCAGCCAATGGGAGGGTGGCACGGCGGCGTGGGCGGGGCTGCGGAGCGGGCGCAGCTCCCCATGGCGGGCCGGGCGCTGCCGGTGCCGCTGTCGGTGTGTGCCCTGCTCCTGTGTGCCCTGCTCCTGTGTGCCCGGCACAGCCCCGCCGCTGCTGCTGCCGCCCCGGCCTCCTCCGCACAGCCCGTGACCGCCCGCCTGGCGGCGAAGTGGCCGGCGACCCCGCTGCTGCTGGAGGCGAGGTGCGTGCAGCCTCCTCGCCCTGGTCCTGCTGTTCCCGCAGCCAGCGGGAGGGACGGGCCCCTTCCCCTTCCCCTCCGCCGAGCGGCCCCGCCGGCGGTCAGAGCGGGACTTGTCCCTCCGCAGGGAGGTGTGTTGAAGCCCCCTCACGGGAGAGGCTGGGCAGCTTTCACACGTTCGTTTGCTGGTTTTAAAGCGATTGTGAAGGTGTGAAGCTGGGGCAGTAAATCGTATTTTCTTAACAAAAGATATTGTTAACCTAGATAATAACTTCAGGGTGGAGAAGGGAAGGCTTCGGGGTGACCTAATTGTGGCCTTCCAGTACCTGAAGGGGGCCCAAAGGACAGAGGGAGAGGGACTCTCTGCGAGTGCACAGGACAAGGAGGAATGAACTCGAACTGAAAGAGACCATGTTTAGATTAGATACAAGGAAGAAATTCTTCGCTGTGAGGGTGGTGGGACACTGGCTGCTCAAGCAGTGTTGGATGCCCCATCCCTGTAAGTGTTCAAGGCCAGGTTGAAAGGGGCTCTGAGTAAGCTGGTCTGGTAGAAGGTGTTCCTGCCTGTGGCAGTGGGGCTGGGACTAGGTGATCTCTGAGCTTCCTTCCAGCTCAAACCTCTCTCTCGTTAACAATAGGAAGTGGAAAGTTTTCCACTTTTACATGCTTGTGGCTCCCCTGCCTATTTGGCTTAAATTTGTTTTGTTTTTGAACTTGCTTGCTGCTGTTTGGAGAACTCCCTTGAAAGGGAGAACTGCAAGCTTCTGTAATCAAAGGAGAGGCAAGCTTCCAAAGTAAAGATTAGAAAACAATTCACTCATGCTACCAAGTGGAAGTTTTTAGCTGACATAAGCAGTGGGGAAAAAAAATAACTAAGGAAAACCACAAAATTTAAAAGTGTTACTGGTAAGTTGTAGAATCACAGAATGGTTTGTGTTGGAAGGGACCTTTATTTAAAGATCATCTAGTTCCAACATCCTTGCCATGGGCAGGGACACCTTCCACTGGACCAGGTGGCTCAAAGCCCTCTCCAACCTGGCCTTGAAAACTTCCAGGGATGGGGCATCCACGACTTCTCTGGGCAACCTGTTCCAGTACCTCACTACACTCAACAGTAAATATCTTTTGCGTATCTAATCTAAATTTTACTTCCTTCAGTTTGGAAAAAAAAAAAAAAAGAGAATCATATTTGGAATAATGCAAACCTTGCCTTTTATACTTCGTAAGAATTAACCCATTACAGAGATTGGCAGTCTCCCACATGCATAGCAAAGTAGACATTGTCATTGATGAAAGCATGTAATTTAATGAAAAACTATAACCTATATATAACCTAACTATAACTGTATGTGTGTTCTTATTTGTATAATTAGCCACTGTTAAATAAAGTTTGTGTGCTGAATTGATTTTATTTATAACTGCGTATTGGAATACCTGTGGAAAAATAAAGTGAAAATTTTGGGGGTTTTCTGTATTAAGAGACTAGTCTGCATGTTTTACAGCTCTGATTGTTGAGTTTGGATGGTAGTACTTCATTCAAAATCTGTTAACCAAAATACAACTCTGTTCAGTGTTTTATGCTACAGAGATGTTAGAAAGTCATTGAACATGTAACACTTGTTTGCTGCTGGGAATTTATTATTTTAAACAACTGAAGGTTTTTACTATGGTACATCTTTGGACAAAGTCAACCTATGGACAACTCATTTTTATTTTTAAACAGTGAATTTATTGCAGAAGATGGTAACGAGAAATTTTGGCAGTTCTTGGAAACTGTACGGGAATTAACAGTTTATAAGAAAGGAGGTAAGTTAAACAGCATGCTAGTTTTTAATATATTATCTTGCACTGTATTTAACTTTGAGACATAGCACATTAACTAGTTCCTTGCAGGTTAAGCCTAACTCTTCCATTATTGCTTATTAGATAGTATTCTTTCAGAAAGTTGTAGTATATTTTCCCTGAGGGCAGTATTGCAGATGAGTTTAAAAACAAAAAAATAAAGACAGGATGGACTGAACTGCTCTTACAATATGGAACTGAAGTGTAAAGATTAAAGATATCTATCTGCTTATGTGACTCAGCAAGAGGTTATAGGGTCTTGGGACTTCATGTTTTCTGTAAGATGGATGCTTGTAGGGGAGGGAATCGCAAAATAACTAAAATAGGAATGCTAGCTAAAGGAAAAAATTAATTATCAGAAAAGGTTTCATACTTGTAGATGATATAGAGACTGTTTTCTAGCATCAATACTGCTGTTTTAGAATAAATTTTTGTCACTGACAAAATAGAATTAAAAACACCTTGCATGATTAGACAAATGAATATTAAGTTGTTAGAAATTTGGAGAGAAGAACAAAACATAAAATCCAGCAAAAAAAAGCATAAAAAGCTACCACAGAAGATACCTTGGAGAGCAGTTTACTAGAAAATTTTTCATGGTAATGAAAAATCAGGAAACCTACCAGGCTTTATCTCGTATTGATTGGTATTATATCCACTTGATAGGTCAACAGATGAACAAGATAAGGCTGTGTCATTTTGGTCTTTACTTCGGATTAGTACCACTCTTTAGGCATGAGTGTGAGGACTTACCACCACTGGAAGAGACTTCAGGGAAATTGGATGTTAAATCAATAGTCAAAAGCTAACAAACTGTAGAAAGATCATACAGAAAATGGCAGTGATAAACGAAGGTACATGAAAAATGCTGTATATGGGAGAGAACTTGAGAAACAATGTTTCAACAACTATGACTGACTGAATACAAGTTAAAAGTTTGTGATGTCCCTATTAAAATGTTACTTGAGTGCTCAGCAGTGCCTAAAGCAGCCAATAGACTTGAAAGATTACTAGGAAAGGAACAGGGACCCACATGTTAAACATGACTTTGCTATTTATTATTCCATGATGTGTTTTTGTGTTAAGTGTGATGTTGTACTTTACTGTCTCCCTGTATTTTCCTCTTCATTTCTTTAGAATGGAAAAAGTACAAGCGTAAGGTTTGCAAAGAACAGTGATTTTAGTTGTGGGATATAAACTGGGGGAGTAAAAAAACAACTACCCAAAAATTACTGTGAGATCAGAAGTATAAACAAAACCAGAGGGAATCACTAAGAACAGAAGGCCCAAATGGTGAATGCTGTTAAAAGCCATTCTGTATAAGGGTACTAGGACATGGAAAATGGAAGTATGTGCAGAATTTCACCTTAGGTCAGCTGGTAGTAGCATTAGTTGAGGCACATACTGTGGACTAGTGCTGTTTAAGGTCTTTGTCAACCCACAGTACAGTGGCATGTGTTATACCCTCCACAAAGTTGTGAATTACACAAAACTTGGAGAAGTTGAGAAGCTGGAAGGGAGAGCTATGTCATTAGGGGGGCCTTGGCAGGCTGGAGAAACAGGCCAACAGAAACACTGGGAAATTTAGCAAACAGACTTTGCAGACTCCCCACACATGGGCTGGAATGATCTCAGGAACAGTGTACAGGAGTGTATTATTCCGCTGTATGTGGCACTTATAAATTACGCACTTAATTTGCAAGTCCCCAGGTTGGGGCTCCCTGTTAAAAGTCAGGAGTCCAGTATTGGAGCAGGTATAGGAGAGGATCCCCACAATGGTTAGGGAGCTGGAGCAGACTTCTGAGGAAAGGCTGAGAGAACAGAGTTTTATTGAACCTGAGAAATACTCAAGAATATGAGGAGAAACCTCATATCTCCAGCTTTCTAATAGAAATGTATAGAGAAAATGGAACGAGACTCTTCCTGGAGCAATATGAGAAAAAAGCAGAGGGCACAAGTTGAAACATGGAAATTTTGGTTAGATACTAGGGAAAATATTTCTGCCATAGCATCGGGCAGGCACTGTAACAGGCTGCCTCAGGAGGCTGCAGAAACTCCATTCTTGGAGATACTCAAAGCTCTGCTGCATGAGGCCATGAACAGCTTAATCAAGCCTTGAAATTAGATCTATAAGTAACAGTTTGAATGAAGTGACCTCCAGAAGTCCCTTTTGACTTGACTTTTTTTTTTTTTTTTTTTCTGTATGAGTGCTTTAGATGCAGTTGTTACTACCTTGAGACAAGACTGCTGAATTACATGATGTGTCAGGGGTTTTTTTATAAGCCATCTCTTTTCTGTTTGCTTGGACACACCTTCCAAGTCCTTTGATGCTTTAGTGACATTTATTATTTGTGACACAGATGTCTGTTGAAATCAGCTGTTAGTTAAATACCTACTTCACCTGGATAAATTCTGTGATTGAGAATAAATAAATTACCGGTAGGATGATCTCCGTGACCTATCACACTAGTGAAGTGTTAGATGCTGGCAGTGGAGAACCTTGAGAATGTACTAAAAGATTACTTTAATTAAGCGTATTGAGGAACCTATGTCAATAAAGCAGAAAAATTTGAAGTTCTGGCCCCGAGTGCCTTTCCTAAAAGTAAATTCATAGTTGGAGTAGTCATATAAACAAACTAATGCTCTTCATGAACCAGATGTGAAGGAAAGATTCCATTTAGCAAAGTGATCACTTAAGGACTGAATCACATCAGTATTGATTCTTCCAACTTAAGACTGCCTTACTGAAGTCAGCGTGTGACGTATAAAATGTAAATAATATGAGCATCGTATGTATCCAGCAACAGTTGTCACTTTTAGTAAGGAAGTCTGCATTAGATGTTTACAGTAAAATGGTCAGCTTGAGTGAATGAGTGAAAAATCTGGTGCTGCAGTACTGGAGTGGCACAGTTACTAAGAGTTGTGTAATAGTTTACCTGAGAAGAAGGTCGTTCTCTATGTGGTGTGGAATGGGTTTTGTTTTAGCTGTTGGATGTCAGGACACATTGATACAGGGGGATGTTCGTGATACATTAAAATCGATGTAACAACTACTTGAGCAAATTAAACGGTCTGGCTTAAAAAGGGTTAGTTGGGGTGAGTGACTTCTCAGTTCTTCTCTGGGTGACACCAGGGCTGGATAGGATGAATAAGCAGGAAATAAAAGTGCTGTTTTATAAATAAAACATTTTCATAAAAGGTAAAGAATTACTATAATTGAAGCTGAAAATCTGGGTTTATAGAGGAACTGAATGATTTATATCCCAACGTACTTTTGAATTTCAGAAGAGTCATGAAGTATTAAAGCTAAAAGGCATCTTAAAAAATCAAATGTGTGGTTTTTGTGGGTTTTTTTGCT
This sequence comes from Xenops minutus, assembly GCA_035221455.1. Taxonomy (NCBI): domain Eukaryota; kingdom Metazoa; phylum Chordata; class Aves; order Passeriformes; family Furnariidae; genus Xenops; species Xenops minutus. The sequence goes on along the minus strand of JAWWEE010000001.1, from coordinate 77,602,033 downwards.
TTGTGTGTTTTGGTTTTTTTCTTTTAAATCATTCTTTGGATGATTTTCAATCTGTTTTTTTTGTCAGTTCTCAGAACTTGTAGTTTTAAATTTAGAGTAACCAAATGAACATCTGTAGTTAATTTGCTCATTTAAAATATTCAACCTTAGCAAATTAGGTTTATTAATGGTCTGTTTAGCTATGATATATGGAGCAATTTAAATTTGATAGGAATTGCATATATGGAATTGGGTAAAGCATTTAATCTGGTGATGTATTTGGTGATTTTAACTTCTTTTTTTTTAGTATGAATTTGAATCAACTTGGGCATCATTTTGTTTATACCATATGGAAAATATCAAAATGTTAGTGATGGGATACACCATATTAAATCAGAGCAAGGTATCCAGGTAGCATGGACAACACTGTTTATATCTACTTAATATGCAACATGCTTTCAACTAGGCTTGTGAAATATTTGGAAATGCAGATGGTGCTATTTTGGGCTGCAGGTATGTTATAAAGAAATCAAAGCTGAAAAAATTTCATATTAAAACCAGCAGTTACAAAATGCTAAATATGGCATTTTAAACTTGCTTCTGCTTTTATATCTCTAAAGGTTAATTTATGAACACAGAGTGAAGGTAAGTAGCCAGTTCCCTGCCGACTAATTATCATTTGAATGTTTACTGTCTTCCCAAGTGCTTCAGTTTATATATTGAATTTCAGCAGCCTCATAAATATATATTAAAAAAAAACCAAAACAAAACCAACAAACAAACATAATTTCTCTAGGAAAATTATTTGCTCTGAGAAAAATGTAACAGTGTATTACATATAAACCACAATCATGCAAATTATTTGTTGTAATCTAAAACACTACACATTATTCACAACTAAATTAGATAAATATTTTTTTATGTGTGTATCAACCTTAAAGATTCAAGAGGAATCAGTTTTTTAAGCCTGATACTTCTATATTAATCATGCAATAAAATAAAGTATTCCCTCTCTACTTGAGTCTTGAATGTCGTAGAAATTTGACTGGACAGTGATTGCCTGAACCGCTATTACCTGGGATCTCTAATTCCCTAGCTAATTTATGGATACAGCTATACACATCTATGTAGCTGGAACAATCCCCATACTTCTATCCCTCAAAATAATAATCCCAGCACACTGTGTTTTTTTGATGATGTCCCTGAGGTTTTCTCTTCCTATCTCCTGTGCCACAGTAATTTGAATTCTCGTGTGGGTCACCAGCATATATTCAGACTAATTTTGTGATATGTGTGCGCATGAGGTCTGAGGGCCTGTGATATAAACTTTTCCTTTCGTTTTATGACTGCCCTGGTTGTCTCTTTTAAATTATTTTTAACTTACCTGTGACGAAATATACTGCTGTAGATCATGGATAGTAAATGTCAATGTTTAAATGTGAGTCTGCTTAGCTAGCTGTTCAGTTCTCACTGTAGTCAATCTAATCAATCAGTTCTTGCTATAGTCAATCTAATCAATTTGGCTAGAAGAGCTGAGAGAACTATTCAGCTGACAAATTAAGGCATATTTAGAGTTAGGTAAATAACTTTTCAGGTTTTGTTGGCTGCCAGGCTCTATCTCTTGTGGCTAGAATGAAATTTTACAGATACATAGGTCATGTGGATTCAAATGTCTGAAGTCTGGAGTTGTATCCTATTAATGTGGTCTCCTTCATTTATTTTTAAATTCACTTTGTTAATTATTTAGTGGTAATATGCTCTCAAGTAGGATTTTATAACCAAAAAAATCAGGTTCTTTGTGACTCTCTGTAACATCCTGAGAAATTTATTATGACTGCTACTCTTTGGCATAGAGCTTGGAGGGCAAGTAATGATCAACTTTCAAGGATCCAGTACTGTGTGAAAATAATGTGCAAAACTGAAACCATAATTCTTAATAACTGAAGTTAGCTCAGTTGGTTAAAGCATGGTGATAATAACACCAAGATCAGAATTTAGTCCCTGTATGGGCCATTCACTTGAGTTGGACTCGATCATCTTTGTGGGTCACTTCCAAATCAAAATATTCGGTGTCATTCTGTGTATGTAATAAACTTTAAAAATTGTTTTTGCATTAGGTGGATCATATAGCATTTGATGTGGATTAATTTATCTTGCTGAAGTTTAAAGTACAGTTATATTCTGAACGAAGCCAGCAGCATTAATAGAAGTTCAAGTAGTGGGAGTAGATGCATGATTTGGTAAATGTGTCCTTGCCAGTGTTATACAATCACTTTTGAAGGCACATAACACACTATCTTTTTTTTTAACTTATTCAAATCATCATTGTCATAATCTTCTTCCAGAAAAAAAATTCAGCCATTTTAAATAGAGCAGTGAAAGCACAGCTGGAATTTGGAAGCCAAAGAATTTAAAGACTTTATGTAAGAATATTTTATTGAGGTAGTATCTTTAGAATTGTATATTTCATAGCTCTTCATTATCTTCAATAGGATGTTATTTGGGGTTGAGTGGAAAGGCAGAAATTTCAGATTTAGTTTAATGTTTGTAGAGATAATTTGAAGAAAATTTGAAAATATAGTTATTGAAAAAATGTTTCAATCTGGAAAGATTTGCCACTTCCAAATTTTTGCATTCATTGCTTTGAGTGTGTGAAGTGAAATTTATCTCATTTAGAATCGTAGAATCACTGGGATTGGGAAAGACCTCCAAAACAGAGTTCAGCCTTTGAGCAATCGCCACTCTTCCAACTAAACCATAGCACTAGGTGCAACATCCAGTTGTTTCTTGAACACCTCCAGTGATGGTGGCTCCACCAATGCGTAACTACCCTCTCAGTGAAGAAATTCTTCCTGATGTCCAGGATGAACCTCCCCTGGTGCAGCATGAGGCGATTTCCTTTTGTCCTGTTACTGGTTGCCTGGAAGAAGAGGACAACCCCCACCAGGCTACAACCTCCTTTCATGTAGTTGTAGAGAGTGATATGGTCATCCCTGAGCCTCCTTTTCTCGAGGCTAAACAGCCCCAGCTCCATCAACTGCTTCTCTCAAGATATACCGTTTGAGTTCTGCCAGGGCTGTGTGCAGGTATAGAAAATGTAGAAGAGATGTGTTTTTCATCCACTGAATTTAATGTAAGACAGTAGCGATCACATGTTGTGGTTTAACCCCAGCCAACAACTAAGTACCATGTGTCTACTCTCTCTGTTTCCCCTCAGTGGGATGTGGAAGAAAGATGAAAAAAGGTAAAACCCATGGGCTGAGATAAAAATAGTTTAATAATACAAATGAAGTAAAATAGAATAATAATAATAGGCAAAAGAGAGAGAGAGAGGAACAAAACTTACGACAAGTGATGCGCAGTATAGTTGCTCATGACCCACTGACTGATGTCCAGCCCATCTGTGAGCACAGTTCAGACGCTCCTGGCCAATTCCTCTTAGTTTTTAAATTGAGCATGACATTCTATGGTATGGAATAGCTCTTTGGCCAACTTGGGCCAGCTTCTGGTCATGCTCCCTTCTGGATTCTTGTGTACTTCCTCACTGACAGAGCATGGGAAACTGAAAAGTCCTTGACTGAGGGTAAGTACTACTTAGCCACAACTAAAACATCAGTGTGTTATCAACATTATTCTCTGAATCCAAAATACAGCACTGTAGCAGCTACTAGGATGAAAACTAACTCTATCCAAGCTCGAAGCAGGACATTATATAGAATTTATGGGAAGGAGCTTTCTGAAATGCAGATTATACATTTTTATAATCTTGGACTTTTTTTCCCTAGTGAATTACAGCAAACTCAGCCTTTCTAAATGAGTTTTAAGACAGAAAAGGCAGAAAGGAGATACTAGAAGCTTTAAGAGCAAAAGAATATTTTTTTACAGCCACTACAAGGTTGTAAAGAGGAAAATGAGAGGATAGAAGGTGCTTAGTTATGAAAATTAGATACGCCTTTAGAATGAGAAATTAAGCTAATTATTTTCAGACAATGTTCTGTATTATCGCTTATGTCATTATGTCATTCCTGGACACCATCCACCTGCCTTCTTACTTAGAGTCTTAGGACTCAATTTTGGCCTTGAAAAGACAAGATATGTGGGGAGAGGAAAACTACTTCATATGTTGCATCTATTCTAATACTCTTGTTTATCATGTATTTGAAAGGAAGAAATAGATTATGTGAGAGTAGCCCACAGAATGACACCTTTGGAAGATTTTTATTTATGTAGTAGCATTGTTGGAGTGTTTCAAGGCTAAATGTGAGGAAATTATTTGTAAAGTAATGCTGGTTGAATGTAAGTAACCTTGAATATGTGTATTAAAAGGCTGTCATTAGCTTGACAAACAGAAATGAAGGAATAAAGTCTATTCAGGGTTTTTCATATGGGTCTTAAGAGAGACATTATTGTACTAAGTGGATTTTTGTATGCTGAAAATTTAGATATTAACTAGCCCTATAGAGCTGTCTTTTCTTGTATTTGTGCTGTATTAGGTCTTTAGATTGGTAATAAAGGAAGCAATTATCAGTGGACAACATGCAAGATTTTTGAACTGCTGAGCATTAATGTTTGCCTATTGTGTAGCATGGGAAGATATACCACAGCATTTGTGGCTGAATACTAAAAGTTTCTCTTCTTTTTTTTCTTCAACAGATTCAGAGCATTCCTATTACAATTTAATCTTGAAGAAAGCAGGACAATTTTTATCCAATTTGCAAATCAATCTGTTGAAGTTTGCACTTTCTATACGGGCTTATTCTCCGACTGTTCAGATGTTCCAGCAGGTGACTATATTATCTGATATATTTAGTACATAATTATATGTGGTGTTTTGGCTACAGAGTACAGAATTTTCGTTGTTACAGTTCAGTAAAATATATGCCAATGGAATTTGGAATCAAGCATGATCCATTTATAGATGTGATGCTCTATAAGCTGTTTATAGTGACAGGAACAAGGATTGATGTTCAGTTGTATGGATAACATTACTTGCAGTGTAGAACTTTTTCCAGTTGTTCCTTTTGTAAAACTAAGGTTGTGGGGATTTTTGCATTGCTTTAAATAATCATTTAGGAATTCAGACATACCCAAATTAGGACATTTCCTGTAGCTTCAAGTAATTTGTATTTGTTGTTTAGTGGATTTGTCATCTCCTGACTTTTGTATTTGAAAGGTTGAAAAATAAAGTAAATAAATACCCGCTTTATTAACAAAAAAGTGGGAAGCCATAAAGTCACTCTTGCTTCTCAGCCTAAAACTACTCCTTCTCCTTTTAGCAATACCATCTTCAAGATAAAGTGAGAAATCCATGTTTCTGAAAGGTGATAAGCTGTAATAAAGTTTTAGGGAGTTTTGCAGGTGTTCTTTGGAGGAATATCCTAATCTCAGACTCATGTCTTTTCACTTTTATCTTTCAGCTTGTGAGTCTGAATTCATTGATATGCAGTCGTATGATTCCGACTTTACATAGCTGAATAGAGTTTGGGGGGAAAAAAAAAAGCAAGGGGTGAGACACAGAGAAAACCAAAATTAGTGTTAATTGTCTGGGGTTTATTGGTTCAGTTGTATAATCTTTGTACATTAACATGATGGGTAATAGGAACTAAAATTAAAAATATCTCAGAGTACAGGCTGTGATTTCAGGTTATGAAGGAGATTTCTCAGCCCTGCCTTTGGACTTGTATTTTCTGGAGTATGACTGCATTTAATAAATATTTCACAAAGGCTATAAGGTCTTAATCTTCTAATATTTTTCTTTTTTTTTTTTCACGTGTACCCAGTTTTGAATGGGCTTAATTAGAAACACAACTTAATGGCAGCTGTTGAGTTATTTTAATCAAAGGGATGTGAGTTTAAGTTGAAGTGCAATCAAAGCATTCTGGTTGAGTATAATTGTGGAAATATTAGATTGCAGCTGATGAACCTCCACCAGAAGGCTGCAGTGCATTTGTGGTTATCCATGAGAAGCACACCTGTAAGACTAATGAAATAAAAAAGCTGCTGAAGAAGGCTACTAAGAGGTAAATATAATGATTTGTTTTAAGAGGAAAAATAGATTGCTAAAGAGAAAAATGTATTATTATATGTAAAGTTGTAGTACTTTAAAATTTTATGTTCCACTTACTTGATAATGCCAAGACCATAAATTCCAGTTTACTGGAGCTTTAAAGACGTACCCATTTAAAGGCTATGTTATTTTAAAAGAGTTACTTTTGGTTTCAAAATATTTTAAACACTTCATGTTATGAGAATTCTTCAATTATGAATTGAAGTAGGGTTTTAAAATAAAATCATAGAGTTTTGCACCTCTAATCACATGGATAATTTTGTATTTCTTTGGGTTTTTTTGAGTATTTTTATATGGGGCAGTTACAGTGTACTTAATATACAAACTTAAAATTTCATATGTCTGAGCCAGTACTCTGCTGACAGACTTTTCTACATAGTAATTGCCACTGCACTTGAGGTTTTCTGGATTGCAAGGGCTTGACACAGGAGTGGCAGAGGAGTCTACCTCAGCTGACATAACCTTTTCTCACCTTGTGTTAGATTTTGCACCTATCAAGCCTGTCTGCAGGCTCTGTCCTGTGGTAACTAGCATCAGCCCAGAATTAATTTGGGCTGTGAAGTATAATATGCAGAACCTATCAAAATAACAATAACAAAATAATGAAATCATTATGTTTCATCTCTATATATTAAAAAAAAATATTAATTTATGTTTTTTTAAGACCTGTGTGTAACATTTTTTTCTTTTTTTTTTCCTGCAGTGGCCAAGGGCACCATAATGCACATTAGTGTTTGTACCCTCAGCCACTGCATGGAGATATGCAGAGCTGAAGATGATTTAGTAGGGTATATTTCTTGGATTTTGCTTTCTGTCAAGTGTAAATTTTGGGGAAAACCCCTGAAAACCTATAAACCTCTCTCTTTGGGGTTGGTTGCTTCTGAGAACAATTTTGTTTTCCACATATGTGGTTTACAGTGTATTCTAAGTATTGACACAATTACAACCTGCTAAATCATTGTCTTTTACTTATTCAGTAGCCAAAGTTTTTGCAAAAACAATTCGCTGTCTAGTTCACAATGTCCAGTTTTTAACTATTACATTCTACTAACAAATGTCTCTTACTTTCCTAGATAAAAGCAAAAAATGTAGTATAAATAATTTAAAATGCTGTTGAATTCTTGTGGTTGTATATTAAAGCATCATAAGACCTTAACATTTTATCACAGTCTCTGAATATAGTCATCCTTTAAAAAGTTACCTGGATTCAGCACATTCTCCATTCTGGAGATACTATTCCCAAATTTACAAGATTCTGGAAAATTGCCATACTAAACTATAGAATCCTGTATTAGTCAGAATTGAGAGAGACTTTTAGAAGTCTAACTTTAAGAATGTGCAACAAAACTGAAGTCTTTTCTGTTTAATTGCTCTTGTAATTTTGATAGTTTTACATGCACCAGTCACATTGCAACCTTCAGAGTTGCAGGGACAGAGTCCTGATAAATTTCCTTTACACCCCAAAAGTAGTTGTGTCACGCGTATATTTAATGTTCCTGGAGCTAGACTTTGAGAAAAACATGTTCACCTTCACATGTTCAGGTAACTGTTATTTCCATTTGTACTCTGGCTAGCATATGCTTTTCACTTCTTCAGGACATGTTTAGCCTAGGTGATATAATAAGGCTGGGCTCCTGTTCTTTCTTTTCTGTATGATAAACAAATGGTATATGGGACCGTGTGCTATCTCGCTGTTGGTTCCTCTAAACCAGTCATTCTTTTTCTCTGTCCTTTGTGAAAAGAGATCTTTATGTGGTATTAATTCCTTTTTATTTCAAACTATTTTCCTTCTTCTGTCTGTCATGACTCTTCTACTTAAGTCAGACCAGTTCAAGGTATGCTTTCAGTTTTGTCCTAAAGTTCACCGTATTTGGATGAGGACCTTAGAAATGTTCTAATTTTAGGAATTGGTAGCTTCAAATCTCTCTGTAAGAGAAAGAAGAGGCTGCAGCATATTTTTGTGTGGATCCATCAGCTCAACCTGAGATTCAGGAGGTCTCAGGCTCTTCAAACTCAGGAGAACCCAAATGTCAAGGTCAAGGTTTTGCTTCATGCAGTCCTTTATACAGCAGCTACCGTGGTTTTTGCCTCTTGCACTTTCAGCTGTGTTGCGATGGACTGCTTGACTCTAATAGGAGATACTTGCGTAAAGGTGCCGTGGGCTGCTCAAGGGCTTTGTCAAAGGACGCGTGGTTAAATGATTGGGATTGATTATCTTGCTAACTGTCCAAATCACAGTACCAAGGTCTGTGTGGCTGCAACAGCAGAACTATTAATTGGAGTCGCACTTTGCTCAAAAAAATCAGTGCCTTAGGTTTGTCAGTACATGCATCTGTTGTCTTCTATCATGTTCCATCTGCATCCTATCTTGGCTACTGTCCAGGCAAGCATACAGTTGTCTGTACTATCCTAGTAACTGACTAGCAAGTGCTGAACTCCACATCCATGTAATTTTTTTAATCTTTTTTTTTTTGTCAGCCCAGCTGTTCTTCCTTGCCTTTCAGGCAGCCTTCATATGAGAATCTCTTATGGCAGGAAATTAATTAGCCTTCAGCTCTAAGAACAAGAGAATCAATTCCTTCTCACTACTATTCAGTGTTGAAGAGAAACAGAGAACAGAGCCTTATCTTGGATTTACAAGGGCTGAACACTTTAATTCTCCAATCCAAGGTCATTAGGATAGCTCTATGCAGTGTTGTTTCACCACAGCACTAAATTTTTTAGAGAAGCATGTTCATTATAATATGAAACACTTCTTTTGAGTCTGTCAGTGCTCAAGAAAGTCATGGTAGCACTTTGTAACCACCTTAGTTAAGGTAGTCCAGGCTAGTTAAGAAAAGTGAAGCTTCTTTGATTTAAGTTTTCCACTCTTTAAAGTGACTGTGACAGTTCTTGTCTCTCTGAATATGAGCAGGAAGTTGCACAAGCCACATTGCATCTGTAATGCTTTCACTGGGGCAAATCTGGATCAGTTCTCGAAGAGAGCTTGCTCATTCAAGGGTTGTTTCTGAGTCCCAAGTGACACCTTCCTGGTCTGCCTTGTCCAGTGATAGCAGTGGGAAGGCTTGCCTGATCTTTCTGTGACAAATGGCTACATGCACCCAAGTTAATTCTCAAACTAGGTCCCTGCTTTTATTTGTGCCTCACAAATGAGGTCTCTGATTGCATCCCTACCAAACTTAAATAGGACATTGATGTTAAGGCCCTGAGTGACCTGATACAAATTGTTCCTGCTTTGAGTGAGGGTTTGCAGCAGATTACCTCCGAAGGTCCTTTGTAGTGTATTTTTTTCTGTGATTTTTACGTTGAACACGTTCCTGAGCTTTGCATCAGAGAAACTGATGTGTGTGAAGTTCTGCTCACACCTTTCTAGTATGACTCTTTAGTGAGTGCCTACTGCACACATTTATTGTGTGTTGGATTAGAGTTTCGTAACTTGTCTTGGGGATGTTTGGAGTGAGTTTACTGGTCTTATAAATATGGCTGTGAAAAGGCTTTGAAGAAGAATTGTGGTCATCCATAACTACCACCTTGAGTACACTGCTCAGTCATATCTGCTGTGACTTCATCTTTCTCAGGTTTTATTCAAAAGATGTCTTTACTTATCTAAGAAATCATTGCAGTATATCTTTTCTAGTTACGGTTTTCAGTGAGGAGGGTAGGTAGGCAATCAAAATTTGCAAAATTAGGTAAATTAACAGAGCTTCGTAGTGTTAAAGCAGTATAACCCCAGTTAGTTTTCATGAGTGTTAGCAGATTTCTCAAATGTCACAAAATATCCTTTTGCTGCTCTCTTACTCACTGAGTGCTCTTTACGTCTCTAATAGATGTAATGCATCATTCAAATTAAAAGCTTCAAGCTGTTACTGATTGTTGCACAAAATCTCCGAGTGCTATGCTTTTCATTTGCTTTGTGTTGTAATTTGATAAAACATATTACAATTATTTATAGTTGATGCTGATTTTTTCCAGTTTATTATATTTTCAATTGTGAATTTGGTGTTCTAGATTTTTTTGTGAGCAATCATGATTATTTTGTGATTGGCTTGTATACTTCTAGTATATAAGCCTTTACTAGTTTTTTCAATTATGAAGTAGAAAAACTGCCGCTGTTTTATTTTCTGTCTATATAATATCACTATTATTTGTTTAAAACCAGACCCAGGCCATATCTTTTTAAAGAAGACCATAAATTCCCAACTGTTAAAGAGGATGGCCCAGTGGTTGTTCTATATGCAGAAATGGGTACAAAAGACTTTGTCAAATTCCACAAGATTTTATTGGAGAAGGCACAAAAGGAGGAAATTGTTTATGTTCTCCGGCATTATGTTCAGGTATGCAATTCAAATCAGCAGTGTTTCAGTAAACTGTTAGTAATCTGTCTTTGTTTTGCTTGCTTTTTGCCAAAACATTTTCTGCATTTATTTTTGCATTTGCCTAAATCATGTGCAATATATGTTCTGATTTTAAAGCTTTCTATATAAACTGATTCACCTAATACAAACTTTGAAGCAGGGAAAGCATGATAATATTATCTAATCCTGCATGCAAGCACTATTTACATCACTGATCTTGAAATACCTCTTTCTTGGTTATATGTCTGGATTTAGTACACTGTACAAAGATCTTGGGTGAATTTTGGTACAGCAGACTAAACATATCAATGACAAGAACTAGAAAAATGGAAAGCAGAATAGAAAATCAAACTGAAACGTTATTAATTATATTTTTATAAATTCTCAGTATAATCTCATATGTTCATTGTAGTACAGCAGTGTGGGCTATCACGGTCAATGTCATTGACCAGTTTTTCAATGTTTGCATTCCACAGTGTCAGTATTTGAAACATTATGTTTCTGAGTTCTTTTCCTAACTCTTTTCCCTGAAATAAAGCAAGAAAAGTACCAGTACATGGAACTGTATTGTCCCCAGTTTTGGTTATTGGAAGGCTTTTGTAATTTATATTCAAAGGACAGCTCTTAAATAGTGTGACTAATATGAGAATAATCTGATGAAGTGAGAGCTTGCTGTGATTTCATGTGCCCCAGGCATTTCAGGGAGATGAGATACGTAGTTTGAGGATGACTTTGAGCTGTTTGCTCACAGTAATGAAAGAGAGAATTTGAAGATGCCAGTCTTGAATTCTAAGTTGTGTGGGGTATAGTTATTACTGAACTTTATGTTCTTTTATGCTCTCTTATTTCAATTAAATGCCTACTTGCATATTAAAGGTCTCATTGCTCTGCCTGGCTTATGCACCATGGTCCCCCCAAATGTATGTTGTCTTCCTGCCTGCACTTTTTCTCTCTTCAGGCTTTTCTTCCCTTTCCTTTCTTCCTTACAACCTCCAATTTTATTCTTTGATTCCCAATGAGATGGATTCTCCCTCCTTTTTTACATTAAATACCAGAAGAGGGAGCATTGAGAGAAGAAGAGGTACGGTCTTTTTGCTGTCTTTTTTTTTTTGCCCATATCTCTAAGACTACTTATAGAGTGCAGTGCTTTCTCTGCACTGACATTTGCTTAGAGAATGGACAAAAAAACCTCCAATGCGTGCTGGGTTTTCACTTGTGGGTTGGAGGATTCTCAGTACAGAATGATTCTTAGAAATTGTAAGCTAAAGCTGAAAGGCTTTCAAGAAATTTTTGCTGTGCATGTGCAAATTGCATTTCGGAAAGGAGATTTTCATTTGGGGCAAATGAGGGCACATTTTCAGAAATAAATATTCTTTGTGTGATTGCAGTCGCACAAAGAATGTCAAAACATTGAATGTCAAATTTCCACTGCCAAGTTAGAAGTACTTTTTTGTTTCTAACAAAGTGGCAACCTTTTTTTTTAGCAGTGATGCTTTAATACATGTTCTTAATCCCCCGTGCAGAAAGAGATTAACTGTTTAGTCAAAACTTTTTAAAAGAATCAGTCTGATGCAAAAATAGAGAATTTCTTCATAACATGCTGAAGATCTAGCAACATTAGAAAGAAATGAATAACGTTTTGAAATGTGAATTGTGAGGTATCAATAATTGTATAGGGTGCTATGAGTTCTACCTGTTCTAGTCTTTCTTTCAGTATTATGTGAAGGGACTAGGATTTTGACACAGCCTTTCTGTGATCGGCAGGAGATAAAGGAGATCACATTTTGTTACAGGCCTTCTCAATGGACTGTCAATATGCCATGTACTTTGAATTGAAAGATGAATTTAAGTCATGTCTGTCATAACATTTAAGGTTACAGTATTATATATTGTTAATCTCCTCTAAATAAATTTTTTAAGTTATGGTTTTTTTGTTAAAATAATATTGTCAAGCAGAAACCAGGTGCCAGGAAAATGTATTTATCTGGATATGGTGTGGAACTTGCAATAAAGAGTACAGAATATAAAGCAGTAGATGACACACAGGTTAAAGGTATGTGCTTTTTTAAATTTATTTATATCTCATTGGAGATACTATTCAGTTGTATTAGAATCTTCATTTTGTACAATCATCAGTCATTAATGTTTTGAAGGTTATACTTCATTTCTTTCTGCAGAAGGAAATCTCAGGTATTAGGAACTAAGACATCAAAATACATGAGAACATTTGTAAAGATCTCTGGTTAGGATGCATTTCATTATCGAACCTGAAATTGTTTTCTCTGCATCTTCAAAACATAACCCAGTTTTCTTTCAGTTTAAAATTGTTTAATCTTTCCTCTTCAATTACTTTATATTCGCTGACATCTCTCATATGCTGATGACTACAGTATCTACCCATTAGTGTTTGAGGGGTTTTTTTCTGCATTTATATGGAAATACTTTCACAATCATCTGTAGGAAAGATGTGATGTGTCATTGAATTGGGAGAGATGTATGTTACAGTGTCTTGTAATGCGGCATTTACCACAGAAAATGGTAGTTATAGCATGTTGGTACAGTGAAATCACATTTAATGGACATTTGCAAGATACAGGGAAATTTATCTCTCTTTGGTAAGACTAAGACTTAATAACTTTTGAGTCATGTCAAAAAATAGTTTTAACTTTTTAAAGGTAAAGAAACTGATCTCTGACTTACATCAAATTCTAGCTGGAGATTCATGTGCTTTAAAGTCATCAGGCTTTTCAAGCATAAATTTGGTAGTAGTTGTCTGATAAGAGTTACATCTTATCACTTAATAAAACTGAGAAATGGCTGTTTGGGAAGTGAACTGTTTAACCATATCAATTTCATTTATTAAAAAAATGTTACCATCGAATGAATCATGTTTAAAAATTAATCTGAATGTTGCAAAGTTCTGTAAAGTAATTAATTCTGATGCCAAAATGTGTAAGTATAAATCTAATTAAAATTACTTCTGGGAATGGCAATTTTCTGATTGTATGTTTCTGCTAACCATTTTATAATAGGTTATTAATCTATAATTAACAATATAAGAACATAATACAACAGAACTTTCTTGGCTTATGTTGTCTATGTGTGCTGTGTGTTCAGGAACTAATGAGACAAAAGAAGAGGAAGATGAGGAAGAGGAGGAAGAAAGTGATGTCCAAGGATTTCTGTTTGGCAAATTAAAGTGAGTGGATATGTTGTAATTAAAAATCTACATTTGTTTCTGGAAATAGAATTTTTTTTTTTTTCTTGGAAGTGAGATTTATGTCAGAAATTACTTTCTTTTTTTATGTACATGTTCCAAATGTAAAGATGCAACTGTTGCTTATTCTGTTAATTTCAATTTATTGGTTGTAGTTCTCTACTTCTCTTTGAATGTATACAGTAAATTTTTAGGTAAAAAAATCTTTCTGGGTAACAGTCACAAAAACTTAGAACACTATGTTTTCATATTTGTAAGATGTTGGTTTTCAAAACGCAAGTAGTAGCACAATAAACCCAAACCCGTGTGCTGTGGCTACATAAGGTGTTTTTAAGAAGGATGTTAACTAATTTCATAGGAGTGATATTTCTTGGAAGATGTGCTTATTATAGATACGTTTTTGTTTTGGAGTTTGTGAATTTGCGTTCTGTTCCAGCAGGAACTCTTATCTCCAAGTTGCAATCTGTTAGATGAAATTGAATGTTACCCTATTGAGGGCTCCTTGCAGTCCTCAGTTGTGGATGCATCTCATGGTTTCAGTCATCCGTAGTGCTTCCCTTTTGCTGTAATACATCCATGAAGGGAATCATAAATCATTTTTTCTTCAGCAAAAAACCCTCAAGATTGTGGGTCTTGTCTAGTGTTGTTCTGTCTCTCACCATTCAAGGCAAAAAGTAAACATGTTTGTAGAAAATTTTCACCAAACTCTAAGTCTCACAGTTCAGATCTTCTAATTCTGTCTAAACTCTTGAGAGCCCATCCCCTTCCTGCCTTTTTTAAAGTAAACAGATTGAGTTAGAGGTGCACCCAGATCTGCAGGCTTCTTTGTTGTTTCACCTATGTATTTGAGACCTTCCACAGCAGGTAATACCAAACTCTTATGTCATATCCTTATCTTAGCTTTTCTTCTTCTTGGATTCTGCTATACTTAGTTTCTTGATGTTACACTGTGGTTGACTAGTGAAGCTGTCTAATAATTATTCAGATTTTTTTTACATTGTTGCTAGACTTATTTTTTAATTCTCCATTTCATACAGGAGATGAAATAGATGTTTTAGTAGTCTGTAAATTGTCCTTCAGTTATAGCTATGCCAAAGGTTATAGTTATCTCAGCTGTGAAATAGTTATGAATGTAAGCAGAAGATATAAAATATTTAGAAATTTAATGGAGATTTTTCAAAGACATTTTGTAGCAGACTGAGGTGTTTGCCTTCGAAACTTCTTTACCCTACCCTCTTTTATTTTCAAAACAAATAGCTAAGCTTTTGGGTACCATGCTCTTCTTCAGGTCTGACTAGTGAATTGTGTGCTCAGTAGTTTGACTTTGTCAGCAATGTTAATTTGTGAAAGATGTTCTCAACATTGTCTTGCCTATATCTTTTCTCAGTAATGGCACAAACTGCATACAGTTAGAGTCAATCTATAGTACAGTTAATATACAGTTATGCGTATACATTATGCTATAGTAAACTAACTACACAATTACCTGTATTGTGTGTTAATACTGTTTGATCTCTGAGTTAATTCATTCCATCAAAATTTATGTGGCAGGTTTTGAGGCGGATCACTACAAAACAATTGGACTTATGTTTAGTAAGAATTTCCTTATGGAGAGGGTTGTCAGGCACTGGGAAAAGCTGCCTGGAGAAGTGGTTGAGTGGCCATTCCTGGGTAGATGTGGCACTGAGGAACATGGTTTAATAGTGGACTTGGCAGGGCTGGGTTAACAGTCAAACTTGATGATCTTAGAGGTCTTTTGCAACCTAGGTGATTCTATTCTAAGACTCTAATTACGTGGTTTTTAGTCCTGAGAAATCATCTTTTCTAACCACAAATCCTTTTTTTCTTTTAAGAATGAGTTACAATTTTTCTTCTTGGTTGTTATCCTAAAGATACAGTATTAGCTGTGAGAGATATTGTGGATAAAAGCAGACATTGATGGGTGTAATTGATTCTGCCTGTGCTAAAAGGAAAATGTTTTATTGTAGACAGAGGTATCCTGCTCTGAAAAATAACCTGAAAGAGTTTAAAAAGCATCTAGTTGAAACCACTAACAACATGGAACCGCTGAAGGTTTGGGAGCTACAGGGTATGTATTGCATTTTTTCTGAACTAACACAGTACTCTGTTTAATTTTCCTTTGTTATGCTGATACATCAACATTACAGTAAAAGCTTCTTTTAGTTAGAGACAGTTTCATAAAAAGGCTGTATTGCATCAAGTACTTAAAAGGCATGTGTTGCTATCATCTACACTAGAAACTAAAGGAACATTGAAGTAATTTTACAAGATAGAGAGTTCTATTGCCTGTTTTTCTGCCTGATGTGTCATTTCAGGCATTAAATTTAGTTTCAGATTTTTTTTTATAGGTCAGGCAGAAGATGTGATGCTTGTGTTAGGATGAAATATCTGTTAAAGATAGTTTTTTTAATTTATGAATTCTAACTTTTCTCAGTGTATTGAAGTTCACATTGATACATTTTTTAATATAACATCAAATGGTAGAACATGCTTTTAAAAGCTTTCCTAAAGAAAAGGAGAACAAATCTGTAGAAGCTGATTTCTAAACAGCTTCTGTGCTGATGACCTGTAGGACATTCTGTAGCTTGAATGGAATTATAAATCACTCTGAAATAGGTCCCTAAAATGTCATGGCAGTTAAGTTTAGGCAACTAAATTTTGCCTCTTACATTCTTGAATTTTAAAGGACAACCTGATCGAAAATTATGTGTCTTCATACTACTGCAGTGAAGGAGACTGAGCAATCATCTGAGCTTCAGTTTCTTTTTGGGACTCTGGTGTTACAGAGCAGTGTCCAATCTGATATTAGCAGTTTGTGATAAGTGTAGTTCAGTTGCAGTCTTTATCAGTGAACTTCAACTGCAGGATCTATCTTTGTCTGAAATTAAAAACAGTTGCAAAACACTGCTTTTAAGTTCTCCTGGCAAACCTACTTTGCAAGTAAAAAGAAACTACTCTTTTTTGACTATTTAATTTTTTTTTTACATGATTGATTGATTACCATTCCATTGTTGTGAAAGCAGAAGCAGCTGTGAAACTTCAATAACTTTAATGTCCACCTCCAAAACCCAGTACAGGGTCGTTTTTTAGTGATGGTCTTTTGTGTGGTGTCATGGCTATATAAATAAAACATGAAATTGGTGCTGACCCCCAAGCAACTACTTCTTGGTGTTGAAAGTAGTTAAGTGTTGGGTTGCTGTTTGTTCAGTGTCACGAAGACTGGTAGTGGTTTGTGATTCAGGGTTTTCTTAGATAGGGGGTCTTTAGCCCCCAGTTTTTATGATGCACTTGTTTTGATACTCTTACTGCTGACTTGCCAGGGTGCTTTCTTTAGTTCATTCTTAATGACTAATTATAGTTGCTGAATTAATGGCTCAGCTTCTGATTTCCTTTAATTAGCTTCCAAGTAAAAAATTTAACTAAATTTAAGCAAAACTACTTCAGC
Source organism: Xenops minutus (assembly GCA_035221455.1). Classification (NCBI taxonomy): domain Eukaryota; kingdom Metazoa; phylum Chordata; class Aves; order Passeriformes; family Furnariidae; genus Xenops; species Xenops minutus. The sequence goes on along the minus strand of JAWWEE010000001.1, from coordinate 77,584,949 downwards.
TATAGGGCATACTTCTATTTATAAATGAACCTGTACACCATTCAAGAGTTGTCTTTCAAGAGCTTTTATATTTTAGGTAAGTAATTAGTAAGTACATTTTCCCCAAGGTGCCCTACACTGTGCTCTCAGCTGTGTCAGGGTGCTGCAGGGGGAGGTTGGTAAGTGACAGCCCCAGCCAGAGATAACCAAGAATGTAAAAAGATGTCAGTTGTCCTCATTTTGAATATTTGTACTCTAACTGTTCAGAACAAAATGGAAATTATTTAACAATTTATGAAGGATTTTAAACATATGCTCTAAGTTCACAGCAGGTTTAGACATCATTGTCTGCAGTAACAGCAGCAATTGGGTGTTGCTTCTCCTGATCACGTTATGTGCCTGTTGCAAGGGATCTGAAACATACTCTTTTAAAAGAGTGATCTCTTTTTATGCTTTTTGTTATAAGTATTAAGAAATACCAAGTTAACATTCCACCTCTCACTCACCTTTTTTTTGCAGCCAAGGTGTACATTATCAGGCTAAACTAAGAATGTATGCTATTTACTTTCATTCAGCCTCCTTTTTATTTTAATTCCTAATTGCTTTGAAAAGTTGATGCAAAGTTTAAGTAGGCAGCATCCTCTATGACTTTCTGCATAGCACTTTTGTGGCATCATCTTTCCTCAAACTGAATAACCCAAGGCTTTCAGTTTCTGTTTAAGTGTCTTAACTAACAAATTATGAGGAAGAAACATCACTGCCCTGAGGTAGTTAAACAGACTGTATCCAAGGTACATGGAAGCACCTAGCATATTATTGCCTTACCTTGTTGGTACCAAAATTGGATTTTTCCCTAGTCTTATGTGCCAAAATTTGTCACACTCAAGTTAGACTCCAATTCCATCATTATTTTTTTGGTGGATAGATAAATGAATATCTGAAAATTTACTTCATTCTAATAAAAACATATAGAGAAAAATCAAATCCCTTTAAAAATTGTGCTAGACACTTAGGAGAACTGAAATTTAACAGACTGACTCTTTTCATGAGTCTTCATTTTCTGTGAAATTGCTGCTACTTTTGAAAATTGTGCAATTCACATGCTTAATGCAATCTTTTACATTAAATATATGTGTTTTCTGGAAATATTAAGGCCTGGAGCTGGAAAAGTCTTACTCTTTACTGCAGTTACAGTTGTCTGTGGGTTGGTTTGTATCTAGGTTTGAGTGTGATACTCTTGTGATAATGGCATGATACCACATGATGAATGGCCTGGGGTTTTTTCAGTGTGTTTCTGTAAATTTAGAAATTGCATGTACAATATGTATGTTCAAGAAAGTTGAGCAGAATTCTGTAGAAAAGCCTAAATTTAATATTTCCAACTTTCAAGTGACCAACTTTTCAACCTTAATACTGTTGCTTCATAATCATAGAATCCGTGATTGAAACATGAAATACATTAAAAATGAGAGTGTGATTTATTTTTTTTTATCCCCCCCAGATCTTAGTTTTCAAGCAGCTGCTCGAATTATGTCTACTCCTGCTTATGATGCTTTAAAGGTAATGAAAGACATCGCTCAGAACTTCCCAATAAGAGCCAGGTATGATGCTTAAACCTGTTTTTTCAAATACAGTTTTATGTTTGCATTTGAATTTAATGACAGTAATACAGATTTATATCCAAATCCTGCAGTCAGATATTCATGTTTGACAGCTTGCTAGATGGATTCCAGGCAATTTCGTTGATTAGAAGATGACTCCAGAGAGAGCTCATGTTTGATCTCTTAAATGTTTCCTGTCTGATGCAGGAGATGCCATGAAGACCTGCTAATCTTCAGGCACTTACGGTTGAATGCCTAGTCCTTACAGATTTTACTGGATTGATATTTCTCAGGTGGAAATTTCTGTTGAATTATTAGCAAATTCTAGACACAGTAGGAAGAGGCAAAGTTGTATTAATAAATTTCCTAGGGGATCCACACACATTAGTTCAAAGCACAACATTGCTGCCAAGATTGGGCCCTGGCTACTGTATGTTAGTGTTCTTACTGGGAAAGATCTGTCTTCCATAACAGATTACTTAATAGAAGATCAAGATAAATATTTTAAAAATGGATGTGGCCTTAATATTGTCTGTCCTAGTATTAAAAAGTGTACTTCTTGTAAGCCAATTTTATTATAATTGAGAAATTCTTTTCTTCATACTTAATAAGTTCTTCATGTAATCCTATCAGCAATATTTGCTTGAGTTAGTGAATTAAATGTGATGCTAAATAAGGTTCTTAACTCAGCATGCTTTGCCACTTTAGTTTAATTATCACAGTGTTTCATTGTCACCTCTGATTGTCTGTTAGAGAAAATCTACACTGTAATGGGAAAGCTACCATTGTAACATCTTGTTTCAAGGAAGCAAAATGCCTTTTAAAATACTTGAAGCACAATTATTATGAAATAGTATGATATAAGTTTACAATTAGATTAGCAATCAGAAAATTCAGCTTTCCAGTAGGAGATAGGAGGAAGCATATATAATGTTGAACTTCAAGGCCAGTTCTGTTCTTTAAAGGACAAGAAAAAGTCATCTTGAAGCATGCTAGGTGACATTTAAATCATTGATTTAAAAAGTCATTAAATTGTTACATGACAGGGGTTGAAGTGGAACGTATTTGTGGCATTAGAGAGCACAATTTACCCACTCTTCAAACATTTTATGGGTAAAAGTATAAGAAGACTTTAAAATGATTAAAAGAGGAATCACAGCTTGTGTCGTGTATGAGTTATGCTAACATGCTAATCTAGCATGCTATTTTTCACATGAGAGATTACAAATACTGAAATAATTTCAATTTAGGTCTGCATTGACAACAACCTTAAATCCAAGGGGTGTTTTGTAAAAACAGTGCACACAATATATTTCATTAATAATGTAATCATGCTTAACCTGATGAGTCAAAAATACTAGTTTGGAGAAATAAAAGCTAGAATAAACAGGAAATGAAGAGATATTGCTTAATGACTTTAGATTGACAACTGCTTGTTATAATAATAATATGTGAAGACTGTTTCAGTTTCAGACAATTTATATACGAAAACAACCATTTTTTAATTTTGCAAGTTTTGGTTTGAAAAGGCTGTATAAAAATTTTAGAACTGTAGTTATGAAAATAAAAATTAAATACAATATGTTCCTTGAAAATGGTGGAGTTCCTCAGACCATAAAAAAATTATTATACCATTCCTCTGAAAGTTTCGTTCACTTTCTAATTTGCAACCTGCATTTTTGTTTCTCAGTATTTCCAGTTGAAAAGGTTAGTCTGAGGTAGATTTTAGAAAATGTCATCAGGTGTAGACAGTGTAACAACTGATATATGTCACAGCGACATTTTAATAATTCATTTAATAGGGTATTTTTCATCTTTGTTTTGTTGTGTACTTGTCATATTATTGCATTCCTGAAGAACAGATAATGAAGTAGTATAATGTTCCATTACTTGCTAATTATTAATGAATGTGAACATTATGACCATGTGAAAGGTTTCCTTTTTTCCCCTCAATACTCGGTACTGCACAGCTACATGTTTGCCCAGGTAAGAATGAAGATGCATAAAATTATGTGATAGATAATATTGCAACCTTAAGGTCATACAAGAATATTCGTACATGGTGTAGAAAGATGAATAGTATCCATTTACTTACAGTCAGTAAAGTGTTTCTCTTTAGGTAGAGTCTATAGCACTTAACATTTAAAAAAATGTATAAAAACTTTGTGAAGCTCTGAACAAAGTGAAAAAATTACAGAACTCAAAATGACCAGATGTCTTTCACACATACTTCTACACTGGTTACCTCAGATTCCAAGGGTTTTCTTTTCGAGGACCAGCCATCACACTTTCTCTGTGCTAGAATCCTGCATCATCAGCTGCCATGCATAGACAAGGAGCTAGTTAATTCCTGAGGGTATTGCTTTCTTATCAGTAAAGCTTACCTTTTACTGACAGCTATTTTACTTCCCAACTAACATTGGACCAGCTTTGTATTCTCCTTTCCACCTTTTTATGATTTTCACATTCACGTTTTATTTTTCTGCCTAACTATTTGCAGCGGGAGCCATTTGGAAATACTTAGTTTGTCCTTTTCATCTGTGCATCTTTTTTTCAATTGTATGTGCAGAACGAAGCATTGCTTCTGAGAGCTACAGGCCCTACTGTTTATGTTGAATTCGGCATGATAAAAATCAGGTGGTTTTGTTTTCCCTGAAGTATTTTTTTCTCTGGACTGTCTAAAACCAAGCTTGGAAATCATATTATTTTCTCATAACAAGTAATCTCTCTGATCACCTGGAAAGCTTGAGTAGTTGTTTAAAATAAGCTGATTTTATGTCTTCTGACACATTGTGAGAAATGTTGAGTATACTAGCAAGATCTATTCTGAATCAGTTTCTTTGAGGAGGAGGTGAGGATTTATGTTTTTAAATAGCTGCTTTATTAGCCATAAGTATTGAAGCTGACTTCGTATAGGATCATTCTCAGTTTGCTTAGTTAACTTTCAGGTTTGAGACAACTGCAGGTTTTCTTGAAGACCCATCCAAATTTGCTAAAACATATACAAACCTCTTTTGAAAAAATGTTTATATAGGCAACGAGTGTATTTATTTTGGCATTTATCAGGACAGTTAGATTTAGGTTAATATGGTTTAGTTTTTCTTAAAACATGGAGAGATTAATTTGCCTCTGATTATTATAAACATCACATACAGTACATAGTGGCAGAGGAACATAGAAAGTCTGCCAGAACATTCAAAAGTAAAAAAGAGTAATCAGTGGATTATCTTCAAAAGGTTAAATTACTAAGGAAACTAAAATTTTGTCTGTGAATGTTTAACATTTTCAAGGGTCTCAATCTTAAAATACCTTTTTATAAGTCTCAGGTAATTTTTAATTGGTCGTTCTTTGCATGTTTTTCTTGCCTTTGTCCAGACAAATCCCTGACTGTCTGTGCTGTAGTGTTGAGTAGCATGGAGACAGTAACATTAAGTTAAAATATACAAATATGGTATGTATTCAGGTAATAATTTAGATGACCAAGCAACTTATTTTTTATAATATACTAGAGTAACACGGAGCAATATTTGTTTTGAAAATACAACATTTATGACACTGCATTGCTCTTCTTTTCAACACTTATTTACAGCATTCTGCAGTTATGATGCACTGGATGTTTTATTAAAATACCTATTTCACATTATTTAATACTTTTTTGAAAATACAATGATTGAGTGATACAAATATTTTATTTTAACAGATCACTGACAAGAGTGCCTGTAGCCAAGGAAATGAGGAATGAAATAGAAGAAAATCAAAAGGTTTGTTTTTATTTCTTCAAGTAGATATTTGAGTTACTGTCATGTTGCTGCATTTGGAGATTTTATTAGTGTAGCAACTTTCACATGATTTCTATCAGAAAAAAAGAGCTAATTGATCTAAAAAATGTTACTAAGTAGTAATATTTAAATACGTGATATTTCACTTTCTGCTGTTCATGAAACTTTTTCCCCTCTCTCTTCTAGTTTTGCAGAATTAGGCAAGGCCAGACAATTGTCATGGAGTTTTGTGTTGAGTCACAAATCGTGCTGTGAAAGCAAAATAGGTATCAGTTCATTTCTCTAGAGCTTTGTTGCTGAATCTAGGCTTGCTGTTTGTATTATGGTCAGCACATGCTGGATTTGAGCTTTCCACACTCTCAGAATCACAAATGCAACTATTCTGCAAAGTATTTCTTACATCATCTATGGTAGATGGTGGGTTTTTTTTCATCCTTGAGTCACTGCATTGTTTGTTCCTTGTACCATGAGGAGTCCTTTTTCCTGTGATTTTGACTGATTGAAGATTTATCTTGAGCTGCTACTCTGTGCTTGTTGAGTTCACAATGTCTCTTGTATTCTGTGACCGTGTTCAGATTTTAGATTTTTTCTTTCGAGTGTTGCAGTTAAATGTTAGCCACCATGCTTTTAGAACTGTTCATGTGAAATGACATCCATAGCACTGTCCTTAGTCCTGATTTTCTCAACATGTGTTTTTGTATGATGTTGTGATTGTCCAGCCACTGTAATGAAGGGGATTTATTTGTTACTTATGTCACTCCTGTACTTCTGTAACAGTTCTGTGTATCATTTTGCTTTGTATCCATTCAGGCCTTTTCCTCTTTCCCTGCCAAGGCTAGTATCTCCAGGAGAATGTGTTTCCAGTTTCTCCCAACCTTCCAAAACAGTGAAAGTGAACAATGTCCCTGTTGCACTGGTGCAGCCTTCTCCTAAAGAGCTTGTCATCTCTATTGTAGCAAAAATACCACATAAATATGTTAGAGCTCTCCACTATGCAAAACTAATGTAAGGCTTTCCAGTCTTGAGTATTACCTGCCCAAATAGTTACAGGATTGAGCATTAAATCCTTGTAAATGGTTAAGCAAACAATTGTGTAGGCCTTTTTCTGTCTATAGGTGATTGAGCATGGGGCTGGTATATGGAAAAGACATTTCATATATTTCAGCAGTTCTCCTTTGGCTTTCTTGCATGCAGGGTGCATGTTTCTTGGGTTTTCACAGAGATGTAGGAGTGGGCCCAGCATTGTGCACTCCTCTTGTTTCTTGCACTATTGAGAAGTCCCGTAGTTTATGCTCAAGGGAGGAAATCCACATCTGCACTTTGCTTCATTGCTTTCTGTATACAGCCAACATACACATTTTCCTGTATCTCTTTGTTGTTAGGGTTATAGTCAGGGTAAAGCAAAACAAAGCTCTGATGATCATAGTTCCTCCAGAGTACGAGTGTTGGTATCAGGACTTTTCTTGTTTCTTGGTGAAGTCTTGACAATGACTTTCTGAAATTGAAACTCTATTAACACAGAAATCAAAACCAACTGCTTAATCAAAAACTACTTCTCCACCCTAAAATGCAAAAAAAAAAAAAAGAGTAAAGATCTACCATGAATTAAAATGGCAATTACTAAATATGAGGATTAGAAAAAGTAACTTAAAATTTGGATTGAAATGAAGTATGCATTTAGGCAAAGCTATGTATATGTAAGCTGTTATGACAATGAAGATGTAGGCAATGGACAGCAAAACCAGTTTAGCTTACTCAATGTTTTTTTTTATGGGGCATGGTTGAGTTGCCTAAGCCTGAATTTCTGATGTCATTTGAGATGCTATGTGCTATCCAAGATAGCCACACTGATCTGGCATATATCTCCCCTGGGCATCCATTCCCTGCTGCCTCACCTGTATTTTCCGGTGCAAGATACCTTGCCCTGAAACAAATTACATTGGGTATCTGTGTGGCTGGTCAGCTGAATCGCTCCTCTGATTCCATGACTATATTAACTGTATTAATTTTAAGGAGATTTTATGCACCTATTACACTGAGTTTAAGTTTCATACTGCATCCTTCCTGTAGTCTAAAGGCTACAGGCCTTTAGACAGCTAAAAGCTAAAATCTGTTGAATAAAAGTAGGGAAGCTTCCTGAGCATTGCTGCTTGAGCACAATAAATTGGCATGTGCACTCTTGAACTGCAGTACATCCATCTAGCAGCAGGAGAGATATGATCCCATGCTGTGTGTAACTGGATGATTCCCTCTCAAGATAATGAAAGTTAAATAGGAAATGCAACGGGAGGAAATAAAGATATTGCAAGTTGAAAGACATGTGATGATTTAGGTGCACTGAATTGATACCTAACCAAGAAATAGATGAAGAACTGCTATATATAAAAGAAAAAAATGAAATCTCATTAAGCACAACTCACAAGGTCCAGTGCAATAATTTGCTAATAGTTTAGCATGAAAATAATGTATGGGTATTATTAGCCTTAAATTCTAGTATTGGCTGCCTAAATACCCCATCCATCAACGTTTTTATGGCAAATTGGATGTACTTCTGAACAATCAAATGCCTAGCATCAAAATTGTATCACAAATCTCACCTCTGATTTATCAATGTCTATAAGTATCTGAAGGGAGGTTGTCACAAGGATGGAGCAATGCTCTTCTTGATAGTGCCAAGCAATAGGAGAGGAGGAAACTGATGCACAGGAGGTTCCATCTAAATATGATGAAGAACTTCTTTACTATGTAGGTGAGCATGCACTGGAACCATTTGTCCAGAAAAGTTGCAGAGTCTCCCTCACTGGGGATGTTCAAGAACCGTCTGGACGCAATCCTCTGCCATGTGCTCTAAGATGAGTCTGCTTGATCAGGAGCATTGGACCGGATGACCCACTGTGGTCCCTTCCAACCTGACCCACTCTGTGATTCAGTTTAGATCTTTTCCTACTTCAATACTGAATAACTTGAAAATCTTTGAGACTTCCATTTCAGAACCCAGTGAATGATAACTTTTTCATTGTTCTTGCATTCATGTTAGTGTTTTTATGACCTACATCAGCCACTTACAGTCTTTCTCAGTATGGGTATACATGAATGTCTGGGCTTATGACACTAAGCTTTCAGTAGTGATAAGAGATCTCATATCCTAAATGCTGATTTTGGTGCTTCAGCAAGAGGGCTGTTCTGGCTGAACAAGATCTGTCACAAGATCTGTGCAAGAGCCCTGAAGGATGCTGGTAAGACTGCTGGAGACTGTAATAATCTTCATGTTTATTGTTCACCCCCTGAGTCCAGTGGCATTCAGGGGGATTACTCTGTGGTCACAGCACTTCATAGCACAATGCTATTAAACCATTTATCAAGACTGTAATGCAAGTTGGATTTGTTAAGTATAGAAAAATTCCAAGTATACCTAGGACTGGCTGATGCAGAGGAGAGTCATGGCTGTGTGCCTGGCTGTTTCAGTTTGTCTTGACTACCTGCTTTGGTTGTGTCTCAGGATAAAACTGTGTAGGTAAAATGATTGGAAATGTCACCTGTTTCAAGGACACTTGGTATTGTCAGCCATCTGTGAATTTTGGCTGCTTAGAAGGGCTGCTTAGAGTGAGACCTTGGGAAAACATGTAATTGAAGCTGTGGCAGGAAAAATGTAAATGTCAGACACCAGCCACTACTTGTAGTTGGTTTTTGGTTTTCAGTATTTGCATGAGGTTTCACAAAGATAAATACGAATTCCAGCACTTGGGCTGGAGTACTCCAAAGCAGCAATTAGTTGTAAGGAAGATAGAAGTCCTTTTTCTTCTGTACCAAGTTCTGGGACATAAGAAAAAAATCTGTAATTTACCTGAGTGTATGATTGGGAATAAAGTGGGATTTGTAAATTAGGGAAGTAATTAAATTATCTCCTTTTCTTTTTTTTCCCCCTTATCTTACTACAGGAAACTTACTGCCATGAATTTGTGGTCCTCATTTTTGAAAGCCCCCTGACATCCATTTTTTAGGTGCCTACTAAAATTTTTGTGAATTATAATAACTAACTGCATTTAAAAAAAATCTTTCTGGTTATTTATTAGCATTATTGGGATGCAGCTCCTCCCAAATTGCAGATTGTAGCCCAGTAAGCCAACTGTATCCTGGGCTGCATCAAAAGAAACATGGCCAGCAGGTCAGGGGAGGTGATTCTGCCCTTCTGCTCTCCTGAGACCCCACCTGGAGTTCTTTGTACAGTTCTGGTGCCCCGAGCATAGGAAGAATATGGAACTGTTGGAGCAAGTCCAGAGGAGGGTCACAAATTGCTAAAGGGGATTAGAGTGCCTTCCCTATGAAGGCAGAGTGAGGGAGTTGGGGTTGTTGAGCCTGGAGAAAAGAAGGTTGTGTGGAGATCTCAGAGTAACCTTCCAGTATCTGAAGGGGACTGAGAGGGAAGCCAGAGGAGATCCCTCAGGTACTGTAGTGGCAGGACAAGGAGTAATAGGGTCAAACTGAAAGAGGGGAAATTTCGGTTACAAGTATGGAAGAAAGTCTTGACTGCAAAGGTGGCGAAACAGGTTGCCCAGAGAGTCTGTGGGTGCTCCATTCCTGGAAGTGTTCAAAGCCAGGCTGGATGGTGCTTTGAGCAACATGATCTAGTGAAATATGTCTCTGCCCATGGCAATGGGATTGAAACTAGTGATCTTTAAGGTTCCTTCCAGCCCAAACTATTCTATAAGTCCACAGTATTCTTCACATTATATCAGAATATGAATATATGTATTTAGATATGTAATTTTAGCAAGCATATGTATTTACATTATACTTTTGTAAAATGAACGTACAAAAAAGCAACAAAAGCACTATGAAGTTCAGGTTATACCATTAGAATAAATGAAATTTGCAAATTTCAAAAGCTTCTTTTCAAGATAAGTTTTGGACTTTCATAAAAATTCTTTCTGTGTTATGCTCAGACAAATCACAGGTGCAGCTTTCCTTCATGGAGCCCTGCCTTTCATAAACTGGTATTAGGTACCGTTGCATATTTCCATTCTGCTTTGGGCTATGGAAATGTTTGTATGTACTAAGGAATATGGTACCTTTTCAAGGAGTGATGAGCAATAATGCTCATATGTTGGATCACAAGGAGCTTTAAGGAAACTGTTGTCTCATTTATGTGGGTTTGCACTTGTAATGCCACAAGCCAGTTAGCTTTGAGTTTATTGTCATTTGGCTGTGTGAAAGTAACCACACTGTTTTAAAGAAATAATGCCACTTTCAATGTTTTTCCCTTTTTTTCTTTCATTTGTTCAGTGACAGTCTTATAAGTGGAGTAATATACACAGCCTGAGTTACTTGCTTTAAAAGTGCTTTTTTTTCAAAGTGCATGTTTTGTTCACACTTACTTTATTTAGCAAGTGGGAGCTAAATGGGTAAAAATATTTTTCTCAGTTTGCCTTTTTTTCTTTTTTTTTTTTTTTTTGCGTATTTTTATGCTTTCCATTCTTCTCTTGGGACTTAAGACAGATCCAGAAATCTGAGTGCTCCTCATGGGGTGAGTTGGGATACACTACTGCTGTTGCTGCTGTTACTTATCTTACTACAGCCACCAGAGATTGAACAGCATGGTGCCTCAGAGCTCACTGAAATAGAATGATAAGACATACTTTACTCCCTAAATGCTTCCTGTTGTATTTGTTCACTGTGGATCTCTTTTCTTCTTTGTAAAGCAAAGATGCGCTATGCTATCCCTTTCTGATCTGTGTTTTTCCCAAGATCCCTTTGTTAGAGGAGATTGTAGGTTTCTCATCTGTTTTCCCTAATTCCCCAAAACAACTGTGACTACACGTTTTTTTTAATTGAGATATGTTAAGCTATTGAAAAAGCTGGTTGCAGGTGGAGATCTGAAGGACACATATAAGTTCTCCCTTTTCTGAATGGATATGTAGGAGTAATTTTTAAAAAAATTAAAAGCCATATTTCTGTATGTTGTGTATATTTTCACTTTCTGTTGACAAACACTGAGAATGTATCCATTTCTCTGCCTTGTACAGAAAGGGATACTCTGGGTTGTTTGGGATGGGATTACCAGCTGTTTTCATTTGCATTTGCATATTCAAAATGTATTAAATGGCACTCATAAAAGAATGTCAATATTGTCAATATTTTTTCCAACACTCAGATAAGAATTGTGTGGAAGAGATTTGATGTGTATGTTTTGCAGAATTACTTGAGGTTTATATATATGTATATATGTGTGTGTCTGTGTATTTATGTATGCATGTTAAGTGTTGACGTATACCTAAATAAGTAAGCAGTCCTTTTTACTTTTTAGCATTTTCATGAAACACTTGGAATCCAACCTGGAGAAACACGTTTATTTCTAAATGGCCTTCATATTGACTTGGATTTTCATGATCCCTTTAGGTAAGATGGTACATCCTTGAAGATTACAGAATTATTAATAATACTGGAGAAGTTGTGCTCATGGTGGTAAATCTCATCTGTTGCATTTTGGGGGCCAGGAAGTGCTCCAGCAGAGGGAATACTGGTTTACAGTGGTTTTGCTTTGAACGTGAACATTTTCTAGGCAGTTGAAAACAGCATTTTTCTCTTGGAATATGTTTTATAATTTACTTAAAATTTTACAACTTGCCATGTAAAATTAATTTGGAAATGGAGGGAATCCAATGGGTATCTCTAAAAAAGTGGGGAAAGCACTTTTTATTGTAAGTTAAGTGTTTCATATCCTTGTTTCTTAAAGATTGTAAAAAAACAATTGTAGGCATTAAATTTAGATACCAAACACCTTGAGTTATTTTTGGCATACGCTTTTTGGTGTAAGAAATTTTTTTCTAGTTTGTGCAATTGTAGTATACTTATTTTGGATGTGACTTGCCTTTTTTAAGCAAGCACTCAAACTGCAAACATTTTTCCTTGTATTCTTCTCTGTTGTCAACAGCAGGACAAACAGGACTAATTCAAAATTGTCTCTGGTGGCCTGTTAGTAAATGATTTGTGAGAGTCTATATTTATTTTCAATTTTTAGCTCACAATGTCTTCTTAAACTTTCTTGAGTTTTGCATTTATGCTTGCAATTTTTACTTAATTTTTTCCTCAGCCAGAGTTTTGAGATGGAATCACCTGCATCTTTTTTGGTAATGATGCATTCTTTAATGATAGTGCTAGGTTTAATTTCAACATATTTTAGAAGAAAACTTTCAGAACAGAGAAAACTCAAAATGAAGCAGGAAAGAAATGAAGGCAATTGTACAATCTTGCCATCTGTGTTCCACAGTGAAGTACTTCAGGGTTTGTTTTATTCTCAAATTCGAACTTTCAGATTGCAACAGGTGTTCCAGAGTCCCGCTGGGTTTTCTGGGAAACTTTAAAGGTGTGGCTATGTTCTTCCTCTGTGCTGTTGTCAGGGTTCTGTAGATTTTTTTTTAGTAGGAAAAATAGGTTTTATATCATGACAAGAGTTCTGTGTAGACATGTATTTTATCTTCCTGAAAAAGTATCTTAGAGACTCTCAAACTGGAAGGAAAAGTGATGCATGGCCTTCATGAACTTGGAATCAAAGAGGAGATCCTGAGTAAATTTATGAGGTTGCATATACATCCTACAGATAACAGTTATGCACTAGATATTCGTCACTCTTCAATAATAGTAAGTAATTAAGCAATTATTTATTTAAATAGTACATATTTGAGAATTCTATGTAGGAGACAACTTACCTTTTTTGGTAGTGTAATTGAAATACTAGTCCTAAGACCATATATTGATAAGCAGTTTAAAATGTTTTGAAGGATAATATTCCATCAATATATTTTTAGGAATAATTTTCTCTAGCTTATACCTTACTAAAATTTTAAGATGTAAGATGTTTAAAAGAAAAGAGAAATACATCTAAGCATAGTTGCATATTTACAGCTGTAGAATTTGACTTGATAAAAAGTATTCTAGCTACCTTACGCTACATAGTGTCTTTATATTATGTAAGACTTCTAAGTATAGTTTACAAGTATGATAAGTGAATTATGGACCACCTAAATATTACATTTCTGACTGTCCAATAATTGAGCTTTTTACCCTTCAAAATCTATGCAGGTTTCATTACAAAGGTGTTACGTCAGTAGAAAAGGCACTAAAATATTGATTTTTTTAACCTAAAAGAGTTATATTTCACTCTTCTGCTTGCCAAGGCTTGCACAGAAAGGACTAGAAGAACAAATTGGCTACATGTAAATTGTTTCTTTTGGTATATCTGAAGTGCTGTTACTGCAGGTTATAGATAAATACTGCATTTGGATTACAAGATGGTTATGCTGTCTTACACGTCTCTGTGATATGTTGTTACACTTGTATTGTGAAAGTAGTTTCCACACTTGGAATAAATTATTTTATTCACATTCTGATACACAGTACAAGTGGTCCTTCTTCCTTTTCCATCAATTAATAGTTTCATTGTGTCCTGCAAATAAAAACAGTTTGATTGGAAAAAGATGAATTTTAGATGCTGCTTTGTTACTGTTTCAAAAAAAGAAAAAGAAAGGTATTTTATTCTTTTCAGGCTTGCCGTGTGTTCTAAAACAGTATTATTTATGCCCATGTATTTTACTCAGTGTTCAGTGTGTGTTTTTTAAATGGCTGCCTTTTTTGTTTCAGTGGATTAATAATATAGAGCAAGATCCCAGCTATAGCACATGGCCTGCAAGCTATCAGGAACTGCTAAGGCCCACACTTCCTGCAGTTCTCCCGCAGATTAGGCGCAATTTACACAATTTGGTAAGTTTTGAGAACCAAATTTTTATGCATAGTTAATGTATTAATATGTGGACAGACAGTTCATTAAAAAATACACATGCTAGATTTATTATTAAGATTTGTTTTCTATGTGGATCATCTAATAATAGTGAAAATTGCTTTTTCTAATGAGTTACATGTGGTTATTAGTCTGATATCCAGACTTGGGCACAATTTTGTCAGGAGTTTTTATGTTCCTTTCCATGCTGCACATAGATAATTCACTACTATTGAAGAATTTTCTTCATAGTACACTACTGAGGGAACTGTCCTTGGCTTAGAAATGGTGAACTGAGGTACAAAAAGATTTACATTATAAAGTGTACCAATTATGAATGTCTTGTAGAGTAATTTTTCCTCTGTACATAGCATTCTGTATCACTTAGTAAGTTAAGGAAGCAGCTATTGCTGACTTAAATTAAAATTTAAGTTATGAAAGGTAATTGTATGAACCATAGAATCATAAAATGGTTTGGGTTGGAAAGGACCATTAAAGGTTATGTAATCCAAGCCTCCTGCAGTGACCAGGGACATCTTCAGCCAGGTTGCTCAGAACCTTATCCAACCTGTCCTTTAACAATGTAAATAGTGGTCTTTTCATAGCTTCTCTGGGTGACCAGTTCCTCTGTGACATTTTCAGTGCCTCACCACCCTCATTTCTCCATAGTCAAGCTAAATCTGCCCTCTTTTAGTTCAAAATTATTACCTCTTGTTCTGTCACTACTGTGTCACTACTGCTGGTAAAAAGCCTCTCTCCATTTTTCTTATAAGTCTCCCTCATAGGAGAGGTACTCCAGCCCTCTGCTTGTTTTTGTGACCCACCTCTGGACCTGCTCCAACAGGTCCATGTCTTTCCCATACTGAGGGCCCCAGAGTGGGATATTCCAGGTGGAGTCTCACCAGAGCAGAGCAGAGGGGCAGAATCACCCCCTTTGACCTGCTGGTCTTGTTTCTTTTCATGCAGACCAGGATAGAGTTGGCTTTCTGGGCTGCAAGCACACACTGCCAGCTCACGTCCAGCCTCTCATCCACCAGCACCCGCAAGTCCTTCTCAGCAGAGCTCTCAGTACATTCATCCCTCAACCTTTATTAGTAAACTGGGAGTTGCTCCAACCCATGTGCAGCACTTGGTACTTGGCCTTGTTGAACATCATGAGATTCCCATGGGTCCATTTCTTGAGCTTGTCCAGCTACCCCTGGATGGCATCCTGTCCTTCAGGTCTGTTGACCACACCACTCAGCCTGGTGTCATCTGCAAATTTGCTGAGGGTGCACTCAAATCCCTTGGTCTATGCCATTAATGAAGATATCAAGTAACACTGGTCACAGTACAGACCAGATATGGAGCTGTTGAATCTGGATGTAGTCTCTGGATGCAACAGTCCCGCGAAGGTCTTATCCTCTGAATAGGCCATCTATCAACTCCATCTCTCTCCAATTTAAAGAGAAGCATGTTGTGGAGGACCATGTCAAAGGCCTTACAGAAGCCCAGGTTGATGACATCTGTAGCGCTTTGTTTGTCCATTGATGTAATTGTTTAAAGTGACATGAAGTTCAATATATAAAAGAACAATGGAAATACAAGCAGTATGTGATAAAAACGCATGTTTCTAATGAAGTATAAGATGCATGTAATGCGAAGTAGATTACATTATTTATTCAAAGTTAAATTCATTAAACATACCACCTATATTGTAGAAATCTACAACATATAATTTAACTATAATCTGAGGGGGGAGCATTCAAAAGTTTTAAAGTTATCCTGCTGCATGGGAGTTTGCAGTGCAAAGCTGAATAAATAAGATACAGATGTCATAATTAAATCTACATAAGGATAATCTATCTATGCAAACATGTCCCAGTTTTAGATTCTGTGCATATCTGAAAGATCTGATTTTTATACTCCAAGCTACGGCAAGTGACAGAATGACTACAAAAATATGTGAGACGGGAAGGAAGAATTTCCCAAAGCTCCATTTTTTAATGAAAGTTTTAAGCCAATATATTCTGTTTATTTATTTTTGTTTGGTTTTCACAACAGAAGAGAGTAATTTAAAAGAAGTAACAGCATTATATCCTTTCTAAATAAAGTTCATTAATATAAACAAAGTAATGGCACAGAGTGTTTCAAAGGAGAAAAGTAGTATCACTTGGTTTGAAATTTAATAAGTGGTTAAA
The DNA here is from genome assembly GCA_035221455.1 of Xenops minutus. Classification (NCBI taxonomy): domain Eukaryota; kingdom Metazoa; phylum Chordata; class Aves; order Passeriformes; family Furnariidae; genus Xenops; species Xenops minutus. Next base: position 77,568,637 of record JAWWEE010000001.1, on the reverse strand, counting down.
TCCTGTTTTCAGCATTTGGTCCAAATTTATTAATTCTGAAGTTATTTTCATTCATGCTCTTAATGTTTTCTTACGATGAATACTCTAAAAAATTGAAAACAGTTGGGGTGTACAGCTCCTTTGGAAGTTAACATTTTTATCTTAGATTTTATGTCTGAAAAAAAAATTAAAGCAGACATCAAGAATAAATGTTGCCTGCATAATATGTTTTCTCTTCTTAGGTACTTTTTGTTGATCCTGTCCAAGAAGATACAGGTGATTATATGAAAGTGGCAGAATTATTCTACCATTATAATGTACCACTTAGGTAAGAAAAACTGAAAATCTTGAGGAAAAGTCTTTAAATAAGGTTGCCTTCCTCTTTTCTTTTTTATCTTCTATTTTGCTAGACAAAGTTATAAATTCAAATGAAGTCCAGCGCAACCACATTCTGATAAGACACGCTGGTTACCCAGTTGTGTCAACTTTACTCAGGTATTAAGTCTTAAGCAAATAGATTGCAAGGGATAACATACTTAAGTGTGTTACTGTACAATGAACCGTAAAAGTCTGATAAAAAATTATCTTGTCAAATAGTCCTATTGGATGCCCTTGGGAAATTGCATTGTAATCAAAATATTCTGTAAGTAAAACAAACTTAGAAAGAATTTTTTTAATTCAACTCTTTCGATTAAGGTTGCTTTACCTAATTTTGGTTTTATATAAAGACTAAAGCAAAATTACCCTCATCAAGTTCTGAATTTCTGAAAATTAGTTGTCTAAGTCTGAACTAGTCAGCATTTGAGATATAGACACTCCGGGGGAACAGTCAGGTTAATCTGAGATGTTTGCTTTTAAGAAAAAAAAGAGTTGTTCTCAGAAGTAAGAACTGTTTATTTTCACAACTTATGAAAGGTTCAGCAAGATGAACTCGATGCTGAATATTTAAAATCTTCCTGCAAAATGCTTTTTGTTTCCTCAGTAACTTACAGGTTTTTCATTTTTCTTTAAAGTTTTACAATATCTGAGCATTGTTTTGTTATTCTTAGTGTTTTATTATTCAATTACAAAAACACAATGGAGGACAGGTATTAGTTGTCTGTGCATTTTGTCATTACCTGGAAGACAATACTCCTTCAGTCCTTGAGCAGAATACAGCCTAGAACATAATTTGCCTTTTCTGATACATAACAGCATAAGAGTAGCCAAACTTGATAGGATAAAGATCCGTTTTGGTCAGTCGATCTACTACAAGCCACAAGGAATTGTCCTGGTATGATAAAAACAATAGTGGAACCAGGTTCTTTGCCTGAGTATTTCCTAGCATTCATGCATTTTAATATCAAAGAATTCTAGATCCAAGTGTATTTTTTAACAACCCTCAAGGGGTTTCTGTTCCACAAACTTTTCTGATTTTCCCTCAGATTCATGTTAAGTTTTAGCAGCCCCAATATTCTTTTCCAGGTGTTTTCACAGTTGAAACATGTGACGTATGAAAAACTGCTTCATTTGTTTTGAGCCAGACTTTCAAGTGCTTCATTTACTGTCTCTGTAGCTCTTAGAAATGGGAGACTAAACAGTCTCTCCCTCTCTCTAGATGCCAGTCATGATTTTATAAAGCTCTTTTATGTTCAACTGTGCTCATTTCATTCCCTAGGTTACAAGTTACTCCTTTCCTGAAAACTGTTCCAAAGTTTGTTTTGTTTTCTGAGTTGTCCTTCTCTGAACTTTCTTAGTGTTAATATATCTTCTCTGGAACAAGAGTGACAGCCATGTACACAATATGCAAGATGCAGACAAGTCATGGGGTCTATCCTGTTATGTTTAGTTTTGCTGACTGTTCCTATGGCATCCAGGTGACAAGTCTCCAGGAAAAGTTATTTGCAAAAATGAGATGTAAAAAATGGGAGAAGTAATTAGTTGTAGAACATGGTGTCTCTTAATGCATTGATTATTATCCATATCTTTTTTAGAAAACTTCCTGTATTTCTTACATCCCTCTCTCCTGTGATCTGATGTACACCTGATTATCCTGAACACCTTTTTAAGTGATTTTATACTGATATGACAGATTTCATTTTAATAGCCTTAAAATATCTGATGTGAAGTGGCTATCCAAATGAAAAGCTGACTTCTTAAATCAGCTTACTGACTGTAAATATGAAAGTCCTCTGAAGCATGGGCTTAGCCTTGCACATGGTCATGTTGCGGTAGCTCCCATGTGTCATGAGTCCAGTAGATGCCTCATGTTCTTGTACAAGATGAAAGGCTTTGTGGAAATATTTGCAAGATGCACAGTGTTCTATATAACAGAAGCCAGATTTGGGTCTCTGATAGTCCTTTAGAAAGACTGTCATTTTCTTGTTCTGTCTTGCAATTTGTGTCTTTTTGATAGTGGGCATAATTTTCGATCTTTTAGCCAATTGCTGCATATGGAACATTATCCAGTGCTGTCATATGTGTGGTCAGGAGTAGGCAGCAGCTCATACAGCTGTAGTTCATAGATGGCTATGGTTGTGTAAGCCAGTTAGCACAGTATTGGGTGAGTTTGGTTGCAGTTTGGCAGCCAGAGACATCTCTACCTGTAGGTTGGCTAAAAGATAAATGTAGAGGAGAAAAAAGTTGCTTCCATACGGATTTCTCATGGAGCAGTCTTTTGGTGTTGGGTTTGTTTTGGAAGAAGTGACAGCTAAAGGTAGATGATTTTACTGCAGACCTAGTATGTATAGCATTAGCTGCAGATACTCAGGAGGATTCAAGGATGTGTTCTGGAAAACTACATGAAGTTGATTCCCCGAGTGCTGCAACAAGCAAAGTATTCACATAAAATCTCTATTTCTGATTCATAAAGGTATCTGATTTTCATCATCTTCTTCCCATTGCTCTCTCCCCTTGTACAAGCAGGTTTAATGGTAAAGTGGTGGGGTTGCACTTCTAAAAAAGTTTATTGATACCAGACAGTGGAAAGCTTGGAAATGTTTGCAAGGGTTCTGATGGCTTTGGATGCACAAAATTCCAGGTGACTGGCAGAACTCACCTTCCCAATCCTGCATCTTTTAATGCAGACAACTGTGTTAATGAATAGGCATGTATTTTTTCTCTTCAGAATCTGTATGTTCTAGCCATAGATGTAGATGTGTTCTGTCACTTGAGACTCAACAGAAGGATGTTTCTTGTTATTTTCATATACCAAGTATGATGTGGAACTGACCATAATGATCAGAAGTCCTTTCCAATAGTGTAGTAAAGACCAGAAGGATCCTTATGTGCAGGGAATATAACTTAAAATATCTTCAGTTTTAACTCTCCTGGGTGTTTAGTCCGGGAAAAGACTTTGGGCTTCAGTTATTATGCCACTGTTTGCAGTCTGTTTGACCGGATTGTGTCATTGCTCAAAGTCTTTGTTCCCTGGAGGAACAGGATCTTCACATCAGCGTCTTGGACTTTGAGGCTTTTTGGACGTTGTTGTTTTAACCCAGCTGGCAGTTAAACCCCTCAGAGCCGCTTGGTCACTGCCCTTTGGTGAAGGCGGAGAGAAGCAGAAGAGTGAAAGAGAGAGAACATGTAGGTTGAGATAAAGACAATTTAATAGGTAAAGCAAAACCTACACACACAAATAAAGCATAAAAAGGAGTTCATTCACCACTTTCCTTGAGCAGGCAGGTATTCAGCCATCTCCAGGTACAGGATTTGCATTCCTACATGCTGGGCAGATTACTTGAGTGCAAATATCTTGTTCTTCTATAGTGGTATTAGAATGTGTGTGAAGCAGATACTGTTTTAAAATGTATGATCTCTTTTTGTTTGTTTTTAGAATTGGAATTGTTTTCATTTTAAGTACAAAAGAAGAAATTGATGGAAATGAAGATGCTGGAATAGCTCTTTGGAGAACTTTTAATTACATTGCAGAGGAATATGACACCTTTCAGGCCTTTACCTCAATAATTAAGGTTAGTTCTTTCACAAGAAATCCCTCTTTTTTAATTTATTAATTTTTTGCATAGTTAGGATCTTGTTACCTTGTGATAACCTGAAACATACACATTTACTTTATACAAAAGTAAAGTATTAAAAACATTTATAGCATTAATATTCTATAGAATTATTTGCAGAAATACTTTCCTTCTGCAGAAACCAACTTGCTCTTGTCCTTTTACCTATCAGCGAGCTTTCTTCAATAATATGAAAAAGTAGGTGCATGCCTTACAATTTTTAGTATTTTCTTATGAAAAATTATTCTTTATTATTTGTGTTATTGTGATGGCCCTGTCTTTGTGTTCTGTATCTTTTAGAGTAAAAGGATTTTAATGTCACTTTGGTAGTTCTATAGGCTTTAAAAAACGCTTGTTTTTTCTCCGGTGTAGAAGGTGAAAGAGTAAGATAGTTTCCTTTTTTTGATCATGTTTGAGCTGTTCATGAGTGTACAAAACACAGAAATACTCCAGGCTTGCAGCTGAGTGAATTAGACAGGCTTTCTTAGTGAGAGAATGCAGGTCCCTGTAAAGACAGGAATTTCAGATATGAGACATGACTGGAGAAAAATGAAGTGAGAAGTCTCTGTAAGGGCTCTGCAGGTAAAAATTATATCAGCGAATATGGTATTAATGGATAACATTTTTTTCTTGCATTTATTTTCTATTTTTCTCTTTATTGCCTAGAAACTGTTATGGACAAACTTAGAGGGCTTAAGATGAAAGGAACTGAAGTAACTAGGAACACCTTGGAAGAGAAATCCACAAATGTTAGGGAGCTGACATGCATGGATGACAATTATCCATAACCAGATCACAAAATATAATTTGCAGTGTGCTTTCTAAAATGTTTTGTTCCTCTCTTTACTTTATTTCATAATATAAGAATGAGGGAATGATAAATATAATTAAAATATAACAAAAATAGAATCGATAAAATACAAGTTTGAGATACTCAGAGCCATAGAGGAAAGTATATTGTTCCTCATTTGAAAAGAAATTGATTGAATATTTTTCACTTCAAATTTCTATTGTATGTTTAATGAAAGTAATAAAATATTATTCTGTGAAGTAAAATAAAATAACATTGGTACGGAAACATTATCACTGTAGAAAAAAGTACCACTGACCTAATTAGGCTTAGATTAATCCCATATAGAGTCAGGTAACTACCCATGATCAGGTAGTTTATAGAAAGAACTTAGATTGCTTCTCTAATTAGTAGAGAGAAAAAATCTTTCACATTCAGCTCACATAAGTGTGTTTCCTTTGACACTTCAGATTTAGACTAAAGGTACAATAATACATTAATCAGAACAGTGCTCTGATGAAAAATGGTGCATATGTGCAATGGTGATAATTACTAAAGCAATATAAAAACTGCAATATAGCAATATAAAATTACACTGATATAAAATCTGCTAGAGCACTATAAAATCTTAAACTTACTTTACTGGTTTTTGTTTTTATTAATTTTGTCAAGTTATGTTTGACAACTTACTACATTTTTTTAATTTCCTTCTATTATAATTTTTACAGATGTACCATGAAGTGAGAGATGGAAATATTCTAACAGTAGATGATGTGAAAGATGTCCTTAGAAGTGAATACCCCAATGCTGATGTTCAGAGTATACTAGGCGTTCATTCTGAATGGGATGAAGGAAGGAAGGTATGTTGAGACCCACGTGATAAGAAATACTGCAGTGTGCAAGCTAATAATTTGCTAAGCTGAAGGATTGCTAAATGTTAAAGTAAGTAGATACAGCATCTCTGAGTCAAATTTTTCTTCAGCCACCATTCAGTCATTAATGGAAATGTTGCAAGGGTTTCTACATTACTGTTCTCACTATAAAAGTTTACTTTTGCCTGCTGCATTCAGGAGTAAAAGTATTTTTCTAGTAGTCAAGGGGTCTCTCTGTAGAAAGTGTTTGCCTGTGTCTTTGGATGAGGAGCTGAAGCCTGTCTTCTAGGTGGGTCATTATTTTCCTTACTTTTGCCTTCTGGATTTAGTATCCTTTGGGAAAGACAGCTATGGATTTTGATTTAAAGGCTGTAGAGAAGATATTTTTATCTGCAATTGAGTAGACAGTTTTCTGCTAAAACATAAATAAAATACCTTTTTCCTGCATGTGCCTTCAGCTACACTATTTATACAGTCTTGTGTTTCTGACTCCGTATTATTTATTCCCTTTTAAAATTTGTTATCTAATGTTTATTATGCTTCTTTAAAAAGATGTATTGGAGCATCTGGAAAAAAGGGTGCTGTATGCTTCATGCTCTTTGTTCCTCACTGAAAATCTGGGGCCTTCATATGGAAGGACAGTTTGAATCTGCCCTGGAAACAGTTGGATATAGTTAGGAGAGGAAAATCTCCCATGGAGAATATTAAAGGAAGAGAAATAGTCAGCCACCAGGATGAAATCTCTTGTACAAGTGGGGACAGTGGTACTGTGATGAAGACCAGGGAGGAGACAGTGTGATTACAGAAAGATGAATGCATAGATGCTGCAAGAAAACATGAAAGGATGCAGAATAAGAAAGGGGAGTAACTTACAGTTCAACTTTATTTCTGTTTGTCTCACTGAATTTTCTCATTTTGAGGAAAAATTAGCTTGTTCTGCTTTCTTATCAAATAAGACCACCTTTGAACATAAAAAGCCTTGTGAGTTTTTTAGGATACTTTCTTTGGGAAAAGTAAGCTTTATCTCAGGGTTTTTCTGCAATGTTGCTTGCTTAATTTTTTTGATAAGAATCTTAAGCAAAATGAAGGAATATTTCTCAACAAGATGATAAAGCAAAAATTTAAAACACCGTATATGGATCTATGATTTCTCTTGTCATTCTGTTTGAGAAATGAGTTCCATCTGTCCTCTATGGTTTCCAAACTATTCCTGTTTTGTCCTTAGTACTCATGAGAAGGTGTGACAGTGAAGAGTGCTTGGAGATTAGAGTTCATAGTGTCTTGATATTAATTTCATTTTTTGCAACAGTCAGCTACAGTCTGTTTAATCCTGTGATATTTCTCATATGATCAGGCAGGAGCAACCTTTTATAGAAAGAGTCACCTGGGCCCATTGCCTCAAGTCTTGTTTAATGGCGTGCCCTTTAATAGAGAAGAGACGGATGCTGAAGAGTTAGAGACAGTTATTCTTCAGAGGATTATTGATGCCACCAAATTCTTCCAGCGGGCAGTGTTCATGGTATGTTCAACATTTCTGAATGAATGCAAGATGAAATATTTGGCAGTGAATTGTTGAAGTCACGTTTATCTATTAAGTTTCTTATAATGACATGGCTTGAAATTAATAATATCACACCCGCAGTTACATTTTTACATTAATTTGTGGTCATGTTTTTTAAACAGTACATTTAAATTATTCAAGACTGAGGGATCAACTAAGCATACAATCATTATATGGAAATTTTCAACCAGAAACTGAGTATGTACTGCAGTTGTTCTTTGAAAAATATGTATCTAATATTTTGAAATATTATCTGTGTGATAAAGTTTGTTTTTGACTTGACATTGTCCACAACTTGGTGTATATATAGAAGTTTTAACCCAGTTGAAAGACTATACAAATACTTAGTCTTTGTCTTGAGATTACAAACGTAATTTTTTTCTCTTACTACAGGGTTTGTTAGATGATCACATGAATGCAATAGATTATCTTATGGATCAGAACAACGTAGTGTCCCGTATAAGCCCCACTATTCTTGGAGCAGAAAGAAGATACATACATTTCAGACCCACATCCGGTAACTACTTTTCTCATAGTGGCTGTTGTTATGATTTTCCTTTTTTTTTTCTTTTTTTTTTTTTCTTTTTTTAATTGTAACATGTTGCGTTTTACATTTTTCAGTTCCATTTGGTGTGGAAGATTTCTCTACTTTCTCCTTTTTGGACTCACAGGATAAAAGTGCTGTAATTTCAGACAACATGAAGTACTTAACAAAAAAGGGTATATTAGTTTTCTGTATGGGTTATCTGTCTATCTGTGTATGGGTATTACATTGATAAATTTTTGATATCTGCCAGTAAAATATCCTGAATAAGTCAGTATCCAAAGGATCCCACATAAATAAATATGTTTTCTAATATCCCAGTATCCTTTTTCTGGAGCCAGATCACATCCTAATATTATTAGCATAAATTATAATTAACAGGATAGTTATTTTAGAATTTGTAGTTTTGAAAGGGGATGGATGTCATAGCTAGTTGGTTTTGGTTTCACAGACATGATGTTAAAAAGCTTTGCAAAACTTTTGCAGCCTTGTAAACAGATGCAGTTGTCATGCAAATGTGGTTTTACTTGGGGATATTAGAGGATATTTGATTTTCAAGTGACTCTTAGTTGCAGAATTGTCAAGTGCAGAATGTATAGTCTTTGTAATATCTATACCAAAATTAGTTATTTTTAAAATTTAAGGAATAATTGATTATGTATCTTATTTATTAGCGTATCTTCCTATTTTTCATCTAGTTAGATGGTTTAATTTTGCTATATGAAGCTTCATCTTTCTGTAGAAAAGAAATAAAATATATATTCTGATATTATAACTTACACATTTTATATTTATTAAAACACAAATTTTTTTCTACATTTGAATTTTTTTTTAATGTAAAATATTCTTACTGCATATGCAAGTCCCTTGGAGTTAGAAGAAATTACAACAGGGGGATCATATTTCTGCATGGAATTTTCCAATAGTCTGTACCTTATTTACTTGTAGGAGAGGACAGTTAACAACTGCTCACTTGCACCAGTCCATCAAGGGACAGAATAACCCTGTTAACAAAGTGTTGTTCTTTCAGTGATTTTTTTTATGATATTTACAGAGTTTTTTTACTTATTCTGTTATCAGAAATAAATGTCAAATACTTAAATTTCTTCAGAATGAAATTATTTGACTCCATTTGATTTTGTCTTCAACCATAGGGACATCCCAGCTAGCTGTCAAATGACCAGCTTTAAATCTGCAGGCTTATTTGTAAGATTGAGATCTGTTGTGTAAAACCCATAACCTTTAAACCAGAATCTACATTTCAAATCTCTGTCTCCAGCGTGTTTCTCTAGACCACAGCAACAGTTAATAATAACCTCTTCCTAGAATCTCACCAGAACCTTGGAAAATTTCTATCCATATGTATTACCTTTTACTCATAAATGATAGACCTGAGTAGACTGATATTCTGCTGCAGATAATTTTGCAGAATTTTTCACCTGCTATTGCTCTCCTATGGCAAATAAAGAATAGGAAACTGTAGAGCAGGAAAATGGGAAATTTTCTGCATATACACTTACACAGTAGTTTACTTTCTTTGGACTGTATTTAGTATTGCTCCCATTTGCATCCAGAAATGATAAGTTTTTTCTTGCCTTTAGTTGAAAGACTCTCCCTTTGCTGCCAGTGCCTAGTTTATGCATTCTTGCAACTACTTAATTCTTTTCCCTTCTGGCTATATGACCAGCCTCCATCCAATGTTCACAAGTAACCTCTCATGTAGCAGGTCTTATTAATTGGAGCTAGCTTATTATTTAGGGTCCTCTTGTTTCAGTGCTGCAACAGTGTCTTGGCTATTTTAGTGGCTTTCTCCTATTAAGATGATAAATTACCTCCTAAGAATCTTACTTGAATTCAGAGGGCAAAAGATTCTGATGTGGCAAAGATTAGTCTTGCAGTTGAAGTCAGCAGTCAAACATACACATACATTTTGAAATCTCAAACAGAATTAATTCATTATTCATTAGTTGTGAGAAGATTCTCCAGAAAGTAAAGCAGGATTATCTTTAATTTTCAGATGAAGATGCATTATATGCTGTTACTATCTGGATTATTGCTGATTTTGATAAGCCAGCTGGTAGACGACTGCTTTCTAATGCCCTGAAAAGCCTGGTGAGTTTCTAGCAGGTTTTATTAAAATAATTATTGTGTATATGTTCTTAACAACACTGTGCACATTCAAAAATTATACTCTTAAATAAAGGTGTAACAACTTTTTTTTTGTGGGTCAAGTGCAGACTTATGAGACTGTGTTTTCATCTTCTTTAAGGAAGCAACTCTGTCCCCTCCCTTTACAATTTGCTCTGGTGTTGCACTGCCTTCCTTGTATAGTTTTTTCTGCCAGGTGAAAATCTGTGATACTCTGCTGCTACCAAGAAGGGTTTGGCCCTGTCATGTTTTTCACTCCCCCTTCAGTAGCAGTTGGTTGCTCTTACAGTTCCCTGTAGCCTCCTCTTTGCCACACTGAGCAAGGCCAGATTCTTCAGTGCTTTCCCATAGTCTTCTGACCATTTTAGAAGCCCTTTGCTGAAGCCTCTCCAGCATCTCAACATGTTTCACTGCACTGGAAAAGACCATAACTGTTTTAACAAATTTTTTCTGAAGGGCTGCAATCTAAAGTTTCCTAAAGTTTAAGTGTCTTGAATACCAGTGATTGCACTCCATATTTTTTTATTCCTTAATGCAGTAGAGTCCATTTACCTTTACTTCAGTTGGTGGTGCTCTTTGATCCTACCTTAGAATCATCAAGCTCTCTGGTAAAATTTGAGTGGCATCACTGACTTTAGCAAGTGAAAGATTTTTCTGCTGATTTAAGATTGAAGTAACAAGTGGATAAATTTGCTTGCATTTATTTTATGCTTAGTTTGATAGTTTTTGAAAAACAGAAAAACATCTATAAAACCAGTTCTGAAATCTGTAAATGAACACTTGTGTATGTCCTGTGTTAAAAATATGCTTCTGCAAAATGGTCCAAGGCAATTGTTCTATTTAAAAAAAAAAATCTTCTATTTAAAATATGTATTACAGGATATGTAAATCCTTACTAATCATATTTTTACTCCTAGTTGTAGTTCTGAATTAGGCATTGATGTATCTTTTCTAAAGACAAATAGCTGCAGAAAAATTAAATACTTAAGTGTATTTCACAGAGTTATAATAGATATGAATACATTATACAACAGCAGATGGAATTGTAAAATTGCTTATTGTTTGGCATTTTTCTTTGTAGAAAACAAGCCGACATACACGAGTTGGGATTTTGAACAATCCTTCATCAAAAATAAAGGAGTCTAACACAGCTATTGCAAGAGGAATTTTGACTGCTTTTCTAACCCAAAACAACAGCAATTTAAAAAGTTTCCTAAGTAAACTCAGTAAGGAAGAGACAGCAAAATCCCTTGCTGCTGGAACTAAAATTACTAAATTCCTCATCCCAGTGAGTAAAAACTAAATTAAATTACTTTCGTTTGCATTTTACATATATTTTATTGTAAGGGGGTGTTGTTGAGAGTAACTGTGTTTGGCCAAATGTTATTAAATTTATAAACCTTGTACAGTTTCTGCTCAAGCAAATTTGAATTTTTGGCAACTTTTATGCAATTGAAGAATAGATAATTTGTTTAAAGTCAAGGAAGAGTACTGAAAAATACAGAGTAGAGATGCTGTATAATTGAGACCAAAATAGTTTATTTTTTAATTGTTGATATGGTTTTTTATAACTCTCAGTTAAAATTACAATATTAGTGTTTTTCAAGAATTAAGACTTCAGAAGTAACCTTTTACTGCTACTGTGGTTGTAAGCAGTAATAGGCACAGACTGAAGTGATTAAAAAGCATTATATAATTCTGGCCAGCATTTTCTGCTGTGTTTTTATGCAAATTCATTTGTTTAAAATACAAATATTGCTGATTTCAAATTTCTCATGAAGAGTGGATCTGAGTCATCAAATAACAGCTGCTGACTACAGGTTTTGTTTCAGAAGGAGCTATGAACTGTAGTCTTTTTAAATAGGAATAGCTGGAAAACTGAAAGAACTCTCTGGCACCATATTGGAAAATTAATTGGTTGCTCTGTGTCATGCTTTTATTTCTTTAATAAATTTTGAATGACATAAAGGTAGCTAGTTAAGCAGATATGTTACTAATTTATTTTGTTATGTTAATTGTATCTGAGTGCATCTATTTGCTTGATCTGCATATTACTAGTGAAGAAGAGTTGAATGTGGTATGATAATTTTGACAGGTGAGGCACAGTACCAATGTAAGTTTTGGCTTTTTTTTTTTCCCCAGTTTGAGCATGGGTTCGTTGCATATCTTACTGGGTGATGTTGGCTTCCTCAAAGCATGTTCAAGTTGTATCCAATGACCACATTAGAGTGAATGTTAGGTTTTTAGCGTGTTACAGATTTTTTTACACCTTTTTCCTGAAAGTGAGAATACAGTTCAGTTGTTAACAGAGAATGTTATTTCTCATGCAGCTGTGTGCTGGGTTGTGGAAAAAGTGCTTACCCTCAGACTCAGCATTCCTCTCATGGTTATTCATCAGAGTTATTCATTAGAGTTGCCCCAGGGTACAAACTGCACACTAGCTAATTGTGAGATCGTGGCTCCACACCAACAGTCATGTAATTACACAGAAGCCAAGATTGTTTTACTGTGATTTCTCATTACCACGTAACTTGAAGAAAATCTTCGATTACCTCATCTGTTCCAAATATGATTTTTGCTGAATCATTCCACCATCTCATGCTTTACTGTTGCTTTAGGGAATGGATGGCAATACGTTTGAGAAGAGGTACAACACTTTAGGACTGGATTTAATTAAAACCCACCAGTTGTTCTGCCAGGAGGTTCTTAAGCTGCTTCCTGGGCAAATGGCTGTTATGAGCAATGGCAGGGTAAGAAACAAATTAATTCATCTCTCAGTCTTCTTGTAGGAATTTTTTACTTTCTGGAGCTTCAGTTTCAAGCTGAAGAAAATGCATTATATTGATTTCCCACTTATTCAGCCTGTAGTTAGAGAATGGTATGAATATTTACCTTGGGTTTTTTTTAGTTTGTTTTACTCCTAATTTTTTCATCAGCTCTGTTCCATTGAAGCTGCTATGTATGTATGTATGTAATTCCCACAGCTATTTTAGTTAGTCTGACAAAATTCTCTAAATGGGTTAATATCTGATTTATTATTTATCATATTTAAGAATAAATGTTGATCCTGAAGTTAACTGTATTATACCACATAAATAAATGTATATGTTATGTTGACTAGATTAGTGTTTCAAACTCTGAAACACCACATTTTTTATAGCTATGAAGTTGTTTTACAGTCTTAATTCTTAATATTAAAAGTATAGTAATTTTGTTGTTTGAATGTCTTGTATGTCTATTCTGAACGAATAGCCTTAATTACAGTGTGTCTATAGATGAAAAATACAGTGTTGCATTCAATATTTAGTACTTGTTAAATGACAGTCAATACCTTACATTGCAAATAAAATTTGTACAGACTACTCTTTTACTTTTTTTTTTAATTTATTGCTTCACTGTTAGAAAGAGATACTATGATGGCATCTCGTTACTGGAAAGTCTCTTTAAATTCTGACTTTAGTTATTCTTGTGCATCCTAAATGCTTCTGAGATGCACCTGAAATACCTCTAAGAAACACACAGGAAGCATTTTTGTTGATAAAGCACAAAAGAGTTGTTGGCTTTTTTGGTGTCAACTCCCTCATAACTACATATGCAGTGTTATTTTATAGATTACTATTACTGTTCTGTATGCCAAAAAAAGCTCAAATAATGTCATATTGTAAGTTTGGGGGAAGTAAGTTTCCTAAAAATACTTAGATAAATTTGCTAATATATATTCATCCATCTGAAAGTGTGTTTTCACTTAAAAGATCACTTTAAAAAAAGGGCATAGGATAGCCTTCATTTCTACCCTTGTAATTTCAGCACTTAAGTTTTGCTTTTATGAGCAAATTAAATATTTTTTCTAATTATGACTTCTACAAAATTAGCATAATCACACTGTGGTTTCATCTATCTCATGCATCATTAATATTATTAAAAATTGAAAAGTGAAACAATGCCAGAGAGGTTACATAACCTCTCATTCTTAGGAAGCAGTTGAAATTTGGAAGAGAAGCATTCAGCACCAAGCTTAGATCATTCAACATCCTGGGCACCGTGTGAGTTGGCTTGGGTCCCTTCAGCTTGGTGCACTATGAGCAGAAAATCCAAACAGCATCCTCAAAGCTGTTTTCTGGAACTTCAAGGCACCTTCTTTTCCTTCAGACACCAAATATCATATTAGTATCTTCTCTTATTGTGCATTTCTTATCCTTTGCTCTTTTTCTTGTTTCTAGCCATACTAGTTAGAATGGATAGAAAGCCTTGAGAAGTTAAGATTTTGCTCACAGAATTAAACAGCTAAAGCATGTGGTAGACAGACAGTAGTTTGAGTTTAAAATAACGTAGCTAACAAAGCTTTTTCTTTAACTTAGAGTTGTTATTTCTAAATAGTGCATTCCTTTACAGAGGGATGTATAATGAAAGACAGCATGGATATTTTCATTGCAAATATTCATTGTGAGTGGTCATTAACTGTAATCACATAACTGTAAAAACCTAATTCTGCATAGTTACTATGAAATTTAGTATTTTATAGCTAATAATATTGATGTATATGGAGATGGGGGCTGCATATTGAATATTGTGAATTGATTTTAAATATCAGTGTATTTTTCTTACAGAGAGAATATTATTGGGACATTCTACAATTAGTAACATTTTTTTACTCTATCTAAGGTACTGGCTCCTTTAGATGAAAATGAATTCTATGCAGAAGACTTTGATTTGTTAGAAAAGGTAACATACAGTACCTCAGCAGAGAAGATTAAAGCTCTTGTCAAAGAGATGGGAAACAGTAGTAGAAGGTAAAATTCTCTTGCATTTTGAGGCTTTAGGATATACTGCATTGAATATTTTTGCCTGTGACAAATTAATCATCTTTTTGCATGAGAAAAGAGGAACAAAGGTTCAAATATATACTCTTCATACTATGTATATGTATACACTCTACATGGACTTAAAGTGCCTGTTGTTTGAATGCTGTATATTTGCTATCCTCTTACTATCTGAGTATTTCTGTGTAGACAGGTTTATATGTGTCCCTCATTTCCTCTTAAGCATTTACCTGGCAGACTAAGTATACTTGTCTATTCAAATAGTTGCCCCATTTTCTAGAAGAAATTACACATCTGCTAAATTTTTGTATCACTGTTATTCTTGGCTGATTATGCTATTTAAGATAATTTTCCTCTCTCTATAAAACCTGTGTATGTTGGTTTTCAACTGCATGTATCATCCTACTGCTGACAGCCTCTTTGGTACCTCAGTGTTACAGCACAGAGCAGAATTAAAGGCACCCTCTGTTACCCAAGAGAAGTGCAGTCTTTCATCATTGCATATATGTGTGGTGAGGTTAAGGCAAAAGAGATCCTTGTGTCTAAATAATCACATCCTCTCCAACTTGCCTCCTATCATGCATGCAGCTCTGCTAAATTATTCCAAATACTTTCTGTATTTCACTGTACTTAGAACCAAGAGTACAGCTAACTGTAAAGAAATCTTACTAGCCCTTGTCTACTTAAGAGTAATTGTAAAGAATTATAATGAGTTTGATAAAATACAGTGCATCTTAGACCCACACTAAAATCTGACTATTAATATTTCAGGTCATAAAGTGCATTGTCTTTGGAAATTTTGAGTAAGGGAGCCTGTTGTAGAGGCATGGGCAGATATGGTGCCCTGACGCTGTGCCAGGCACCTTTCACACATCTGTTCATTGTAGAAATGTAAACATGAGTTCTAGACATCTTAGTCTAATGATCCAGTTTGTGTGCAAAGAAGAGAGCAAAATTATATTATTTTTACACTATCTGTTGGCTTTCTGTGTTGGAGTATCATTTCTGCTATTTGGAAGAACTCACACAACTGAAAGAATCGCTACCAGAAAAAATCAACAAGAGGTAGAACTCCAAAAGACTAGGAGAGGCAAAACATATTCAGACAAATATTGTGACTTAGTGACACTGAAGTAGAACTACTAAGGTTTCTAAGGAAATTCCAGTAAGAAATAACAAAAAAAAAATTAAG
The DNA here is from genome assembly GCA_035221455.1 of Xenops minutus. Classification (NCBI taxonomy): domain Eukaryota; kingdom Metazoa; phylum Chordata; class Aves; order Passeriformes; family Furnariidae; genus Xenops; species Xenops minutus. The sequence continues at coordinate 77,552,739 of JAWWEE010000001.1, read as the reverse complement.
TGGTCAAGTAAACTTGAAACATTCATTTATGTCTGATGTTATCACAAACTGGGAAAAAATAAGAAAAAAAAGGAATCAAGAATTATAAATGTCAGCAGATGGTAACATTGAAACTGTGAGGCTGAATAATAATTCTGTGAATTCTGCATTACTTAAGAACTGTACAGTTCATAAGTTCTAAGGCCGTAGTGGTTCTTGGGTGTTGTCATGCTAAAGGTTTTACAGCTCAAAGCTACAAATCCCAAGGTTATAATTACTTTAAGGAGCCCAGGTTTGGGACGTGGGCTTTCTAAGTATTATGAAGACAGACAACAAAATATGAATGTTTTATTCCTTTTCTAATATAAAACAAACTATATGTGCTTTATTTCATACAGTGGCAGTGATTTGATTATGAAAATAGATGCCCTGCTGTCGTCTTTGCCTAAAACAGAGACAAGACAAGATGCCAAATTACTTAAAGAGCAGTACAGGTAAGTTCTGTCTGTCATGATAATGCATTTACAGTACTTTCGTATTAAAATTAGAATGTACTGATGACTACATAAGGTCTCTGGAAACTTGAGTAAGCATTCTAGTTTGAAAAGAAGTTGTTGGTTCTATGGTTGTATGAACAATCTGTTGGTATGGCATAGCATAATCCATCTGTACCTCTTTCTCAATAAATTAGTTAGTAATACCTAATGATTTTCAAACCTTGTCCTTTGCTGAAAAAAGGATGATTAGAATTGATGTGACTAGAAGTGGTTGATCTGGAACTAAAAAACTTGGAGTCAATACATTTACTAAAATGTTAGAAGGAGTTTCACAGATTAGAACTAAAAGAAGCCCCCTCTACTTTTGTTGGTGTGGAAAATTAGCACAGCTTCTTCTGTCTGTGGATCTTGATTACTGTTGTCAAGACTGATATGCACATGCTTATATCTGGATAACAGTTTGTGTCTTAGCAGTGTCATTCTTGACCACAGCCAATACAACTTGATTACATTAAAATGCAAATTAATAGTGCTCATTGACAGTAATTCCTTAAGAAAAACTGAACTGGCTGTCATCAGCCAACAGATCTACACTTGGGGACCTCATGTGTCTTTAGTGTCCTTATTTGTGTGTTGGCTCCTTGTGTTTTGAATCCTAAATTTAGAAAGTGAATATGCCCTAAGTGTCAGCTTACACTGTTCTTGATGAATGAGACCTAAGGTACCAAGATGAGAATCTGTGAATCCTGTCCTCTGTGTAATGGGATACTAAGGTAAGTGGTTTTAAACTAAGCTTAGCTGGGACAAGCTTACTGGAGCAGACAGGTACATTTTTAAAAGACCATATGATAACATAAAAACTGTGATCAAATTAAAGGTTTTTGTAATGTTCTTTCCAAATCCCTACTTGTTTTATTGGTAAAGGTGCTCTACTGTGCTGTACTGGTGAGCTGTCCCTGTTGTTGAACACAGGAGTGAAATCAGTAGTAGCCTGTTTTAAGAGGCTAACACCTTTGTCAAAGTTAGTCACTGGCTATTAACAGTCGGTACTGTGCTGCTGTCACCTTTTTTATGGAAAACAAATTCAGATAGTCTCTTGTGTATTGACAGCACATGATTTTTTTTCTCTTTTAAATTGAGGTTTACTAACATTTCCTTCCTGTAGATCAAGAGTGCTTTAAGTAGGGTCTCCTTGACTTGGTCTAATCAAGTTAATCAAACTAAATTATTTTCTGGAATGCATAAAGCTAATCCATCCTGTCAAGTTTCACACTTCTCAGTTGCCTTTTTTCCCACTGTTTATATATATTTTTTATTTATTTATTTATTTATTTATTTTAATTTTAGCACCACCAGCACTTGTCTAATCTGATGGTTCTAGATCTTGGTGAAGGAATTTGTAGATGAATTATTAAAAGAAAGGCCATTTTTTTCAAGTTTTATTGTGGTTTATTCTATTAATTTTGTTGTGGAGAATGTATCTAATCAATAATCTGTATCAAAGTATGTAGATTAATGCTAAATTTTTAATTCCTGTTCACTTGTAACTTCCCTGGTGGTATCACAGAGAGCAATTATGGTTATTGCTTGAAATGAAGGAAATGTCTTCTTGAGCAGTAAAATCTGAAGTGCCTCTGATATTACAAATTCATGCCTAAAAATGTTTGTCAGTTCCACAAATTCAGTTTAGAGTTTTCATGTCACTTATTTTAATACTTTTTTTCACAGTGTAGTAAAAGTTAACCCCCAAGAGAATGAACCATTCTATGATGTTATTGCTATTGTGGATCCATTGACAAGAGACGCACAGAAGATGGCTCATTTATTGATTGTAAGATAGTGGTAATTTCTTTTAGTTTGCATATTTGTAGTTTAGTTTTTACTGAACTTGTTCTAATTTCCATGTACAGTATAATAAAGGGGTAAACAAAATTTAGGGGATTTTTTTCGTTTAAATATGAGTTTAGTTATTTTAATTCATAAAAAATGTTGGGGATGACCTAATTTATCACTGTGAGTACCTTATTTGCAAGTAAAATTCAGATGCCCCATGCACTAGTACTTTTAAAAGTGAGTCCCTAAGTGCTCGTTACAGTCAGTAGAAGGAAAGAAGGAGATTGTCTACATAATACAGAGGAAAAGAATCTCCCATTTCAAAATCTTAAAAGGCATATGCTTCATTCTGTAAAACCAGATCGCCTTAGTTTTCCAAGGTACCCAAATGAGGTGGTCTAAAACTGACCTGTAACATCATCATAAGAAGATTGGACTATAAACCTTTCAGCTGTTGGATAGGTATTTCCCAATTGATTAATGCTACCAAGTATATCTAGGTAGTCTTCCATTGTGTGTAGCTATTGATCTTCTAAAGAGAAACGGTCCTAAAAACAGAGATGCTAAAATGATTTTTTTTTTTCGCCTACTGCAGAATATCACTGCTTCAGGTTCCTTTATAGTTTCCCATAAAAATGTAAATTTTGTCTTGACTTTATGGTCTGTTAGAATTCTGAAGCCTGGAACTTGATTTTTGCTGCATCCCATTTTATCTATTTTTTTTTTCAGTAATTATGCAATTTTTATAAATTCTTAATTGCTTTTCCGCTCCCATTTTCATATCCTTTTATATCAAATATTGGAGCATCCATTCACTCTACATATGTAATAGTGAAGCAAAGTAAAACATTTTTAAAAATTCATGAAAATTCTGATATTTCAAGACTCTGAAATACTAGTTTTTCTCTAGAACCAGATTTTTCATTTCACCATTCTCAGTTAAAATGAAAGCTTGGTATTACCAAATGAAAATATTTGCATGTTGAAATTGACTGGAAACTCTCCATTTAACCAGAAGTTCGTATTATGAGTATAAATCACATCAAGAACCTTGCAGTTCAGACCAGAAGCCTCCATTCCTCCTAGCACAACAGGCTCCCTCATGCACGCCTGAGCAAATGACTCCCACGGTGAACCAAGCTGTTCAGCTATTACAGATCCTATTTGATTCATAGGAACTCTAGTTTTATTCAAGAAGCCAATCCTTAGGAGAGAATAATGAAATGCTATTGAAAGTAAACAAATCAGAGCTATTTTAATGTAGATGATGCTTTTTCATAGTTGTTTTGTTTTTTTAAAATGCAAGATAACCTAGAATTATTTATTAAAAAAATGTGTGTATATATATAAAATTATCTGGAAAGCCACCACATCCTAGTGTGGAGACAGAACAGGCATACTTATACAGCAAGCAAGCTCCACTCCAAGTTCTTAAATGGATGCCTTTCTGATTATCTTGCTGTATATATAAGTGACTTAAATACTGTAAACTTTAAGCACTGGAATATATTTATATTTAAAGGCTCTCCTTTTGAGTACCATAATTGAATTAGTGACAAGTATTTTGTTTTGGTAACTATTCATGGTGCAAAATTTGTGTCGTAACTACACATGATTCTTGCCCCAGTCTGTGTTGAATATGTCCATGCCATGATTTTTTTTTTTACCCTGGTGAAACCATGCTATTATATTACTTTGTGTCACTTAATAGTGACTTCAGAGAAATCTTTTCGTATTTTTTTTTAAGCGTCAACAAAAAGTTATTCAGATTAAGTGGAATTGAAATTGAGAAGGTTGTAAATAGGTATAGGTAAACTGTAATCTAAACTTTACTGCTTAGTCTGATAATCTGCCAATTTAAGGACAGAGGCAAAGTATGAGTCAGAGCATGACCGAGAGCTGAGTAAAGGTTTGTGTGTTTTTAAAATGTATGTGGATTGTATAATAAGAGCTGTTCTGTGTCCTCTCCAGAGTGAGGCAGGTAGCACTCTCCTTATAAAATGTCTTTTTCTTTTTTCAAAAGTTTTGTTATAGACTTCAGAATTAAGTATTTCTAGACAAGACACAGTCACTGTCTTCAGTAAATGTTTAAATACCAGCCATAACTTAACCATGGTTGGACCACATAAATTCCTAGTAGAATATAAGAAACAGATAACTAGCCATGAAGTTAGGAAGGTGATCTCTAAGGTGATGTGATGTATTTCTGCTAAAATGAAGGACAAAATTGAAGAGTTGTGTGTTTATTTCAACGGCTGAAAAATTATTATACCTTAGGATAATATCTGATATATATCTTAGGGTCATCTACCTTCTTTTTTTTTTTTTTTTCTTGTTCCAGTAAGTGTCCAATAGTTTAAAAAGATGGAGAAAAAAATCAAACCTCTTCTCTTTTTCTGGAAGTTATCTTTTGCCTTTTTTTCTGTGTTTCATTCTGTCTTCAGAGAGAAACTCTTATTCTGTCCCTAAAGTGAAAGGAATCCCTTTTGATAATCTAGTCTGATTTCCTATATAACGCAGATCATAGGACTTCTTTTTATCAATTAGTATTTGAAGGAGAAATAATTTCGTAGTGAATTCCTAATTTAAATATTGTCAAGTGGTTGAGTACAGATTAGAGCTCCTGCTGAGCTTTTCCAGTGGCTAAGTGACCTGACCATTAGACTTGGAATTACAGATTTTTATTTAGATCTATGCTGTGAGCATTCATCCTCTCATCATTTTGCCAGTTCTGTTGAAAATTCTATTATAAGAGTTTGTTTTCAGTGTAGATGCTTCATATTATGGGGAAGTTCACAAAAAATTGCAAGTGATTGGTTGAATAATCATCGTTTCATGAGTTAATGCTCTTCAGATGACTCGTGGCAACTTAAGTAAGTGTTTTGCAAAGTGACTGCACATGGACAATAAAACTTGCTCTTAAATAATTTTCAGGCCTAGTAAACTGAAGTAATTCAGCCCCTTTTTACAGTAGGAAATGATCCCTGAAGTAAATTTCCATGCTCTTCTTTGAATTTTCTGATTTAAAGTAAACAGACTGAATTCTTCAAATATCCTGTAAAACAGGCTTTCCAATCCTGTAACCATTTTCATGTATTGACTTGAATGCCCTGGCTGTTTGTGTCCTCATAAGACCTAAATAACAGAACCAAATTCAGTATTCCAGAAGTTGCATTGTTGAAACACAGAGATAATGCATTATTTTCTTACTAATCATTTCCTAATTAAATTCCTTTGAAATGTTAATTAAAAATGGCATTATTCGTTTTTCTTCTGTCCTAAATTTCATGGTCAGCTGATTAATTGGGATGTTATCTCAGCCTTTTGCAAGATTATTTCATTCGAACACAGCAACCTACCAATGCAGATTGCTGAAGTATCATTCTTGCTAATGGGATGAGGTTTTTGTGTTGTTTGAAGGTAAAGTCCAATACAGGTTTATATCATACTTTTTATTCTGAATTATAGATAGATATGTGAGCCACTTGGACCTCTATTTTAATTTTGGTGGTCTTAAGCTAACATCATGCAATACTGTCCCTTCTCATCCTTCCGGCTGGATTCTTGTTTCCTGCTTCTTCACTTGTTCACACGTGTATGCTCTTCCTTAGTCTTTACTTTTGTTCAGTAGTTTTTCAGTGGTGGTATTCAGGTGACACAAAGGATGAGAATGAGAAACTAGGAATAGAACAGGTCCCTAGGGCTGTGTAAAGTTACAGCATTGTAGTAAAGAACGTGTGTAAGCCATGGGTCGAACTGAGGAAAGAAAAAATACAGTTATAATAAAAGAGAGATTTAACAATGACCATTGTCTTGCTTTATTCTCAATTTATTTGCCCTTATAATTTTAGATTTTAGCCCTAGTGACAGCAGTATTTTAACTTAGCTTTTATATCTTATTGGCTTTTCTAATAATATCCATAAATGTAGGCACAGCTGCTTTATACTTTCAGATAAGGACTTTGTATCAGAAACCACAGAAATAAAGATAACTTGATAAAGGTTTTTGTGAGTGCTTTAAAGATTAATAACATTGTTAGCTTTAAACAAAACAGCTTGCTCATAAAAATAAGAAAAAGCTATTGTCCTAATATTATGGTTCCTATATAACAGCATCCAGAACATTAGTATTTTAGAAATAACCAGACGAAGAAACTGAGGGGAAGAAAAAAAAGGTAGAACTATATTAACTTACTGAAATTTTTTAAATTGATGGAATGGTTTAATACTTCATTAATCTACTGCTGACATTTAAAATTATTAAGTAATTAAGTATTAAAATAGTTCTTTGAACTTTCCTGTATTCAGTTTTCTGTATACAGTTATTTTAATAAGTGTGTAATGCTTCAGCCTCAGAGCTGTGGGCTCACAAGCTCTGCTAAGAGTTTTATTTTAATATTTATATAGAGAGAGTCCTTTAATATCTCAAGAAAATGTTGAGAGAATAAGCCACAGACTTGTTCCTAAGAAATTTCTTTATTAATTTACGGGAGAAAATAAGGGAACTTGGCAAAGTTCAAAAAGGGCACTACATAAGCTAGACAAAATATTCCACCACAATACTGACCCAGCAAATATTAATCAACAACACCCAAGTCAATATTCAATCAATTCACACACTTAAGTCGAATCCAATCCCTCCAGCTCCAAGCCACCCAAAGCATCAAGAAAGGAGCAAAGAAAGAGAAGCAGAGGGAGTAAGAAGAGAGAGAAGGACAAAAAAGGGAGAGACAGATCATACAGCTACCACTGAGACTCTGTGGCAGAGCAGCTCTCACACGTCCAGGTGGCAGAGCTGTGACACGTGGCACCCCAACACCTCTGGGTTTATCTGTCTGGTCTCTATGGCCAAACCCCCCAGGCAGAGTCTCTGACCCCCTGGCCACTCTGGGGTGCCAGGCCAGGATGAGGGGCCATGTTCTCCCTGTCCCTGCCAATCTGAGCTGGGTCAGGGGCTCCAGGAGCTGTGGGGTATTTTCCCGGGCTGTTTGTGACTGGCAGCTGCTCTGGGGCTTTCTTGTGTGAGCTCCAGGCCCTGCCATGAGGGATAAGGTATCACCCCAGCTCTGTGAGGTTCAACCCATCCCTGCCCCCCTACACACACACAAGGCCATTCTGAGCCAATAGTCACTGATTTGATGTGTAACAGAGTGAAAGTAATAGTTTTAAGACTGGTTATTGAATAAAAGACATATGTTGTACTTAGAGAACTTCAAGTGGTTTAAAATCTTCTAGAAAACACAATGTAAGAAAGGTGGTAATATAATTTACTCAAGTACTGGAAAATGGGGACAGCTGCTCTTTAAAAAACTGCATCACTAGGAGAAAACATTAACATTTTGACTATCAAGAATATCATGTGCTAAATCATGTCGTTTTAGAAAAGGTCAAATCTTTATTTAGAAGATCTGACAACATCCTTTAATATACAGATATATTTACAATGTTTAAAAGTTTGAGATTTGTACTGAAACTTGAGAAATTACAAGATGTTGCAAGGATAACTTTGGCTTATTTTCAAAGTTTGGTGATTACCAAGAACCATTTTTTACCGAGATTTTTTTCTGTAGGTACTCAAGGACGTTATCAATATGAAACTCAGGTTATTTTTGAATTGCAAATCTGAGCTGTCAGAAGTGCCACTGAAGAGGTAACTAGTTTCTAGCTTTGCTTATATGATCTTGCTCAGTTTGGGAAAACAGCCTTAACAATGTATATTCCTTAAAAAATAAATACTGCTTTGTGTTTCTGGATTCTTTTCATTGGTTCGTTTTTCACGGAATGTCACCTAAGAAGTTTGCATTTGTCTAGAGAAAAATTCTTGTTCTGAGGTGTCAAGCATGGGATTACAGGGAAGTGATCCAGTCCATCAAATGCAGCTCTCATAAACAAACCTTAGAGAAATCAACAGAGTGTCATTTATGTCTGTGAAAATTCGTAGAGGAAGACTGGCTGCCTAACTTGGTCACTTCTTACAGCCCACTGTCTGTGTAATGAATTTTACAGATACAGTACACTTAACTTTATAATGAAATTCATCTGAATAAATGTACAGTCTGTATTTGAGATCTCGCTATATTTCAGTAAGAATATTATGCTCTAAAAGTACCTGCCATAAATTGACATTTCTTTTAACTGTCTGTAAAGAGCAGGGTTCTTCACTAATTTGGTGATAGACATTTACACTGAAATGAATTCCCCAGAGAGGATTCCTTTCCTTCTAAGAGAAGTGTTTAAGAGCTGCCATCTCTTTGGCAGATATTTACGTATAATCCTAATACCTTTATTACTAATTACCTGTGAGAGAGGCTGGTGGTAATGCTTGCCCTTTAGCCAGTGGGCTGGGGAATTAATCACTCACCTGCAAAACAGAAATCCTTAATTTCTATTCAGTTTGACAGGACTCAATCACATCTCTTACACCACAAAAGTCTCTTAAACATCAATCTTCCGAGTTTCTTGTATGGACATTGTCATGATTGCTTTTAAAGCTGGGCACTTTGCAAGTGTCAGTGCCTGGCTCTTTCCCTGTACTTTCCCTTGTTCTGTTTTATCTGTGGAATAAATGTGGTAAAGAGCTGCAGAGAAATAGAGAGACCCCTACCTTTCCTCTGTTCTGTCTTTGCTTCTACTAGTGTCATAAGTGGTTCTGAAAGACTCTTTTCTTCCAATAGAGATTTAGTCCTGTGTAGTTCAGTGATACAGATTCTGAGAATTGGAGGCTGTTCACAGTCATGGTGATGCACTTCTTGGGTATTCACCTTCACAGCCTTTAGAATGTTAATGGAAAATAGGCACTTCCACAGCAAAAAATTAACAATAACAGGTAGAACAGTGTTCATCTACCAGTTCATTTGAGATGCTGTAGGTATGATGGTATTCCAAAAGAATAGGGAGCTACTGTGCTTCCAAACTTCATTAAATTGGTGAACATTCACTATATTTTAAAGTATTTTAGAAGAACTTCATGTTTGCAGCTTTATGCTTTAGTAAAAATATTTTTTGTAACACTTCTCTTTCAACAGCTTCTATCGGTTTGTTCTGGAACCAGAATTAACTTACGGGATCAACAAGCATCTTCCTTCTGAACCCATGGCAAAATTCCTAGAATTGCCAGAGTCACCTCTTTTGACTCTAAACATGATCACTCCTGAAAGCTGGTTGGTTGAAGCAGTAAACAGTTCCTGTGATCTTGATAACATTCATTTACAGGAAGTAAGTAGTAGTTTGTAAACTATAAAACTTGTGTTGGACCTTCTACTTCAAGAGGGAAATGGAAATGTTTTTTATGTCTGTTCTCCAGAAACATTTTCTTTGGTAGTTGATTATTTAGTCAGTATTTTACCATTTCTATTGTCATCGTGGTTTTTTTCATTTTCTCCCTTACTTCAAAAAAAAAACAAAAAGGAAAAAGAAAAGTCTTAAAAGAATGAAAAAAAAATCAGAATGCAGAGTACAAGTTATAGCAATTGACCTGCTATGTTGACCTTTCTGTTGACAGAAATAAGTAAGCAATTAAAGGATTCTTTATGTTATTTTCTTAGGCCTTGTTTATTTTTTATATATATTTTTGGTAGTAATAGGATTAACTTAGGTAAGTCTTCAAATAAATCTGAATACATAGCTGTTCATTAACGAAGGTTAAATCATATTTGGCTCTCTTTTAGTTCACAATTCTTTTAGTTATTTTCTAATTATATTTTGATCCCTCATCTTCAAAGTCATTAGATTTGTTTCAATCAACAAGCTTTTGCAAAGTAGGGAGGGTGTTTGATTGACCAAAGTGTGTACTTGGAAGGTGTATTGTGAAAATAAAAGTTGGGATTTACTTTACCCAAGCAGAGATGCCTTAGCTTCCTCAATAGTCAATGGAGAGATGGTACTCCCAGACAGTGAGCCTTCCTCTTTGTCTTGGATACCTGTTTTATAATTGAGTGAAGTTTCTGGAAGGACCTTTCTGGGTTTTTTGACAGTTGAATTAAGTTGAGGTAAATCCCATGCAACGTGTTTGTCACTGTAATATTTTGCTTTTCCCACATAGTTAAATGACTGAATTTAATGATGAAATGTTCCTTCCACAGATAAAAGGGGCAGTTATAGCAGAATATGAACTGGAATATATATTGCTTGAAGGACATTGCTTTGATGTGACAACTGGACAACCTCCCCGAGGGTTACAGTTCACTCTGGGCACAAAGAATAAGCCTGTCATGGTTGATACTATTGTGATGGCTAACCTTGTAAGTGTTAAGTAGTGGAATAGTCATTACAGTTGCACACTCTTTGTAAGAATTCTTTATGAACATCTTGTTCTTTAAATCCATTTCTCTGTGTTGCAAGGCTGGTAATGCAAAAAGTAACAGGCACATCCTGGAGTTGAGACCATCTTTAATTTGCTGAGCTTTTCTCTCTGTTCCTCTTCTGATCCAGTATAGTTTTGGCTATAGCCTAATTTTAGACTCTGATCTGAAGTGCCTAAACTGGGAGCCTAATTAGCTTTAGCAGGTGGTAGGAGGTAGTTATACTCAGATGGAGATTCCACTGACAAATGTAAAGTATGATTCACATTCTAATTAAAATAAGCGTTTTTGTTACACAATGATCCAGACAAAAGAAGGCTCCTATTTTAGATACTTCAGGTAAGTGCTTAGAGCCTGTGCGGGACATATCCACACTTTAGAATTCCCCTCATCATGCAAAGTAATTACTTTTCATTTTGGCAGTCTGTAGACCAGAAGACCCTCTGATTTCTGAAGTGAAAGATTTGTTTTCTATTAGGAAAGGTAATCTGATAGGGAAGGATTTAGATGAGTAAGACCTCTTATCTATCTGCTGTTCTCTGTAAATACTATATCACAAGGAATGAAATAATAAACTGTGAATCTTTGATTTGTACACAAATACTGAATACGGTTGCAACAGTAGATGATGTTTGGCACAATGAAACTTTGAACAATTCTTCACACTTCAAAGCTTGCTCCATCTAACTTTCACATAGTGGGATCTGTTTGCAGTGTTCCTAAAATGGGCAGGAGCTGTGTTGACTTGGAAAGTTTTTCTAGGCAAAAATTTGGGTTTTCAAGGAAGGTTTTCAATTTAGGGGTCAGTTCAGTAATTTATTTCTTTACTACTCATTTACCTGCTGTCCTTGGTGGAGTTTTTGTACACAATTCAGACTCAGCTAGAAACAAATGGAGCACTGAAAGACGTTAATATGGATACGCAGGAAAGGTGATAGTTGGTTGCATCACTTACACATTTCTTTTAGGGCTAGTATAAATGCTGGATAAATGATTTTTGTGTATGTAGGTGGTTGAGTCTAAAATGCTGACAGAACAAGTTCCTGTCTTTTTTACCTAGGGATATTTTCAGCTGAAAGCAAATCCAGGTGCTTGGACACTGAGACTGCGTAAAGGAAGATCAGAAGAGATTTATCAGGTCTTTTCGTAAGTATTAATCCATCATTTGGAGCCATGCTTTAAGTGAAGCTCAAAGTACAACATATTTTGAAAAGATCTGACAATACTGAAGGAAAATGAGCAAAATTAGCATTAACAAAAGAAAAAGAGACAAACGATGATTTAAAGCTTGTAAGCGATACCTTCTTCTCTGATAGTGTAAGTTGTTATTTGATAGCTTCTTGTATTTTTGAAGGTATTTGAATAGTTAATGCATAATAAGCCTAAGATGCTCAGCTAGACTTGATGCTGGCAAGGTGTCTTACTATGGTGTACTTACTGTGGTTACACAGCTACCAGACACTTGCTCTGTTAGTTCCATTGCATGGTTAGCATTATTGTACAACTGCTCATACCAAATTCTCTTGAAGTATTTTGACATTCCCAACATATTGAATATGTAATTCCAAGAATATGTCAAGTGGATCACTGGTAGTGCTCCAGCAGTGTCTTTATCAGCTGGAGCAAGTACCTTGAATTTCCCTCTTGTAATTTTTTTCAGTCCTGAGTGTGCCTCTGAATGCAGTGTTATTGTTTTTCTTTTTTTATATAGGACCATTATATTCATTTCAGTTCTAGACTTTTTTTCTTCAATTTATTCTGAGTGTTTCTTAGTTGTCTAAGTCATCTAAGACTCACTCTAGTTACACCTCCACCTTGGAATATAGAAATACCCTTCAGCTGGAGACCCTGGCTGCATGTTGACAGCACCACATTTCCCTCTCTTGGGAGAAACCTCTGTACAGGGAAAGAAAGTTGTTCTCCAGTAACTGACATTTATTTGGCATCTCTATGGCTTCCAGATCTGTAATTTCTGTGGTTGATTTTCACATAAAAGAAGATATGCTAGCCATTATCCCAACTATTCCTTGGAAGAATCATCTTTTTCTCATGTTTTATGTAACAGCATAGATCTGTAGCATGAGGGCTTCCTCTTGAACCTTTAGATCAATCCCCTTCTAGAGGAGCAGTATAATTTTATTTTATTTCAACTTCAGTTCTTCCTTCTTTCCCCCCCCATGTTTTCCCCTTATCTCTCTTTCCCTTCAGTGTAATTGTGGCCTGAAAAAAGCCTATGTCCTATGAAATATTATTACTTGGAGCTCAGGAATACATAGTTCTGTATGTTGTTATTTATCAGCTACTATTAAAAAAATTTAAAAAAACTCAATGAACCTCTTCATAGTTTTGAATATTTAGTTAATCCATCAATTTCAGTGTTACAGGGAGAAATCATAGTGGGATGTTAGGTTAATTCTATTTGTTTACAATTTTCAAATTATTTTTTTCCAGAAACCACTCACAGTCTGTTGAAAAAGCAGAAAAGCATAGCCTTTTCCCTAAGAAGTTCACTTAATCTCCACCCACTGTAGCTTTATCATTTGTCTAATTTAGCATTCAATACTTAAGATTTAAAAAGATATTTATATACAATAGCATGGTTAAAAAAAATAATGCAATGAGGTATAGTTGAATTAAAAAATGAAACAAAACCATTCTACATTTTAGGCTGGATTAAAGGAAACTTAAATCATCTGCTGTTTTGTATGATTACTGCTTCTACCTAAGAAGAAATACAAATGAGCTTAATTAAGCTCAGCTAAGTCAGGAAAACTAATACTTGATTAGGAATCTAAACAGTAGCATTTATTTAATTTAATTATTACAAGCCATAGGCTTAGATTACAACTGCAAAAGAACATTTGAGAGGCTGTGCCAGAATCTTGGGTAGTTCTTTTACAGGTATCAATATTAATAGTATGAAATTGCTATCAGAACTCAGACAGCTATTTGATAGGATGGAATTTTGCCAAGAGGTATTGCAGTTTATTTTCCATCCTTATATATTAGTCATAGCCTCTCCTATTGAACTGTGAGATGACCTGTTTTCTTTGAGGCACAGGCTCGTACATTATAATAGGATCTTTAGGAGAAATATAGGATTTTGAAGTTATAGCACGTTCTACATATCAATACTTATCTTATTTGCTTCTCCTGCAGTTGCGTCTAGTAGAAATGCAAGTAATTTATTTTTACTCTCTGTAAATACACAACATTTGAAATAAGCTGCCTCTGTTTTCTCAAACACTGCTCTAACGACGATCATTATTTTGAAGCAGTCACACTTGTAAATCAATTTGTTATTAATAAATTACTATAAGTATTAGGAAAATGAAAATTGTTGTACTTGGCAGTAGTCTGAACACTGATAATTATTGGAATTTTGATTCAGTGAAGTTGGTCAGAAAACAAGTAGGTATTACAAGAGAAGACTGTGGAAAATAACTTATGTCTAAAGATATATATACAATCCATTTTTTAAAAAGGCAGGTAGATATAATTTATTATATTTTGATGTTATGCTGACGGTTTAGCTGAAAGTCATATCTTATTGTTTCAGCAGGGAGTTTTTCTGTTTGTTTCTTTAAGGGTATCCATTTGTTTAACTTGAATGCTTTTGTTCCCCATATGGAGAATTATAATTTATATTGATACTTATTTGTGTTTAAAAACAGCTAGGTGTTTTAAAACATTTTAAAATTGTTACATAAGTAGTCTGCTAGAGATGTTTAGCTTTGTACAATGATTATTACATAACAATAAGGTACTTATTGTTAATATGTAATAGTGCTGTCAGTATACAAGATGTTTTGCTTTGATTTAAAATGTTTGCTCATACTGGGACAGAATTTCATCAAACTGAGGGCTGTGCAGAGTGAAACAGTTGGCACTCAGTAACGACGAAGCCCACAGTGAGGGAACCACAAAAGAGATTTAGGATGACAAAGCAGTGTTGTTAAATTTACATCCAAACCAAACATTTTGAGAATATTGTAAACACTTTGGAAAAGCATCTTTTTCATCAGAGCTGCAGAGCTACCTGCAGAATTCAGAGGTAACTGAGTGAATAAGAGAAAATTTTGGTTGTGTAAAAACTGAGGGCAAAAATGGAATACTGTGTTTGGATCTAGTTGAACTATTGTAAAGCTTTTTAATGACACAATTTATTTAAGATGGAGATGTGTGCCTGTTGAATACTTTGTGTCTGTGATAAAAAAAATAGTGTTGGCTGAATGTGCATAAATGCAATATTTTAAAAATGTGAACATACAAGTAAATCAGAGAGTAGTAAATCAAGATAATCCTGAACATTGTTTTGTGCAAGAGTAGACCATTTCTATGAAACTATGTGTTCACAGGCACATTGTACAAATGTATTAAATAGAAAATCCATATAATTTTATAAAATCTTATCATTTTTAGGTAAGTGGCATGAAACAGACTGAAACAAGATTTAAACGCTTCTGTTTTCTAGGGGTGAAAAATTAAAGCCTAAGGGGTAGCAGATTACTGTCTTAAACCCCTTTTTTGTACACGTAGCCTTAGCAAGAGGAAAACACACAGTGCTATTAAAAGGCAGAAAGGATTGAAGGGAAAATATATGGGCTATTGAGTTATAAAAGCTAGAAAAATTGAGAATTATGTTATTTTACTGTATCACAGAATGACAGCAACATTTTTATTCTTGTTACTCAGTGGACTGCAGTACAGTTTTGAGATGCCTGAATGGCTTTAACTGATTTTCAGTGGGGCATACGTTCATGTGGTGCTTACACAGTCATGTCTTTAGGGGTACAGTTTCCAAAGCCAACCAGTTGAAAGCTGTCTTTGCTATCTCAGAACTGTGCTGAAGCTTTCCCTCTACTTTTTAAGGCAGGTTTATTTTAAAAGTACATTTAATGCCATCACATAGCAATTTCTAAGATGTTTTTCATATTTGAAAAATAAATTTTAGCTCAGTGTTTGGATGTAATATATAACTGTTTAATACATAATAACGTATTCAGCTCTAAGTTGCTGCAATTTTTTTATTGATTGATAAAATTCCCTGTGAAAATCCAAATTAAAAAGTGAGGGCTACCACTGTGGGCATTGTCTAGTGATGGATAAAACTCAGAAGTTTATGAAGATATAATTAGGTGCAAATGAAGAAATATTGTATCTATAAATAACAGCAATTCTAAACCTTATAATCTAATTAAACACCAGTAACAATGCATGTTTTAATTAGACATTTTAATGAACATTTGCATGGGGTTTTTTTTCTCCTCACAGCCATGAAGGAACAGATTCTGTAGCTGACCTGACGGATGTTATTGTGGTATTGAACAACTTCAGAAGCAAAATTATCAAAGTTCAAGTATGTATGCAGTGTTTCCTTATATGAAATATGGCTTATGCTTACATTTCTTAGGCTATATTTAATTGAAATATGTATACTGAAATATGTAATTTAGATTTTGTATAATTAAAGAGAAGGATGTGCAAATTAATGTGGTTAATTTGATCCAATCAGATTATACTAATTACATGGGAGATTGTTAAATAGCAGTTAGATATAGATGAGATTTATCTCAGCTAGCTCAAGGTGTCCAAATGTCTAGTCTAGATGACTTAAATTCCCTCTCTGCTTGGCAGAATGAGCAAGTCCAAAGGTCTCCTAATCCCAACTCATATATGTATTTAAGCCAGCAAGATGACCACTTTCTGGGACATCCATTTCTCTCCAGTGACTGGAGAGGATTTTATATGAAGTCCAGATGCCAGAGTGGAAGTTAAAATTAGGTGTGTTGAATTTTACCCCAAGCTACCTAATTTGTGTAAATGAAATTACATTACTTTCATTCTTAAACATGTATCAAAAAGAGTTAATGAAGCACGAGTTATATTCAGGAGAAGGAGCCTCATAGTATATATGTTTTCCAGTGTTTTGTAAATAATGTTTTGTGTAGATTTCCTTGGTACATTGTATGCTAATTTTAGACATTGAGAAGGAGAGAGAACAATGTAAATGTAAGTAGGAGAGGAATTTTTAAAACTGCAGACATGTCTCTTCCCCAGTCCAGTAACTGGAAAGTTTCCAGAATGCAGATAAAATGTGTAAAACTCTGGAACATGAGGAGCCTACCTTTAAACCACAGAAAAAGAATAAAGGGGTGTCATTTGGGTCAAAATAGGAAAATTATTTGATGTGAAAGGTGGTATGTATTAAGCTTATAACTAGAATATGTAAGCTCTGTCATTCAGTTGAACTGTTGAATCACTTTAGTGATATGTAGGATGGGGCTTCAGGAGCATTAGCTAAAAAGACTCCTGCTGTAGTGTGAACAGAAATCTGCAAGCATTAGCTTGACAGTGTGAACATGTGAAATTAATATGATTAGAATTGACTATGTTCAGACATTTAGGCTTTTAGAAGCTATTTGTTTTTTAAAAGCAATTTGGTTTATTTTAATCAAGGAAATTAAAGTACCAAATGAAATTGATTTGGAGTCTTTATTACGCATATGGATAAGACAGCAGAAACTGCTTAAGTTGTGTGGGAGAACTTATGTTTCAGTGACAAATTTTTCACTTTCTCCTTGTGAAAAGGGGCTTATGAGAATAACAATTTCCCTTGAGGTAAGTTCCATTGTGTAGTGCGACACCCTGCTATGCTTCTGTCAGCTAATGGCCGGATCATGAACTCATGAGGGAAGAAAATGTGATAAAATCTCCCACATGCATAAAGAAGTACAGAAGGCTTGAACATGCTGTTTGATTTATAATCACAATTTAATTTTTATTAATTTATTACTTTTCTTCTTATTACAGTAAGTTCTGTACATAGTTTAAAAGTATGAATGTACATTTTTATTATTCAGTTCAGTGCAGTGCAGAAAGTATTTTACCGGAATAGAAATTGGTTCAGATGTTGGTCCAGCTCTAGCCAGTAAACACACCATAGTTAGATATCACAATTGAAGACGTAATTACCATCAATCAACTTCCTGAATTACACAAATACATTTATTTTACTGACTAGGTAAAGAAAAAGCCTGATAAAATGAATGAAGATCTTCTTACAGATGGAACGACAGGAAACTACAGAAATCTGGAATCAGTTGCAAGGTAAAGCATAATTTGCTTCTAGTTTAATTGTTGCAGCACATGTGTATTACTACTCACAGGAAGTAAGTGTTTCTGATACAAATTATAAATTGGAGGCTCTCCAAGGGATTTATAATATAAATATAAGAAGGGGAAAGGAAAACTGTAATGTCTTGAACATTTCCTTACTTGCTTCCTTTTTTAATTCCTCTTTTGCATTTCTAGTTCTCTTCATTTCCTCCATTGGCTTTTTATTTTGTTGGTGCAGGGAATCAATCTCAATGTGAAAATCTCAGTCAGTAATGTGATACTCAGATATGTGAAAATGAACAACAAAAAGCAGGCTGATGCTATTTGTCTGCTACTAAACATAATTTGTGAAATCTCAAGAAGTCTTTTGATATTTGTCAATAAAATACCTTTTACTTTCAAGTCCGAGTTCTAAAAGTAATTGTAATAAACATCTCAAGCTTTACATTTCGGGCTAATAACATTGTAGTATTTCTAATTTGCTGTTTTGAGCAAGACTCAAAAAAGGTCTTCTTCCATTTTCAGTAGCTTTGGCAGACACAGACTGTTATTTAAAATAAAGGCAGAACAGTTCTACTTTATCTAGTAAAAAGTTGACCCCAATTAGTCCTCCACATACACATAGATCCAAGACTGGGTTTTGTTTCAACTTTGTCCTCTCTCCTGACAAGGCCTCTTGTACCACAAGAGGACATTATATTGAGACTCTTGCTGATTTTACTTTTATCACCGTTTATCCACAGATGATTTTACTGTTACAGTATCATAGTATCACAGAATGTTAAGAGTAAGAAGGGACCTTAAACATCATCTAGTCCCAAGCCCCTGCCACGTCCAAGGATGACTTACACTACACTAGACCAGGTTGCTCAAGAATTTATCCAACCTGGCTTTGAACACTGCCAGGTTTGGGCATTCACAACCTCCATGGGCAACTTGTTCCAGTGTCTCATCACCCTCACAATAAAGAATTTCTTCCTAATATCTAACCTAAATTTCTCGTCATTCAATTTGTACCCATATTGATTAGATTCAGAAACCCTCTCAGACTACTATACTACAACTCTCAAAAATTTCTTCCTGAAGTCACAGGTCAGGGAAGTGGACCCACATTTCTGCACAAAAGTTCCTCTTTTGCAGACTGATGTTGGATATTTTTCATCATCTTCAAACTTCCACTTCTAATTGGCTGCATCAAAGCATGTATGTGCAATGATCAAAATCTTAGCTCCTTCTAAGAAGGTTACAAGGCCAGAGATCTCTCAGTCTTCCAGGTCTTTTACCACGGTGGGTTGGTTCATCAGTGTGCATCAGGCTCAGAGCTTGGCTGGGCCATTGAAGCCCCTCACTCAATAAACTTTATTTGCTCTTCCTATTGATTCAAAGTTGTGGCTCAAGGGCACGATTTGAAGCCTACCTTTTCTGACAGCCTCTTGCTATCTAGGAACTTGTCAAATCCTTCCTCTTTGTTCTCCCAACATGAAAAAAATATCCTTCAACACGTTGTTCAGTACAGGAATCCACATGTGCTCTGACATGGGACACGTGCATACCATTGCCCAAGTCTTTTCATAACTGAGCATCCTTTCCCCAATTGACTCTTTTCCCATGTGACCTTACAGGTCAATCCAGCAGCTTGTTCAATTTGGAAGGTCTCTGCTTTCTATAAATCTTTGCATAATCAATATTTTCAAGATCATTTTATCAAAACCTGATTTTAATTTCTTTTCACATGACTGTTGCATTATAAAGAGCTGGAGATGCTTTTGGTCCTTCTATCACTGTGATAAGAAACAAGACAAAAGCAGGCAGACTGCAGTGTGTTTAGCCTGTGAGAGTTCAGTGCTAGCTGGGAGGTTGTCATCTTTAGAGATGCCATACAGTGGAGGCAGTGCTGCTCCACTGACTTTCTTCTGCATTTGCCATAGTCCTGAACAGGTAGAACAGTGCTCTTACCATGGCCGAGTGGAAAGAACGTGCGTTTCTCAAAAGATTATTTGCACCACTTACATTGCAACCTTCTGGAATTTCAGCTTTGTGTTAGTGGAGTGATGTGAATTCTTTTGAATATGTTGGAGGTCTGGGACTTGTCTCAGTTGTTCTTAAAGATTTTGAGGGATACTTCTTTTTATACTTTGTAGTGGATACTTTTCAAAGGGAGTAACCAGAAGAAAAGTTAATAGTACTGACTCATGCAATCTTAAGAGTGTGAGGAGTGACTCAACCCAAAAAAATACTGTTGAGGTGAATTTCCAACAATATCAAGCCACTATTCCCTGGCTGTGTGTGCTGGAAGGTGTACATGAGGAAAAGCCAGTCCTGGTTGACTTTGGAATTCAGAGCAAGCAAAGAATGTTGTGCAGCAGAAATAGAAAACCTCTGGACAGCGAACTCCTATCACCACAGGACACTGAATGTTGTGAGAGTATTCTGGGAAAGGCTACTGCTCCTCAGGCTTATCATTTGCTCTTGGGACAGTAGTGAGCTAAATATGTGATTTGGCCTGGTGTGTCCAACTTTACATTATGTTCAGTCTGTATTTTAGGGAATATATTCAGCTCAACCACCTATGGGGCTATGCAGACATTCCTCACCTCAAGAATATGCACTGGTTTTTCTGATGTAGAATGCATATGGATGAAGAATGGAAAATAACTGGGTTTGATTTTGAAAACTGCCTTTTTATCAAGATAACATGGCTGTATTTCTGATTTTTTTTTTTTACTTTGATAAAACATGGAGTTGTTGTCAAATTTGGGTTCTTTTTGATTGCAAATATTGAAGACTGCAGTTGTGTCATTGTTTGTCCTGAGTGACTGGATATGAGGTGTTGCTCCCAGAAGATTTTGCTATCATAGGCATGTGCAGTGGGAGTAAAATGTAAGTGTATTTGGTTCCTAAAGGATGAGTATTTCTTTTGGATATTTTTTTTTACTTTTGATTCTTTATGAGCTTAATAATTTAGTATATTTTTTCTGAATGCTTGCTTTTTATAATACTTTATAATAATTCTTAGATTTTCAGGAGAAATTCCAACAGAAGAGAAGGAAAAGAAAAATGATATCCTTAACATTTTTTCTGTTGCTTCAGGCCATTTATATGAACGTTTTTTAAGGTAAGGAAAGGTAAAAAGGAAACAAGAATTTCATAGCAATACTTTAAATTTTCCTACTAAAACTAAACAGCTTAAAGAAACTGACTTTTTTAACAAAATTAATAAATTTTCAATACATAGAAAGGTTGTATACAATGAGGTCTAAATTAAACTTCGTTTAAGAACGAGGTGATTCAACATATAGATGTTCAAAAGTACCATTATTTTATGAAGACATAAATTTTCTCCTTGTCTTTCATGTGTCAAGTACAAACATAAAAGACGAAGTTCAACCTCTGTGTATAAAGACATAAGAGACGTGACTTCCTTAGAGTTGTATCTATTTGTGTTCAGTCCAAACTATGGATTTACTATATGGACATATGGTACTTGTCTACAGGTGTCAGATTTGGTAATTTTATTTCTTAGTAGTCTGATGCAGTTTGAGCATTCCTTTTCCTTCAATCTACAACAACCTTCATAAAGGGAAAGATACATTTACTTTAAAGGAGAAAAAAATAATTTTAAAGCATCCTACATGCTTCTTTGTCCTATTTTAAGATTCATTAATTCTTGATTTTTAAGGCACACTTGATCTCTTGTAAGGTTGTAAGGCACAGCTTATCTGTCTGGTGACACCAAACAAAGGCCACCATAGTGCAAAATACTTGAACCCAAAATAGTGATTCTTGAAGTCATGAAGGGTTTTCTGAAGAGGATCTTAGCTTCAACTATGCTTTCTTTTTTTTTCAGCAATCTATTAAACTCAACCAATATATTCTAAAATAAGTTATTTCATTAGCCAAGTTAATATAAGGTATTAATCATTATTCTAATTTTTTCAGGCACTTCTCTTAGAATAAAACTTGTTCATAGATCCACTTTTGAAATTTTTCCTTCTACTGTTGCTTAGTAGATCTTGATCAAGTAAGTCCATCTCAAAGCAGCCTTGAACACATGGTCTTTAAAGCTTTTCGTTAGAAACAAATAGAAATTCCTGCTTAAAATGGGTAAAAGAAAATTATATTTAGAAAGTTTTAACACTTTAAGTGCAGCTGAAATTTAATGACCTGTGTGTATTTGTTTGTTTATTATAGACTTATATTTCCACAGAATTATGATGCTTTCTGTCCTACGCCATACAAAAACATCAGTTAAATTTTGGTTTCTGAAAAACTACCTCTCCCCAACATTTAAGGTAGGAGAAAAGTCTTTTTTTTTATTATTTTTTTCTTAAAGTAAGTTTTCCTTAAAATACAATTGAATAATTATATGATTCAAATTAAAATTTCACAGTGGAAAATGATCTTGTGAATAGATTAAATACCAACAGTTTTGAAAGTGTTCTGTATAAGGTTCTTCTCTTCTGGAATGCAAAGCCCAGTGATACATTATAATAATTTATTCTCTTTTCATAATCTCCAAGAGCTTGCATAAAATGTTTTTTCTATAGCTGAGGATACTGGTAAAACTAAATAAATATTCCAAAATTATAAGTTGTCTCACAGCTGCAAGAGTACTGCAGCATTCACTCTTTTTCCTTTTGAGTCCTTGTGTGTCCCATCTATGTGCACCTAATGGTTCTTTGTTCCTCTTCTAGGATGTTATTCCTCACATGGCTAAAAAGTATGGTTTCAAGTATGAGTTAGTACAGTATAAGTGGCCCCGCTGGCTTTATCAACAGACAGAAAAACAAAGAATTATCTGGGGCTACAAAATTCTTTTCTTGGATGTTCTTTTCCCTTTGGCTGTGGATAAAATAATATTTGTCGATGCTGACCAGGTAAGAAAAAATAATAGTATATAAATGTATGAGGAATTCATTTGAGCTTAAATTGATCCAGTTTCATCCTCTGTGGCCATTTTATTTAGATGTTGGTCTTGTATGAACAGATCCAATGGTGTTGTGGAATGCCAAATGCAGTAATTTCACTTGTCTTTAATCATATGGACATCGAGAGTCTCACTACACTGGGTTGTCCTAAATTGTCTGGCGGAGAGAGAAAGGCACCTGGAGAGGTCCTTGTGATCTTAAACGTGCCTTTCACTGAAGGCATATTGGGGTGATTCAGTCTCTGGGCTGATTGTGAGAGAACTTCTCCACTGTGCAAGGATCTGAGGTGATTGGTTTGGACTTTTTGAACAACTTCTAGATGGCTGAAATTTGCCAAGATTAATCCTGTAATTTAATATTGAGCAACTAGAAACAATTAAAAAATATTTTGCCTGATTTATTTAATTCATTTAGTAAATGTGTTATGCAGATGGACACTTACTAAGATAATGAACACTTATTTTTAATTTGAAGACACTGTTATAGTGTCTCACTTTATGAAACTTTCCACAATACCTACCCTCATATGCATACTTTAAAAACAGTATTAAATTATAGAAATATATTCTTATTTAGATTGTGAGAAGTGACTTGAAAGAACTTAGAGATCTAGATCTAAATGGAGCTCCCTATGGATACACGCCTTTCTGTGACAGCCGTAAGGAAATGGATGGGTACCGTTTCTGGAAATCAGGATACTGGGCATCACATCTTGGGAAAAGGAAATACCATATTAGGTAGGATAACTCCTTGCATATTTTTGTGTGGTTTGTGCATTTGATTGAAATCTGGGTCTTGATGTTGATCACCGAGGCATTCAAAACCAATTGCCCTCCAGTCAGTCTCAGGAAGAGATGGATAAGGCATGAATGCTGAACATACTCATTTCACTTTTCTGTTGTAGCTTTGTCCACTTAATTAAGAAAAATATTCCCTCAGGATGGGAACATGTTTTCGTTTCTTGTTACTTTTAACAATGTTACCAATAGGAAGGTGAAGCTCCACAAATCTGTTCTTTTTGTCAATCTTTTTAGTGCCTTGTATGTTGTGGATCTGAAGACGTTCAGAAGGATTGCAGCTGGAGACAGGCTTCGGGGCCAGTACCAGGCTCTTAGCCAAGATCCAAACAGTCTGTCAAATCTAGATCAGGTATATATGGCTTTAAGCAATTTGGGGTTTATTTTCTTTATCTTTCTCAATATGCATGGAATTGTCTTGTATCTCAACATACAAGTTACATCATTCCAAAACTATTTGCCTTTTACTGCTGTTTGAGCACATTTTCAGGTGTGCATGAGCACAGTTCAGAAAATTGAACACTAAATTATGACTGTTTTAAATAATTGCTTAATGTGAAAAAAATGAGGGAAAAACCAATACAGAAGACTGTTCACCTTTATTCTGGTAATGGTAATTAAATTCTTATTTGGCAAGAGCTTCTTCCTTTTTCTTGTTTTTTTTTTTTTGTATTAATATAAATTTAATTTTTTTTGTAAGCTAACTGCAAAGCCACTCTGGTTGTTGCTGTACATTGTCACCCTGGGGTGGCTGTAGTCTTTATTTATACAATTCCAACAATTTTTAAACCCAAATAAAGTATGTCAAGGTGAGTTGCAAGCATATAAGTAGATTCTGTGTGAACATAACGTGCTTAAATTCATTACTTTTTTCCTGTAGTAGAGATTATTTAACTCTGTAGAAGATGGATAATAATAGGTTCATCAGATTTCTGCCTGAGTCAATAATACTTTTTATTTATGTCTCACTTGGGGTGAATTTCAGAAGGCTTCATAAATGAGATTGTCCCTGGTTTTTTCGTTTTCCTTGTGGAATTACTAAAGCACAAAAGGTTTTTACTTGCCTGTAGTAGCAAAAGATCCTATGGTAGCAAAGCCCACATCTCTCAGTGCCTGTGTATTAAAAATGTGTATCTTTCCATTCTAAGATTCTTATATTTTCAATTACAGCATTAATACATGATAGCTATAATGCTACATAGCATAAATATATAGCATATATCTCTTATAATAACTCTTTTGCATCAAATTGAAAGCCAGATGCTAAGGAGCAGATGTTAAAGTAGCTAAATCTTGACAGGATTTGGAATTACTTAGAAAAATGTTTCAAAGTAATATTTTTATAATAATCTGGTTTGACTGTATTGATAGGGACTACTTTCTGTCTTAATTGCTACTGCTTACACAAACCAGCAATATTCCTAGAAATATAAACCACAGTGTAGTGTATTTGAGTCCTGGAGAGCTTTCATCTACTGATAAGGATGCATTAGGATTTTTTTATTGCTATTTTTATTTTAAATACCTGACTGAAATGCTCACTGCTTTTCTCAAAGAAGAAGCAATCTCAGCTCTTTGCTAATCTGCCAGCACTGGACACCTTCATGGGTGGTAGTTAAGGTTATGCTCATATAAACCACAAAAGAGAAGTAGATAGAAGGGAAAATGGTGATTTTTAAATGCCAAGGAGAGTGAGTATAGAACTCCTAGGGTGAAAAATTACACATCATAAAAAGTAGACTTCCACTACAGTAACTCTGTCTAGAATTTTTTTTTTAGTCCATTCTTTTCTTCTGTTTACTTTAAATCCTGAAACTAGCGGCTCACCTTCTGCTTTCTACTCCATGTAACAGTTTGTAAGTTCACAACGTACAAACTGGAATTGTGATTTCATTTAGAAAGTCAAAGAGGCACAGCAGAAAACCAGTCTCTTTTCTTTTGAAATTGAGATGGTGGTAAACCATTTTTTAATCTTCAAAAAATTCACAGAGTTTAAGTTTTTCAAAAAATAAAGCATTTCACTGTTTAAAGCTTTGGCTCTCAGTGTACTTACATTGGATGTAATTTTTCTGTATTAATGTCAAGATTTGAATTATATACGTCTTTCCCAATGCAGCAATATGTGCTGTTTCATTCTGTCACATTTAGCAACATGAATTGGCAAAATAAGATGTGACTAATACTAGTGACATTTATTTTAAAATATAATGTAGGGGTTGCACATGGGAGGGAGCTTACAGAAGAATCTGCTAATTATACCTGTTATTTGTAACTGTGGCCAGTGAGGTTTTGCTCACTTGTAAATGCTGCTCCCTATATTCAGCGAGATCTTGGTTCAGAGTTTTCATGATGAGAGTACCTGACCATATAGTAAAGGTCAAAAAAACAAAAAAAAAAAAAAAAGTAAGAAAAGTAGCCAGAACAGCAGTTTAGTTGCTTTTCCTTTTCACACTCATGTTTCTGGAATCCATTTTCCCAGAAGTTGTCTAAATTTAGAGTAGCAGCATAATCCTGCATTATATGTTTTCTGAAGGCTTTTTTTTCTCCCCAAATTTAAGGAATGGAGAGATGGTTTAAGTTTTGCCTTTTAGTAGCATTTATAGTATGACAGGCAGTATCTGAACCGCGAGTACCAGACAGAAGTATTGCTTATGTCAAGCTAAGGAAGGACAGACCTAAGTACAAGAAAAAGTTGCTTGGGAAATGAGAGATGGACTTGGCCATCAAAATGAGCATGACTAAGTTTTG
The DNA here is from genome assembly GCA_035221455.1 of Xenops minutus. NCBI lineage: Eukaryota > Metazoa > Chordata > Aves > Passeriformes > Furnariidae > Xenops > Xenops minutus. Next base: position 77,526,538 of record JAWWEE010000001.1, on the reverse strand, counting down.
AATGTACTTGAAAAAGAACTGGGTGAGCACTAAGAAGGAAATGTAAGAACAATTTGCAGAAAAAGCAATAGGCAAAGATATTCTATTTTTAAATAGCTGCTTGATAACCAGTTACATTATATTCAATACTAATTTATGATTTGACAAAATTTGTACAGGATCTTCCCAACAATATGATTCATCAAGTAGCCATTAAGTCTCTCCCTCAGGAGTGGCTTTGGTGTGAAACCTGGTGTGATGATGAATCCAAGAAGAAGGCTAAAACAATAGACTTGGTGAGTTGATCTTGGCTTGAATTAATTTTATGGATTCACAAATCCATGCTGTGATTTCTGTGACTTTTGAGATAAATATGTCATGTCATGAAGGCAGCCTTGCTGGAAGGCACTGGAACACTCTGTCCCTTCCCTATCCTGCTTGCTCTGTACCAAATTTGCTTACATTAAAGATGAAAACTGTACTAACAATTTAAGCGTTGCTGTCTCTTAACTGGATGGATTGAGGCCTTTCACACCCATACATGTATTTTCCTTCTACTTTTTCCATATTCAGCCAGGTTTCTAGAGGTGAGATGTACTGTTCAGTCTCTAGGCATTGTGTGCCACTGTTGCAGTCCCTACATAGAACGTTCCTCCAGAACCCAATGATTATAAGACTTTAATATTATCATGATTTCCTTTATCTATTTCATCAGAATAAACAGGAGGTAAAGCAAAGCTTAACAACTGTAATGCTCGGGGGAGTATCCCCGTTTAGAAAGAACAAAGTGTCTTTCTTTGGGAATAGAAACAGAGATAAAAACTTCTCTGTTGTTATTAACTCATTCCATTTTTTTCCCCATTTTGATTTTTTGATAACCCATACACACTGTGTGTGATGCTTCATAGTTTGGAAGAAAAACAGACATTTGAAATTTGGTGTGAATATTTAGTATGTAAATAGTTTTGTTTTCTTTGTGTCTTTAGAGTTGTTAAAATAAGCTTTTTTTGTGCATTAAAGATGGGGGCTCTCTATTCAAGAAAGATTGAAATTAATTACTCGACCCTCTTTCAGTCCCCATTATCATGTATCACTTGATATTGTGATTTCCATTTATGTTATTTTATGGAAGTAATCAATACATTTTTCTGGAGAAAGCATCACAAATGTAATAAAACCCCCTAGGATATTCAACTTCAGTGTGCCAATGTGTATCTTGTATTTCCCCGTGTAACTTTGTCTAAATCTTAGCAGTTTTGTGCTAGCCATCTCTCTGTTATATAAACAGTCAGAAGCACAGGGAAAAAGAAAAGTATTTCAATTAAATGTTTTGAGTTATTTGAACAGGGTTTATTTACAATTTTAGTGTTTTTTGGGGGTTTTTTTAATAATATTCTAGTAAATGATCTTGCATGCTGTCCTTCAATGACTGGTTATGCTGACAGAATCATTTGAGCTAAGTCCTCTGAGGAGGTGTTACTTCCATATTTCTGTTGTCTACATTTAATATGTTTTAAACTTTCAGTGCAACAATCCCCAGACCAAAGAACCAAAACTAGAGGCTGCTGCCCGCATAGTTCCTGAATGGGTTGACTATGACTCAGAGATACGAAAGTTAATACAGCAAATTGAAAAAAAGAAGAAAAATCGAACATCGTTATTTCAAAAAGGTCATTTATATGCATATTCATCTGTTAGCTTTTATAAATTAAATATTAATCTAGTTGAAATTAAGATTGGGATCAGTGGGCACAAATCTTGTATTTGTGGTAATTTTCCACGTTCTTGGAGAAATTGTGTGGGTTTTGATAGTTGTGTGATGCTTCTTTACATAGGAGTAACACCAAGAGGATAAAATCTTTTATTTCATGCCAGAGTCTAAGAGAATCTTGGCCTTTAAACACAACCAACTGTCACACATCATTTGAGACACAAATATTAATTGAAGCACATTAGTTTAGACTTCGACAATCTAAACTCATGTCATAACTGAGTCTCCATCAGGTTGTCTCCAGGCTTATCTGCACAGGGCTTTTTTGCGCCAAACTAAATTGTGTTTTAGTCTACAAATAGATTTTGGCTTGTTTTTTTATTAATGCCATTTAAACTGTGTTTGTTAAATAGCATGAGAGGAGAGGAAAAAAAAAAAAACAAACACCAAGCCCCCCCAACCAAACAAAAACCAAACACACTTATAGGACTTCCACTAAGACTTGATTTCTTGTAGTAATGTGAAACAAAACAAAACAAAAAGATGATCTCAGCCCTCAAGGTTGAAGAAAAAACTTAGCAGATATATATTTAAAAGTCTTGAGTCAATAAGCAAATTCATTTTTTCTTATAAAGGATTCTTAGTGGGCTTTATTCTTTATGAAAGCTTATGGTCAGCTTTTAGCAAGGTTCCTAAAACAAAGTTCACATTGCTGAACTGACTGACTAGAAGTAAATAGAAAGTAAAGGGCTTTCTCCACATTTTACAGAATGATCATTATCTAACTCATTTTTATTATTTCTATTTCCCTTTGGTTACAGGTCTTAAGCACGATGAACTTTAGTGCAGCCTGTGAACAACAACGGTGACAGCTCAATAGTCTTCTGGGAAAGACTGAATGGAAGTTGCAAATGCTACATTGGCACTATTTGCAACATTCTTTAATATTAAGTCAAATATTTTATAACTTATACAGTTATTTAAAACATTTTAAATGCAATACAAAACTGAGAAATTCACAGGTATTTGGGATTGTGTGTTTTTTTAACCAGTGTGGAGTTTGGTTTTCTTTTCTTTCTTTAAAGAACAGTTTGCCCAGTGGATTTTAGATTATGAAGAAAGAGGTGTTCAACTTCTCAAGGATACATTGTCAGTCTGGGGGAGAACACACACATTAAATATGTACATGAAAACTGTTTTGTGCATATTACATTCATGAAGCTTATATATTTTAATATCAAGAATTTTGGCTATATGTCCATAGTTTTGTCCCTGCAGAAATGATCACTAGAAGGAATTTCAGTGTATCAAAGGTAAGACACAAAAAATACCCTTTGTAATTTAGACCACACAAAGATAAGTCAACTTGGCAGTTAAAAACAAGGAATGGCACTTTTCATTTATTGTGCAGGATTGCTGCACTCTTACAAATTTTAAAACCCAATTTTTGATTCTTGGGCTCCTTTTGGTCACTTAAATAGTGTGTAATAAAATTCCATTATGGCTGTGGTTAAGGTGGTTTTCCAACCAGCACAGGCTGCATCAAAAGGTCAGTACCTGAAAGCTGTTTCTACTCAGCTTTGATTATCATCATCCTGTTTAAAACTGGAAATAAAATAATATGTATTTTTTACTATCAGTGGTGTCTTCTGTAATTTGCTAAGTCTGTACTCCCAAAACCGTTCCTTTAATGGGCTACTGACATTTTTATCCAACAAAAATTGCAGGAAAACTTCTTGCAATACACGTATTTGAAAATGAGGATTTAATGTCTTAAACTGAAATCTAGTGCCTTAAATACATACTCTGTTGTTTGGGCTGTGGTTTCAAAATGGGACTGGATGAGACCACAGATTCTTGTAAGAACTCAATGCAGTCTTTTGGTCTAAATGCTTGAAATTATAAAAGACATGGTAATTTGCACTAAGGGAGTGAATCTACAGTGAGTTGCATAGTTTTTCATACCAGCAAATAACTGAATAAACCATAAGAGAAACGAAGCCTATTTCGTATGTACTCTCATTGTCCTCAGGTGTTGGTTATTTACAGTGTAACAGCAAGTATTTAAAATTACACCTTGCTGATATCTTTCAAGTTGTATTACTAAGTAATAGGAGACATTCAGATGTTTTTTACAGCTTTTTCTATGTTTTGTTGTCTTACCTTTATGTATTTTGAACAGTTTTAACATGTCACATACAGATTTTGAAATATCTGTTGTGGGATTCTCTTCGTACTAAGCACCCAATGGAGTATTTCCTGTGCGACCCAACAGCAATTGTCAGTAAACCCTCACGTCAGTTTCTGTTTTGCTGTGCTTGTCCTCTAACATAATTACTTTGGAATATCAGGCAGCAAGTTGAACATATTTGAGCATAAACTTCAAGTTGGTATTTTTATATGATGTAGATGGACTTACAGTTGACTTAGCATATGTACCATTACTATAAATTCCATGGATAACAAGGAAATAACTGATACTCCATATCAAGAAGACAAACCCTCATTATTCAGCTGCTTGGTGCATTCTTCTTTTTTTTTTTATTTAGATTTTTTTTTTTTTTGAAGCTTACACTTTGATCCTGATGCCTCACTTTGCAGCAGCATTTCACACCCATCTGCCTTGGTCTCTCATGCTTGGAGTATACATTGGAAAGCTTATTTTCAGCCAGAAGTTAAAGTTTCTTTATCTTTGCAAAACTTTAGTTCTGAGTATCTGTGGGGGAAGCTTCTGTTATGCAATATAAAAAGTGGTTAATTTATGCATTGATTTTGTGCTCAGTTTCTCTGTAGCATCCTGTTCTTTTTTAAATTGGATCACTTCTACAGGCTTTAAAAAAGGAAATAGCTCTTTAAATACTATATCCTTGAGATTACTTAAGTGATTAGAATATAATTTTTAGACATGTAGCTTGCTGGAGGTTTTTGAAGATGTAAAAGGTTTCATGCAATTTCCTACAGTATCTTACATATTTGTAAAAAATTTTTTACAGTATTTTTTTTCTGCATAATACTACTTTCAAAGAAAGCTCTTTTTTTGATACACATTGGTTTATAAAACAAGAAGGGTCCTGCCAATATATTCACTACTTGTTAATAATCGCTTCAAAGCAGCACTTTGTCATTAACCTATCATTATATTTTGAATACCAGAATAATGGATTGTGTATGTTGTACAAAATATTAAAAGGTGCCACTGGAGAAAAAAATTATTATTTTCTGTTCTCCCTTTTTGTATTTACAATAACCATTTAACACTTCGTTAATAGATGCAAAGCAAAAATACTGCAGCAAGTCCTGAAGTACCTTCAACCTACAGGAAGTGCTTTTGCAGGGAAGCAACAGCAATGTTCAAAATGAGAAACTGCTGCAAGGTGCGAACTTAAGAGATGCAGAGAAAGCTTATTTGTTGTTTTTGTATTTTCTCTGCCCTGGGAGAGGGAAGAAAACACATCGTGGATTACCAGTGTTGCCATAACATCAGTAAATAAACAAATATTTGAACTGTTCAAATGAAGGGTTTTTACAATTTATATTTGTATCGATATTACAATGTCTTTTCTAGGTTTTAATCTTCCTGATACCACCTTGTAAGTTTAACAGAAAATGAAAGAGCCAAACATTAGTGCAGTGCTATGGATGAGCCAGAGCTTTAGCTATGAAAATGCTTCAGTAAGGTTCCTTTTACCCTTTTCCCTGAATCAAGTACTCACCTTTACACCAAGACTTCACAGAATCATAGAACCAGAGGATACCAGGCTGGAAGGGACCTCAAGGATCATCTGGTCCAGCCTGTCTGGTCTAGACAAGATGGCCCAGCACCCTGTCAGGTAAAGTGGAGTATCCAACATGAGGGGATCCACCATGTCCCTGGGGAATTTATTCCAAGGGCTGGTGGTTCTCACTGTGAAATTGGCATTTGATAGGGTTTCTACAATTGCAGTAAGTTGACTTCTCAATATTCAAGGTTCTCTTTAACACAGAATGTGACTCCTCCTCTCCTCCCCTGCCTACTGGCACTCTGGCAGCCTTTTGCTGCATTTCTCCACAGCTCTAACTTCAAACCTGCAGAGCAGGATGAGCAAAGAAGGGCTCACAAATACACAGCAGTGCTTTCTTGTCATCATAAATATCTTTATTGTGAAAAATACCATAAAATAATTCCCACAGTTCTAGAAAAAAACAGTTCTTGCTTTTTAGATTTATGATTTCATATAAAGACATTTTATAATTTGAAACATTTGATAAATCTCTGGCTAGCTTTATTTATCCTTCTTATAACATAAACCTGCTACTTAGAGATTTGCTGAGGGCAAAAAAAAAATTATTCTCCCATTTATTTTATGATTTTATGGTTAAAATTGTGTATAACAGAGCAAACAAACAATACCTTACAATAAGGCACTTTTAAATACAACTAACCTGCTATGCTATCCTGGCTAGTTTCTGGCAAAGCTCCTATAAATCACAGCCCTAAACAGAAGAATAATTCTTGTTTCAAACACAGGTTTGAAAACTGAAACGATAACAAGCTTTATGGTTTCTTGAAAAAAGTTTAAGCTGACACATTTTCTGCATATGTCACAAGTTTGAGCTCTCCAGTTTGTAATTCACTTTGAATCTGTTTTAATGCTGATCATCAGTACATCAGTATTAAGCATGTACCAAGTAAAATATGCTCCCCCACCTTCATTTTAAAACAAGTTGGAAACGAGTTTATTGAAACTGAAAGAATTCAACAGACAAAGTTTGCATCTACATACAGGCCAATTATGGGAACGATGTTTCATGCACATCTCGGGGTTGACAAACTACCAAGACATTTATTTCAATGTTCAGTTATTGAACATTATTGCACTACAGACACCCACTAATAAATAAAAAGGCGAGTTCAGCTTCCTTGCACGTCGCCTGCACCATTAACACTCAGCGTGTTACCAGCGCTTCATTTTCCAAAGTCACATCAGGAAATGCATCACCGTATCTGGAGAGCCTTGCAATATAAATGACTTCTTTTAAAACAAACTTTGTCTCTCTGTGTTTCCAGAAGTACCTCAAAACCCTTAGAAATAGCACTGGGGTGGTAACACTTCTTGTAAACAGCAGCTGCTCAATACTAGTAAAGCTTTATTCTCCACTGTCATTTTCTGCTTTTGTTTCCAACAACCTGTCTTTCACAGAAGGAATCAGGTACTAATCATCTTCCTCCTTCTCCTGACTATATTCAACTCTTTTTTTTTTCCCTTTCCCATTCATTCTTAAAAGGCCTATGGTCTTTTTTGGTTCTTGAATGCCCCCAGCATACACCAGAACTGTCCTTCTGCCTCACTGAAACAAACCCACACTGCTCCAACATCAGTGCCTCATATGAAGAATTTACCCATGAGAGACCATCTTAGTCCTTCCCTAGAAGAAAAAAAATGAAACCCCAGGAAACAATTCTCTCAGCTCTAGCTTTTAAAACAGAGAAGGGAGAGGGATGAGAAAAAAAAAAAGTTGAAGAAGTCCTTTGAAAGAATTTTCATTCCCATCACTTCCCTAGCACACAAAGGCAGCTGTCTGTGGTCTTTGTCATGACTCCTGCAGCCCAACCACACTCCTGTATGCACACAGTGTGACATACTGCTTACACTGCTCATTCAGTTCTCATTTAAACACAGTCCCTTCTGTAGTGAAGGGGGTGAGACAGAAGTGTTTGTACTGAGCAATGGCCCAGGCACACACACAACCCCCCACGAGCAACCACCCTGCTGGGTCGAGCTCCCTGCACATCCTGTATGCACAGCCCACACACAGCAGGTGTGCAGCAGAGCCTGTACCACGGGGGAGCAGGTTATTCACTCCCTGTGCAGTGAGTTCCTGTGGCTGAGCCCCCAAGAGCCATGCCAGCCTACAATGCTCAGAACAGTGTCCTGAGCGTCTTGGACAGAGGTCAAGCAAAAACCTTTCTGACAGGTCAAAAGCACAAACTGAACTTCTAGGAAGTCATTCAAGCTTGGGAAATATCCAACACTGGAATTTAATACGCTGCTGGGGTGGTTTTGTACCATAAACTGTTAAAAATCACCATATATGCCCCTCAGCTTGAGGATAAATTTCTGCTGAACACTGACCTCTAAATTGCTGTTGAAAAAGACTTGACGAAGCCACCTGGCCTCACACTTATGTTCATGAAGTACCAGAGGCAGGAGCCAAGAGTTATGCAGCAACAACTTTGACTGTGATAAAAAAAACCCAAAACAACACACTTTCAGATTGAAGGCCTTATTTGCTAATTTAATTTGTTTTACTGAGGCTGCTTATGCTTCCAAATGCCACAAGCTGAAGTGAGAGAAGATTCTTCTCAACTGATTATTGTTTTCCAGTTAAAAATCGAATCAACACTGATGAACCGTAATTCCTGTGTTCTAAGTAAATGGCTGCTGATGAAACTCATCAGCAGTTATGACAGATTCAGTTACAGAACAGGAGGACTCCTCAGTCCTTACAGTTACAGCCCTGGGAATGCTGCACATCACATTCACACAGTTCCATCAACTACACCAAAACAATTGTAATTACATGCATATAGCAAAAAATAAACCAGACTTTGGGCTAGTGGGAAGTTAGTCCCTCTTTTAGCACACAGTTGTTTCTGCAGTACCTTGGCTGCTACCATTAAACACAAAATTACTTCAATTTCACATAGTATTAACTCCCTGTTGCATCACCCAGCAGAAATTAAGTTGTATTAGAGGGTAAGGCTGGAGTTAGTATCACATTCCTGCAGTCTGCAGTACACTCACCCTCACAACCTCTCTGAGTTTATGTACAGAACTAATAAATTGCTGCACAGTCAGGGAAAGCTCCCATCAAATTTTCTTCTCAAATCTCAAACAGGTCTTTTGTTAAAGTGCAAACTACTCAAGCATCATACCTAAATAAACACCCCAAACAACATTCAGAAAAAAAGTGTCTTTTGTGTTTGGGGTTTTTTTCCACTTTCATAGCTGAAAATTACCACCAAGAAAATCACCCCACTCCATTTCAGGTTAATGAACAAAGTGATCAGACATTTTCCAATACAATCACTCCCAAGCACTGTTCTTCTAGAGCGATGGTTGGGACTCGTTCAGCACACAGCTTGTGGCACTGCCAACACCAACACAGCACATGGTCGCCAGGGTTTCCTCTTAAAAATACTGAGAGATGGATCCTTCTGCTGAGCACGACCAACAGTTTGTTAATGAAGAGACTATTGTATCTATCCTTGCCATGTTTATTAGGCCCCGATCCAGAAAAATATTTACATGCATTTTTATCTTTAAGCATATACTTGAGTCCTAAATTTAAGCGTTGTCCTAAGTAGCATCTTACTGTTTTTTCCATCCGTGGGAATAAACATGTCCTGCATATCCACAACAGGCAGTACAAACCCCCCCAACCAGTGTGAGCTTGTCAAGCTCACCACAAAGCAAACCCCAAAAGAAAGAGCTTCCTTCTAGTGCAGTAAGACTCTGGGTTAAGGACAACATTAGAAATTAAGATTTTGGGTCTTGAACTGAGAGACTTTTTATTTTTCAACGAATTGAGTAAAAAACAGCAGCAGCCACCAGAAACAGTCTTGGCTCTAACTGAAGTGAAATTTGAATGTAAATGGTCCTCCTCCAGAACCAAAGGGGTTGAATCCTTGCCATGTGTTCCAGTTCCTGTGGAAGGGGTTGTTGCCACCCTGCTGACTCTCTGCATCCAGTGGGTCCTCTCCCGCATCAAACTTCCGCCTCATTTCTGGAGGAAAGAAAGCCAATGTGGAATCACAGCACAGTAATAACAGGGTTTCCCTGGAATACCTCAGGTCCTGTTATAATCTAAATGCCATTTGCAATAGCACTTGAGGCAGGAGACACCCATATCCTTGAAGTAGGCATATCCAGAGTTACTCAATCCTAGAAATCTCTGCAAGATGATATCCCAAAAAGAGACCTTTGGAATAATAATTTTACTTGACTTTTAACAGAAATAAGTGAAACATAATAACTGTTTCCAGGTTTACATCTGAATTCATATAACAGACTGGATGCAAGTATCAGTGCACTACTTTCTCAGGAGGGATAAAGGGAAAGAGGGAAGCTGTAATGCCTGTTATGACTTACACTTAATGCATTTCCTACTTACTGTTAAAAAGTAATTAAAAAAAATTAAGTCACTGCATCATTACCTGGGTCAGTGAGGACTTCTTTAGCAGCTGCTATATCAATGAACTTTTTCTCTGCTTTCTTCTTTTCTTCCTCACTTTGGAAGTTATCAGGATGCCACTGGGATGCCAGCTTTCTGTAAGCTTTAATGATTTCTTGCTTTCGAGCATTTCTGGATGAATAAAATTATAAATAACTTAATTCTCTAATTCATGTGTCACATTAGTGAATATTTTAAACACACTTATTTTAAACACTGAGACAGTAATTAAGGGCATCAGAAAAATTATGAGGTGCTAGCTAATCTTCTGCAAGTGGCACTGAAGATGCTTTACACAAAACAAAGAAAGGAGGTTTCAACTTTAAACAAAGATTCCTCACTCTTATTTCACCACCCATTTACTTTCCCTGGAAAGATGCTACTGCCAGACACTACACAGAATAGTTCCCAGTCTGAAGAATTTGCATTCATATCAACAAAACACAAAAAGCAGAGATCACAGTAGTTCATGTTTGGAAGGATGATCAATACTAGTTCAGAACTGGACATGGGCTTGCTGCTCATTAGAAAGGGAACTTGTTGGTTTCTTAAGGTTAATGGAAAGTATTTTTTATACCTTCCAGTTAGTCCTTCCAAACTCTTCCAATCTATCACACTATCTACCACAATTTTTTGTTGCTTTTAATGCTTGCCAGTCTTCAGTTCTTCCTTTCAGTAATTCTTGCCAGTCTTCATTTCTTCCCCAATTCACTCACCTAATTCTCGATCATCTACACTAAGAATTTCTTGCCAAATTATTTATTTCCCCTCTTATCAATGTTGTTCTTTGTTCTTTCTAAAGAATTGTAAACAAATGCTTCTTACAAGCTGGACACTACTAAATTAGTACAGCAGAAAAGTGAAGGTAGCAAGATACAAGAACAAAAATTAACACTCAGCAGAACAAATTCAAGTGATAAGCCCTGTATGTGCTGGTTTAAATAACCAACTTTCACATCATCACCTCTGGAATTAATCTCTCACCTTTTTACTCCCAGGATTTTATAGTAATCCCTCTTCTGTGATTGCTTCAGCATTCTCTGTGCACGTTCTAGCCCTTCCCGAATCTGCTGGTCATTTTCACTATTGGCTTGAGCAGTCTCATAGTCTTTAATAGCTTTTATAAAAAAAAGAATGAAATAAGATTACACAACTCTACAAACTTCCATTTAAAGAACTCAACCACTCAACAAAACTCAAGCTTTGCTATTACCATACATAAACAGCAAAACTTTCATTTCTACTTGACATTTTTACATTTTGTTTCTGAATTAGAAAATCTTGGAGCAGAGGAAATCCACTTTCACATATAAAATAGGTAATTTTCTTTCTTTAGGTTCATTACACTTGTGGGAAATGAAGGAGATGGGAGGTTACTAGACATAGGCCACACCACTCTCTAGACGTTGCAACAGGCACAGGAATAACATAACAAGCAGAGGACTAGGAGAAGGGAACAGAAGCCAAGAAGCAAGATAAAGCAACTAGTACTTGAAGAGCCCACTGTACAATGTTAGTCCCACATTGCTGTTCAACTGAAGGATGCACTACCCAGAGTCCTTAATATTCATTCTTCTCCCCCAGTCTGCACTCTATCAACATGAAAGTCTCTTCCTCTTTAATGACAATAAAGACAGAGTTCACACTACCAGTAAGTTCATACTGTTAGTGAAAGACTAATATTGGCTTTTTACACCTCTGCATACATAATATGCAGACAGTGATATTTTAAGGTGGTTTTTCTTTCCAAAGGCGTACTCTCACTTTTATTTCAAAAGCTGCATTTCTCAGGAATGAAAGCAAGACATGCTGTAATGTATTCATGAGTTTTTAAAACATTCAAGGTCTACACTTTTTTTAAAGTAAATATTATTATTGTAAGTGGTAACTGAATGCTTAAGACATCAAGTTTCTTTATTCTTTGATATCAAATTTATCAAGGGAAGTAACTATCAAAGTCTTTAATGAGACTGCTCTTCTTTCACTGTTATAATCCTCAAGGTCTCATTTGCAGACCCAAGTCTCCTAGGTTTCTCAAGTTAGACAAAGTACTTGCATCAGATTATTTCCAAGCAGATGCTATTTCTCAGCAGGTGTTACATTTGTTTTTCACTGTTTCTGAGCAAGACAGCAGGAAGTGCTAATGAATTTGTATTACCCAGACGTTTGATACTACTGCAATCTTGTTTCGGTTATTGGGGGGAAAAAAATAATCCAGAAAGTATTGTCAGTGCCCCAACAATTTCATAGGTTATTACAAGCCAAACAAAATTTTTCTTCATTTTCTCATCACTGGACACTGTCACTTGCTGCTTGAACAAAGTGCTTTGTCTTCTGCTGATATTTTTAATAATTTGTCCAGTCATTAAAAAAAAACAACAACAAAAAACCCAGGAGTGTGAATTAATGTGTGTGCCCAATATATGCTGTCAAAACTGATAAAAATAATGAAAATGCAGGGATTTCATTATGTTGCTTTGCTGCTCCAATAATTTTAAGCACCAGCATACTTAATCTGCTTCACGTAATACTGGGAGGTCCCACCACAAAGTCCTGCCAAATGCAGATCAGATTGCTCAGCTTCACTGAGCACCACACCACCTACAGCACGCACCACTGGGGGAAACCAACTAGCTCAGGAATCTGCAGTGACAGTATTAGATTTCTACTCTTTTTTTTTTTAATCAACTTCCTTATTTAAAGACTGCAAGCATTAAGCACATGGGAAGGTAAGTTTTTCAGTGCTGCACACTGCAGAGGGAACATACCCAGCATGCCCAGCAAGTACATTTTGCTCTTCCACACTTCAGTTTTGATGGCACACTCCAGTGAAGGTATTTTCCTCTTTCAGAAAGCTAATTGCTCTCCCCACTTGAGGGGTGAGGGTTGGAAGCAGGTGGAGCAGGATGGCAGCTTCCTAATGACAATATGTTTGCTATGAAACCAGGAGACTTATTACTAATTCATGGTATGTCAAATGAGATATTGAACCAATTCTTTTGAGCTACTATTTCTAAAAGCACTAGTACCTCACAAACCAACAGAAGAGTCACTGCTGCCGCTTACTGGCCTGCTATTCCAGAAAGCATCCTTTCTTCTTTTCACCCTGTTCCACAACATGAAAGGAATAACTAGTTTCCAGTGACACTTTCAATTTAAATAGTTCAGTCAAATCTAACCCTCCTCCTTCCAATAACAGTCTTCACGATTTCTCAAAAGGTAATCACACGTATCTCTAAATAACTTTGCTGGCTTTGGCACCTTGCCTGCACTTTTAAAACAGAGACCGAGGTCAATTCTGCCTGTATAATAATGGCCAATTTCCAATCAAACATGAGTAAGTGCAGACAACCTACATCCATGCCAAGACTGTTAGAGAAATAACACCACCAGTTATGCTGGTTAAACCTCTACACTGGGGGAGGGGGAGAAAAAAATTAGTATGTCCTGGCCAATTTTGAAATAGCAAGGCAGTTTTTTCCTTCTTTGACAAAACTTGTACTTTAGACAAATCGACTCCTATACTTATGAGGTATGTCAGAAAGGGAGTCATCACACATCTGCCTCTGTAGACAAGCCCTGGATCGCATGTGATTATAAAGTAATTAAACCCATTTGATTGACTCAGCTACACATACCGAAGCACATCTTGAACATTTAGCAATAATCACCTTCAAAGTTCTGAATTACAAGTACTTTGAAATTTCCTACCTTTAACAGGAAAATAGGTGCCTCCATCTTGAAAATTTTTTTGAGGGAAGAATGAGAATCAGTTTGCCCTTTTAAATATGAACTACAATTTTAATTGCTCTACTGTTCTCTACAGCAAAGAAAAATCAGCCATCATTTTAGAGCAGTTAAAACTGAAGGATAAATGAAGACACCTCCAAGCAGACTAACCTTAATGGGCTGTAATACTGTTTATGGAGGCTCTGCTGGAAGGCAGAGCGTAACTACAACCACCTCACTACTGTCAAGGGCAGGAACAAGGCACAGCATAGGCTAAAGAACAGTGATTTGGAGAAGCACAGTTCCACCCTAGAATGGTTGTTCATTTGCAACCAGGCGAGGCCAAGCCCAGCAGGCACTAGCCTGGGAAGTAAGCTCTCCTGGATCCCAAGTTTCTCCCTGTTTCCTTATATGCTATAATAGCAAGGCATTTGCTCCATCACATGACCAAGCTGGCTCTCTGCATTTGTGCAGAACCTTGTTACAAAACTCTTCTTTCCTCTAATTTGCAGGAAGTGAGTCACCACCCCTGGAGGTTTTTAAAAGGCATGTACATGTGGCACCAGGGAACACGGTTCACTGGTGGACTTGGCAGTACTGGGTTAATGGACTTGATAATCTTAAAGGTCGTTTCTGTGACTCTGTGGAATAAGATACATTTTACAGAAACTCCATATGGAAAATGCAGCCTCAGGAATAGAATCAGTTTATTGCTTTTAGCAGCAGTACAGAAATCCACAGAGGTGAAGCAAAGGCTGTTAACTTCCTCTGCCCTCAACGCATGCCAAGGAATAGAACAGTATTATTTCATGCTACCACCTCCAGACATTAGAATTGAGGTCTTAAAATGGATTTACATCAGCCTAACTAAAATTACCTTTTACCTCTAAACAAAATTGTCTGACATTGCTGATTGTGTAAAGCATGTTTAAATTAAATAAGCCGTAGTCTCATAAAACATCCCGAGCATGGTCCACTGTTGTAAAGACAACTCTGCCACAGATAAAAGCAAGTACTTTCCACTTACACTAATCAAGGCAAAATTACCACCAGATATTTTTGTAAATCTGCAACTACCTGTGCTAATTAAGGATGACAACATAGTGTAGAATCAAAGTACATGTTAAAAAAAAGCCTTTGAAACACTGAGTGCATTTTAGATGTCCACAGAAATGTATGTGCCAACTGCATACAACTGTACCTTCTTCATACAGGTCTTCCACCAAATAAGCTTCTGCTCTGTCTTTCAGAGCATTCACATTGGTTGGTTCCACTTGCAGAACTTCTGTACAAAGTTTTATGGCTTCTGTAGCCTGCTGATTCTAGAGAAGTTAAAAAAAAAATATCATGTAGTTGTGGAGGTTTTGTTTGGTGTTTACTTGTCTTAAAGAAATTTACAGAGGGAGATAAGCCGAGTTACCTTTGATAAGCAGTGACAGATTCTTTCTTTGGCACGAGTAGCATAAACTGGGACTTCGGGCTCAGTTTTCATTACAGACTCATATTTACTGATAGCATCTTCATACCTGTTTAAATCATAAAGCAAAATATCACGAAATGTGATCACTATCTCAGAGGTGTTGCAATTTATTTACAAATCTTGAAATTCACAGATTTTCACATCCTTCTAGCAATGTACATTAACATTAATAGCCTTAAAGGTGAGGTGTGAGACAACGGTATGAAGAAAACCTGCAGCCACTTGCATCCCCATTCCCTTTTCTGAAACAGAAGATCAGGCACTAGGCCTGGCAGGCTTTTGCAGAAGTTAGTAACTACCTGCCCTCACCATGCACAGCCAACAGTCTCTGGATGTGCCTCCTGTCCAACATGCCACTCCACATTTGAAAATAAGCAACTCCCTCTCCAGTATCTAAGATGGACTAATCTGGAGTCTTGCTGCAAACACTGTACTGTCTGCAGAGTACAAAAGGTATCCATTCAGATAGGTACAAAAAAGCTCTTTTATGCCAGCTTGAATTAAATAGTTGTTTTCTCCTTTACTTCTTCACAAGTCACACAGTAAAATGTATTTTTGCCACGATGGTCTCAAAAATGCAAAAGTTCCATGGTTTGAGAAAGAGATGGATTAGAACATTTATCTAAAAACACAAGAGGAGACTGCTTGAACCCATGGGTTGCTATGAGCTAGAGAAATTCAAGCTCTCGGAAGACTCCCTGAAACTGTGCTGATACTGGATTAAGCGAAGAAAGTCCAAACAGACTGATGGCTTAATAAAACTGGCCTAAGCTGTGCTTATTCACATCCCTAATGCACTTCATTTTAAAGACCCACCTTGACAATGTCCAATGATTCGTTAGAGGTCCTTACAGCTGGTTGTCATGTCACATAAAACTCAAGTAAAGCAGTAAGTAGAAGAATATAGAGGCATTGTCTATCAATTTGCCAGTGTGCCTAAAAAAAAGTTCACCCTGTAGCAGAGAAGGCTCAAACAGTCCCAGGCATCTCAGCCTTTCCTTGCAGTAAAGAGATGCTGCAGTCCCTCCATCATCTTAGTGGGACTTCACTGGACTTTCTCAGTAGCTTCATCTCTCTGCACAGTGGAGCCCTGCACTCCAGGTGTGGCCTCATCAGTGCTGCGTAATAATATATGAGAGCTGAAAATATTATCCCTACCTTGGTCTTACTACCTGCTGCAGAAAAAAGTTAAGTATGCAAAGAGAAGACAGTGGCATCGGAAGGAATCAGAATAGGATTGTCGCTATGCGAGTCAATATTTATTTTAATTGTAATTTGAGAGCTGTGCTCAGTTATCCACTTCAACTGACAGATGCAAAAAGCAACACTTAATCAGCTCCTCAATCAATAACTTGGTGCCTCAGTAGTGGGTTTTTTTCCTTTTTTTTTTTCTTTTTAATATAGGAGTGAATACTTACCTGCCTTCTCTGATGAATTCCTCTGCTGACTCAATCTGTTTATTGAGTTTCTTTACTTGCTTATAGAGAGAGAAGCACTGCTTATGGTCTTGGTCCAGTTTCAGACACTCCCGGACTTCACTTTTCACAGGGAGGTAAGGATAAAGTAAAAAAAAATAAGATACATCACCACATATTATGAAATTTCACCGAAGACACAATGAGACACAATGCAATATATACAACCTGTCCAGAACAACAGTTGACTTCTTTACATCATCTCTCTCTTCATCCAAAAAAACTAAGTTAAAGTGAGACCAACAAAAAAGTCTTCCAGAACACACAGGGGTATTTGTCTGGCCTTCATTTTAATTATTTTGTATTGCCAAATATGCAAAAGATTTAGTGTTACGTTAATAGCTGACTAAACAGCAGAAGAAAAGGGTACCCCGGGAAAGAAATTAAATTCAGCAGCCATCAGATAAATATATTGGAAAATTGCAATCAATTGTTACTCAGATATATTACAAAATTCCAATGCACAATTATATTTTACACTGCCTTAAAGAGAGAAAGCTCAGCTAAGACCCAAACCTCCTTGATGGAATCCCAGCCAAGCCTGAGCCTGACTTTTCATTGTGAAGACTGCTGTTTAATAAGACTCTGATTAGGGCAGATACCTCTCCAAAGAATCAAAAGTTTAAAAAAAAACCAAAAAATCAAACAAAACCAACCAAACAAAAAAACACAACTCCAGAATGCAATCATATGAAAGAATAAAAGTTTTGTATCCTGTACAGTTATCATAGCACAACCACAGTGTTATTTTCAGAAGGAGATCAAAGAGATCACAAAATCTGATTTTGTTCCTAATAACAGAGAAAAATATTTTTTAGAAATGATTAAGCCTGTAAACGTAAGAGAGAGAAACTAAGGGGAAAACAAGGACAACAGTAAGCATTAAGCTGAACTATTGAACGCTTTCTTAGTAAATCTTAGGATGCCACAAAAAATAAAGATATGAGATTCAGAATGAAGAGGCTTATACCTTCATTCTGATTCTATTATGTTCTTCAACAGTACCTTTAAAAATCAAAAACCTATTCTTGACATCACTATGTAAAGTGATATCCAGCTACCAGAAGTCACCACAGAAGTGACCTAAAAACTCCCAGGATTAAGTATACTCTGGAACGGGGATGCCTAATGCTAAGCAACTAGTTTGGTGTTACTTTTGCCCAGCTATAAAATGAATTTTTGCAGTTACAATCAATCACATGCAGTTTCCATCCACCAGCCAAGAAAAGAAACTCAGGCTTTTTCAGTTCTTTTCACCTCTTATTGAAGAGATTCAGTGGCAGAAACCATATTGGAAGGAGTCTGGAGATGAAAGCAGCACATCTGAGATTACAATCAGCACAGAAACCACTTCTGTGAAAAAAGGAGCATTACACCATCTGTCCAGCTAGGCACAGAGGATAAACGTAACAGTCCAGACTGGGCAAGGGCAGTTATCTGCCAGATTGACTAGGGACATATGGGAGTAAGACCTCAAACATAATTCGATTTGAATAAAAGGGTAGGACATTCTCAAAAAGTCATCCAAAATACTGAACACTGTCTGCAGGAATGAAGGCCAACAGCTCTGGACCCCCAGCTCTTCATACCTGGATGCTCCTGTACTTTTTATTTATTCTTAAGTCTGTAAACCTTAATGTGTATGTTTTTTGTTTGTATTGTAAACTTCACTTGACTAGAGGTTCAAGGTCAAAAAACAGGCTCCACCAATGCAAGTTTAGAGTAGCACTTCCTTCTAGGATGGAGAAATATAGTGAAGACAGTACTTGTAAGCAACTCCAACAGACACATACTCTGGCTTCTCTTTAAGCAAACAAGATGCCTGGAACCATTGATGGCTGTTCTCCCAAGGATAAATACAAATTAAGTGTCTTCACTGCCCCTTCTTAGCTTCTAGAAAGGAGCTTTCTTTATCAGATCCAGACCACAGTTGCTACTCCATACACAGAACATCGATATTTCATGGTTTATCATGACCTGCATAGATACATTTTCTGTCTCAATTTTAATGATTACAGCAAATAGTAAAATTACCTGAGTGATAATTCATGGTCCCCCAGCTGATAATATATTTTGCTGATTTTATAGAAAGCTTCAGTATTATCATTCTTTAATTTGGCAGCAGCTTTCAAGTCACTGATAGCTTTGCTTGGTTCCCCTTCTTTTATATAACACTCTGCTCGAAGTTCACGTAGCTCTGCATCCCAAACACAAACCTTGAGAAATCAAAATGAAAGCTTGGTTTTGGTCCATAACACTTAATTTCTTTTCCTCCCCAACAGAAAAATCCCATTTAATTTCACTTTGCCAACTGCAATAGCATAAGGTTCAAGTTGCATGCAGAGCTCATGAAATTAGCATCTCTGCTTCCTGGTGGATGCTGTGATGCACCTGCCCAAATAGAAAACAAAGGCCTGAAAATTTTGTAAATTATTCAATAAGCTCATGCAGGGAGATGAATTAAATCTACTCGCACTACTTAAACTAGGACAGTCTGTTGAGCCTCCAGGAAAGGATACCAGAATCATAAATTATTATATCTTCCCAAAAGAAAAGAGGTAAGGAACAGCAAGGATCAAGCTGTCAGTTGTCCTCTAGGAAGAAGCCTCTGGGTAAGATGCAGCTCCACAAAATTTGACCTTAGTATCTGGATTTTAAAAATATAGAAATTTAATAATGTCACAGTAGGGCAAAAGTAATTATTCATAAGGAACTGCCTACCAAAATTTGGTTTAGAGAATTAATTCTGTGTCTTATCAGTTGTTTGTAAACTGTCATTTTAGAGGAGGCTATTCTGCTTTTCCACTTCCCCTTCCCATAAACTCTTGCACTTTGTCAGTTTCTTCACCAAAAGCTCCAATGTTGTAAATTCCAAGTCAACAGAGCTAATTTGCATGTGAAGTCAGTAGTTAACTGCCTTTTAATATATATTTATATATGACATAAAATGTCCACATAATTATTTACACTTACACTATCAGACTACCTATACCAATGAAGATTCAACAAATACAGATACCTAAGGAACAAGCTGAAAATTGAGCCAACCATAGACATTTTTAACTTTGTGGGGGTTTTTTGATCTTTTGTCACTTCATTTTCTCAAGACAAAAACTGTCTGCATATAGGCAAAATAAAATCCAGATGAAAAAACCTACACTTCCTGTATTTGGTAAAACTTCATTTACTCCAGAACAATTTTTTCTCAGCTTCCCCAAACACCAAACTGTGGCAAAATAGGAAAGTATAATCAATAAAGCTATCTATAACAGAGTTTAGCTGAAGTTGTATCTTTAACCCAAACTACAAACTATTATTTTGACTTTTTCTGCAGCTAGTGCTCAGCCTTCTCCACTCTCTAACTTCATTATGGAGTCATAGCGCTCAGCAAAACTAAACCAGTTACACCAAGTGTTTTCACATCAGAGAAGAAGTTATTAAAAACACAAAGATGTCAGACAGAGGCTCTTACTTTCCTTTCACGGGACCATTTTACTTAACACTTACTGCCAAGATTTCATCAAGAAGAGAAATAGCAGCTTCATAATCCTCTTGCTGGTAGGCAGATAATGCTTGTGAATGCAGGCGCTGCAGCTCATCAGATTTCGTCAGCTGAGTCTGTGCTTCTTTTTCCTCATTATTGCTAGGATTGGATTTGAGCTGCAAACATTAACAAGGAGAGAGACTGAAATGCTTGTTCAAGGATCTCTTTTTGCCCCATTAATAATCATGTCATGGAGAACTGAGTAAAGCTGCAAATAAAGCAAAATTAGTTTCAAAATTTGACTGGAAGTGTTTTCATCTCTAAACTTCATAAAAAAAGAAAGACATTTTGAGCTCCAATACAAGATGTCAGAAGTCAAAGAAATCCAATTCCTCTCCCTCACCATGCTTGATCACTTACCACTGAAACATCATACACAAGAGTCACTGTCCCATATCACCCACTGGAAGTTGTGGACCTCTCAATTGTAACCTAATTAATTCACCTCTCTACAGACAGTTATTAAACCCTGGATTCCTCAGCATCAGTAGACAGTGTAACCATCTGGCATAATTGCATCTCTCACTTTAAGCACAATACATATTTATAAATTCATGACGGAAATAAATGAAACATGTCTCAAGCAGTAAAGCTGTGTTTCTTGTATTTTCCCCACAAAAGTGGCTGAAGTAGCAAGATAAAAGGCTAGAGCTGGCATCAACTCAGCGTTTATGCACTTTATTTCTTAGGTAGCTTTAAACAAGTCTACAGTTTTGTCTACAAAGGCTCTCATTTCTTAAACTCCTCTCTTTGAGCAAGTAGAAAGGGTTACGAGGTACTTGCCTTCATTTGTTTAAGCAGCTTCATATTTTCAAATAAAATAAAATGAATAAATAAAATAAAATCTCACAGGCAACTTTGCCAGCACTCACGAAGATAAATATGGGCCAGAAAAAATCTCAGCCACTCCCTAGCAAAGCCAGGAAGTAACTCATAAGATTAAGCAGTGGCTTCATGCTTGTTGCTGATCAGAATGACTTCCAGAATTTTAAAAGGGACAGATCAGCATGACTTGATTTTTCTGTTATTTGTTTTACAATCAAAACTTGCATTATCTTGCATACTATACACAGAATGTTGACTAAAGTCACTGAGTCCTCAAAGGCATCTAGTACTTTCTTTTTTTTCTCATTTATCTCAAAGTGGTCTCTTCCCTTTTCCTCACTCATTATTTCTTGAAACACTCATATTTTGTGCTTATGTCTCTAATGTAATTCAACTTTAGCCCTCAGAAGTCCTTTAACATAATTCCCCCTGCTGCTAACACTTAAGTATATGAAAAGAAAGAGCCTAAATGCAACATCAAAAGCATGCACAGATCCCACACTTTGTCTTCAATTCTTCATTTTAAGTCTTTTAAAACCTTATGTAGTTGATTTTTGCCAGGTAAAATGAAACAAGTTGTACTTAGACATGAAAATTATCCTTTCTTCCCTACACTGTCCTTCAGCAAGAGAAGACAAATTTGATCAAAGAGTTTTCTTCTTTGTAGGCTGATTCCTAATACAAGTATTAAAGAGGCTTTTCTTCTGGTTAGAACTCTGCCTACAAACCCTTGATGCTATGCATCCACTTTTGCCCCAAAACCTACAGGTTGAAAATTTCTACACCTGTAATTTTAAAAGTACAAAGTCTACAAAATTCTCAAGTTCTGAACTCTTCAGTTCCAGCTGACTTGTTTGATTTCTTGCTCTATTTCTCAGCATTTTCTTCTTAAAAACGGAGAGCTTTTGCTATGATGAGCTTTACACTTCCATTTAAACTTATCTTATGGTAACACCGCACTCCTTAGACTCGCGGTATGTTTCTTTTAGTTCATTTGGAGAAAAGGTCAGTGGAATATAAAAAACAATGACACAACCATGGAGACAAGTCCAATAGAAATAAAGACCATTTGAGTGAAACATCCTAAATAATTTTAAGTAGTACAAAATGTCCGGTTGACAAAGAAAGGCAAACTTTTCAAGCCAGCATGCAAACTAAAGCCATCAAGCATTTGTGTGCTACAGTATGATGAAAACATACACTCAGAAGCTCTTAATAAGTAATTAGCATATTGCTATGATGTAACTAAAGCAAAGAGAAGCCTGTTCATTCAGCTCCCAGAAAAAAAAGCTGTACATAGGATGCAGTTCTTTGATACTCTCATTTTGATTTACTTTCCAGTCTTCTTTTTTCAACTTTTTGCACTATGATCAGAGGACTGTCACATCCCTACCAATAATGAATCATATTTCAGTCTCTTTTTCCTATGGAACAGTGAGTTTGGGGGTAACAACTAAGAACAACTGCTTGCACTAGGTGTGCCACATATCCAAGAAAGGACCAAGATGAATTTAATACAGGTCTACGGTAAACGGTAAACCTAACACTCCTGTGCATGCTTCACCAACAGCCTGAAAGCACAAAGCCAGGGGCTGTGCTCTGCTCATTTCTGCAAGACAAGCACACTGCTACTGGTGACTGTGTTCTCTGTACAGTATCCTTTGCTGTCTTTGAGGTTTACTACTACTTTAATGTTGGATTACAACACTAAAGTAATTGCAGTTTAACTTCCAGCAGCAAGAACTAGCCATCTGTTAACAGCAGCCTTCCTTCACTCCACTTCCCCTTCAAACCTGTCCCTAATTCCTTTACTGAAAGCAAAGGTCAGTATACAGGAATAGCTTTGTTACTGTAAGTAATTGTCTACCACAGATTTACTACTGTATGTGCTGCTTTATTTTATAGCCTAGTCTCAGTATAGGAGAGAAACAAACCCTAGGGTAAGCAAAATTCCCACTTTTCCCCCTTCAAGTAAGGAAGACTGAAGGTAAGAGAATCATCACCCTCACTCAATTAATCAAGTTGAGCTTTAACAGCATTTGCATGTCTATCTATCTTTCTCTCTGTTACTCACTTTTCTACTAGTGAGGAAACTCACTTCATCCAGCATTTTCTTGCAAGGATTGACTCAAAACTTTGCAACATTACCTTGTTGCATCCAGGACAGTAGGAAAAGGTATTAGAAATTCACTTCATGAAACCCAGCTTTTTCTTTTTCTTTTTTTTTTTTTTTTTGCAAGATAGTTATCCTTTTGCAAGATCCTAAGGATGATTTCTACTCCAAGTAGGCAGCCTTGCATTTGCAGTTAAACATCAAGTATTTAAAAGTTTTCTGATGGGAAAAGCATTTTAACAAGCTAAACAATTCATCCTGGTTTTCAAGAAGCAACACAACACACCCCCACCTCACCAAACCTGCCATCCCATACTGCACTTCACAAGACTATCAGTATGTCCTTTCTCACCACAAAAGGGTTACACCAGTCACACACAAGGTGACATGAAAAATACAATGCAACACTACTTCAGAAAAATGTTGTTAATATGAGGCAAATGACACAGCCAAACCAGTATCTCCACAGTGACAAAACACTGAAGAGAGACCAACACTTAAGTACCCAGAATCCATCTGCACTTTGTGTATTGGATGCTGCTATTCTTAAGATGCCACATGTCAGTTTGAATTAATTAGTACATCACAATGTGTTGCACGTACATGTATCCTACAATTACACTTTCTGGATGAGCAATATGCATTTTATTTAACAAGGTTTTACAACACTGTCTGTTAGCATCAAAAAAAAAAAAAAAGATCCTCAAACACAGAACACTTAAACTGGAAATCATTTGGAACAAGTAGCTGCTGCCTATGAAGTCTGCTAAGAACTCTCTGCTTCTGGATGTTTTTTCCAGAAGCACAGGGAAGGGTTACAAAACATGGTTAAACTAATTCAATGGTTTACCATGACGTCTCTTCTTTCCAGCTACAAGTCCTACAGCTTCCCTTGCAATGGTCCATTAACAATACAGGAAAAAGCTGGGCACTTTGTAACTCTTCTTCATTATAATTCTTGTACAACCACCTTGAGGGGAAAAAAACTAAAACCATAACTTCAGAACCCACACTCTCAAATGAGAGTATAGATTAAAGATATACAGGCAGTTCATCTGCAGCATTTGAATATCTTTCTTATGAACAGATACTGTCAACTTGAAAAATTCTTAAATACTGCTGTTTGGAAAAAAAATATTGTTAAAGCCCACAGATGTTATAGACACATTGTTTCTATACCTTGCTTACAGTGGTCCAGTGCCACTAACACAGACATATATCTACACATTGTAAAGCTGCTTTAATTTCTTGCTTTTCAAACGTAAATACACAGACCATGCAACTGATTAAGCTTGTGAAAAACATTCTGAGGGGAACTAAAGGAATATGCATGGCTTGTATTATCTAAGATGAAGACATCACACACTCAAGGAAAATGTATAAAGGAAAGCCCTGCACTAGTAACATATTAAGTAGCACAGCTATAATGATAGACAGATATAAAAAACCCAAGAAAATATTTAAATACCTTTTATCCTTTAGCCAGGAAGCTACAGATAATTGCAGCATCAGAGAGGAATGTATTTGGAAACATCTAATGTTACTTTGATGCGGTTAAGAGAGCCTCAAATACCTCACTCAAGTTTGCCTAGCAATTTAATCAAATCAGGTTACCTTACAATGCCTTAAGATGGTCTCTCCCACCAACATCCAAAACAGTATTATTACACATAGCAACCAACCATGGAAAACTATTGTCCAATATATTTTGCAATAGCCAAGGGCTTCTCCAGACTAGAATGCAATTTGCAGATGTACAGAGCTCAGTCACTTGGTCTTGGCTGACATCTAGTGGAGCTGGAAGCTATGCCTTCAGTTTCCAGCTTTTAAGTGTTTATTCTTGCAAGGCAGACAGAATTGCTTATTTAGGACACCTCAATTTACAGTATTTATTGCAACAAATTGCAACTATGAATGTTACAGTCAGTCTTAAAAAAGACTAGAATTTAAAAGAAATATGACAACTTGGTCCTTTCCCCACTTTCCCATAGACTAGGGAAGTTTTACTCTACTTTTGTACATTCTACAGAGTTCAGCGATTCAAATGCTTGTGATTTTCTCTAGATCACAAGTAGAATCACATACAATACTGTAAGGCACATACATAGGGCTGCCAGGATTTGCATTGCTTTTGTCACCTTACCAGAAGGCCTTCAATCAAGTGAAGGATGCCAATATTCCTTTTGCTTTCAGTAAAAATCACGTGTACAGATAAAATAAACATTCCAGGGCTTTCATAGCTTGACATGATTGTTGATGTGCCCAGAGATCTGCCCTATTGATTTCTATTATTCAGAAACTACTAACCAAAACAGAAGGAACTTGATATTAAAGCATATGAACACTCATCTAAAGTTACAGTAGAGAAATAAATACTATTCATACAGCATGAGCACAACTTTTTTAAATCACCAAAGGACTTCTGCTTAATCGCTTTTCCATGTGGGAAACCTGGTCTGTGTAAAGAATTCCATTAGCTTGGTGGGTATGTTGGCCACAAGGAGAGGTTTCTAGAAATGCAGTACTGCTTAATATGTGAAGGCATAAATCTGAATCACACCCTCTATCCAAATCTCATGATTAATGTCAGCCAACAGGAAAGTACAGAGTGGGGGGGAAAAGGCAATCTAAAAATAACGCATGAGGCTCTGCTCCCAAAAAGGAATACTGCATCTTTTCCAGTCAGGCATTCCCACTGCCTGCTTTCTCACTAGCACTGCCTCACAAGACAGTCACCACTGATAGGCCACAGAGGGCAGGATTATACAGAGAAATGCTCTGCTAAGCAATCATTTCAGTTTAAAGAAGTCTAGGGTGCTCACTATGAAACTTTTCCCACATACTATGAAACTGTGTAGAAAGAATTTGAGGATATGAGTATTGTTTTCTTTTCACGAGTATACACTAAAGGATAGTTTTACTATTATATATAAGGAATAGTTTCAATGATTTTTTTTTAAGGTCTACACAAAACCACTGGTCTTACAAGCTGGGGAAGTTTACCTGTCATTCTGCCCTCTGTTTAGATGGGCTGAATTTTTCTTGCTTTTTCTCTCCCTCAAAAATGACTGCATCTCCTAAACTGCTGAGATCCCCTTTAAGAAGCATGATTCCAAGAGAAGGGATGGGAAGGAAAAAAAAGCTTTTGAGAGTCTCCACAGGGATTCAACAGACTTCTGGAATATGCTGGGAGAAAATAGCATTTTAAGGGTGGCTCGTTGTATCAGTCACCTTGCAGTTGTGGTACGCACAGGAAACAATACTGAGACGTTTTTAATGCAAGCATCCTACAGGGAGCTACAAAACCATCTCACTCCTACATGTCCGTCCTTGAGTAGTTCAAGTAAAATTAGCCTCCTTAAGTTTCCACACTCTGACCTAGTTTCTCCAATTAAAGAGTGGGAAATATCCTAAAATCTGACCTACCATTCCCTTTAAATCAACACCTGACCCAAACAAACAACCTCCTGTGTGAAATCACTTAAGAGACAACACACCCACTAATCATTCAAGGGTATACAATCTACTTCAAAGGCAGCTGACATTACCAGAAGAAAGCCCATCCCACCTACACAACTATTGCCTCAGGAAAGAAAAATTAGAACTGAAGGTAAAACCTATCACATTTAACACCTTTTCTGTAAGCTTATGACATTCCAATATTCCTGTTCCCGTAGAACCATATACTCTGAGTGACATCCCAAAACCCTACACAGTAAAGGAAGCAGGTTATTTTTCTTCAAATTAATACTTTCCCTTCAGTGAAGAGAATGGATGGGGTGAAAGATTGTTTTGGTTTTTAAATACAGCATTTCCACCCCATCTTTTCACAACACTCAACTTCTGCAAACTCAAACATATGACCAGGCTGCTGCATTCCTACCAACCTACAGTGACTGCAGATTTAGACCCTATATACTATTAATGTGGGATGAACTGAGTACATCCCCAATTTACCTTCCGATTTGGACACCAAAGCATTCTACCTAGCTGATAAACAGCCAACAAAGTGAGAGGCTGTTCAGATCCTGACCTACATTTTCTCAGTTAAGAAGCAGAATCATAGATTGCATGCTCTGTTCACATGTAAAACACACTATTTCAGGTGGCCAAGTCCACAACAAGACTCTAGCCTAAAAGCTACTGAGATCTCACTGACTTTTTTTGCATCGTATCTGTTTTAGTAGTAGATGGAACTTTCATTTCAAGATACAACTTACTCCTTTCAGCTTTTGACCACTGACTTAAAATATGAGACCCCCATTACTCTTGGTATAAAAGACATGGTCTGGATTCGAGTCTTGAAATAATTTAGAAAGCCATTCAATACCTAACACCTTCCTCCTTCTCTTCTCCCCTCTTCTCTACAAAAACCAAAACCCAAAGGACCACAGAATATTGATACATTTCACAGCATTGTGACTCTAAGTTCCTCTCCTCTTGAGATTAAATGCAATTTCATATTTAATGGAAATACATTGACAAATTATACTAGGTATTTAAATGATGCAGAGAGCTGGTAGAATAATCAGTCTGACAATCTGAAACATTTAGAAGAAAACAAGGGAAATTTCTCAAAGAAATAGGTATTCTTAAAAGATTTGAGGTAGGTAGCATAATGTAATCTCTTCCCCATATAAATAAATTAACCTACTACAAATGATTACCTTAATATAGGCTCATTTTTCTTGAATATGCTGCACTCAATTGAAAGTTGTGCTCTTCAAAAGAGACTGCTGGCCAGATCTCTAAGTACAGAGGCAATACCGTTCACAGAACAAAGGAAACTGGAAGTAAAATTTAGGACCAATATGGTATCTTCTTAAGCCAGTTTCTGAGAAGAAACTGTTTCACTTCAGATCACGTAATTGCTGTTGCAGCAACTGTGTCCTACGTTAATCGGAGCTGAAGGGCACTCTCCCGCATTTGCTAACAGCAGGGCTGTGCTGCTATCACACCACACACGTCTAAGAAACCTATGGAGGTACCAGCAGCAGCCAAAGGAGCCACTGCTACATGAACTTCAGAATAAGCTTCTGCAGCTCTGCTACAAGCACAGACTGCCTGGTGCAATTGTAACTGCAAGAACCATTCCTCCCAACTGTCCTGCAGAGCACACAGGATAACCACTCTGGTTTTGCCATCCTCACTCACTAGTAACATTCCCATTAAACATCTGCAATCTGCAACATAAAACTGCTTCTCCATCACACTCTTCAAAGAAAGCTAACAAGACAGCAACTGCGTACACTTGAAAATTCTATTTATTTTGGCATAAGGGACACACCACCTGTTCAAACTAACAACTACTGAAGAATAAGCAAAAATGAATCTTATTTATACTCATCTTTACGTGAATTTTGTGCAACAAAGAGGGAATCAAGTTTCACATCCTCTAAGGACTTTTCTTCTGGGGTTAGACCAGTCAACTTTTGCAGGGTACGGCTGAATTGCACAAGATACCCATCAAAACTAAAAACAGCCCAAGTGAGTTTTAGGTGGGTAATATCCAAGTGTCTGTATGGAAACTTCGGGCACTTTCTGATCAGAGAGAGAAAGTATTGTCAACACATTCATGAAAGATGGAGAACTCTCCTGCTGATTAGAAGACAGACAGAAAGCAGGCCACTGAAATTCACTGATTTAACAGCTCAGTGACTAAATCAAAAGCCCACAATTCTTCTGTAATGAGTGAAAAGAGATAGGAACCTTTAAAGGTTGATCCATGAGGTCCCTAGTGATTTCCCAGGGAGACAACAATACAGTGATGTAAATTAGAGTTCAATTACTTCAAGTCCCATGTCACTTATTTATGAATGAAGATTGCTCCCTAGTACAGCTGCCACCAAGCAGAGATCACGAAGACTCAGGCACACAAAAAAGTGTTTTCAAAATGCTACATTGTTTCAGTCAACACTCGAGTTCACTTCAGCATTATACTGACACTTTATTGATCATTTATTCATACCAGTTAGCTTAGCTACCTCTTTAAAGAGCAGGAAAAAACAAACTCAGGCATGCACACCATATACACTAGAGCATCAGAGCTGAGCTGTGACCTCGGCCCAGAACCCAACCTTAAAAGCAGTGATGTAGTTCAACTTAGGCTTCCAGCTTACCACATTTTTGAAGTCATCCTCTGCTTCATCAAATTTTCCTTGCTTAAGTAGTAAGTGTCCTCTCTGTAATCTTGCCTGAAATGAAACACCAGATAATTGCTCTGGATTTACAAACAGAAATTCAGCAAAGTACGAACACAAATTTGAAAGTATGAAACTTTAGTTTTCTTTAGCAGGAAAAGAGAAGTTTCATTTTAGTGCAGCTAACAAGCTGGAACAGAGATCACAACATCCATTCTTTGTCTTCTTACCTCTTTAACGGTAAAGTATTGCTCTGCACCAGAACTGAGGGACAAAAAGCAGCTACAGTTTTTATGAGCAGCTGCAACTCATGAAAAGAACTCATTTGAAGAGCTGCACAAAAGTGAATACTGACCTTACAGCATTTTTCTGATTTTAACTGCTTACACATTAAAAAAATAGCAGAAATAAACAATAAATAAATCCCACATTTAATTCTTCCACCAGACTCAGAATAATGGAAACTACGTAAAAAGACAAGTTAATGATTTATAAGGCTTTGATATATGATAGAATGTTTTCTTACAACAATGAATTTTACATTTACTCCTTCATTGTAAACTATATAGGGCATTGCCACTGCCCATGGAAAAAGGAGATTAATCAGATGGAGAGGACTCCAACATCAGTCTCCAGCTACTGAGGCAATCTCCACATACAGTACCCAGAAGCGAGAAAGGGTTAAGGAAAACAGAACTTGCAACAATCCCATAGGAAGGTAGTGAGATTAGGACAGTTCCCGTGGAGAAGAGATGCCCCAAATCAAATACTGATCAAGACAGAAAAAAAATAAAAAAGAGGCATCTCTGCACTCTTCTCTCCTCTCTGCCCCAGATGGCATAGCCTTGGTGACCAAGAGAAGAATAACTACAAGTGAGAGAAGGGAAGTGTTTACCTAGACTGTACTCAGCATAGTTGCAAATTAAAGCACATACACTACTGCTATTATTTTACACTATTTAAAGCCTTCAGAGTGTATTCTCTACCCCTGTTGAGCAAAATCTGAAAAAAATCCCACCCTTCACTAAAGCAGGTTTTTTTTTTTTTACACATAAACAATCTTCAATTCCAGTAATACTCACTGATGTGAAGTCCTGCTTTAATTCAACCACTTTACTTAAATCACGAATCGCAGCTTTAGATTTGCCCATGGCTAAGTACACTGTGGCTCTTCTGTAATAAGCAATGTAGTTATCAGAGTCTCCCTCTGCAAATAAACAAACAATAATCAGAATACTGTCTTAACCTGAAACTTCATGTACAGCAGAACTGTAATGACTAAAAATATATTATCTTACTCCTAAGTCACCTGAAACAATGATACTTATTAAGAAGACACAGCATTTGCAACATTATGCAAGTATTTTCTATACAGTTCAATTATTTAACAATAAAGATTACAAAAACATAGTAAATGCCAAATAATTAGTACTGGAGGTCAAATATGTACATGTTCTTCAGCTTTGCACAGGAAAACAGACACTACATATTAACTGTTTAATTCCAACTGCTGGCATACATGTGAAAGCATGTTAATTCATCATTTTCCTAGTCCAGTCTCTGATCACCAAATAGGATGCAAGAAAATAATACCAAAATTACCAATATGTTAATCCAATGCCATCACAGACACATAAGGTCTGTATATCATCCACTGAAATAGCAGCAACTTCTTTCTTGAATAATAAAGTAGGCACCAACACCCCTTCTGAAGAGCAGACAAATGTATGCACATTATCAAAACTTAGAGGCTATCTTCAGAGTCCATATATTCTATGTTGTCTGCTGGCCAAAATTCCAAGATTCAGCAATTTTAATTCTCTTTAGGCTAGCACATATACATACATCCATACAGAAGGCAAACATCAGCTTCTGAAACCAAGAACAATTTTCTTAACATTCTTCTCTATGCAGTATTTCAAAGAAACAGGTGACAGTTACTGGAGGCTCTCAAGGAAAAGTAACTTAAACCACCCAACCAACCGTATGCAATAGAAGGTAGGAAACTTTTTACTGTGCTATTAAATACATAATAATCGATCCAGAATTTGCAGACAAGAACATCCTTACCTGAGGAACAAAAGAAGTACTTTTCTTCCTCATCTCATCTGAGGTTAAGTTGAACTTTAAAATAAATGGCAGAAATAGCATTGCCAAAAACCTTACGGTCAGCAACCAAGATTCAGAGCTGGCCACCTCTATTATCAAAACACTAGTTCAGTTCTCACTGGAAAAGTTATCTGCACTCCTTCTCTACAATGCCTTGGCTATGCAAATGCTAATCTCCAGGGCTGAAACTTAATAATAACTCCCAGGCTGCATACCACCTTGCATGACAGCATTACAGACTTCAAATAAATTCAAGTGTTACTACCTTTTAAAAACCAAAAAAAGTATTAAGCCCTACCAAATACACCTGTGTCGGCTAAATACAAATCAACAATTGGAATCAAGGAACTTTGTTAATATGCAAAGGATGAAAGATAGGAAAGCTAACATAGAAAAGCATGTTCCAGCACTAGATGATTATCTGACAGTCAGATAGTTTTGCCTCAGTATCTCAGTAACAGTAACGAGCAGCAACTGACACTTACTTAGAAGAAAGGCACAAGTCACAAACTTGATGGGATTGAAGAAAATTTTGAAACTTTAACTGAAGAGAGGTAATATGGACAGTAGCTTTCTTGTATTTCAGATGTTTGCAAAAAACTAAAAATGGACCGGTTGAGGCAAGACAAAAAGATCTATTTACCTCACAGTCTATAACGATGTAGTACATGAAAAAAGAATTCTTGCCTCCTCTACAAGCGTAGTTGTAAGTTAAGCATCCTTAAAATCCTTTCAAAAAGGCAAAGCACAACGAAGTAGTCTGATGACAATTAGGCAATAAGGCTCAAATCAGCATCCAACTAAGAATCAAGGTCACAACTGAAGTGGTCACACAGTTCTAGAAGCTTCTCAAGCACAGCAGTTGAAGCAGAGGGTTTCACCCCGGCAGGCACCTCACTGCTCAACCCACCTCACACCAGTGCTACCTCTGCACCACCACCAGCACTGCCACAGACTGGACTTCTAACCAAATCCAAGTTAAATTTTTGCAACCAATAATAAAGGCGCAAATCACACTATAACACCTGTCCCACAGAAATGCTCTGGCAGCAACACACAAACAAAAGGAGTAACAGAACGGCTCTTGGTGGAAACACAAGAAAAAAGGAAGTTGCTCTCTCCACTCCCTTCAAATAAGGGAAGCTGATCTTGGAGAATGCAAAGAAAACAGTAACTCAGATTCAACTGATATTTGATTATAGCTCACAATTAGACCAAGGCATAACCAGAAAAGTATCAATACTATGACTCATCAATATGTAACATCTTAGTAATATTCTCCTCAAAGACAAAGTGATGCACTTGTACACATTATAACAAACTCCAACAACTTAAAGCCCATCATGCAATTAAGAAATTGTAGTGTTAATGGACACTGCTTTTTACCAGTGCTGTCTCTGTGCTTCAATTAAAGTATCTCAATCAGCAAAGTTGCTTTAAAATTCTTAAAAGCAAACATTTAACTTCTCAATTGGTTGAAAATGTGGAACACCAAACAAGAACTCACTAGTTAAGTACAAGAGAGGGACAATTTTGCTCTCCACTACCAGTTCAGCACCTCAAACTTGTACCATCAGTTTCACCGAGGTATCACCCACTTCAAGATTTAACGAAGAAAAAATAAAAAGAAGAGAGAGATACTATTTTAAACACTGGATTTTTTTACAGCACTGGATAGAAAAAAGCATGGATAGTCAGCCTTTCAAAGACATACTTTGAAAAATGTCCTAAAGATGAAATCTGATGTTGATGGCATTAGACACATAGGGAATACCTCTTCAAATGACACCAGAATCAATTATAATTCCTTTCATACAGCTAGCTTGCAGAACAGCAGTGACTTAGTGTTTATGTACGGTGTAGTTAATTTAACAGTTTTCTTTTATCAAAACCAAAGCATAAATATTCTACTGCATCTCTGTTGGCTCCTGTCCAAGCTCCTGCATAAAGGTGCTCCAACTTCTGTGACTTACAGAATGCAATTTGCAAGAAAGCAAGATACTTAATGAAGCAAACAGTAGAAAAAAACTCACCCAAAGGCATTTCAGTCCAAGACACATTTCCCTGAGATACATACCTATAGCTGCATGAAAGTGAGACAAAGCATCTGCTAGCTGTCCTGCAGCCAATAATTTCTTTCCCATTTCAAGTTGTTTTTCTACTTCTGCATTTATTCCACAATCAGCTCCTTAAAGAAAAAAAAAGGTTTTGAATGACCACTTTGATAATACCAAACATAAAAGGATAACACAACACATGTAACAACACATTATTGAAACAGAGGCAGAAGTCACATCTTCCTGTACTTCCAGTGATCTCAGAGGTATTTTCCAACCTAAATGACCCTGTGATTCTGTCAAGCAACCTGCAGACTAATAAGCTCACAGCACATCCCAATAAGGATATGTCAAAGCAGATAAACACCATAGAGCACCACATTGTGACAAGTCACCAAATATGCATTTCTACTCCTGTCTACACATTCAGTAACATACTTTTGCACATCAACATTTCTACATCAACTACAAAAAGTTTGACCATACATTGCTACCTGGGCTTTCAGCTTCAGAAGAATCTGGAAAAGCACTAACACACACAGAGTACAAAGGCTAAGTTAAATTTCATTACCCTGAATTACCCTTAGTACTTAACAGAGAACTGTTAGCTACTTAAGAGACTGGCTTCTCATCTACCACACTTTTGTCTCAGCTTCGTAATTTCCAAGGCAAACTCGCAGAGCAAAGTTTTGAGACAAACAATTAAATATTCTCACTTCTTTTTCATCTAACCAACAGCATGAAAACCATATTAAAATGGTAATTCTTTGAAGTGCCAGATTTAGTTTAAAGCTAATAACTTGCTGCTGCTCAACCAACAGGGAAATGAGCAGCTGAGTGCAGGTCCATGCTGTACATACATCAATTCAGCAACAGGTTTTTCATTCGTCCTGCTTCCAGCAGTCTTCAGATCACGGCAGAATTTCACTACAAATTACCTACCATCTTGTGACTATTAAAACTTTCACACTATAAGCAGTTTTCTTTTACTAAGAAGATATCCTGTGTCTAAATTTAAGCAAGGTAATACACTGATATCCTGAATAAGCATATTAGATTAAAAAACAGTGATGTATTTCAAAGTCAATCCAAGATATGTACAGCTCTGAATACAAAATAAATAGCTCTACTGATAGTGGACAGTAATTTATTTTTTCACACACAGTGTTCTACTTTTAGGTAGCTTTTATGTGAACATCCAATTTTTAGAAAAAAAAGGACATTCTTCCTTGACCATTTTGCTTCTTCTCTAGCATAAAGTTTTGATCATCAAGTAGTCCAGTGTACTCTAAAATGACAAAAGCAAGGGTTGGAGAAAAAAAAATCAACACAACAAAGAAATTCATAACAAAACAGGAAAAAAAAAAAATCCACAAATTTCACCAGATTTGGAAGTATACTAGCAACAAGTCAGGTATCAAACTATAAACAGACTGAAGTATTTAAAATGAGCTAAAGCAAATCAAAAATTCGTAAGCTTCACCCCTCCTGTCTCTTCCCACATACATATACCTGAAATCTTTCAAAACTTGTCAGTTTGGAGTGGTATCCTACAAGCGGACTGCAAATTACTCTTTGATGAACTTTCCATCCACCTAAACATGACGTTTAACTTCCACTGTCTCAAGGACCGTCCTTGTTTCACATTTAGTCATGTCAGGACAGCTCCCAGAATACCTTACCATAATAAGCTGTACCTACACAATTTGGTGTCTTTCAAACACATTATGCTCAGTACAGTTTTACAGTTACATAATCCTTTAGGCAGGAGAACCAGCTTTTTCCATGAGAATACTTAATTAAGGACAATTAATAAATGAGAAAGGTGGCCACTGATGACGAACAAGTAAATAATAAAAGCACGAGCTACAGAGATAAATAAAGAAGTAAAATCGTGAATGACTATAGGTTCCCTGTAGAACAAGACTAACTAGACCTGACATACTTGAAACCATACATTTAATCCTGGACTGAAAGTAGCTGACCATCATAAATTGATGTGTTAATCTCTAGAAGCAACTTGTATCATCAGCCTAACCATGATGAAAAGTGACATTTACCATAACTGCTCAGGAACACTGTACACTGCCCTGATAGGTGGGCTGTTTATTCACAGAAATCTACTGCTTATTCATTTTCTGGCTGTAGGCAAACAATTGCTTTAATAAATCTGCCCACAACAGACATCTGAAAACTGGTAACACAACCACTGGAGTCCAAGGACTCAAATTCTGTGCAACCTATTTAGGTACCTATTCACTCTTTGGTCTAGAAATGAGCTAATAACTAAAGTTCAGCCAGAGCAAAAAAAAAAAAAATCCACACCACAGAGCTCTTTCCAACAGATATACAGACGTTGGTGAGCTGGATACCAAGGGCCCAGCTGAAGACACTCTGTATGCTCCAGCAGGAAACTAAATTTACACAACAAATATGCAAGCATAGTATTTATTTTTAAAACTACCAAGTATTTTAATTTGAATATCATTTCTAAATACTGCCTAATTGTTATCTATTCACCAAGGGCCTCAAAAGACCATACACAAGAGCCCCAGCTGTCAAACTAAATCAGATATACTAGATAAATTCTGAGTCTGTAGTCCTGGCACTGGTGCAAGAGTGGAAGAGTCAAAAAAAGAAAGAAAAAACACCAAAAACAAATCCACAAAACCACCCAAACAAACACAAACCCCCAACTTATGCCCAGATAATTGGTAGTGGCCTTGACAACTCACAGGACAACAGTCAGAAGTCACCGGGAAGATATGGAGGTTCAGCTAACCTGTTTTTCCAGTTAAATGCACTCACTCCAAACAAATTATAACTTCCTGGTAGGATTTCTGTTTTATTAGAATAATTAGTGCTAATATGTAGGTACCTAAGTATACAAACTTCAACCATATCTTCAAATAATCAGTCACATCCACAATGTAAAAAACTCAAGAAAGCCCTGCAACTTGAGAGCAGTTTCAATACGTTACCTTTGTCAACACACTCTTTCCCCTCCCCACAGAATTTTCACCTTCCTTTTTTTTTAAAAAATCTTGTCACAAATCTTAATTAATCTAAACTTTTTTTCTTACATAAAGAAGTTTAATGATTGTCTTGTCATGAGAGTGGGAGATTCTGCTTTTGTAAGTTTTTTGATCAGAATGACCCCGTCTTTAGTTTGCTGTTATTTTTAAACAGATTTGGGCTTGGATTTATGTACATCTGCAAGCATGTTTTTCAAGAAAAACATGAACTGACACTGAACAAAATAAGATATGGACAAGGAACCAGTTTCAGAATACTTCTGAGGATCACAAGGAGCTCAGAATATCCAGTTGAGCCATGTCTAACTTCCACCCATCAAGCTTTTATTCCCTGTTTGCAAAGCAAGTTGGTAAATACAGCTAAGACCGACAAACAAAAAGCCCCGCCCCCAGGCAGCCTTTGCTATACGGGGCGAGTGAAAAAAAAAGCTCCCAACTGAGGACGCAAACACATGGTGGGGGTAGGAAAAGAAACACTTCATGCTTGTGGTTTGACAGTAACCAGCCGAGCTCTTTATACTCAGAGTCCATTTATTCTTCCCCGTATTACATTTCCTTTCTTCTACTACCAGGAAGGAGAGGGTAAAAATGAACAGCATTCCTCTATCCTCTCCAGTCACCTCTTTTTGTTTCAATTAGTATGGACAAATGGCCAACAAAAACGAATCTTCCCAAGAGAGGATCTGTGTCCAATTCAGCACAAGTTGGGGTATTTGAATAGGAGGAATTCAGGGAGCACAACAGCAACCTGCCACAATCACCAAGTATTCAAAAACCATTTTGCTGAGCGCACTTATGAGCCAGATATAAA
Organism: Xenops minutus; assembly: GCA_035221455.1. Classification (NCBI taxonomy): domain Eukaryota; kingdom Metazoa; phylum Chordata; class Aves; order Passeriformes; family Furnariidae; genus Xenops; species Xenops minutus. The sequence goes on along the minus strand of JAWWEE010000001.1, from coordinate 77,489,316 downwards.
AAATATTCACAGACATCAACTGTAAGATACAAAGTTAATCCAGAATGACTCTTCTGTAGATTAATGAATCAGACAACATAATGCAGACTTCTATTATCAAGACATCAAGATACAAATTTAAATGTGAATATGCACACCTTTGAGCCCAAAAACCAGTAATACTGGGCGGGGGGGGGCGGGGGGATGGTGGTAATCTAGATACATTATTTAAGTAACCTCCAACCATAAATTCTCTAACTGCACATTTTGGAAAATGAACTCATGAACTAAGAGGTTAGTTTAGTAAATAAGATCCAGAAAAATCACTTCTCATTCTGTTACTGAACGCTACATCTTTATTAACTGAAGAAAACATCCTCCAAATTAGGAAATGTGGCTTTATAAGTTGAAATAGCCATTAAACCACACACTCAAAATAGGCTGGCAACTCTAAATAAGGAATCCTCAACAGAAGCACCACTGCCATAATCTCAAGGGGAAAAAAATATACTTTCACAAAATTTATTGTCTTCTAACACTAGTAGAATGGATATTTTTTTAAAAAAAGGCAATTTGACACTACAGTATGTAGTTTTATAATACAGAGTATCTTTGACACAGTATGTTCCTGTTGTCATCCAGTCAGCTGAACTATTCCTTAATTGGGTGTATCAGTTGTATTTTTAATGTTACTCTAAATCAATCTTAAGACCACAGACTTATTTTGACTATTGACAGCTTTTGTTCCACCTCCATCTGCTACTGCCAGCTAAAGACCGTCTCTCAGGTGAAATTCTAACTACAAACACTGTTGTATAACCGAGTTAGAAATTTAACAGAAGCCTGTGAATAAAAGCTTGGCTACACAGGTGTTGCTGACGGTGTACTCTGAAAGTAAACAAATTGCAAGAACCGCAGATAAGCTGAATTTCAAACACTGAGGGAGAGGGAAGAAAAAAAAGAGAGGAAGAAAAAAAAAAAAAAAAGAACAGAAACCATAACAACAAAACAAAATCAGGAAGAGATCCAACACAACTGTCAGAAGCCTTAGCGAACCTGTACGTGTGGCACTAGTACTGGCTGTGGCCGAGGGCCACTGGAAAAACCTCTGAACATGGGAGCTACCCAAAATCCAGGCGGGAGCGAGGAACTCCCGGCCAGCACGGAACGATGCTGCCGTTCAGCTGCTCCCGGAGCCACGGAGGGCCCGCAGGGGCCGGGCCGCCTCCCCCCCGCCAGCAGCCCGGGGGAAGCGAAGCGAAGCGCACACACCGCGCCGCGCCGCCAGCACCTCGGGCAAACCCGGTGCTTGCCAGGCCGCGGGCAGCGGCGCTGCCCTCACTGCTCCCCGCGCCCCTTCCCTTCCCTTCCTCCGGCCGAGCAGCCGAGGGCCCACCGCGGCCTGCCCCGGCCCCGCCACGGCCGCCGGAGCCACACGGACCGGGCCCTGCGCCGGGCCGGGTCTGCCCCGCCGCCCGCTCCGCTGCGCTCCCCGGCGCGGCGCTCACCCTGGTACTGCAGGTCGAAGAGCACGAGCAGGAAGGGCAGCGCGGAGCCCAGGCGGCCAGCGGAGGCTGCGGGGGACACCATCTCCTGCCGCGCCGCTGCCCACAGCGCCCGCTCCGGGACCGGCCCCGCCCCGCCCCGCGCACCGTCGTGGGCGGCGCTGATTGGCCGCGCCGCGCGCGCGCCCGCCCCTGCCCGCGGCCC
>JAWWEE010000001.1:77422696-77479829 GCA_035221455.1 Xenops minutus | reverse complement strand
TCCCTGGGATCCAGTGATAGAATGTGTGTGAATGTTTCAGAGCTGTGCTGGGAGAGGTTCAAACTGGGCACTAGGAAACATTTATTTGATGAAGAAGATGGTTAAACTCCAGAACAGGCTTCCTAGAGAGGTGGCCAATGCTCCAAGCCTGTCACAGTTTAAGAGACATTTGGACAATGCCCTTAAAGAACATGCTTTAACTTTTGGTCTGCCCTGAAGTGTCAGGCAGTCTTACTAGATGCTCATTATAGGTCCTTTCCAAGGGAAATAACTTTTCCTTTTGATTGTCCTTGGCCTTTCCTTGTGCTGTTGTTTGTCTGCTAAAGACAGGGGAATTAAATGAGGCCAGGTGTATTTTGTTGCATCAGTTCATATATGTGGGAAAAGCGAACAAGGTTTTTGGCACAAAAACCAACATAAAAACCTACATAAAACTAAGAGTTTGTAATTTGTGAGGGTCCTTCTATTACTATTTTAACAGCATTGATGGTGTTTGCATGGAATTAGTTCTGTGCTGCGATTAACGGTAGACATATGACTGTTTACATTGGAAAGGGCAACATTAAAAGTGCAGATGAGAGGTGACGTTCAATACAAGTTCCTAGGAAGTGAATGGAAGAAAATATTAAGGGGGAGCCTGAAGTATGTGGAGGAGACAGAGGAGGCTTAACAAGATCGTTAGGGTCTACAGTACATGATCTATGAGGAAAGGTTAAGGGAGCTGGGCTTGTTTAGTGTGGCAAAGAGAAGACAAAGGGATGCTCTAATAGTGGCCTATGGTTACTTGAAGAATTGTCACAAAAATAGTCAAACCATTTTTTACCTCGGAAGTAGCAAATACTCTGTGAAATATTAGAAGAAATGTTTTCATCGGGGGAGAGTACAGCCATGCAACAGGTTGGCTGGAGGAATCATGGACCCTTTGTTCATCTTTGCCGTAGGTGACATGAACTAGTATCTGGCAGAAGTTTGGACTGGATGATGATCACCAAAGGCCCCTTGAGACCATATCTGTGAGTCTATGATGCATGTTGTACATGAACCTGTGAAATGATGGTATGATCTGATACATATTGTGTGACAGTTCTTGGAGAGCTGTGTATCCAAGAACGATCAGGAAGATGAGAAACTGAAGTGTATGTGTACAGGACTGAAAAGTTAGGGAACTATAAATGTGGGTAAGGCAGAGGTAGCACAGGGGACTGATATATTAAGAAATGATAACAGGAAGAGCAGGCTTTTGGAGAGGAGTGGTGAGGATAAGTGAGGGGATAGGGCAATGGAGGCGAAGGATGCTCCTGCTTGAGAATACTGTAGGAACTGAGCAGGAACAATGGGAACACTGAACTGGGGAGTACTGGGAATTGTGGTGGGGCAGGCATATAAACAGCAGTTGTTGGTTGCCTTGAAGAAAAGTATTTGGGCATGAATGGTAAAGTAGGTGATGTATGCAAGCCATGAGGTGCTTCATGGGGCTGAGGTGTTTGGGATCAGTAGAGTGAGGCAGGAATGGCAGGCAGATGTGGTGAGGCTGTAGGGTTATATGGTTGCAAGAGGTGGCCTGGTATGTGGTATACTAGGTAGAGGTGTGTTACTATGATGGGTGAGGAGAGCATGTGGAGGTGGAGAGCATGCAAAGGGGTTGTGACTGTGTTAGGGCGAGGAAGGTGTTTGAAAGCACCTGGCAGGAGGTTGTTGTGAGGATATTGGGAGGGTTATGGATGGAGTTGCACTGGAGAGATAGAAGCATAGAGCTTCCAGCTGCGGTATGTGAGGGTGCAGCAGCATGAAGCAGATTTGCAGAGAAATGGCATACCTATGTGTGCTCATGGTGACAGGTATCACATCTGGGAGATAGATGAGTAGGCAAGGCTGGAGAAGGGCATAGGACAGCCCAGGGGCAGAGGACTGTAACGTCGCCGTGAAGTGAGAAAGGTTTCTGAGTCAGGAGCAGCGCAGAGGAGGCTCAGGGTGTTGGGTGGGCGGCACGCTGATGCAGTGAAAGGCGCCTGTAGGGTGGCGCGTACAGACTGCACAGAAGTGAAGGGAATGTGCAGAGGGAAAAGATCCGCCGTGTAGCTGTGGTGAGGGTGCACACGGGTAGCGGTGTAGCCGAGGATGTTTGCTGAGGCGAGTAGCGTGCGGAGATGGCCAAGGACGCGGGAAGTGCGGGGCAGGCGGAGCGCTGGGACCCGCGGGAGTGGCGCTGCCGGGCGGCTGTGGGGGCGGCGGGAGGCGAAGGGGCCGCGATTTGTGTGGAGCACGGATCCGCGGGGCGGGCGGGAGGCGGCACAGCCCAGCCCAGCCCATCCCAGCCCATCCATCGTCACTGCCGCCTCCCGCGCAGGCCGGGGCTGCCATAGAGACGCGGGGGACGCCGGCGGCGAGCGCAGCCCGAGGGACGGGGCCCGAGGAGCGGAGCCCGGCCATGGTGAGCGGCGGGGCGGGCCTGGTCGGGGTGCGCGGGAGGGAGGGAGGGAGGGAGGGGTGGCGGTGCCGGAGTGACCGCGGCTCTGCTCCCCGCAGCCCTTCTCCCAGCGCGCATACCACCCGCCCGGCGCGGCGGGCGCGGCGTTCCCCGCGTTCCAGTTCCGCGCCCGCCACGAGAACCCCGACTGGCGGCGGCTGAGCGCCCTGGACGTGGAGAGGGTGTCCCGGGAGGGCGACGTGGCGGCCCTGCAGGTGCACCTGGAGCACGTCACCTTCTGCAGCGCCGAGCGGGAGCGCTGCCCGCACTGCCAGGGCCCCGCAGACCCCCTCCTGCTGAAGCTGCTGCGCCTGGCGCAGCTCTGCACCGAGTACCTGCTGCACTCCCAGGAATACCTCAGCGCGCAGCTCGGCAGCCTGGAGGAGGCCCTGCGAGAGGCACAGGCCCAGCGCGACCAGCTGGGCAAGGAGGTGGCCCAGCGCTCGCAGGAGATCCAGGGGCTCAAGGAGGAGTGCCGGCGGAGGAAGAAGATGATCAGCACCCAGCAGATGATGCTGGAGGCCAGAACCAGATACCACCAGGTGAGAGGAGAGGGCCTGGTGGCCCAGTCACCCACACCTTGCCAGCTCTGAGCCTGCGAGGATGGGCCGTGGAACAGCCCCGCTCTGCTGGGGTGCAGTCCCTTGCTGGGTGAAAGGCTGGAGCTGCAGGGACGAGTGAGTGACCTTACAAAGGGAAGCGCACGCCTTACGCTTGTTTCCCATCAGTGTTTCACAGATGGTTTGGCTGGTATCACAGACATTTGGGAGAATGTTACATTGTCTTTAACAAATCCTCTTTTTACTAACAAGTGCTCTTTATTCTTGGATTCCCTTTTGCTGCATCTCAAGCATCAGGTACACACACATACACAAAACCTGTGATAAACATGTTACTACATTTTGTTGATGTTTTTCCTTGTATGTCAACTGCATGGTCAGAAAACACACAGAGCAAGTACTTCAGAACTCCTGTCTGTGAGTAGTCACTTTCCTGCACTGGTGTTTTCCAGGCACAAAGTTTCTACTTGTGTGTGACTCAGAGGTGGTGACTCAAGCATGATGATAAAGAGCTCCAGTGAGGTAGCTCATCCCTGATTCCACAGCAATCTGTTCCTTAATTGTCTCCCCCAAGAGCCTTAGGACGTTGCTGTTCTGTCAGTGTCATGGCATTTTGTTTTTTTGGGAGTTTTTTTTTTTCTTATGGGTATAATAGTTTGATTTAATATTTTTCACCTTCAGCATTTTCCAGCATGTTTCAGGAAAGCAAATTGCAGCTTCAATTGTAGTCTGAAGTCTAGAGACTGCACTGGACACAGACCTGACATGATTGTGGGCTAGCTCTTTGTTTCTGTATGTTTCAAGTTACAGGCAAAGTTCAATTTTGTAAGACATCAGCTAAGTTGGGTCAAGTGTTTCTGTAAGGGAAAAGATACCTTATGCCCCAAGAGTGGAACTATACATATGGCAAGGCTCATGGGAACCTTGTCTCCGTGCGTTCAAGTCTTAGTCTTAAGGACAAGATGGTGATGTGGTATTATTTTAAAAAACCTTTATGCAACTTACAGAGCGTTTTGTCCTGTGTTGCAAAAGAAAATTGATTGCATGCATCATTTTATATGTAAACGTAAATAATTCTTATACTGTGATTGCCAAATATCATCAAGTTTTCATCAGATATTTGTACTATATCTCTGTGGAAGCCGAGAAACATGGTAGTGAACTTGTGTCACCACTAATCTTCTGTTCAGTGACATTTATGGTAAAACAGAGAGGGAAACCTATTTCCCATTTTTAATTTAATTTCATATAAAGTAAACTGCCCTCCGCCCACTTTCTTTCCTCTCTGCTTGCTGTTTTTGTCTCTAGAAGTAATTTAGGTTCACGTAGGAAAAGTAAGTTCAGGGTGTAAGGCTGAACACCTGAAATTAAAGCTTTCTAGTGTTTGTAAATGCAGGGTAACAGTGTGATCAGTAAACAATAGTTGTGTCATATTTATCTGTGCCATGATTTTGGCTGATCTGCAGTGCCAGATAATAGGGGTTTTACTGGTGTTCCTGAGGGAGTAGTTCAGGTTCCATCTCCTCAAAGTCTTGGATGTTTTGCAAATAAACCTGTAAATAGTTTCTTGCCTTTTTTAGTGGAGGTGCATTTTATAGTTAATGTAACCATGATTTGGAATTCGGCCTTTAATACCTTTAATCCACCACCAATATAAGTTTCACATTGAAATGCTACTATAAAATGGTGCTGGTACCTACAAGCCATAAATTTAAGACTCATTGGTCAATACCTTCACCTGTGTTATAAAAATTTAATTTTAAAAACATTTTTCACTTTTTTGATACTTTACTAAGGAATCTTATATTCTCATATACAATGTAGGCTTAAAGTATACATCGTGGCTAACACTGTAAAAAGTAGTTGCAAGGAAAGTGTTACATTATTCAAAACCTAAGTATTCCCTGGGTTAATCCTGACTCCTGCAGTAAAAGCTTTCTTTTGCTACCAGCAAGTCAAACTGCCATGAAGTTTGTGCTTGAATGGATAACATTATTTCACAGCCAATTTCATTCCATAAATCACGTGAAATTTGTTACACTGTAGGCTTCCTCTTGGGTGGTAGTAATTCACTATTGCCATACTATATCACTTTATTTTGGTTTTACATTAGGACTTATTTGCGTTTGTCCAACAAAATTTGTCATGGCTTTAGTGTTTGCTGAGGGGTGTATTTTATAGGACACCTGACTACCAATAGCAGCATTTTAAATATTATATGAAATCTGGGAATTTCACAGAATCATTTACTTTGGAAAAGACTTCTGAGATCAAGTCCAACCTTTGACTGATCAACACCTTGTCAACTAGACCATAGCACAAAGTGCAATGACCACTGATTTCATGAACACCTCCAGGTATGGTGACTTCACCACCTTGCTTGGCAGTCTGTTCCAATATTTAACAACCTTCTCATGAAGAAATTCCTCCTGATTTCCATCCTGAACCTCCTTTGGCACAGCCTGAGTCTAAATCCTCTCTCTTGTCCTGTTGCTGATTGCCTGTGAGAAGAGGCCAATTGCTGTCTGGTGGCTATAACCTTTCAGGTAGTTGTAGAGACCGATAAGGTCTCTCCCGAGCCTCCTTTTCTCCGTGCTAAACAACATCAGCTCCCTCAGCTATTCTTCATAGAACTTACCCCTCAGACCCTTCACCAACCCTGTTGCCTCTTTCTGGACATGCTCCAGCATCTCAGTGTCTTTCTCGTATTGAGTGGCCCAGAACTTAACAGAGGATTCAAGGTGTGGCCTCACTAGTGCCAAGTACATGGGAAGAATCACTGCCCTGGTCCTGCTGGACACACTATTTCTGATATGAGCCAGGGTGCCACTGGCCTTCTTGCCACCTGGGTACACGGATGGCTCATGTTCAGTGGCTGTCACCCAACACCCCCAGGTCCTTTTCAGATGAGCAGTTTTCCAGCCACTCTGTCCCCAGTCTGTAGCACTGCTTGGGGTTGTTGTGACCCAAGTGCAGGACCCAGTACTTGGTCTTGTTGAACCTCATGCAGTTGGCCTCAGCCCATTGATCCATCCTATCCAGATCCCTCTGCAGGGATCCTACTCTCTATCGGATCAACATTCCCACCCAACTTGGTGTTGTCCATGAATTTACTGAGGGTGCACTCAATGCCGTCATCCAAATCAATAATAAAGATAGTAGACAGGACTGTCCCAAATACTGAGCCCTGGGGAACACCACTTGTGACTGTATGCCATCCTGGTCATAAAAGGAAGTCAGGTTGGTCAGGCAGGTCCTGCCTTTCCTAAGCGCATTCTGGCTGGGCCTGAGCCCTTGGTCATTTGTGCCATGTGATCACACTCAAGGTGATCTGTGCCATAATCTTGCCAGGCACTGAGATCAGAGTAATAGGCTTATAGTTCCCTGGATCCTCCTTCTGGCACTGATTATGGTGACAAGATCTTGAATATATTAGGTTGGTCTCTACAGTCATATCACACGGATAAGGAGAAGGACTCAGCTGCATATTTATTAAAATATATTTATTTGAAGAAAGATGTGAGTTAGAGCAAATGAACAACGCTGCCTAAAGCATTGAGGGGCCTTTATTCATAGTCTTAAAAAATATGTTACAAAGTTTGTACATGTATCTTCTGTCCTTGAATTATCCATAATATTCTGAACATTAGTAGAAAGCATTTTGAAGGTGAACAAAAAAGATGTTTTTAAAAGAGTAGGATGCAAATTTGACTTAAAATTTAAATTCAAAACTAGTAAGTAAATTATAGAAACAGTCATGGAAACAGCTTTGTGCTTCAAAAGGATGCTAGGTAGTATACTAAAGCAGCTATGTACATTTTCTTATAGAATCGTGTAGTTACCTTCCCTTGGTTGAAATGACTGAGTTTTTTACATATCTATGGCCTTTTGAGTATTGTCATCCTACAACTCATTTATCTATACTCAAACCCATCTTTATTGTTTCTTTCCAGCTATGTGGTGGTTTACTTTGCTGTGTTATAGGAATCTTAAAAACACCTAAGCTGCTAGTTGGCTGGTGTCTGTGTATTTTGCTGAGTAGTGTTGTCTTACTTTTTCCTTATAGTTCTCTACCTACATATATGAATCCTTGTCTGTGGTTTATATCTGAATTTGAACTTGCTTGACCAGAGTCTTTTTTGTTCAGAGTTTGTACAGTGCCTAGCACAATGAGATTCTCACTCATGGCCATCACTGTGAGGCTCTAGATAGCACTAATATACTAATAACTTTACAGAAATGGGGCACCATGAGAATTTTAGTCCTTATTCTTATGAGATGGAATTTACTAAAGTTACCTTCTTTTGACCTTTGGACAAAATGTAATAACCTGTTAAAAACCTTAACCATTATGTTTTAATATGTTACTAATACATTTTTAACTCTTTTTTTGTAGTGCCAGATTTGTGAAAAGGCTTTTATGACCTATTCCTTTTTACAAAGTCACATTCAAAGGCGTCATGCAGGAGAGTCTGAGACTGGTATGTACTTCAATGTTGCCAAAAAAATTTTAAAAAGTAGATCAGAAAAGTATAAATATAATGAGGATGTGCAGTCCAGGATTTTGTGTAACTTGGAAGAATAATTTCTACTTTTCATTTTTAGGTGTCAGATAACAGTTTGTGTGAATGCAAATGACACTGACTGACTGGGCACCGTTATGTTTCTAGTCTCTGGAAAATAATTTAGTTTGAAAAACAATGCTCTCAAAGTTTCTTTCATTCATTCTCTTCTTCCTGTTAGGCTGCATGCTTCTGATTTATTGCTAAGGATTAACAATGGCAGTGATTAGAAATGAGCTAGGAATAAAGGACATTTGGGAGAAGAAAAAGTGAGAAGGACCTAGAGAAGTCTGAACTGCACTTTGTCAGGCAAATAAAACAGCAAAAACAGTGAGAGGGGTCTTAGGAACTGTGAATATATTGGAAGAAGAAAAAAGCTCTTGTGCACCTTACACTTGATAAAACAATAGTGGGAGATGCTGCAGAAACAGTCGAAGTAATTGTCATATAAAGATTAGCCCTGAAATGACTCTGCAAGGGAAATATCTGATGCAAGTATTTCTGAAAGAATGTTCTGCATTGGTCTCAGATTCCCAGATAATGGGCTAGTAAATCCTTGGTAAATTGATAAGATGTTTCAAGATTGAAAATTGTTGTGATTTTTGCATATTTTAACATTTTTTGTTACAGTAATATTCCCTCAACTCTTTCCACATAAATAATTAGTTTTATTCCAAGTGGGCTCCTTATGAAAGTTATTTAGAATAAATTAAACCTAGCAGAATTGAATAACTGAGGTTCACTTTGTCCTTCACACATCCTTTTTATGAGCCTGTGTTGCTTAGATTCCTTGGAAATTAGATTATAGAATACTTTTTCATGGAGATATTTCATAAGCTTTTTCACATGTCAGTAGTACAAGTATTTGAGGACAAGTTAGATTACAGAGAATGTAACTGTTTAAGAGAATCTTTGGAGAATCTTGATAGTGGGAGGGAAAATGGTCCAAGAAAGTTACACTTCATGAAACACTAGAAATATGTTTGCAGCAGGTATCACAGTTTCAGAAGTTGCAACAAACCTTTTTAAAATCTGTATTTCTTTCAAACAGAACAGAAGAGGAAAGCAAACACAGAAAAATTGCAGGATGAGATTGAAAAACTGAAGGAGCAGTTGCAGCTCACCAAATCCCAGTTAGAATCTGAACAACAAGCTAATATTATCAGGTTGTCTAAGGTAATATGTGCTAAGAAATGTTAATGTCTCAAAAGAATTAATACTTTGGACTGTGTTCACTCATTTTGTAACTGGAACAGAACAAAAATGTATCTTGCCTGTCAAGCAGTAATGGTATTTGGGCATTGAAGCATAGCCCTCCCTTGCCTCCCATAATTTTGATCATCCACTTTCTCCTTTTATTTCAGATATATTTTAAATGAATACTTTAGACAGCACTTCTGTTTGCACTTGCCAGTTCATAAGATGTGTGGTCTGTTATTGAAGCAGATAAAATTGCCTTGCTATGGTGAAATACAAGCTGATTTTGACATGATGGTATTTTGTGATGATTAAGTGTTTCTTAGAACTTACTGTGATTTTATGTGTGACTTTATAAACTGAGTAGGATTTATTCTTTGCTGTGAAGAACTTTATTGTCCAAGAGAGATGTAAAGCACTTCAGGAAAGAGACTCAGAAAAAACAAAGCAGTCTCAAACTTACATGTTGGTCTTTAAATCCTTAGGATTTGGCTGACCAGAGAGCAAAAGTAGAAAATCATCTTAGCTACTGCTGTGTGAATGAAATGGAATGATTTGAAAGCAGTAATTATCCATTTGTTATCACATGCAGCACTTTGTTTAGGATGATACTGAATTTGTGAGCATTATTACTGGCTCATAAAGAGAATAAAATAAACAGGCAACTTAAAGATTCTTTTAAAAGCTTGATAATTTCAGACCATCTCACAGTTTTTATTTCTGTTCAAGTAAATACAATCAGATAATTTGCTATAGAAATAGCAGTGGATTTTTTTTTTAATGGGAAAGGAGCTTTGTGCTTCAGTTTGAGGAGCAAATTCTTGCCATAACAGACAAGATACATCTCATGATTGAGTTAAATTCTGATCTTGTCATTGCAGTTTGCCCTGTATCATGTTCAAAAGCAGTGTTTTGTGGTTGTTAGCATAACTCGTGAGAACCGCAGAACTTCTGAATTACTTCTGTAATGGAGCTTGAGGATCTTCAAGAATAAAACCATCCATTAAATTTTGAAAGAAACAATCAGAGGGCTGGAGCACCTCTCGTATGAAAATAGGCTGAGAGTTGGGGTTTTTCATCCTGGAGAAGAGAAGGGGAGACCTTAGAGCAGCCTTCCAGTACCTAAAGGGGGCCCACAGGAAAGCTGGGGAGGGACTTTTCATAAGGGTGTGTAGTGATAGGACAATGGGAAATGTCTTTAAACTGAGAGTAGGTTTAGATTAGATACTAGGAAGAATTTCTTTACTATGACGATGGTGAGACACTGAAACAGACTGCCTAGAGGAGTTGTAGATGCTGCATCCCTGGAAATGTTCCAAGGCCAGATTGGGTGGGGCTTTGAGCAACATGGGCTTGTGAAAGGAGTCCCTCCCCAGTGGGGGTTGGAACTGGATGATCTTTAAAGTCCCTTTCAACCCAAACCATTCTATGATTCTGTGTTTTTGAATTAAAAGGGATTAAACAAAATATGGCTACCATTACATTTTGAAGCCTGTGTTCTGTTTTGGTCCCTACTATACAAAAAAAGATATGGACAGACTGGAGAGATGCAGAGAATGGCTCCAGAGGACTGGAAGCCTGTCATGTGGGGAAAGGCTGAAAGAACTGGATGTGTTTAACCTTTAGAAAGGAAGGTTTAGGGGAGACCTCATCACCACATTCCAGTATTTGAACAGTGGCTACAAGGAAGATGGAGACTCCTGTTACAAGGAGTCACATGGAATGATGAGTTGTAACGGATACAAGGTACTTCTGTGGAGATTCTGTTTGGACACAAGAGGACCATCTTTTTCGTAGTGAGAACAGTCAGCTATTGGAATAATCTCCCCAGAGAAATTCTGGGTTTCTCTTTAAAAATTCAGCTGGACAGGGTGCTGGGCCATCTTGTCTAATCTGTATTGTTTCCAAAAAAGGATGGATCAGATTATCCTTGAGGTCCTTTCCAACTTGGTATTCTATGACTGATGATTATTTTCTTCCTTGTGTGTTCATAGGAAACCCTGATCTTCTGTAGAACATGCAGTGTTTCTTTCCCTGAACACAGCTTCAGACTCTTCTTTCTTCTGTCCTCTTTTTCCCTCTTGGAACTGTTCAGCTTCCTCTTTTTGAAGTTTTTTTGTTCCATTTTTAAAAGTGCTGAGTGACCAAATCAAAAGCTGGTAGAATTTCACTCTGGAGAGCAAGCACTGTCAGAATAATGGGCCTTGGCCCTTTATGGACATGTGCAAGGTATTTTACTCATTCTTTCTGTGCCTAACTTTTGAGATGTACATCTATAACATATTTCTACTACCCCCGAAGCATTGCTTTGTTTATGAGAAAACCCTTGCAGTATTCCTAACATGCAGTGTAGACTTTTTGGTGCCTTAGGGGCCTGTTTTGAAGTCACTTGTCTTAGCTAAGACTCCTAACTGCAAGAGGACTGGCTGAAATGTCCTGAAGCTACAGGCTGTGCTGTTACACAACAAGAAGCTTTCAAAACTTCTCTGTTTTTCTGGGATGTCAGGGAAGATAGAAATGTGAAGGGTGGCTGGTTACAGTTTGTCTGCCGTGACTGACATCCACTGTCAATTCAGGTCTCATCATGTTAATGATTTTTCATTGAAAGAGCAGAAGATCTTTCTCGTGTGTGGTTTTTTGTTTTTTTTTTTGAACAATCAGTACTCAAGGGGAATTTGTATAAAAACTTCCGTGCTTCTTATCCTTGATTCCCTGTACTCCTTTGAGGTGAAAGGATACAGAAGATCCTGTTCTTCCTAGGTGTATAATGATTGCATGTTATAGTTGAAGAACAAATTCAGAGTGAATCCTGAGATAGAGAGATGTAGGTGTTTCCTAAAAAATATTTATATCCTGAGTAGTGAAATGTGGGACTTTAAACCAGTGGAGAACTATATAAAAATGCATCACTAGATAATGTAATGTTGAAGTAATTTAACAGATGAAGCGGCATAAATGTGTGTGGGAAAAACTAATTCTAAGTTCATCTACAAAGTGATGGGTTCTCATCTGCATGCTGTTACTGAAGGGCAAGATCTTAAGGTTGTGGTACACAGTCCTAGGGAAATGTTAGTAGCAGCCAACAAAGAAAATAAAATATTATGAATTATTCTGGAAAATCACTGTGCAAACCACAGCTGAAGTACAGTGTCTAGTCCCTTCATCTCAAAAAAGGATAGGATAGAACTGTAAAAGTTATGGAGAAGGGCTACAAAGATGATCGTTTGGTAATTAGAATGTCTGAGCATGCTGAGAGTTGTCAGTCTGAAAAAGGGACAACAGCTTGGTGAAGGTGAAGGGTGAAATACTGATATCTATAAGTCATGAGTTCCGTAGAGTGAGTAAGTCAGTCATTCACTCTGTTTTCCAGGACTTAGTCAAATGAGCCTAGCAGGAGCCAGATTCAAACAGTGAAAGTACTTGGCTCTTCATGCAGCTTGTGGAACTCACTGGCAAAAGATGTTAGAATCGCTATAAGCTGGTGCAGCCACAAGGAAGGACTGAACAAGTGCATGAGGAGAAATGTATTGAAGGTTACTAAGTTATTGAAGTTTGCAAAACTGTATCAGGCTGAATAAGTCCTCTGAGCTGAAAAGAGTTGGCACCTCGGAGACTATAAGGGAGAATGTGAATGTTTGCTTGCCCCAATATTAACCTTTCCTTAAGGCCTCTCTGAGAAACAAGATGCTGAACTAGGTGGATCTTTGATATGACCAAGTAAAGTTGTTTCCGTGTTATTCAGTGAAAAATAACAAGCTACCAAAACTTTCTTGAAGCATACTTGTCTTGCTACCAAAATGCATAGTTTTCCACCCTAGAATTCTTCAGAAACTGGTGGGTTTTGATGTCACAATATTGCCCATCGAAAGTGACTGCTTCCCACAGGTAGTTTGGGTGCTTGAATTCATGTTGCATGTGAGGAAAGTAACAAATAATGTTTTTTAAAAAATTTCAGGAATATGAACAGCAAAAATTAAAAGAAGAAGAAATTCTACAATCATTTCATAAATGGAAAGAGGAGGAAAGAGAGAGATTGGCTGATGAAATAGAAAAAATGAAAGATATGTTTATGAAAGAGCTTAAGGAATTATATTCAAGAAATTCAACCTTAGAAAATGTAAGTGATTTAAATTTTCTAACATTTTAAGGCATGAATCTTACTTACAGTAGATGGCAGTGAACTTCATGTATTTGAAATGTGATGTAGTTATTGTAAAGTTCTACAAAACTCTCAAATAATGGTTGAATGATAGCCATTGTATCTTTGTATACTGGTACTTTATTAACATAATTTCAGTTCTTTCTCTTTTTTTTTTTGGAATAGCTTTGTTTTGACAAATGAATGATGCCTTCAGCAACTATGTCAGTTTTTCCTTACTCCTCAACCTTTGAATGCCTGTTTATAGATTAGTAGATAATGTTATGATTGCTGTCTGTTAGGTATCCTTATATTAATGTTCTCAGAATTGGCATAGAGGAGACTAAACTCTGCATTACTGTTTTGAGGGTAGGATTCATGTGTTTTCAATACATGCTTTGGAAGTACTCATGAGAAAGACAATCAAAAAAGTATGGGTGGATCAGAAAACAAACAGTCACAGCATTACCAGAGCAGCTTTTATTTTGTAGCTGCTGGGTCTGGTTGTGGTTCTACAAGCCATAATTATCTTAGATGTAGATATTAATAATTATATGAAATTTGATAAATGCTGAACTCATGAGAAATGGCAGAAGTCTCTGATGCAATTTCTGCATATTTGTGTTTAAAGTAAATTTTCTATTCTTCCCTTCTTTTAGCAACTGTTAGAATTACAAAAGTCCAATATGCAACAAAAATCCAATTTAGGAACGCTGAAAGACAGTGATGACTTTACAGAGGAGAAACCTCAGAGTCCGCAAGATCATAACAATGTGCTTAAACTTCTGGACAAACAGGTAACACTGTAGCAATATATTGCTTTTGACACACTGCTTGTGTTCTTTAAATTTTTGTCCATCTCATGAGTAGGATTTGAAATTCGTATGTAAAATTTTCATTCTTTTCAATGCCAAAAAGAGATGTTTTTAAAGATTTAGTACTGTTTAATACTGTTAGCATTTATTTTTGTTATCCTTCAAGTAAAGTAATGGTTATTTATTTGTATTATATTATTCTTTATGGTTGACTATATCTAGATTTGCCAAGTATCGTTGCAGTTCAATTCTAGAAGGCTCTTATAAAGCATTTATGTCTGCTGATCTGTGAGGCCACGTACTGAAAAATAGGAATACTCCATTTCCCAAGATGACAACAAAAGTTCAGAAGTTCAGAAACTTTCTGACAGGATTTGTTGACTTGTGTCTTTTTTGTTTTTTTAACACATGCATTATATATTTTGTGGCTCTTGGGATGTGAAGGTCTTTGTATACTGCTGGTATCATCCATAAGTTTAATCACTTCTGCTGAAAGATATGGAAAACTTATTTTTACTTTCTTTTCTTTTTATTTGATCAAAGAAGACTTCGTTCACTCTAAACCCCATATGTTAATATTGGGGTTTTTGTAGCTGTTACGCAAAATACATTGTTAATGAGTGCTTGAAAGGACATTATTTGGGGGGAAAGCCCCCAGCTCTTACTACTCTTATTGCTAACACAGAGATGTATCAAAATACTTGTATATTTCTCACTCACAGTGACTATATATAGAAATGAATGAGTAAATGCAGTTTCTAGAGTGATTGATAAAAAAGCCACATTCACATGTATAAAATATGACGATGATTGTTTTAGGCCTTAAATACTGGATTGCTCAAATTTCATATCATCAATAATAATTTTTGTATTTATGCTTTATTTGGAAAAAAGATGCATATATTGAACTAAATTATAATGTGTTATTAACAAGAAATAAGGCTGCATATATCAAACAAAGTGTTAATATGTTGTTAACAGGAATTAATATTGATTTCCTCTCTGCAGGAAAGAAGATGGTCGTTTAGAATGCAAGCCCTTCATCATGACCATGAGACAGAAAAGTCCCTGGTAAGTGGCACAACAAACCACTTAGACTAAAAGGATATATTTTTTTCTTATTTTCTTACCCTTTTAGTAGTTCCTGATATACTATAGTACATCTGTTAGGTATCAAGACTTCCTAAGAGTGTGCTTATTATCTCTGTTTCTGTTATGCTAGGATCTTGATGTTTTAGTTAGGGCAAGGTTGAAATGGAATTTATTGATTCAGAATCTGACAGAAACCTGAAGCTGTATCTCTCTTTCGAATTGCTTACAACTGAGCACTGTATTATACAGTATTTTCAGTGTTACGTGGATAGGCTAGATCGTTGAGGTATGACTTGCCAACATTTAGCTTCCATCCACCCTGTACCTGCTGCTACCATGGACTTACGGCATATGTCTCAGTCTTTTTTTTCTCTTTTCTGTCACTTCTCTACTGTTTTTTCTGTTGCAGCTTTCTAACACAGAATCTGTTCAGCTTTTCCAGGAGAAAACACCATGGCATTTATTTTGCATTGGTTTATATATTTTACTATACAAAGCTTTACTCCTCAGATTTTTTTTACGTCTGCATTTCTTTTTAATCTCTTTCCTGCTTTATTTCTCTTGCTTCTTTTCCTTTCATTTTCCTTTCATCTGCGTGACCATTTAAGAACTGAGCAGATCATAGTGGTCTGACCAATGCTTCTCCTCCTCTGGCAAGAAAACAGTGAGGAGGAACCATGGAACAGTCCCCAAAAAGGATGTAGTTAATGATACACCTACATACAATGCAAGAATAGAATAAGGGAGGAGTAATGTAAGTATTACTTTTGGGATGGTGCACCTAAATATTGTTTCCTTTCTTCCACGTTCAGAGTTAATGTATTAGGTTTATTATGTAAATTCACCTGATCTCCTTAAAGTATCACTATTTGACTCTATTTACAACTAAAACATTTTTATAGAATTGGATGCTTTTTACTGCAATCTTATTTTGAGGCAATCTCAGCAATATGTTTGTATGTCCTTTTCTTTGTATTGTGATTTAGCTAGTCTTCCTTTTGTAAAGAGAAAGTGATCCAGACAAGTGTTTTGTAATACATGCAAGTCCCAGTGAAATCACAGGAGATACTAAGTTTTTGATGAAAAGTATCTAAGCATGGTACTTGCTTGTTTAAACTTTATAGCATTAAAATATTTTCTGTAATATTAAGATGAAGTTACTTTTCTTCTGATTGCTTTCTAGCTACGGTCACAGATTGAGACACTTAAATCATCAGCAAAAGAAGACCTGAATAAAAATAACACCTTTTACAAGAGGAAGATAGAAGAATTGGAGGAGAAGCTTCAGCAGCAGAATGATCTGGTTATTACTCAGAAGAATCAGGTCTGTTTTGTGAAGCAAAAGAGAAACATTTTACTAGTGTTTGGCCTTTGATGTATCTCTGGTTTCCTATTTAATATTTACAGTTTGTAATAGTACTGCTGTCCTGTTTTGGTTACACTTTGGAAATTATGTTGATAAATAAGAATAGATCTGGAAAAGAGACACAAGAATGTAAACCAGGAATTAAAACACATTTGAGAAAGAAAGCCTTAATAAACCAAATGTTTTCAGTAAATTTGACATGATGATAAGAGATTACTAGGTTGTAGTTACCAAAGACCTCTACAGATGAAAAATTTCTGGTAGTGAACAGGATTTAATCTTCCAGAAAATAATCATAATGAGATCTACTGTTTGAAATCTCAAAATACATCACATCTTACACTAAAAATAAAGTATCATATGTATCACTGTGAGAATAATTATTTAAATTACTAGTCTATGAAATTTAACAAGAGCTAGTGCTGGATTTTCCACCTGAGACAGGGTAGTCCTAGTCATACGTAGAAACTGGGGAGGAAGAGGCTGGAGAGAAGCCCCATAGAAAGAGCACTGGGTGTTTGGATTGACAACAAGTTGAATGTGAATCAGCAGTGCCCTGGCAGCCAGGAGGGCCAACCGTATCCTGGGGGGCATCAGGCACAGCATCGCCAGGGAGGGGATTGTCCTGCTCTGCTCTGCACTGGGGTGGCCTCACCTGAGTCCTGTGCGCAGTTCTGAGCACCACAATATAAGAACGATACAAAACTATTAGAGAGGGTCCAGAGGAGGGGAAACAAGATGGGTCCACTATCTTGTTCCAGCTCCAGCTGACATTAACTATGTGTCTGTATGTTTTGGATTTTGCTTCTCTTTGGGGAATTGGAGTGTAGAACGTTGTTTCAATGATACAGGATTCATAAGTTTCCTGTTTTCTCTAGATTGAATTACAGCCAGCGTGTTTCCTCTGTGCTCTAAGTTCAGTGCTTGTCTTTGGGTGTCAAATAGACAAAACTGTAGAGCAGAAAGGAGAACTCTTCATGCATTTAAAATCAATGTGTAATTAAATGCTACATTGTTTCCCCAGAGTGTAGCTAGATTTGCAAAATGGGACATGAATTACTGAAGAGGAACGTATTGAAAGTTTAAGTGCTGAAGTGGCCCAGAAGTCCACTCTCGTTTCACTTTATAACTTGTGATAACAGGATGTACAAAGCACAAGTTCACATTAAGACAACAAACAGAAATAAGTCTTCAAGCATTCATTAAGCATGAATAAGATACATATTGGGCAGTAGAACAGAGTTCCACAGAAGGAGGATTTTACTTCCCGAATCATAACCAATAATTTCTGTTATGGAGTAGTACTGAAACTAAGTATTTTAAACTGCATGCTCATTCTAGATATTGATCTTTTACATTTGTAACTATTCATGTATGTCTGTTTTCTCTTTTAGATAAAAGAATTGTCCACAAAGTCAGTTCCAAGCGCTGAAATATGTGATGGTAAGTACAAACTGATTTCTGCAGCTTGGCTGAAACAAATATCACAATTCATTAAAAATGTAGACGTCAACTGTGTTTTCTGGGGCACTTACCTGTTTCTATGCCATAATGTACAAAAGTCATGTTTTGTAGCTCTAAGGACTTCTAATGTACAATGTTGATTGCTTGAGTAGTAAAAAAATGTAAAATAGAGCAACTTTTGTATTTTGTTATGTAAAAAGCTTTTGGCTTTTCTTTATGAGTTTTAATTTGGATTTTTTTCATGTTTGACTGTCCTTAGGCTGCAGAACTCAGAAAAGGCAAAATACTGAGAGTAGACAAAACTGATTAACTTGTCAGTTAAGACATAGATGTTCAAAGAATGTTAAGAACTCTGATATTTTTGTCTGTGCAGTGTTTTAACATCTGAATTCCATTATAAATAGCTAAACGTGATAGTAGTGTTTTAGGATGTTGTCCTGCACCACAAACACCGATATAGTTGATGCTGCAGTTGCAGTGCCTTGAAGTAAGTTTATTGCAATAGATGGAGACAGCTGAATTCATTTTAATCCAAGTTTGGAAACCATCATGCTAGATTAGCAAGGCATTGGCATGAAATGGGTCAAACAACAGGGATTATGTTTAATGTGAGTAGAGCATAGAATCAGTATAGCCATGTGGCTTTTCATCTGGAGCTGGTCATATTCAAACACACTGAAGCACAGGGAAGTATAAATCCATGGCACACAAAGGAGTTTTTTCCTAGGCCCCAAGCTGATCTAAGGAATGTAGAATTGAAGTGTTAATTCACTACAAGGCTACACTCCATACATGATACAGGTAGGGTTTGCACTAATTGTTGTGAAGTGTGAATGCTGCAGATCCTCTGGGAAATACAACCATCAGTCAGGCTGGTCTTGACTAGATACTTTTGGGCCAAGACTTCTTCCCTGTAGCACAAGGACAGCATATGGATGTGATTGAAGAGATAATCTCATTCTAATTCAGTGATGATCTAGTTGCTAGTTTCTTTTCCTGATTCTAGAAGTAATAAAAATGTTAAGCATATATAGAGACATACTTTTATGTTGTGAAGGACAGGTTTTCACTTTGTAAATGATTTATTTTTTTCCCCAGTAAAGCCAAAAATTGCCTAATTTATAAATATGATTGAATATTGCTACATTTAAGAATCTGTATTTGTCTGTTGCTGTTTACTATAATACAAATCCATTATGTTTTACTGTTATGCTATTTTAGTGAACACTCCCGTAGAGCGTGTTGAAGAACCTAAACCAAGTCAATCAATTATTGTGTACGGTAAGTTTTTTTTATAGGTCCAGACCCAGTACTTTCAAATCTACCACTCTTCCTTCTCAGATGTGTTGCTTGTCAAATCATACCTCTAAGAGTAGTTATATAGAAAGAGTCTAATTTGAATTGCTTTGCAGTATGTCAGCGTTGAGAATTCCTATGAAGTAATTATAAGGATGCACTATTGAAAAGAATAAATGAAAACCAAAAATAATTTGAGAATATTTCCTAGCACATGTATAGTATTGAAGTACATTAAGGTACATGAAACTTATTGAGGAAAATAAAATATGTTTTCTATGGAAAATATGCTTATCTGCTATGTGCATATACTGGAATTTGTATAGGGAAATATATGGAGATGTTTGTTTAGAAGTCCTGAAATACAGTATTTTCCATGTGACTTCAAATGGCAAGGAGTGAAAATACAGAAGAAATAATGAAAACAGACAATTATCGTGTCTTAGTTCTTCCAGAGTATACCTGTGGTTACATGTAGGCCATTATTTAGGTATTTTGTCATACTTGTGGCATTGTGGTATCGTTTAGAAGGCAGGGAAGGGATTTACATTTACATTGTTTTGTACTTTGTGAAAACAGTTTTTTTAATCAGTGTGCAGTGTAATGGAGAGTATTGTTACCATACCAATGTTCCGTGATTACCAAATTATTTTCTTTTTAAGTAGAAAAGTAGTGAAGAATCTTGAGCAAGTAAAATACTGAAAACCAATTTACTAATTTGAATTATAATTAAATAACAGGTTTTTCTTATTATTTCTCTTAGTTTTAAAATCCGTCAAAGGGAGTCTAAATTGAATTTGTCTATGAAAAATGTAGAGAATTTTTCTTTTTTGACGAATACAAAAGATTTTGAAAAGGCTTATTGGGAGAAGGGGCAGTATATATCAAGCTTTTGATAACTTGAGGAATGAAAAACTGATGTAGAACTGATTTCAGAACATTTGGTATGACAAGAATTACTAAATGAAGGAAAATAGATTGTATTATTGCTAATGGTAACATTATTTGAATAATACAGAAATACCTTTCTAAGATATGCCTGGTTAGTAGTTCATTGCTTGAAGCTTTTTAAGTTAAATTATATGGATTAAATGTTGTGTGGAGAAAAGTAATAATGTATTAAGTATAGAGAACTAGTAATAGCATTTTAAACAATCTAATTCTTTTTTGTTCAAACCAGCACCAACACAGTAGTGCTGGTTCTGGCTAAGAGATCTCACAGCAAGTAGCTTAGCTATTGCAAGTAGCTTAGCTATTGCCCTGCATTTAAGAAACAAGTTTTATGAAGATGATTGCTGCTAAGGACTTACCTGCCAAGCTTATCAACCATTGCTTGCTTAGTGCATTTTCTTTTGTTTGTACTGAGGACAAAAACAGTCCTGTGAGCATTAATATTTTCTGTACCCTGACAGTTTCAATCAGGTCATTCAGATCTTTCATGATTCCTTGCTGCACCAAATATGAAGTTTGTGATATCTTGTGAAACTTCTCAAGATAGAAAAGACAGTTCCTGCCATTGATACGCAAAAGATTCACCATCAGTTTATTATGAAACCTGAAAAAGGTGTTCCTTTCAGATTCGTTTGCTGATTATTATTTTATTTATCTCTGCAAGTTTCTCTCTCTGTCCCCTTTCTCCCCTTCTGGATTTTTTTAAACTTGCCTTACCTAATTTCTGGATATAAAGGTTAGCAGAAGTTAGTGTCTTTCCCCAAATTTTCAGGGCACCTCAAGGGTTTGAGATTGACTTGCATACTGAATTAAGACATTATGGCTGCATCTCATGCCATTGTGAAAATAAAAGCATTTCCTGGCAGCTTCTGTAGATAAATTTCTTTAGCACAGATCATTTTGGAAGTCACAAGAGCTGTACTTTTCCTACCGGATAATTGCCTACATATGGAATATCTTCCTTCTTTTTTTTTTTCTGTTTGAAAGAAAATGAATTCTGGAAAAGGCTCTGTAATGTGAACTCTTCAAAGCTGCTCCAAAACTTTTTTTGCATCCTAATATTCCTTCTACACATCTTAAATCTGTGTTATGAAAAGATAACCACATTAGAAATGTGAAGTATCTTAGGTACAAAGTAGTAGAATAACTGTGCTAGCCTGGTGTTTTTGTGTTAACCTTCCTGATTTCTTGTGAGAGCTAGTAGAGTGCCTTGAATGCCCTCCTGGCAGACCACTCTTCTGTCCATTTCTGTGCAGATATAACTTAGGTCTTATTTTCAAAGATTACTTTACTCTCTCAAAAAGGCAAGAGATTAGATATGATTTAAGTAATATTTTTAAATTAGGCTTTGACTCACATTACTCTTGAAATGTTGATACGTGTTCAACATTTCATCTTTGTTAGGTCAATAATATCAGGTGGAATTACAGACAGTAGTTAAAAAGCAAAGCTACTAATTATATCGTCCATTAAAACCTATGTCTCAGTCTTCAAACATGCTGTGGACCAAGGCCCAGCTATCACTAGGGACATAGCTGAAGCATCTGAGGAAAATTCAGTCAAAGTACTTCCTCTTCCTAGACAGTAAACAGAGAAAAGGAGCATCTTCAGAGTTTGGTTCACCTAAACTAGTATCTGAATTGCTCTTGGAAGTTGCTTGTGTCTCTTCAATGTCTGTAAAAGGAATCTGAGATGACTAGGCTACTAACTTAGAGGCCTCAGGTAAGTGTCAAAAATGTATCGTATTTAAGAATATTGGTTTAAAATGAATATTTTTGCTACTTATGGGCAGCATATGGTTTCCCACTGATTAGTTGGGAGAAAAATATATGAAGTGCATTAATTCAAAAATGATGGTCCAAATTACAGGTATCACAGATTAAGTCTGGCAGCTCTTTGGATGTGAAATTTGAGTATAAATCGAAGAAGTATGTAATGAGTTAGCCATGGCTTACATTCCTTACATCTTTAAGAAGAGCAGTAGTTTATAACAAATAAATTTTACATTTTATCTTGTGGTTTAATATTGCAAGTGCAAAGTGCTTACTGTAGGTGACACTACACCATAGATAATCATAACACTTTTGTTCAGGCTAAAAGTTGTTTGGTGTTTCATATTTCAGCATAAATAGATGGGATTTCTCCCTTAAATGTTGGCCAGAAGACTGCTTTTTCATAATAGTTGAGGTTTTTTTAAACTAGTAGATAAGAACAGACAAATAATATATGATATGCATGAAATATACACAGCCTGAGTCCTTCATTATTGTTAAATATATTTTCCTATTCCACTTGCCTAGAAATTGTCTTCAAATGTCCTTTAAAACAGGTATTTAGTTATTTGTCAAGGTATGTTAGGTGCATAATTGTTCAGTAGTATAATTATTCACTGAAGAAGTTAAGGCATCCTATTCTTTTGATACATCTCATCTATATCTCCACACATATTAACTGGCAGAAAAGATAATCTGGGAGATGTGGGATGTTAGACATATTATTGTGGAGGTCATCTTAGGGCTGCTGGTCTTAACGATGACTAGTATTAATATGACTGGATTCAGGCCAGATGAGCAAGGCCAGCAGGCACTAAGGATGGTATCGGAAGCTGCCTTTTAGTTAGGTTCAAACCTGAGGCTGATAGGAAATTTTCTTCTGAGGATAAAGGTAGGGCTTGGTTTGGGACTGAGTCTGGCTGATGACATACAGAAAGGATGCATTTAGAATTCTGTTAAAGAGGGGAATTGAGAAGTGACTAGGAGCAAGTAGTCTATTTCTAGGTGGGAGTCCAAAAAGAAAAGTAAGCAGCCTGTCTAGGTTCAACACTCAGTCTTGGATGAAAGATAGGATTAGATCCTGGCCAGTGAATTCTGGTGTTAAAGTTGTTGATGCAGAGTAGGTGGTAGAGTCAGCTGAACTAGGTTTAGGGCTGGTAACTGACAGGAAGGCAACTGGCTCTACATAAATCAGAAGTTAGAGTGATTACTTGTTTAAGGCTAATATTGAATTGGGGCTTGGTGAGATTTTGGGCAAAAAGGTTGGATGAACTAGAGAAGGTTAGGATAATTCAGAGTATTTAGGACTATAGTCTGCATCAGCAGCGTTTTGATTTGAAGTTTCCAAAAACAGCTTTGTATGAATTTGAGGTCTAGTTGGGTAGTCAGACTTCCGTGATTCCTGAAAATAAGCTTGGTAATATTTAGATGCTGATTTCAAGGGTATGCACTAAGAACTGACAGACCTGATCAGATGGCTAGAAGAAGCACATCTCTAGTAAAACAAGGAGAGGGCCCCTTAAGGGAGGGGTCATCTTCTCACCTGTCTATAAACCAGAGTAATGGTGAACCAAGCTGCTTTTTCTTACATTTGATTCCAACATGGTGCTTAATAAATATTAGTATGCCTGTACAGTAAAGAGAAAGAAAGGGCCTGCTTACATCAGAGGAGTTGGCATTTTCAGATGTTGCGCTCCCTCCTGTCTTAGCATTTGATCTCCTCTGTTATCACGCAATAAACAACAATATGACATATAACAGTAATGCATTTTGGGTTTGCTCTTGCAACTGTTCTTTTACTGATTTTTAATTTCTTTTGTTTCTGGTACACTGAGGAAAAGAAGCAGGTACCTTATGCCAGATCAGCAGACCTTTTTCAGGTCTGAGTTCTGGGGACTGGGTTTTTTCTGTTATAATAAGTTGCTTGGCAAGGGCTTGTGCAGAGATAAGTCAGCCCCTTTAAGGAGATTGCATTTGAGTAAAGGTAAACCAAGTATAGATTAAATAAAATTACACAGCAACTGCCTTACTAACTGATAAGTCCAGCCAAGAAACTCAGAGGTCTTGGTGCCCATGCAGCTAAATTAAATCCCCCCCCAACATTTTCTGTGTGCTTCAGGCTCTGTCCTCCAAAACAGGTGCACTTCAGGCTTTTGGGAATGGTCCCAAAAATGTGTCTGAACATTATTTTGGAGAATCTTAGTTGGTGCAGGGCAGCGGTGCACCAGGAGCAGTAGTGTGGAGGATCATGTTCCAGTGCCCAGGAGTGTTCTGGCCAGTGATAATTTTCACAGCCTTAGAGATTGAAAGACCAGAAGCCCATTTGTCTCTCAAAGTTTTGTTTTTAAGTGTTTCCCTAAGACACATTGATATTTGTATCTTGTTAACATCTTGTGATGGCACAAGAAGCATTTTTTTAGAACTTCTTATTTTGTGCGAATTCTGTGGGAGCAAACCTTAAGTGTCGTAACTAGCTTGGAAAAGCAGGTGGGAGGCTGACTTATCACCACAGGTATGGAAAGCATGGAGAGAGCAGCTACCATATCCAAGAATTCATACCAGCAGTTTTAGTCCCCTTTTCATGATGAGCACTGAAGGTGTGACAGTAGGCGTCACTTAGCTCCAAGTGCTCGTTTCATTGTGATTACCTGTCACAGTGCATCCCTGTTTGTACCTGATTGTACAAGAAGTGCCAAAGAGCATCTTCATCGTAGCATCACTTCCTTCCCTTCTACCCATACAGCGTAACAACCATCTACAGTGCAGGAGGTTTCTTGTGAAGGATGGGGCAAATGTATGGTTGCCCAAAATACTGACCAATAAATTGTTTTCTCCTATAAAGCCTGTAGTTGAAAGTACAGTTTCCATTTCTGTTTTTATTGTAAACCCTAGAAGACACTCAAGTTCTAGTTTCCATTGATATAATTTATAGAAAGTGAATATTAACATTTTAAAAGCCTGAATATTTATTCATCTACATATTATAATTTTCAAGCATGCCTTATATCTGAAGTTTGTAAAATAAACTGTAATAAACTTCGTTTTAGTAAAGCAAATTGTACCTGAGAGCCTATAGAACGATAATTTCAGTGTATTTAGGAAGCTGTTTTCAGCAGAAGAATTTCAAGATTTCTTTAAAAATGCATAATACTGAATCTTACTAAATTGGAGTGATTCAAGATTTTTCAAATTGGTTTTATTGGAATGCATCACATATAGAAAAAAATATCTCTGTTTTGCAAATCAGTGCTTTATAATTCTCTGGAATAATTAGTTAATATATTTTTCCATATGTTTTTGAGGATTTCTACATCCATTTCACTTGTCTTTTTTAAACTTTTAGTATCAAATTACATATAACATTTTTAAATGATTTTTTTAAAAATGGCTTCTTATGAGAAATGAACAGCAATGTTGATTTATGTAATCCTGGGTGACCTTATTATTGTAGATGTCTAAAAATATCCCACCTGGTGTCTTGGAGCCACCCTAGAAGGGTGTGGGTGTGTGACGTACCAGTCACTGTACTGATGACTTAAAGCTCTGCTACATCTGAAATGACACTATTCACCTATTTTTGGACAACTGAATCACTCCTGAAGTGACTATTGTATTAGGGTCTCCTCTTCTAAAATGTACCCCCAAGGCAGCAAAGAGTCACGTTGCATTGGATTTGTGATTGTTAAGCAGGTTGTCAACACTCAAGAAAGTTGACAGCAGAGTGTTTTTTTTGCCTAACTTTCCCACTCTGGACCTTGACCTTCTGTCCTTTTTGTCTGGTGTTCCTGTTCTTCCTCATTATTAGAGCAGGCACCCTTGGTGCATATGCTGGAGCCCATAGAGGAGCTTTCAGAAGAGGAAAAAGGTAATGATTGATTCCGCTCAAAATATAGTGGCATGTGTTTCTTGAAAATAAAAAAAAATATTTGATACCTACAGTATTTTTCAATGTATTTCAGTTTGTTTATGTGATTTGGGTGGGAGCAATGTTTGTGTCAGTTTCCTGTTTGCTATTGGTGCTTGTAAATATTACAATCCTTATCCAAGTTTAATGTTTTTATGAAAATGTCGCTAACTTCTTTAAAGCAAGCACATTCCGTATATCTAAAGGCACTTGAACTAAGCAGAGCAAAAATGTTAGCCTCTCCCTAGGAAGTTTGTGGTGCTGACACTATTGCAATGTGTGCTCACTTGCTTTTTAAACTCTGCATAAAAGGATAAAGAGCTCAGGTAGAAGGAAGTTGGTGGTGGAGGTTGAGGCTGCCAGGTTTCATAAATGCACCACAGATACTTTTACAAGTAATCTAAGTTTCACCGAGCCATAAGCAGCCACAGCTTCAGCCAGGGTTGTGCAATTCGGAATGAAATTACATAGCCCAGCACTGGCAGCTGTTCCTCCTCGTCTCAGGAGAACTTGGAGAAGGCCACATTTACAATGACAGAACAGAAAGCACTGGTTCATCCTGCATGGTGTTCTTCTGAAGGTGGCTAACAGCACTTTAGGGGAAACACCAAATAGCTGAATAGCAAAAAATGTTTTCTGTGTGCAAAAACCAAAATCAGTCTTGAACCTTATAGCTAGTGAGTTTAAATTTTGAAGGAACAATGCTGTTTTGAAAGCAGAATTGTTGTTTGAATAGATCTGTGTGTAGAGAGGTTTCCTCAGGGAAAATCCAGTGACTGAACAATCTGAAATAAAGACTGCTTGCATTTTTGCCGTTCCTTCTGCTATTTCTCTTGCTTGCCATCTTCTCTCTTGATGGATTGGCTTTGATTCTTCTGCTGTGCCTAAAGGCATGGCCTGCAGTGCAGAAGAGAGAAAGAAAGAATGCAGTCTGAAAAGATAGATCAAGATGTTTTGGTTTTGATGACAGTCATTTGTAAGGGGGAGTGTGAAAACTCTTGACTCAGAACATTATTTTCTAGGATTATGTAGGAGCTGAGACGTGGACCAGACTTAAGGTCCCTTGTCTCCACGGTTGTTAAATCTAATATTTAGGGATTGAAAAATGAGTAAAAAACCAGTTCCTTAAATAATTTATCTGGCAAAGATTTGGCTTGAGTTAATTAGCAAGAATTAATATTGTCGTTAATTAGGATAATGCTGGATAGTCTTGTTACCCTTATTAGTATATAGTAATTAGGAATTAAAAAATTCTTTTAAATGTATCTATTTTATTATAAGGATTAACATCTGAAAGGGACAGGATTTTCAGAAGGCTCCTGGGAGCCTTCCAGTTTCAGAGATCTCGTGTATGGTTCTCTGGGAGGATTTTGGACTGCATAATGCACTTTGTTCTGACTGGGGATAGTCTGATGGCCCTATGTTTCCTCAAGACCAGTGGTTTGTCCCTTCTAGGACTCAGCTTTCCAGACAAATCACTTTTAATCTTATTTCTGTCAGGGAGTGACTTATCCACACAGTTCCCAAAACCAGATTAGATTTCAGCCTGATTATGTCCTCTTCACAGATCCACAGATCCATTAGTATGGTAGCTGGACTCTCAGTTTTCCTTACCTACAGTTCTTTCCAGGATCCATTGGAAGCCAGCTCCTCAAAACTGCCTAAATATCATTTTTGTATTTCACATTTTTTTATGTCCTCTTCAGGGTGCTTATCTTTCCCTTAAAGAAAAATGAAAAGTAAATGAAACCACTTTTTAAGTGCTCATTGTTTAAAAATAGGAAAAGGGATACATTTCTTTTGAAATAAAACATTGCAAAGTCACAACATGGAATTATTTCTTCTTTTATGTCTTTGTCTCTTGGCTGGCAGATGACTCTGCTGTCCTGTAAGGCATAATGGAAAGAGAGAAACTCCTGCCCGAGATTTATCCTTTATTTCAGGGGAGTTGGAAGAGTGGTTTACGACATGCTTTCCTGGGATGTTTTATATCCTTTGCCAGCTTTGCTGACCACTGCCAGACAGAAGCAGCCATCGTGGTTCCACAGGTTATTGGTTCATTTAGTTTAAGTGGCATTCAGTAAAATTTTGTTACGCCAGAGACTTTTTATAGACAGGTTCTAAATGGGTGTGTTTTGCTTCTTTACTCCCCTGTATGACCCTATAGTACTTTGGCCTAACTTAAATGTTCGTCTTTCTTTTAGATGGAACAATCTGTCTAGATGATTGTTTGTTGCATAAGAGCTCGTGTCATTATTGACACTTAAAGCAAGGAAAAGAGATAGGAGCTTTGTCTGCTTTTAAGTATGATGTCATAGACTTGGATAGAAGAAAACATGACACTAAACTTTGTCCTTGAAAGAGTTTTGAAGATAACTATTATCCATCATGTATTTTCTGTGAAATGGTCTGCCCCAGACTAAGGATTTTTCTTTACCAAGACTTTTGAAAGTGTTACAACCTTACAAGTACTTGACTTCAGTAGGTGTTTTTTTATCAGAGAACTTCATGTTGCTTGAAGCTTTCCTTGGGAGAAAGTTTGTTGTACTCCTGTTCTAGTTCCTGCTAGAATTCTGCCTTTACTTGATATACCACTTTTAGAGAACTTAATGATCAGAAGACAGTCTTTATCAGAAGTTTTCAAGTACAATGCTTTTCAAGTGAAGATCTTTGTTGCTAAATATTCAGGCATGTATCTTTACAGTGATTCTGTAACAAGAACAATAAAAGATACTGGTGATGGTGAGTACAAGGTGCTGAGGTATAGATTCCCAGTGAGCTGACTTTTGTAAGCTAGTCCAAGATGTTGAAAATCATACAACTCCATGTAGATAAAAAGTGCACATGTATAGTGCTATGGTGTTTCTAGAGTGCATGCTTCAGTGCAGTTTTTGTCTCATATATTGTGGATTTTTCAAACGTCTCTTAAACACATTTTTCCCTTCTTATTTCAGAAACTGAGAAAAGTGATTGGAAACCACGTAGAAATAACTACTATTTAATAAGTGCTCTGAAGACTGATCCTTCTTTAACTAAAGAATTACGAGTTGTTTTGGAGCAAGCCCTGGAGGAGAAGCTGGGATCCTTGGGAATTAAAGCAGTAAGATTATTTTTAATTATTTAAAAGAAGGGTAATCTTTGTTCCACTTTTTTCTGTTCTTTCATTCTTGTACCACTGTCCTCAACCTATAAAATCCAAAGCTAAATTTCCATGTTTTATTTAAGTGTAATTCCCTAACCACTAACCTGAGAGGATGGCCATCAAATTACAGCTGCAGAGGATATGGCTACACTTATGAGCAGTGTTTACAACTTTCATGATTTTTTTACAAGCTTTATGATATCTAAGGTTTAAAAGAGAGTATATGATTGTAGGATATAAATCCCAGAAATAATAATCCCTGTGTTTACAATACAATTTGTTTCCTTAGGGTGTTCGTGGCATATCAAATGATCACTTAAACAAAGCTTTGCGTGCTATCAAACGTGCTAGAGAACGCAAAGAGAAGCAACAGCCTATCATTCCCAGAATTCGAGAGCATCTTGAACGTCAAGTTAGCTTTAGGCTTGAAGAGAAATCATCATCCTCTGCTAGACCTGTTTTCTGTCATCAGTCTCCTTGGGAAGGTTACAATGTTTTCTGGTTTTTATTCATTATTCTACATTTTATAACTGCTGGTTAACCTTTTATTTAGCAACATTTCTGTATAGCTGCTTTCTTACTTTTTTATATAAATATTCTATATATTTATGGCCAACTAAACTGTTTTCTTTAAAGAGTTCCTGACATTATGTTTAACTGCGAATATCTTAGCTCCTGAGTTATCAAGATAAATGGTATTGTAGTTTGGCAGAAAATAAACCCCCTTAATTTCCAGCTGGTCCTCAGAGATCAGAAGGGGTGGGTACGGCTGAGCTTAATTTCTGATTATATCCAATTCAAGGCTTCCGAGTCTGGTCACGTTCCCAAATGCAGCAATAGCATGGGGTGCACTATAAATTTGGTCTCTTTTTGTGATCACAGATTCACCACCTGAATCCTCTGCCTTAATCCATCAATTCCTCTGCCTGAATCCATCAATTCCTCTGCCACCTGGCTGACTGCAGCAATAAGGGTTCATCCAGCCTCTGCCTGATAACCTGTCATCTCCGCAGCACGCCATAATGTCCATGGTAACCCCTTAGCCACACATCTCATGGCATACCTCATGGAAGTCCCTTCATCATATATCTCATGGTTGTAGGACTCATTCCTACCTTATCCTCCCATTGACTACAGTCATGCCTTCAATTTGGTGCCCCTATCACACCTGTATATAATTGATTTTTGGGGTGTCTCTATAGGGCAGTTGCTTGTACCTCTTCCCCACACCTTTCATTACACCACACCCAGACATTAGGTGTTTCAAACAGATCATTATCCAGATTTTTACATACTTGAATATTATCAAAGCAAAACATATTAGAATCAGTATTAACATAACAATGACAGGATGAAGTAGTCTGTTGAAAATTCCTGGAGCGCTGGGTGACCATCCAAAAAGGGTGCGTCCCCACTGATGCTATCCATCTTCATATATTCCAAGGCATGATGTATTTTTTCTGCTTTGTGATGGGTAGAGATCAATCTTTTAGCCATTTTCTGAGGTTCATAACAGTCACTGTAAATTCTAATAGTCATAACAATTGGTAAGAGTACAGGAGCTAAATAATTAAAGTCACATTCTGTAATTCTAACAAAATTACAAACAAATATTTGAACAATTACATGCATATACAGTAATATTGTCTACAAATATATGATCACAAAGCATTCTTATACAAACACATCCTCTTCCAATATATGCAAGTATTGTCTTGGAAATGTCACTGGGATGTATTTGGAAATGACAGACATTCTGTTCTGTGTCAAGACAAATGTCTTCAGCTTTGATGGTGTTACCCTCACACCATGTTGTTATTTGCATACAACACACGCATTGACATTAGTGGTTTGCCACTTAATTTTTGAACTGGTGAGCCCTTACTGTATGTTCCAATGGACAGAGTACAGCACTGTTGTGATTTAATCCTAATGTAGTGATTTCATATATAGTATATACTGAGGCATCACCTATTGTTAAAACAAAAGCTGTGCTGTATTCTTAATGGGATAAAATTGATTAGATGCCACCAGAATTGAAATTCCCTTTCAAATTCAGTGACATTATTTCAGGTTACGTTTCTAATTCAGTGGGCACAGTGCTCTCATCTTCTGCCCTTATATTTGCTGCCACAGTAAATTTCACAGGTGAGAAGCATGTGTGGTGCAGAATATACTGTACTTACCTACTGATTAGCATAGCTGAAAGAAGTGAGAGTCTCCATCATGCAAGTCAAGCTTGTTGATGTGGCAAGCAAATTTGGCTCACACTGATAATAGTTGCTCCTACAAGAAGGATAAGCAGTCCTTAGATGGTTAACTTGATGTTCAGTGGAGGTGTGCTGGCGTCATTCCTGGTATCATCCCTGGAAAGGGAAAACAGTACAAGTCTCATCGCAGTTTGTCTGGACAAGTTACCCCTTAGTGGCTTGACTTGTTTAACTTCTCGAACTAATTACTGAAGTCCCATTTCAAACTCAGAATATCTCTGTTCTTTTTCTTTAAATACAGTCAAGCTGAGTCTCTGGTCCATGAGGGCCAGTTTGAAACAGATTGCAATAAGTACCATGTTCTCAACAGAATCCTGTTCTCAACAGAATTCTGCTGTAATAGAGTCCCTGGGGTGTGTAGGACCAAGCTGTTGGAACAGCCTTATGTGTTGCTCAGTCCACTCCCATGATTTTCTCTTTTTGAGAAAATTGTAAAAGGGATGAGCAATAATAGAAGAAGCAGGGATATGTTTGCACCGATATCCTGAAGTTCCCATTAACTGTTGCAATTCTTTTAGACTAGACAGAGTCTGCCCATGGTCTGTTTTTTCCAGGGTGTCAGAAGTGGTTCCTTTAATCCACCAGACTCTGAGGAACTTAACCTCTTATGGGGCCTTTGACATTTGGATGTAGGAATGTCTAAGCCTCAGGCTATTAACCTATTCCTCACATTTTCTGTTGCATACATAACTTCTGCAGGGTCTTCATCACCTGTTACTGTATTGTTGAATTGCAAAAGCATAACTATAGGCCCCACACCCAGTGCAGAAACAGTCTGTTAACTATAGGTCTGGTCACATTCAAAAGAGCCATTTGGGTTCATGAGCAGCACAGTTTATTAAATGCAGCATATGTGATTCCTTTGGATTGCCAGCGATATATATACATTAACTGCAGAGTAGCTATTTATAGCACTAACAATGCAATTGCAATCACAAGCTTAATTGCCTGGGTCAAAAGGCATAGCCAAGGATGTAATTCTTCCCAAGAGGTGTCTGATCTCTGCTGACCAACTGGAAAGCAAGGGGGTTTATTTTCTGCCAAATTGCTACACTCTTTCATGCAACACATGGTAATTCAGGACTGCTTTGAAGAAAAGAATTCCTTTTTCTTTTTTTTTTTTGTCAAACTATAGTCTGCAGCAGAGACATCTTTAATTGTAGAAATATAAAAGATATGAGGCATTGTTTCTAAGAATGAGATAGATAACTTTCCTTGTAGATAAACAGAAGTCTATTCAATTGGGAATTTCCTCATCTGCCACACCACAAAAACCAGTAAAACGGTCTGCACCAGCTGTCCGCACACCTGGACAAAGAGGAATTGCCACCGAATATACATCTACACCAAAGTAAGAGATGTCATTCTAATAGTACTCGTACCTCAGATAACAGTCCTGTGGGTTTGGGGTTTTGTGGCTCATGTGAACATTTCCCCAGCTGCAAGAATTGAGCAAAGAATTCAGATAACCTCTGTATAAACTTTATGCTTGCTTAGTTAACTGTCAGTCTCAAAATAACTTGTTATTTTTAGATCCAGGAAGATTCTTGGAAGTGGAGTTTCCACAAAGACACCTAGCATCACGTATGTTTTGTTCCTTTGTTTTTTGGTACCTGAATACTCACATTTGCCAAAGAAAAGCTAATATTAAGCTAAAATCGTAAACACTGTCTGGGTTGCACATTTCATACTTTGGTTTAAAGTATTACTCTATTTGAGTCTTTTATTACAATTCCTGAAAAATAGCATGTTTCCCTTTCAGCATATGTGTTCTTTGTTGTGATCCAGAGAGAGACACACTTAATAAGGTCAATAAATAGTTCCTTTAGTTTCTTTCTTAGATGCTTTTTCTGAACCAGTTAAAAGCATTTAGAGACTCTGGTGACCTAAACTTTTTCAGTTTATCCATGTTTTACAACAAAGCAACCAAAATTAAACACAGTATTCCATATTCCATTAACATAGGGTACATTACTTTGAAATTTTCTGCGCTGAAAAATTTCTGTATTACTTTCATCTAACTGATGTCAGAACAGACTTTCTGTGGTGCAGATTCCTTGACTCTGAAATTTGCTTTACCTGCTGATCCAGGAAAATCTATCTGTGTTTGCTTGCCGAGACTTTTTATATATTGGCCTCTTGTTTTGTAAAGATGGTTGCATGAAGGAAAGAGTCATGTCTGTATAAGAGATGGTTTTGTGATAACTTTCTGAACTTAGCAGCATGATTTCTTTTAAATAGGTTTCATTTGATAGAATTTAGGAGAGATTATGGGGTTTTTTCACATTAAAAAATGTACATGTTATTGTTTAGGAGAGATTAGGGGTTTTTTTCACGTTAAAAAAATGTACATGTTATTGGAAAGGAAAATACAAGGAAGGTGAATATGTATATAGTGATTCAGTCACTGAAATCTGGTAAGTCCTCATGTTGTATGTGTTTTTGCTTAGAACTCCACCATTCAGTTCAGAGGAAGAAGCCGATGAAGATGACATTAAACAGTCTTACATTTCACCAGAAATATTGCAAAAGCAGTTAACGCCATCAAGCAGCAAAGTCCATGCTTTTCAGAAGGCTTCTGGCAAAAGTGATATGAATGGGATGGAAAAAAATGAAACTGAGGAAACTGGAACACCTGTCAAAACTTTGAAAGGTTTTTCACTACTTTTGTATATGGATGTTGTAATAGCTGTGCATGATTTTGCATTTCATGATAATATTTCTGTGTTAGACAACATAATGAAGGCAGACTATCTAGTCTTGAATATATGTATATATAGGTGTGTGCTTTATGTTTTTTCTAATGTGTTTCTGTGAATGCAGTATTTAGAGATGTGTACTTATATTATGCTCTTCTATATAAATGCAGAAAAAGAGACAATGTTTGTCTCAGAGAGACTTCTTTTAGTTACTTATACTTTGTGGAAGATTTCTAAAGGGTTTACAGTAAAGTCCCTTCCTTGTGAATGGAAATTGTCAATACAACTTTTTTCTGAACTTTAGCAACAGTTATTCAAAAACTG
This sequence comes from Xenops minutus, assembly GCA_035221455.1. Taxonomy (NCBI): domain Eukaryota; kingdom Metazoa; phylum Chordata; class Aves; order Passeriformes; family Furnariidae; genus Xenops; species Xenops minutus. The sequence continues at coordinate 77,445,810 of JAWWEE010000001.1, read as the reverse complement.
ACCAAGCAAGTTGGAGACAGTCTTTCTAACCATGGAAATACGAACAAACCAGCTGGAGGAATTAATGTTGCCCAGGCATTTATTAAGAAAGAAGAGGTGAAAGAACCGAAGGTATCACTTTTACTATTATTGTTACATTAAGTAATTGAACTACGTTATTTTTTTTTCATGCTGAAATCATCTTGATGCAGCAAAGAACTTAATTCTCAAAGACAGTTTTGGAATTACAGATAAGTAGCCTTTTTGGGTACATCTTGGACAGGTATATAGAAAAGTGCTAGCAAGGGACCTGTAGCAAGTGACTTCATTCACAGTGGTTATTTAGCTTATACCATGACTGGTCTGGATCACTATAGCTAGCCCAAAGTTTGGGCAAAGTTGGTATCATTCTTACCTCCTAATCTGACAGCACAGAGAGCCCTTCTTCACTTCCTTTCCAAGTATCATGTTTTGATGGAGGAAATAATTAATTTGCTTGCCTAATAGTTAAAAATATTTTTATTTCTAGAGCTTTATCTAATATAGAATTTTTAAATACATTTTAATGAGAGGACAAATTCCATTGGTCTTTGTTCTGCATCAATCTACAATCACATACTGCTTTCAGACTACATCAAATCTTACTGTCCATTGAGTACGGCCTGTCTTCACAAGCGGAATACTAACACATTCACCCCTCAGGCTCCTAAGGTCCCAGTCTTCCCTTCAGTTTAGAGCTTTACAACCGGTAAACCACTCTGATGCAAATTGAGATCCTTGCCTGAACAATTTCTAAAAGGAAAAAAAGTTACTCCAAATGAGAAGTCAGCAGTAGATAGTGATTATATTTCAGTTTTAGTAGTTGTTACTAGATTGAAGTAGACAGACCGGCACTAGTTCTAGCATTCAATGAAATACTTTTTCACTAAATAAACAAATAATAATTATTGAGAATCCTGTTATCCATAACAAAACTGATACCTTAGAGCTTCCTGACTGCCAGTTAAATCTGAAATTTATCGCTTCTCCCAGAAACAGTGACACTTCTATTTGAGTTTCCAGAAAGGGGTGCTTGTCTTGATCAACTTTAATTGTGATGGCAGGGTAATCACATTTAGCTTGTGTGCCTTTACTTGCTATTGGTGACACCTAAGTTGTCCATTGACTCTATGTGAGCTGCAAATCACACCACTCAAAATTATCCATTCATTTATGACTTATTACAGTGTAGCTTTCTGTCCAAATGTTACTTTCACATGCTCTGTAATATCAGATGATACAAGACTGTAAATTGTTCACAGTTAAAATGTTACATTTTTTAAATATCTGTTGTCAGTGGGCCACTGTGTTGAGGAATTTGGGCTTCAAGAGCAAAGAACTCTAGCAAAACAAGCCTTAAAATCTCTATTTTAAAAATGCTGTAGTATTCCTTGTTAAACTGTCTTCCCACATCTCCCAATCCTTGAAACTCAAGGTAAGGATGCAGGGAATGAAGTCTCTCCCATTGTGTCAGAAGAGACCACCAGAGGAGCCTGAACTTGTATAAATCCATGGGACCTGATGAGATGCTTCCCAGGGTCCTAAGAAAATTGGCTGATGTAGTCACCAGGCCTGATGTAGTCTCCATGATAATTGAAAAGTCATGGCAATTGGGTGAGCTCCCTGACAGAAAAAAGGAAAATGTCAGGCCCATTTAAAAAAAAAGAAAAAAAAAAGAAAAAAAGAAAAAGGAGGACCGTGGGAACTACTGACCATACTCATTTCTGTGCCCAGAAAGATCATGGAACAAATCCTGGACAGAAAAGTACACTGTAATGAAAAAAGTGTAGGTCTGTCTAGATTATTAGGAAGAAGTTTTTTACTGTGAGGGTGGTGAGACACTGGAACGGGCTGCCCAGAGAAGCTGTGGATGCCCCATGTTTGGAAATGTTCAAGGACAGGTAGGATGGGGCTTTGAATAACCTGGTCTAGTGGAAGGTGTCCCTGCCCATCATTCAACTTGATATCTTTGATGTCCTTTTCAATCCAAACCATTCTGTCACTTAATGGAAAATATTTTTTCTATAACACATGTAGAATACATTGTGTCCCTTGTGTATTAACACAGTAGTGTAAGGACATGATGAGTTCAAAATGAGTTTGTTGACCAGGGCAGGCATTGCTACTTTGTTTTTGGAATCTTTACAGCAGAACACACCATCTTGTATTCTTTGATAATTATATATATGAATGGACATATATTCATTCCTGTATTTGTATGTTTAAATACAGACATATAGCTCAAGTCAGTACTTTAAATCTTAGCTGGGATTTTCAAAGTGCTGAAAAATATAAGCACAAAAAGCCATGACAATGATGGTCTCTCTGAAAATCCAGAATGTTTTATTAGCTTCAGTATCAACAGCTTAAATGCTTACAGCTGTTAGTGGCCTTTCTCAAAACCCGCAATACAATAAAACCTTTATAAGGCATCCCATTGTCTTATGCTTTATAAAGGTCAGGTTTCACAGAAGTTACTTCAGAAGTGTTTTAGAGAAAATTAATTTTGTGCTTACAGGAACCTGTATTACCTGAGTTTACCTGAGTTCACTTGTACCAGACATCATATGCATTATGGTATTTTTATGGAATAACTGAGTTAATAAAACTGCTTAGCAGTTTTGATTGGTGCTGTGTATTTGCACTCAATCAAAACTGAATTCTGTTTGAAGTTGACATTTTTCTATGTATTTGGTACTTCATGAATGTTTGAGGAAATTCTTCATCTACCATTTTTCAATATATGTGACTCTGACTTTCCAATTACCACACCCTCCAAATGCAGATTTTTTTGAAACAGCACAATGTTGAATCCTGGTATGTTAATAATACAGCACACTGAGCAGATCTGTCAGTTTTTGAAAAACAGTTTGCAATTTTAAAATCGAATTATGTTGCAAGATAAAGCATTACTGCAGTCTCTTCCTTTCTTTCGAGACGTATGACACATTCATATTTGTTGATTTTTCTCTAGTATGTACATACCTTACATTGTTTTCTAATAACATCTGAACCTTCCTTCTGTGCCATAGAAGCACCTTCTAGATCCCTTCTGTAATACTGGGAGATTCCAGTGAACTAAAGTTTAAGCTTTGTGAGAAACCATCGTTCACTTTCCACAGTTAAGCTCTCTAATAATGGCTCAAATCCATTGAACCATATCCAACTGACAAATAGGGAAATGCTGTAGCTCTTCTTTCTAAAGCTGAATGATGATACTTAGTTCTCAGGCATATGAGGTAAGAAGGACCGTGGACTCACTCCCTTCAAGGTCATCTGTTTGACTGACTCTCATTTTGTGAACTCATTATGCAAATCCACAATTTAAATAAAATATGCTCGTACATGCTGACAGTGAGTCTTGAGAGGAATATATATTTTACATTTGAGCACTGTGTTTTTTAATTTTCATTGTTTAATTTTTTCTTTAAATAAATTAGTTTAAAAGTGAAACAGCCTTTATTGCAGTATTTTTTCCTAGTGTGACTATAGAATGCTGATAAACTGCCACCTTGCATGGTAACATGTCACATCTTTATTTTCCCATAAGTAGTATAGATTCTAATGCTTAAAGGACTTGCATCTCATTGGAATAGCTAATATCTGAGAAAAGACAATAATTTTTTAAGTTAGACATGTAATACCTGCAAACAGAGGTTTCTGCAAGCTATAGAACTGGCAGAACTTTTAATGTTGCAGTTCCTGACTTTAAAAAAAAAAACAAAAAAACTTTTAACTTTGGAACTGTAACAGCAAATTAGTATCATTTAGGTAATTGAATTAATGTGGATTTTAAAACTGTTATGATAGATGTCATAAGGGCCATGTGCCAATGCATTTTTCTTCAGCAGTTTCACATTGTTGAGTTTATGGAAGATCTCAGGACAACATGTTTTTTCTTGTCCCTGTTAGTTCCTAGAAGCTGATGAAGATGACTGGGATATATCATCAGTAGGGGAAGACATTTCATTGATGAAAGATGACAAAGGTCAGAAGGCACTGACAGTTCAGAAAAATGAGCCAAATGCTGTATCAGTGGTACATGCGTGGGGTCTTCCAAAGAAAAGCACACCAAAGGAGGAAGGTAATATATTCATACTTCTACATGCTAGATGCACCTAGAGGAGAATTAAGTACAGTGTATTACATCTTGTAACTCAGTAGATGGTGTTTTGTAAGAAAAGAACAAGAAAAACTGTGTGCTTGGTTTTATGACATATAAATATCATATATTTATGATAGTTATACATAAACCACACACATACATAAATATACAGAGATGTCAAGAAACTTAAATTTGAGATTTTCAAAGATATAGTACTATCAGACTTCAACCTTATGTTAAAAATTAATCATCCAGGATTTTGTTTCTTCACAAGTTACAGGGAGTAGCACAACTTTCTTATTTTGTCTTGAGAATAATAGTTTTTCAGATTTATTCGAGATATCTAAGTGACCTACCAAGCTGAGATAAGTATATGAGCTATAGCTAAAGTAAAAGCCTCAGTCTTACACAGACCTTACACAGTAGTTCCTAAACCTAAAATTTCAATATATTTAAAGGTTAAAGCTGTGTCAGTTACATAAAGATACTTCTGGTTATTTTTGAAGGGAAAGTAATGTTGACACTTGACTGCTTGTACTGTGCATTGTATTGTGACAGAAACAGCTTTCATTTTATCAACACTTGTCATTTCCTTACTGGTTAAAATTTGGGACTTCCTGAAGTCCATGGATGTTTGCTCACATAGCATGTCATTTTATCTCGTAGATAAATACAAGGTAAAAACACCCCAAAAAAAGTATTAATAATTGTTAATTTTTTGTCTGTTTGTTTTAACAGGTCTTAATGAAGCTGATAATACAAGCACGTTAAAGAGCAGCTTAGTCACTGTAACAGATTGGAGTGATTCCTCAGATATATAATTGTTCCAGTCCTGATGGGAGGCCCTGTGTTTCCTATCAGTTTCTCTCATCAGTCATGTAGTAACGAGGAATACTGTTTACAAAGCTCTTGTGTCTTTCAGTTTGAATCTGAATAGCGGCCATGTCTATTTGGAAATGGAGAGTAATTCTTTCTCTTTGTGGTGCTTCAACCTCAGACGGCAGCCAAGTCCCAGCAGCTGCTCACTCATTCTCCCACCAGTGGGATCAGGGAGACAGTTGGAAGAGTAAAAGTGAGAAAACTTGTGGGTTGAGATAAAGACAGTTCAATAGGAGACCAAAAGCCACGCACACAAGCAAAGCAAAACAAGGAATTTAGTTCACTGCTTCCCACAGGCAGGCAAGTGTTTGGCCATCTCCAAGAGAGTAGGGCTCCATCACATGTAGCAGTTACTTGGGAACACAAATGCCATCACTCCAAATGTCCCCCCTCTTCCTCCTCCTTCCCCCCACTTTATATACTGAGCATGATGTCATATGGTGTGGAATATTCCTTTGGTCAGTTTGGGTCACCTGTCCCAGCCATGTTTCTTCCCAGCCTCCCGCGCACCCCCAACCTCCTTGCCCAGGTGGCAGTATGAGAAACAGAAAAGGCTTTGGCTCTGTGCAAGCCTGCTCAGCAATAACAAAAACATCTCTGTAAGATCATCACAACACTGTGTCCAGCAAAAATCCACGACACAGCTCCATACTAGCCACAGTGAAAAAATTAACTACCCTAGCCAAAACCAGCACATTCATGAATTTACTGGTGGAAGTCTCTTTCATTTCACTGAGGTGAAAATTTCGCCTCTAATGTTTACATTATAAAGATTGAAACTGGTCTTGCAAGAAAGCCTGTTAGCCAATGAACAGAATATCCTGCAGAGTATTACTTTATACAATTTTTAATGCATCTTTTCATGTATTTTATCATAAACTTTATATAAATTGTGAACATTTTAAAGAAAGTGTGTCCATGTATTAAATGTTTAAGTTTCTACCATGGTTTACAATAAACACCAAATGAAAACAAAAAAAGCCTAAGCTATAAAGCTGATTATTATTAAATGCCTCCTATTTAGGGAAGTTGGTTTATTGCTTTTTTTTTTTTTTGGTATTGGAGTTGAATCTTTGTTAACATAAAAGCACAGAAATTGGGGAAAAAATTAAAATGTCAACCCACAGTGAGGAAAGCACTGACCTGCCATTGCAGAGGTAGTCTGATATTTCTGTTTTGTCCATACTGGCTCCCTTCTTAAAAAAACCCCAACATAGTAGTGTTTTGACTTAAATGAAGTACAAAAATAAAAAGAACCTTGAATGACTTTGTGGTTCTGATGTAATTTAGATGGTGTCAGACACAAAACCTTTTCTTTCATAGTGTAATTATTAAATGGGACTATTCATTTTTTTATATTTACACTGTTGTTCGAAAATAACCAATTTTTTTATTGAAACTCCAGAGGTCCATCTATTCAAACTTAATGACAAACCTGAGTTTGTGTCTGATTTTAGGGACTCAGTCTAGAAAGCATTTTCTGGTTAATCTCTGTTTTCATTTATTGACTTGTACAAATATTCCTTCAAAAGTAATTGCATTTCTATTGACAGACATAAAAAAAAAAAAGCTGAATTTTTGAACTGTTGTAACTCAGTTGGGATAGTCTAAAATCGTGTTGTTTAGTGTTACCTGATTCTATTTAGTCATCCCTTCCAGCAGATCAGACCAGCTGGTATTGCCTGAGGTTTTTCCTTTCCTTTTGTAACCCAGCAGCTTTGAGCCATTCTGGAGCCAAAGGTGTCCTGCAGGAGGGAAGGAAAACAACCCCTCCCAGGAGTGCCTTGTCACCAGCAGGGCTGAGTGCTGAAGCAGGGCAGAAGTCCAGTGGCACAAAGCAAACGCAGAGCATAGGAGCCATCTCTGAGCCTTGCCGTGCCCTCCAGCACTCCTTGTGGGCTACAGCCTCGCCCAACCTTTGCTCTCCCTGCCTTGTGCACGGAGGGTTCATGGTCACCCATGTGGGCTGCTTCTTGTGCTTGAGTTCTGCATAGGCCAGGCAAGACCCTCACTAGGAATGGGTTTGGTAACAACTGGCCCTGACTATTATCAGTACCTGCTTACCCAAATCCCACACTTATTTTCACCCAGTCTCTTCTTATTCCTGCGGCATGGAATTGACCAAGTTGCACGCTTTTCCACCCTGGGATATGGAGACAACTCTGCCCATTCCCACCATCATCTGGCACTGCAATTCCAATGTCACCACTAAGCAGCGGTGAAATATTCTGCCTATTAACCAGCACAGACTAGGGCTGTTTCATCCAGCACTGAACCCAAGTCAGACATTATTGCAATACGTCAGTATGACATATATGATGCCATGCCCAAAAGCAACTGACATGACAAATGGAATTAGTAAATACCTCATTTATTTTTTTTCAAGAATGCAACATCAGCTCATGATTTCCAGGTATAAACTTTACAACACCAACATCAATCTTAAAATATTACATAACAAAATTTACATCAGTATGTAAAAAGCTGCAAGTTAATAGTTTTAAAAGTCATTGTCTTAGTGGTAAGTACATTGGGGTTGGGGGTGAATCACTCTGAAGGAAACATACAAAATCATTTTTAAAACGCTTTGAGTCTTCCAACAGTGCAACTAAACATAAGCGTTCTTGTCAAAGTGCTTTGGTGGGGTTTTGTCTGGGACACTGTTGTGGACTTTTGTACGAGAAGACATCACAGATGTGGCTCCATTATATGCATATCCCCTCCTGAAAAGACAAAACAATCAACTATTTTCAGCTTATTCCATGGACAGGTAACTTATCTGCATCCAGGCATTATAGTAACAAAGCTAGAAGAAATGTATAGGAATGTACCTACAAATTTCAGGGGAAGGGGACACATTCCTTCTCTGTGTGGTTCCATTCTAGTTTGACACTGCCCCTCCAACATCTGTGTTAGCACACGTATCCCTTGCTCACAGCTATGTAAATTAGGGCCCAATCCTGAAACACTTGGGCTGTGGCAGATCCTACGTGAACAGTTATTCCCTCCAGCTGTGCCTCTTTGTTATCACCCCTCTTCTGCTGCTGGAGGTCCCACTGCCACCACTGCTTTCCTTCACCTCTCACTTTTGATCTGATGACTGGGATTAAAGAAACCTGTGTATTCACACCTGTAAAGTGGCCTAACCCCTTTTCCTATGTCAGTGAATGCATTATTTTCAGGCTGTAGTAAAATTATGCAGTATATATGACACGGGTATTTACTTTGAGTCAATAGCTTTTCTTAATTACATTATCCTTAAATCTCCTTATTTTCTTTTATCCACACAATCTTTTTCTGAATCTCACTACAGAGTGTTTTAGAACAGTAATCAACTGCATCCATACAGGGGGTACAAATGTACAGGTATTGATTTCTTTCAGTAAATACAATTTGTGTTTTACCTTGGAGAGTTACTGTTTTCAGCTATTGAGAAGCAGAATATACTGCCACCAATTATGCAGAGTGAAGCGCCAGCCCATCCAATGAACAAAGCTGCTCCTAATTCATACCTACAGGAAGTCAATAAATGTGTTTAACAAAAAAGAGCATGGATTTACAGGGGTTTTTTTTTCAGAATAAAATAAATATTATATTTTTCTTCAAAAACTTTCCATTGACACATATATTATTCATCACAAAATCCGCAGCTCTACCATTCCTCCATGTTCTTATTTCCCTCTGACTCAGGAGGCAAACTCTGTCCCTGCAGTAGCCTTGGGCAATGCTTATCTCCCTACACAGCCAGCTGGGGTGCCTGGCCTTTCTGCATCTCCTCCTGGATTGCTTTGCTGTGGGGTTTCATCATTCTTTAGCCTGTTTATAGCACACAGCTCCTGTCCCCTTGGACCATTTTGTTTCTCTTGGGTCCCAAACTGAACTGGGGCTTCTGCTGAGCTAGAGACTAGAATTTCTGCCTATAACTCTCCTAACTTTCCCCTCTGTTTCTCAGCATCTGTCTGCCTCCCTCCCTCCCTATCCACACAGCAGCCTGCTTAAAACAAGGGGTTTGTATATATATATATATATATATAATATGCATACGCACTATATATATACATATGTGCAGTATATGCAGATACAGATATAAGCACATAGTAACATAAGCATATGCATATGTGTTACAGCAGCATTCTGTGTCTCTAGTCCCTATGGCTGGATTCTGTCTGAAAGACAGGGGCAGAGCTCCAGGCCACCAGCAATGGTCCCCTCAGCTGCCTGGGTCAGCCACAAACTGTTTGCAGCCAGAAGCTGCTTAATTTGACTCTGAGAGGAGATGGTGCTGTTTTAGGAGTCCATGTTTCTAAAACAGCAGTAGTAAATGAAGGAAAAGAAGGGCATGGGGATAAGATTCTTTTCTTCCCTTTCAGCTCTGGAGCTTCAAGACAAGCAGCAAGCCATGGCTGCCACTTGTCTGCTCCATTCCCCAGCTCTGTGCCTGAGGTACCACTCTTTAAAACACTCTTAGGATGACCCACATTAGGCCATAGGCCTAACAGTCTCCTATTCTTCACTATTAGAACAGATTGTGTATCTCTTGCTCCTTCTCTGCTCCAGTTGCCCCTTGGGAAGACCTTTACCTCCTCCTGATTCCTGGGATCCTGAACTGAAAACACAGGCCCCCTGACCCCCCTCCAGCCACAGTTATTGGACAAAAAGCTAAGCTTAGGATACCTGTGCTGGCTGCCCTGGACACCTAGGTTTGAGCAATTCCTGATTCAGGGGCTTAGTGCCAAAAAGAAACAGAGACCCTGAAGCTCAGAGGTAGAACAGCTCATGAGGGCTTGCACCTGACTCTTCATGGCCCCACTAGTGCTCTAACTTTTAGGCTCCTCTTTCATTTTCTGTTTACATCATTAGAGTTTTTATTTATCATCCTTTGCTAAAAAAAGGATCAGATTCCCCCAAATGTTCTCTATACCCAGCTGTTGGGGATTAAATTAATTTTAACTATAAAATATCAAAACTTAATTGTGTAGGTTTAAGTTTAATTGTAATTTTCTTACAGCTTAGCATAAGTGGGCTCTACTCAAAATTTAGTGTAAGTGAACTTTAAATGAACTCTTTTTGTTAGCAGGAAAGGCCAAACATGGGAGAAAACACGGAAAGCCTGGCTATCTTCAGATAAGGGTTAAGACCCTGGAGGCTCCAGGTCTGGAAGTTAAGAACAATTAATGGCCTGCCCACATGGATGTGGAGAAAGAATCCAACGAGGTGTTAGAAGACCCCAGACCACAAATTGCCATTGGAGCACGTGGTGCATGCGGGGCATGTGAACCACATGTGAGGATCAGGTGCACAGACTGGGAGGGGATTTCTTTGTTTGTGTCTGTCTCTGGAGACATCCAGCTCAAGGTGAAATAAACCGACTCAGCCTCAGAACCTACTGTCCAAACCCCTCCTTAACACCAGTGTGGGGCTTCAGCACCCAACCACCAAATTAACCTGCTGGAAACCATAGCTCAGCTGCCTCTCACCCTGGAGAAATCTGCACCCAGCACTGTCTGATTTTAAAATCTGCCAAATCTACGAAGCTCTAATGTTATCTATGCTCACATTTTCAACATGTGCTACAGTTTTCACATGACTCAAGGATATTTCTGTTTGTTCAAGGACTGGGGATTCTCTGATTAGAAGCAGAGATCTACATCAGAGCTTATCACCTAGGATCTCCTTATAGCCAACGTGCAAGAAATATACACCAGGCACACTTCTAAAATACCTTCAAGGCACCTCTTTTATCAAGTTGTAAAGGCAGATTAAAGTGACTAACTCGGATGTGAGGTAAGCCCCATCCCTCCACCCCTGCAGGTACTGCCAGAGGACACCCTAAGGTATGTGGATCAGGATTAGGGTCCCCATAGAAGTCAGTGCAGACCACTGTGGTGCTGGAGAATCCAGCTGGACCAAGATCCAGGAAGGCTGTTGCAGTAGCAACTTACTTGCCAAGCCCATTTTCCTAGAAAGTGGGAAATACAACTTCATTTCCACATTTTTATCTAACAACATTAAATGGTTGGCCAGAGGCTGATGTGAGGGAGTTAAGGTGACCAATTGCCTTTTCCCCTCCTGAAGCTCTTCAGTTGTACAGAAAAGTAATGAAGACTGTATTTCACTTAACTGGGTAGAAAAGGGTTACCTGACTGTTGCCTTCTAAAGCTGGTAAAGAAGACATGGAGTTTCGCCTTTGCTTTTGGGATTTTTTGTACTTTTTAAGCAACTTCTTACTATACCACATATAGACTGGTTGTGTATATGGCCTCTTCTCAGGTGACTGCCACATGACTAGGTTAATGAGTTGCAGAGCTGAACTGATTGGCCTTTCTCCTCATCTTTAATTAGAGAAAACCATCTTTCTGATTTATACTGGTACTTATGCAGAAAGCTTCAAATTTTCAATTGCATATCAACCTCTGTATGGCTCCCTAGATTTTATCCAATCTGTCTTTTAGTTCCTGTTCAAACTGGCATGTCACAAGTGCAGTCCCCCAGGCATGAATATTGGCCCCAAATGCTGTTCAATACCTTCATAAGTGATGTGGATGATGGGATCAAATGTACTCTGATGGAGTTTGCCAACACCACCAAACTGAGTGGGGAGTGCACACTTCAGAAGGGAGAGCCACCCTGGAGGAAGGCCTGGATAGGATGGAAGAGTGAATGAACAAGAACCTTACAACGTTGAACAAGGACAAGAGCAAGGTCTTGCGCCAGAGAAAACACAATCCAGGAATGCAGCACAGGCTGGGATCTGCATGCCTGGGAAGCAGCTCTGTGGAAAGGGACCTGGAGGCCCTGGTGGACAGTGAGCTCAGTATGAGAGAACAGTGTGCTGCTGCTGCAGCAAAGAAAGCCAACAGGATGCTGGGTTGTATCAACAAGAACATCATCACCAGAGATGAAGAAGCCATCATCCCTCTCTATTCAAGTGATTGTCAGGCCACACCTGGAACACTGTACTCAGTTTTGGTCCCTGCTATGGCAGAAAAGATGTAGACAGGCTGGAGAGGGTCCAGAGAGGAGCCACAAAGATGATCAGTGGACTGGAAGGCTTGTCACATGTGGAAAGGCTGAGAGGACAGAGTTTGTTTAACCTTATTAGACCTTGAGAAAGGAAAGATTAGGGAAGACCTTATCACCATGTTCCAGTATTTGAACGGTGGCTACAAAGAAGATGGAGACTCCCTTTTTACAAGTAGTCACAAGGAAATGAAGCAAGATGAGTGGGTACAAATTACCCCTGAAGATTTCGATTGGACACAACAAGACAATTTTTCACAGTGAGAACAATTAGCTATTGGAATGATCTCCCCAGGGAAGTAGTGGATTCCTCAACATCAGACATTCTTACGATTTGCCTGTACAAGGTGCTGGGCCATCTTGCCTAGACCATACTGTTGCCAAGAAAGACTGGATCAGATGCTACTTAAGCAGCTACTTCCAGCCTGGCATTCTATAATTCTATGATCTTTGCAGCATTTAAGAAGCCAACCCTAACCTCCCATCAAGATCTAGTATGTAAAAAAATCTTACCATATGAAAAACCCTTACAAACACTGGTACTGCCAGACAAAGAAATAAAGAGATATTTTTTTTTAGAATAAATTTCTGCCCTTGTTGTTTTCCCCTTCACTCTTTATTGTTAAAATCTTGGCTTGAAACACACTCCTCTATTTCTAAAATACTAGGCTGCAAGAGCCAAAGCACTCTCTGAAGTCTGTGGCTGTGTATCCACAAATCACCTACCATGTATCAGTGAAATCAATCTGATTAGGGATCACTGGCACCTCTGGGAGAGGCTGCGAGATAGATGAAGGGGTTCAGAGGTGGTGACTGCTGAAGACCATGAGAATTCACCTGCAGAGAACTGAAAGTCACCTTCAACTACACTGACCAAACTGGCTGAAAGAAGTTTTTTTGACGTATTCCAGGGAGGCAGAATTTCATGAAAGAACTAAAGTACTATATAATAGAGAAGAAACATATTCTAGTTGTTACATACATTAAGACCATGATGTACACTTCCAAGGAAACTAGTAGAAGCTTCATTAGCTGCCAGGAAGTTGGCATATGTAAGTGGCATACGTATGTACTGAATCAGTACAATTATCCAAGGGAAATACACATTTTGAATGTGTAATTTTTACAATTCTTGGAAAAATATTCAGATTTATCAAAAGAGGGACTATGTCACCTATGCACAATCCATTCAGAGACAAGAGAGTTGAAGGGAAACAATTCTCTATATGAGAGAATGGAAAGTCGGTCACATAATCTGCCAAGGGACAAAAAGGATAAAGAAGCTAAGAGTTAGGGGACTTTTAATTAAAAGCAGTAAAGTGACAAGATAGTTTCCTAAGAGAATCTGTGGAAGCAATGCCAGCAAGACAGCAAAACAAAAGCACAGATTTTCCCCAATTAGAGGTGTCTGAAGAAAAATTAAATATATCTTGGCTGCAAGCACCAAGGTATCCCATACTGTCCATAAGACTCTGGGCATGTTATTTGGAAGGATCAACCAATGCCTTTGGAGCCATTTTAAATTGGTAATGAAAACTATTGTATCAGGACATAAAATCCAGCCTAAGAATTCTTTTTAAGTAAGGTGGGGTTTAGAGTCCCTTTGGTGCCTATCATACCTCAGTTAGGTACATTATTCAAACCAGAAATCTCTTGGGAAACAGCCTTAGGCAGGTCTTTGATTCCTCCTGCACCCATACATAGCCAGGGTGCCTATTCCAAATACAGAAGGCTGGAGCAAAAGTCTGACAGGTGACATAATGCTAAACATTTTGTGTCATTTGGTTCCTACTAACAGTATCTCAAGCCTGTCTTTGACACCACCAGAATAACTTCATGAGAGAAATGTGCGGTAAAAGGCAAAAGGCTGAAGCCCTCTCTCTGTAAAGAACCAATGCCAAATTTCCACAATATACCAGCAGCACATATTAAATGCTTCTGCAATGCTTATCAAAGTAAGAGTTCATAGACAGCAGCAAAATGCATTATTCCAACATATTTTACATTGGTTGAGAGAGAAAGGAGCTGAATGCCACCATTAGCTTCATCTTACACAAGGTTGCTGCACAAGCTACGTGTACCGTGAGCAACTCAAATTACAATTTCTGGCCTTCCTTTCTGCCTTTATCTTTGCAGTCGTGATTATGTGTGGCCGCAGCTGAGATATGCTGCTGGTCAGGAAAAAGGTAATTTCTGCAGAGGATGTTTTACTACCTTTACTTCAATACTTAAACTGCATTTCTCATTCCTTCACAGTAGAACTCCACCAAGAGGCATGCCTGTTCTTTTGCATCAGACGAGCATAGGAATACAGTGTAGGAAAAGCACTTCTGGTAACAACCATGGTATTGTTTGCTAAGAACAGTAAGCTTGATGAATTATTAACTTCTGTCTATATAGCCAGGCTCCATTTTCTTCACAGAACCTCACATACTTCTTTCTTTTGGAGGTCTTTTGATCCTGTCTTCACTGTACCAAATAAGCAGAAACGATAGTGGAATTATGAGAAAACTAATATGAACTTGTTTTCAAGACAGGAGAAGCAGTGTCAACCCTACTGCAAACGGGGACCCACTTAGTGCTATTTATTCAGACTGTTTTCTTTCTGTCAAAGAGAAACATAAAGGCTCAGGGTTCATTACTGAGCCCTTACTTGGGTCTCGGGGAAATGTATACCCAAAGTTTGACATATCCTGGAATCACTGCCAAGAAAACTTTGAAATCCTTGCCTTTTTAGAAATGTTTCATCATATATGAAGTCAAAACAGGAAAGTCTATAATGCTGTAATTTACAGCCAATATTTTCAGACTTGGTAGTTCAGATGTCAAACTAAAATCCAAGCACTGGGTTGTGAATTGCTGCTTTTGCAGGTCCTGAGAACTTGTACAGTTTTGAAGGGAGTCTTTAGGGATGCTCCTTATTTCTGGTATGAATCCTGTAATTTTATAAACACTCCCTTAAATTTAATTGCAAGTATAGTCAAACCATTTATGTTAGTGCTTATAAGATTTTGAGTTCTGATAAGGGTTATGATCCAAATTTCAGTTACCCTGACTTGAAAATATGCCTGCAAAAAGTCCAGAGAGCTTGCAGAAACGTCTCCTCAAGAGGAATCAGGACTACACAGTTCTCAACACCTTCATAGAAACCACCAACTACCAAAAGCTCAAGGAAATATTTTTTTTCCTTCCCTATCAAATGATGCACCTACTGAGCACCTCTACCTTGTGCAATCCTTTTGCTGCCTCTCTGCCATAAAAGCAGGCTTCACTCCCAACTAACCCCATCTGCAGAAAGAGGGCAGAACCCTGCCAGTCCACAACAAGCCCGGGCACACAGATTACAGAGCAATCACTGTACAGCAAAGTGTTTGTTCATTCGATTTCAGCACATGGTTACTCCAGTTAGGAAATATGACTAAACAAAACTGCAGCCCACTCTCCTCCTCTGCCCAAGAGGAGAAGCACCTCCTCTCTATCTAAATAGGCCCTGGTGCACCGCAGGAAATTTCAGGTCTACTTGTTTGAAAGATTTATGGGTATAGGAAAGTACTTACTTTTGTGCAACAAAAGAAGGATCAAAGAACTCAGACGTAATTCTGTTTGCATACAGGGAACAACTAGTCATAGAGCACAACCCTGAAAAGCATAAGACAAACTATTCAGTGGAGCCAGCAGAGGAGCTTTGTGCCTGACTCTGTAGTCAACGAAGTCGTGGAGAACTGTATGGAGGTTTCTGCAGAAAAGAAGCAGCTCTGGTATGACTTCAAATATGCAAACCGAGAGAAATAAAGTATATTTACCAGAGAGTATGAAAATCAGTCCAGCTAAACAAGCTATCTTTGCTTTAGTCTGATCAGAGCCTCCGACTTTAGTACACTTCATCCCAACCAGTCCAAAAATGGCACCGAAGAAGCCCAGGCAAACGGCAGAGATCATCAGTCCTCTGCAGGCTTGGATGTAACCTGTGGTGAGAAAGAGAAAAGCAAACGTGAGAACCGTGACCATGATGGGTTTCACTGCAATTCCACTCCCTCAGTGCAGTATCAGGCATTCACTATTGCAAATGGAATTAGACTTTGGCTAGAATAATGTCACCTTCCCACTGAGTGTATTCTTCTAGGTAATGTATGTCCATCACAGGGCATCATCCCCTAAGCCCAGTTCATAAGAAACACAATGTGGCACTCAAGGCTCCAAAAAATAATCCTGTGGAATTGTGAACAGCATCTGCAAGAGGTTGTGAACCCATGAGGCTTTGAAGAACAGCTCCACATGGCCTGCTCAGGGGCAGTCACAGGTTGCAGAGCCACTCTGTGCACACAAAGCAAGTCTCACATGCCACTCTCACTGTGTGTGCATGTCACAGACACAATACGACCAGCAGTGGGTGGGCAGCAAGGACCCTGGCTGGGGTTCTGGTCCTGCCTGGACATGCCACCAATCTGACTTGGATCCACCAAGAAGATTCTCATTCTCCAAGGAAGTCAAACACACTCAGCTCTATGGACAGCAGTAGTCCTTTGGGATAAACCAAGTAACTGCTGTATTTAAACCCGGACAAATGGCTTGTGGCTGGCTTCACCCATAAACAATTTTGCCTTGCTGCCTGAGGCTGCTCCAAGTGGGACCTCCCAGGGCAGGGCCCTTCAGCAGGACAATGGGCTGCTTGGCCTCTTCTCCCTTCTGAGAATATCTTGTAATTGAAAGACTGTGATAATTTCATATCACTGCTTACAGGGTGGAACGCTGCAATCTTACACAGCTGAATAACCATCACAAGATGTTTTTCTTTATAACCTGTTGTTACATCTCATTTAAAATGAACTCCCGCTATTAGGGTATTCATTCCTTTTGCTTTGATCTCCAGTGGGTGGAAATGCTGAGAGCTAAACCACAGTGTCATTGCCTATTACACCAAATTTTACGTAATAACAAATAATAAATAAATAAATGAACACACAAAAAACCCACAACTAACCACCCAAGCCCTGCGTAAAACTCTTTAATATGTAAGAAAATAATATATGGAAACAGGAATTAAAGGACATCTAAAGAAAACAGAAGCCAGTAGATTCAAAACAAAAAGTGTACTTGTTTGTTTAACAAAGCTGTGAAACTCCTTTCTAGGGGATATGTGGATGCCAAAGCTTTATAGATTCAAAAAGAGACCAGGTATATTCATTACAGAGAAATCTGTATCTGGTTGGCAGGTTCTTGAGAAGCAGATGGCTACCACAGACACTTGGCTGCCTTCTGCTATCTATACTGCTGTCCCCTTTAGCCACTGCTGGATGCGTATCAGCTCCAGGACGACTGCTCTGTGCTTGAACAACATTTAAAACTCCACACTGATTCACAGCTTTGTGCAACAAAGCAATCTGTAGCACACAACAACCTGCTTTATCAGGCCTACCAAACATGAGAACCGTGCTGCACATCTGTGAACAGCACCTACTGGCATTTATCTACATCTGCTGGCACACAAATGGAGTTCTTCATTTGCAACATGCTTCTGTAGCCCATCTGCTAAAGAAATACAAGAGTCAATGAAATAAGTGCGACTGTCATACAGCTCACATGTTGGATTGTAACAGAGAGAGAGTCATTTGTGCAAGACCCGAGTTTGAAGAGAGCAGCCTTGCTTTGTTATTTTTTGCTATCGGCATGGAAAAGTTGGCTTTTACTACTTTAGATGGTGTTTAATGTACTTCTTGTAGCAGACAGGTAAAGCACGAGATGAAGACTGGCAAGGAAGCTATTATTTTTGACAGGTCCAATTTATTGACACTGTTAGTAGCTAATTGACACATTAAAGTGCTGAACCATGAACATATTTACCCGGAGGTCCTCTAAACTTTTATTTATGTCTGAACCTCCTAGGAAAACCAGTAAATATTCACCCCAACCAAAATATCCAGCATTTGCTAGTAACCACAGGGCTGAAATTCAGTTTTTCCTGAAGGTCAATACACAGTTTTAGACTAGGTAGAGGGTAGTGAGACAGCAAGAAATAATTAACTCACTCACTCAGAAATCATTTTCAATTATAAACAGCATGAGCTGAAGGAGTGCTCAGTTCTGCTGAATGAATAACCTTCCTCACTAAATAATTCACCCGACTGGGCAAGCCAGCCACAGCAGCGTTTGTTTCAGTTCACCAACTGGCACACATTTTTAAAACAAAATATACGAACAAAAAAAATATCCCAATTTACACTGGTAACGTGGAAGAGCAGAAGGCTCTGTTAATCCCACTAGGCTGACCAGAGCATGAGGAAGCGTGAAAGGCTGAAATCAACCTTTTCACCAAATCCAGCCTTCTATTGCTTAGACCCTAGGTTCAAGCTATGTGTAGCATTTAGCTGTAAGAGGAACTAAACCTCTTTTTTAACTTCTGAGAAAGGAGGAAGATTATATTGCTCACTAAGATTTATAAAGCTTGTTCAGCCTGGAGAAGGATCCAGGGAGACCTTATAATAGCTTTCTAGTACCAAAAGGGTACCTACAGGAAAGCTTGAGAGGGAGCTTTTACAAGAGCATGTAAGTGACAGGACAAGGAAAAATGGCTTTAGACTGAAAGAGGGCAGATTTAGACTAGATATCAGGAAGAAATTATTTTCTGTGAGTGTGGTGAGGCACTGGATCAGGTTGCCCAGAGAAGCTTTGGATGCCCCATCCCTGGAGGTGTTGAAGGCTGGATGAGGCTGTGAGCAACCTGTTCAAGTATAAGGTGTCCCTGCCTCTGGCAAGGGGTTGGAACTAGATGGTCTTTAAGATTCCTTTCAACCCAAACCATTCTGTGATTCTGTGATAATGCAGAGGAGTGTAAAAGGGAGCTGCCTATTTCTTCACATTCCCCTACTCAAGACCAAACCCTATCCTTTTTCCAATGTTTATTTTATTTGCACTAGCTCCTGTAGGAAACTTGTCATGTACATGCTAACCACCCAAATGAAGATCCAAGCAACAAAAAACCCATGTGTTTTAAACAGACAAACATGCATTAGCCATACAGTCATGTTTAGCTGCATTCCAAGAGAAACCTATTTCAAGGTGGTTTTTGTTGGTTGTTGTTGTTTTTTTGGGTTTTTTTTTTTTTTTTTTGGCCTTAAACAAATGTGTTTTGTCTTGCATTCAAATTCATCTTGTTAGAGCTTCATCTTTCTTGCCTCACTGGTCTCACACTTGCCTCTCATGCTTACAAGGAGTT
This sequence comes from Xenops minutus, assembly GCA_035221455.1. Taxonomy (NCBI): domain Eukaryota; kingdom Metazoa; phylum Chordata; class Aves; order Passeriformes; family Furnariidae; genus Xenops; species Xenops minutus. The sequence continues at coordinate 77,426,575 of JAWWEE010000001.1, read as the reverse complement.
AGGAGGCATTCACATATTCGTATCATACGACACTATGGAAAAAAATATATGCAAAGTTCTGGGGACTGCCACTTTCACAATAAGTGCCTCAGGTGGCATTTTGCAGTCTGCATCACGTGAAGTGTAAGAGCTTGCCTTACAGATACAGCACAGATTCCTTCCAAAAGTACACACCCATTGTTTTGTCTGTCACTCTAAGCACTAATACCCTCTTTTAGCTCATAAGTAAATTTTTGTTCAGCTCTGTTTTGCAAAAGGTCATCAGATCCACTGTTGGAAACATGGAAACTGATATGTCCTCTTTTGTGGAGGTGGTTTCATCAGTAAATTTCCACCTATGGCCAGTGGCACAAAAAAAAGTAAACCCAAAATGACTGTAAGCCCACAGAGAAGAAGAGTATTTTTGCTTGCACAGTAAATGTGGGGCTGAGCACTTAACAAGGGCTAGCCAAATTGACCTTTTGTACAGGAATGCATAAAGATGGAAGTGGATCACATACAATTTTCTTTGGAAGCCATTTGTGTGAAGTGAGGGCCTGAAAGCCATCAGGGCAACCCCACTGCTGCGCCATCCTACAGCAATCTGGGGAGCACAGTCCAAGCCTGCTCCATGATGCAAACCAAAACAAGGATAAAGGGGAACTGTCTCCTGAGCACTTCTAACCCAAACTTATGACATTGCTTCTGAAGAAGAAAGGACTTCTGCATTCCACAAGAGAACTCCAGCAACTGGCATAGAATCACAGAATGGTTTGGATTGGAAGGGATCTTAAAGATCACCTAGTTCCTACCTCCCTGCCATGGGCAGGCAGACCTCCCACTAGACCAGGTTGCTCAAAGCATGGTGATGCCTGAACTTTTTTCCCTCCTTGTTTTACCTCTGATCCTCTGGCAGATCTGAGCATTCTCTCTGGACAAGAAGCCCATCAACACTCAGAGGTTTTCGCTTTGACCAAAAAAACATTTCTGTAGAAGAGGAACTTATCCATGAGGCAAATCCTCTCCATCAGTGTGAGGAAGGAGTGGAGCAAAGCCACATTTCCTTGGGACAATAAAAGTATTTCTAGAATTTTCCAGTCATGCCCTATAATTTTGATGAGGGCAACATGTTGTCACTACATGTATCTTTACAGGATTATTATCTGGTCACAAACACCTCACTACCGGAAACCAGATCTGCCCTTTCTTGTGTCTTCTGAGTGCCCCACCTGAGAATGGAGTCAGGAAGTTCACACATTATCAATCACAGAGAATGGGATCCAACTTCGACATATAAGTCTGTGCAAAGAGGAAGAGAAGGGAAGGGAGAGGCTACTCAAGGGCTGAGGCAGATTCGACTTTATGCTGACACACAAATTCTTTAAGCCATGAGTGACGCACTGCAAGCCTGAAGTACGTTCAAGTATGTTCCTCCACAGGGGAAGGGTTAGGGTGAAGAGGGGACCTATACACCCAGAGCCTGTAACCACAGAGGGGAGTGTGGGCTAGGCTAGGCTACCTACAGAAAGAACCTTTGCCTGTGGGTTACTGCCACTCTGACCTGACCCAGCTTGCCTAGTCTGTACTAGGGGGGTATGTTACTCGCTCTCCAGCCTGCCTTTCAATCGCATTGTGCCTGGGTACCAGGCTCTGGCCCCACAGCATTTAGGCGTCCTATTGAGAAACACTGAAAGCCAAGAACTTTCCACTACTGATAAACAGTCTGGCCAGGAGGATGGGATAGGGCCCTTCCAGATGTGCATTTCAGATTCACTTCCATTCAAAATTAGCTGATGGCTCTTTCACTGTGCAGAAGGCACCTCAGAAATTCACGCCTTGGCCAAGTGGAACATACCCAACACACAAGGTTTCAATGCACAAGCATTTGGAGGAAAGGGATGGTGGATAAGGACTTTGCTGTCAAGGTCTTCTTCTTTTTGAAATTTAAGTTTTCCCCGTTCTGCATACTTTGTAACTAGGCTTTTCTTACTCTAAAAAAATATTAACCCAGACCTAAAAGAAAAGCTAAACAATAGATTTGATGGATCCAAACAGTTACGCTCCAGTGATCACTCTGTGCCCACCTGCATGCAGAACCCAGTTCTTTGCCCAAGCCTGGAAACCACATTCTCAGCTGCCACGCTCGGCCAGAGAGCGACTGATGTCAGTGGAGGCCAGCCAGCAACCCCACCCCTTTGGAGGAACTGGCAAATCCCTGTGTCACCCAGGGCTGGGGCAAAATAAAGTCTGGGGAATTGTACTTCTCCATTCAAGGGAAGCATCCTGCAACAGTAATGTTTAAGGGTTGCCTGTGTTACCTTTTTTCAGTATCTTGACCTGTTTTAGGCCTTTTTACATACAGAGGTTAAAGGTTTTCTGATACTGATACTAACTTCATGATCATATTAATCCCTGTTATGATAATATTAATCTCTGTTAGTGATTAGATTAACAGAGCTTCTTTTCCTTTTAAACAAAGCTTTCACACCAAAATCCACCCTCAGATTCCAGTGCAAAGGGAGTGTCTGGCCAGACTGTGAACAGCAGGTCTCATCTTTTGTGTGGATCAAAGCCACTATGACATTGTATATTGTATTCATTTATAACTACAAAAACTTGGAAAAGATTCAGAATTTTAGAAACCTTTCCTCCCTCACTTTATAGTCACTCCTGAGGCTATAAACTGACGCCATCTACACATCTCTTTCTACCAGCCACAATCAGTGTGGATTCATCAACTGAAAGTTTAGTTGTAAAGATTTCCCACAGTGAACCAGTCTCCCAGTACAGCTTCTTTAAAGGGCAAAAATGTTTCCCCTTAACCAGAGCAAAAACACAGCACCAACTCAGTCTTTGGTTTCAAGCCCTATACCAAAACTCGCAGACTTGCTTCAAAATAACACAGCCCTAAGACGGAGCCGAGCTATGCATCCCTTCTGCATACCTTTGCATCCCTGACTGCCCCGAGCTTTTACACTGTCATTTATCAATGAAGCAATTACATCCGAGTTAATAACCGCTCAGCAAAACCAGCAAAGGAACATTAATTAAAACAAAGTGACGCCAAGGCTTGTTCTTCTCCGTTGACCGTTGCATGGCTGGCAAAACCATACAGAAGAGGAATGTCACGACAGTCGGAAAATAAATCGGCAAGAAAAATTTGCCCGCATTCTTGTTGTGTCAAACCCTACGGATGGAAAGAGGGGGGTGGGGTGGGGGGCGTGGGGAAAGCAGGTAGCGACAGCGAAAGAGGCCAAAGCGGCCACTTAGGCACCAAAAATACTTTCAGCCAGCGGGTTTGGGGGCAAAAAGCCGCACTCCCAGAGGTGTGCGCGAACAGCACGCTGCCACCTGCCAGGGGACAGGCGGGCACTTGCCCACCAGCCCTCCCCGTGGGGGCCGATCCGCCGTGTCCCCGCCGTGTCCCCGCCGCCCCCGGCCCCGCCGGGCTCGCCCCCAGCCCCGCTGCCCGCCCGCCCCGCATCGCCCGCCCCGCCGGCGGCCCCGGCGCAGCGCAGGGTGGTGGGGAGGGGTCGGGGCGGGGGTCAGCGGGAGCCTGACCGTCCAGCGCCAGCATGGATGGGAAGTCCTTGCAGTTGGAGACGCCGGTGGAGTCGGTCACGCAGGTCTTCCAGAGGTTGGCCCAAAAGGTGGCGGTGGTGATGACCGTGCCGTCGATGGTGGACACCTTCCAGTAGTCGGTGGGCAGCGTGGAGGAGACGAGCACCCATCCCGAGATGGTCAGCAGGAAGGCGATGATCTCCGCCGACGTGCTCGCCATGGGCCCGGCAGAGGCGGCGGGCGGCGGAGCCGCGGGAGCGGCGCGTCCCGGGGCCGGGCGGAGCGCAGCGCACGGGGCGGCCGGAGCGCAGCGGGGCCGGGCCGGGCCGAGCCGAGCCG
>JAWWEE010000001.1:77398283-77419040 GCA_035221455.1 Xenops minutus | reverse complement strand
CCTTCTTAAATGGTGGGGCCCAGCACTGCATCCTGCACTCCAGGTGAGGCTATACCAATGCTAAAAATACCAGGATAATTGCATCTTTTGGCTGGCTGCTGATGCTGTGTTTGATGCGCCCCAGGATGGGATTTGCCCTCATGATTACCAGAACACACAGATGACTCACAGTGATCCTGCTGTCGACCAGCACCCCCAGATTCCTTCCTGTAGGGCTGCTCTCTTGTAGCTACTGTTCTCCTAATTTATACTTGTTCCCAGCATTGCTCTGTCCCAGGTGCAGAATCCAACATACAGACTTGTGAAATTTCATCCCATTAATCATAGCCCAATGCTCCACTTTATCCAGTTCACTCTGCAAGACCTTTTTCCCCTCAAGAGTGTCAACAGCACTTCCCGTTTCATATCATCAGCAACCTTGCTAATGGTGTGTTCCAGTCCTGCATCCACATTGTTGATAAATGCATTGAACAGATCTGGGGCCCGGGACTGAGCGCCGAGGAGCACTGCTGGTGACCAAGCAGATGTAGCCCCATTCACTGCAACACTTTGGACCCTGCCCTTCAGCCAGTTCTTCACCCAGCACACCATCAACCCATTCATCCCACCACTGGACAAGCTGTGCAGAAGGATACTGTGAGGGACAGTAGAAAAAGCCGGACTGAAATCCAGAAAACCTACATCCACCACCTTCCCTTCATCCAGAAGGCGGGTGACCTTATCATAGAAGGATATGAAATTAGTTAAACAGGACTTTTCTTTTGTGAGCTCATGTTGACTAATGATGATTACTTTGTTCTTTAAATGCCTTTCAGCAGTACCAAGTGTGATCTTCTCTGTAACTTTTCCAGGAACTTAAGTTAAAGTAATAGGTTTGTAGTTCCCTGGGTCTTCCCTCACAGCCTTCTTGTGGATTGCAGTAACACTGGTTAGCTTCCACTCCCCAGATTTTTGAACTACATTCATTGTACAAATCAGAATGGAATATTAATAAATTCTTGAAATTTTATAATGTGCAAAAGTTTATTGTATTGCCATGTACAGAAAAGCCCTTCAGAAAGAGGTTTGCTCTCAAGTCTGAAATACAGGATATTATTTTAGCTCTTCCAGGATCAAAATCACAAGCAATTGTTATTGCCTCCTAAGTTAAACACCGGATGCCAACAGCATTTGTTCTGCAGCCAGGATAAGCAGGCTAGGGTCGTCATGCCTTTGTCCTGGAGTAATTTTTCTTGTAATTTTACCATGCATAGGTTGGGCAACTTGAGACTCTTTCCTGGCTCTGCCATGTTATGGTTTCCAGGCTGCACTTGTGCAAAACGAAAAAAAACCAACTTTATTTTTGTAAGGCTGAAGGACAACTTCCTTGTTTGCTAGGGTTTCCCAGAGAATTTGAATATTGAAGAGGTAAGGCAGACATGCAGGGAATATAGACAGGCTTGTAAGACTGTCATCACCTGGGCAAGGTCAGGTCTGCTGTCAGTGATGGATCTGGGGAATACACCTCAAATTGGTGTGCACATTAGAGGAGATTAACAGGATTGCAAATGAGGAGCTTGCACAGTGTTTTGCATTGTGCAGAAAAAAGTGCTGCCTAAAAAATGAGCAACCAGATCTTCTTCCCCAAAGGAGAGTAAACAAAGGAATGTTTCTGTGTCACCTAAAAAAAAAAAATCCATCAGAGTGGGAACATCAGTTAATAATCAGCAGTCCTTGCTGGGGTTGCCACCTTTGTTTTTCTTAAGCCATGAAAAATGGAAGTAAATTAAATTACTGCACCTCTTTTGTAAACTGCCAGGACAAGAATGATTTTAAGCTATGTGGTTTGTATATTACATAACAAAAAAGTAAAAAATTAATAGGAACTGACAATCTAGAGATTTTAAAGGAGTGAAAAATTGCATTCCATGAGCCAACAAACTTTCACCCCCTCTCATTCTGTTCAGTGCTTTCAGACATTACAGACTTTGTTTCTTGACACTGATCAATGCATTGTTTCTTTCTTTCTTTTTTTTCAGCTCACCTTAATTTTCTTGAGAAAAGCCTGTGTTGTTCCCTGAAAGTTTGTAATACAATGCTTTTAAAAATAGATATAACCTGTTTAACAAACTCAGCAGGAAATGTGAAGAAGTGCATCTCCTACTTTACTGGAGGTGCATTCCACCTGGCCAACAGCACAGGTGCAGCTCTTGTCCTTCAGAAGTGGCCTCCACATCAAATTAAGTTTTGCTAAACACAGGCAGTTCACAGTGGAAAGGAAGAAGCTTCCGGACAGGTTTTTAGAACATGTGGCTCTATGTAATGCAATTTAGAAAATGTTTGCAAACTAAAAGTATACTATATCTAATGAAATTTAAAGGATTTAATTGTGGTGCTAGGCAGATGAGCAAATATCTTTCTAAAGCAGCCGGTGTTCAGAAGTGATCCTTGCCAGTGAGCCATAAAGAAGCTGAGTCCTAACCATTTAGGAGGTGAGTGAGTAGCGGGACAGTGTTCAGATCTTGGTGTTCCTGGAGTGGGAACACTTTCCCACCAAGCGTGTCTCTGTCCTTGTGTGCCACAGCCAGTCTCTGCTGTTTCCTGAGCACCTGGTAGATCTGGGCACAAGGAGTCTGTCATCTTTCACAGGCACCAAAATAGCTCCCATTTGGAGGACTCAGAAGCGGGAGCCAACTCTCTGTGGGGAACACAGCAAGGGCAAGGGGCACAAGTTGGAAGGTGGGAAATTCCCACTAGATATTAGAAAAATTTTATTTACTGGGAGGATGGTCAAGCACTGGAGTGGGCTACCCAGAGAGGCTGTAGAATCTTCCTTTCTTGGAGGTGCTCAAGACTTAACTGGACATGGCCCTGAACAAGCCCATCTGATCAGATGTGTTTTGGAATAGATGGCCTCTGGAGATTCCTCCTAACCCAACTTATTCTATTACCCTGTGATTTTGTTACCTCACTGAAGCAAATAGAGTAGCACTGGGATGCATTTGGCTTATTCTAGCTCTAAGTGGTGGGTGCCCCTGTGCACTAATGATTACAGATTACATGTTATGCTCAGAACATGATTCCATGTGGCCCCTTCTACCTTGTTATTTTTAGCCCACACACTGAAATGTTCTTTTCACAGATATGTGCATTTTAGTTCATAACCACAGTACATTTAACTGCTTTTTCAGCTGTTTACACATAGGGAAATTTTTCCATGACCATCCTATTTTTATTTTTTTAGAATGCCTCTGGATATGGTAAAGAAAACCCAAAGCAGGGAGCATGAAACACAGGCCTTTAGCTTTGCCAGTGTAATACCCTTTTGGAGACAGTGGAGCAGAGATGAGAAGAGACAAGCTTCTAGAAGAGAGGCACTCATTTCCTGAGTGGGTACAGGAGCAAAGCTGGTAAGTGTGTTCTTCAGCTAATAGGGGGTGGCAGCAACTGGGAACAGGGATCAAGGAGACTACTGGCAAAGGCCCTGGAGGAGACAGAAATAATCTGCAGAAGAGCAGGAATGAAGGGTGATAATTTACACCATGCTCTTCATACCTAGCTATGCTTAGGTGCAGCCTAACCCTCAACATGAATTTATCCCAGTTTCCAGTTTGGAGGAAGGGAAGACAGGTGAAGGTTAGCATCCACTTTCCTACCTGGTGTCTCTGTCTGCAAGAAAGCTCTTCCACATGCCCTCCTCTGGTTCCTCTCTCCTCAGTTCCCACAGCAGCTCCTTATTTACTCAGGGAAGGGTTGTGCCATGAGGAGGGTGTTGTGGTTTACTGTCCCAGGCCCCACTGTTTATCAGGCACCAGTTGTCCCAGCTGATGGCACAGAAAGATTTAATTTAACTGAGAGCGTGAAAACCACAACCTGGAGCAAAGCAGCTTCTATAGTGTGACTTAATTTGAGAGCAAATGGAGTGGGATCAAAAAAGGTCATGGTGACAAAGCTGACTTAGATCAATGTGCTTAAGCAATTCGGAAACAAAGGGAATAAGGAAATAATATGTGACAGGTTCAGAAATCAATAAACAGGTTGTGGTTAATGTGCATTTGATCCATCATCAATACTGCTTCTTTTGATCCTACTGGTTTGACTTGGTTTCTGAAGTGGTGTGTGTATTTGAAAGAGAAGTGATAGCCAGACTGGTTTGACTGAAGTGGGTAAAATTCCTCCAGCAAAAAGAGGGCTTGCCTGCAGATATAGAGGCTCTTGGATAAAATCAAACTTGCTGAGCTTAAGGAATCACAAATAAAAGTGGCAGGAATGAGATCTGAGGAGGAAAAAAACACCTTAAAAATATGGATGTCAATGTCAGCGTGTTTTGTGCTGTCAGACATGATTGAGTTCTCATCTTCCCATTCACCAAGAGCACTGCCTTGTCATAAATTGAATGGATCAAATGTTCTTGGAAGTTTTTTTAGTGCGCCAAGCAGCACTTCAGCTCATTTTTGTGAGCAGCACAGGGTTTTCCTTCTCCTTCAGTGCAATGTTGTGCCTCCACACTGAATCTTGAGAAAACAGTCCACCATTGTCTACCGTGTGTAGTAAATGAAGCAGGATATTACCTAGGAGAAAATTCTTTTGGACTGCTTATTTTTGCTGGGTCACAGTCCAGAGTAGCCAACAAGACATTTGCCAAGGGCAGGACTTAATGTGCTTTGCCTGTTATGTTAATGCTTTCATGTTTCCATACTGAAAGTATTTTTCTTTCATTACATTGCAGTAGCTCTACCTTGCCATTGCCCTTGCAAAGAAATAAAGCCTTTTCCACTAATAACAGAGATCCAGGTATGCACTGTGTGTTTTTTTTTTTTTTTCTGTTTTCCTTGTTTAAGTGCCTTTTCTCAGCTATTTGTTTCAGGGGTTCATTTAGATGTTCATTTCAGCTCTTTAATTCAGTTGAGCTGCAAGCCAGCTGAAGAAGGGCTGAATTACTTGTGAGAATTTAGCATTAAAACTATGGAAAGTCTCTTTTTTCATATCAGAAATGCATTTCAACTTTCAGAAAAGGAGAAAAACAATTTTGACTTTGGTTTGTAAGAAAAGTTTGCAGCACTGGATGGTGCCTTATGCTCATGGTCAGTATTTCTGATTTTGGGGGTAAGGCTTTATGTGGATTTAAATATTGCACTACACTTTATTTTTTTTCCCCAAAAAAGTTGTATAGTGGGACAAAATGGGATAATGCAGCAATCTCTTTATTTGGTGCTAGCTCCGGGAAAATTTAGTTTCCTTTTCTTTCCCAGTGCAGCTATTTTACGTAGGCAGGAATCAGAAAACCTTCCAATAGCAAATCCATATGTTTCAAAAGTCTCCAGGGGACAAAGTAGTGGATTTTGATTGCAAATTGCTTAGCAGATATCAGGAAAATAAAAGTGCCACTGGATGCTGAACAGTGATAATGGAGAGACCAGTGTGTTTGGGTTTTTTAGTGACTGCTCTTTATTTTTCTACAGCATGGTGTACTGTTGACAAAAATTACTTTCAGTGATGTGTGAGGATTAAGGGTTTATTTGAAAAGATGGCCCAGAGCATTTTGTTCATGTGGTGTTCTGGGAAGTGTTAACTTTTCTATGTACATATGGGAAAAACCTGATTTGGTAGGAGAGAGTTAGGACATGGCATGCAAAGCTATAGGTTTGCTGCATCCAGTAAAGAACCTGCTCCAAATGTTAAAATTTACCTGGAGTAAGTGTTTTTCCTATTGCTGGATATACTGTTAGTGTGAAGTTCTGTGCTTTAGGATGAAATGCAAAACATAATAATGCATGAAATTCAATTGCCATTCATAAATCCCCCACTACCTACTCCAGTCCCATTAAATACAGGGTATCTCTGGGAAGTGTGCAGATTTATGGGAGGAATTTCCCTGCCTGTAGGGGAAACCTTGAGCCATTGGCTCTAGGCATAGGCATTAGCTTACAGATGCCTGTGCATAGGCTGCTCAGTGGTGGAGCACACTAAAGTCGTGTGGAGCTGCAGTCCTGTGCCAGCCATTGTCCTCACCAAGCACCTTCCAGGGACACGTCACATGCCCTGAGCTGTGAAAATATTGATTTTGGGATCACATGCCTGAACAAGTTTCAATTTTCCTCCCATCCCAAACAGGATCTAAGCTCAAGCTGGGATCCTCGTTGAGTAGGTGTATGCCCTGGAGGTTGCTCCAAGCTCTTTGGCTGCCTGTATTTTGCAGGAGGTTTTACCCACCTCTGCCACAACTGTTCTTCAGCTCTGGCAGCACAACCCCAGTGCCAGACACCTCTGTAGGCTGAGCTTTTCTTAAGTGTGACCCAAGGCACAAGTCCCTCTTTCCTGTCTGCAGGCTCTCTCTGTTTAAAGCCACTGGTTCTGAAGGGATGCTGGCAGAACGTTTCCAACCCCAGGTAGGTGTTACTCCCTGGCTCAGGTGTCCAGAGAAATGAAAGACATGATGGGTTTTGAGGACTGAGTTTAAAGTATTGAAATGAAAAGCCACAGTTAAAGTGTAATCCTCCCCTCTGTTCAACAAAAGTTAATTTTCTTATTTTTCTAGCAAACCTCATACCTGGAGCACTAACTGAGCAGCCTCTGCTTGCCCACTCCACCAGCCCAATATTGTCCTGGGCTCTTCTAGGTTTCCCACCTAACTGTACGCGTTGGCTGTCTGCTCTTATGCCAGTGAGTCATGGCATGAGTGGCTCAGCAGGCAGGCATCCTCAAGTTTTCAGCCCTCATTCCTCTTCCCCTCTCATGTCTCCAGCGGTGGCTCCCACAGCAAATGTCTTGTGCAAGCAGAAACTGCCCAGTTGCCCTGTGAACCTCACAGGTGCTGATGGGTTTCTTGGCTTTTGGCAGGGAGCAGCGGCATCCTTGGATGAATGCCTGGCAGCTGACAGGCTCTTTGCCCAGATGCATTTCAGTGATTAACCTGCTGCCTCCATCTGTCAGCTTAGAGGTTTCTATGCCACACCAGAGAAGACAGAAAAGTTAAAGATTTGCTTGAACTCCCAGGGACTGATACGATGCCCCGAGGGTGGGCATCCATCTGGATTTTCAGCTAGATACCCACCATGTGGCTGGAGCAATACAGAGAGCTGTAAATAAAGCCTGTAACAGCTTGTGTTGTGGATTTGCTTTCCAAACAATGCTTGGAGAAACTAAGGGGCTGTGTTTTCTAAGACAGGGCTCTACGAGGTCTGTCTCCTGTTTGTGCTACCCTTGAACTCAACTCCTCTTCTGCAAGACATTTCTCGGCACACTGGTGGTCTGTTGGCTGTGAGCATGGCCCCTGCCAAATTCTTCAGGCATGGAGTAGGTCATTCCCTTCTCATTTGTAAAGCATTGTGGTTAATTTCTAATGAGAAGTGCCTTTGAACTTCTGAACTTTAAACTTGGTGGAGGAAGCCCTCCCTTGAGTACATCAAAGCCCACAGCTGTGTTTAGGGGAGAGATTCATGCCACATACTCATCATGCCAAGGAATTATCCAACTCTTTGATCTGGCACAGGCATCTTTGAATATATTAATATGCACAAGTAAATAAAATAAAGCCATTAGACTAGGATTACCAAATCGCAGAATATGCTGATTTGGAAGGGACCCACAAGGATCATCAAGTCCAACCCTTAGCCCTGCACAGGACCATCCCCAAGAGTCACACCATGTGCCTGAAAGTGTCATCCAAACACTTCTTGAACTCAGTCAGGCTTGGTGCTGTGACCACTTCTCCAGTGAGCCTGTTCCAGCACCCAGCCACCCTCTGGGTCAAGAACTTTTTTCTAATACCCAACCTAAACCTCCCCATGTGCAACTTCAGACCATTCCCTTGGGTTCTGTCACTGTCCTGTCACCTCAGAGAAGACATCAGTGCCTGCCCCTCTCCTTCCCCTCACAATGAAATTGTAGATTGATGCACATCCCTGAGACCAGAATTTGCTCTGCTGGTTTTCAGTCTGAAATTCTAATCACTGATCTTTTGTGATGAAAATCTTTCATGTCTTAGAATAAAGCAAATAAGTACACTCATATATATATATATATATAACAAATGTGTTACAAATACTTATATATATCCCTGCCTTATATAATGTCTCAGAAGAGATCAGGCTCTTATCAAAACTGCAATTTCCTTGATATAGGAATTATTAGGCAACAACCCCACCACTCACAGTTTCGTGTTTCCTTATTGATACTAAACACATACACATCTCAATAAGTACGTGTTGCCATTATAAACTGATGAAGCCAATTGATAAAATAGCATGAGAGAAATAAAAGTTTAGGATAAGTAGAGGAGACTAAAATAACCCAGCACACACACACACCCCTTAGTAGATGCAAATGTTCTTTTTCTTGTCCTTACAGAAATCTGCAACAGGAACTACAAATAGTGTCTGATCACAGGGTTTCTCTTTATCCACGGAATTTATTCTGCATTAGATATTCCTACATACTACTGCCCACCACCTGTATATCCCTCATATATTTAGTTACTAAAAGTGAGATGTGTGATAATTACAGCAATTCATTAGCCTTATCAGGAATTATCTAGATTTACTTGCAAAACAGAGAGGTACTTCTTTTGTAGCTTTGCTTTGCTGGCCTAAAGATGCCCACCAGGACAGTAATTTTATTAGAATTTTGCTTTTCATCTTTTTTTTTTTTTGTTTTTTGTTTTTTGTTCTTCTACACTATTTATGTTTAGAACTAGCTGCAGTGTGTAATCCATTATAGAAGGTTTCCCAAATGAGCTGGTTGTGAATCGCAGGTGACTATCTTTCATCAGCTCCACTCAAACAACCATTTACAACCAAGTATGACATTCTGGCTTGCTTTGTCTGTGCAACAGCTGAAATTTTTGCAATGGGGAAGTCAGGTACTTGAGTCATGTCCATTTGTTTTCGATAGGGTTGGAGTAGACTTGAACAGAGAGGTGTTTCTGAGGTTCTTTCCCAGATGATTTCCAGCACTTGATGCTGATTTCATTTTTTTTCTTTTATGGCAGCAGTCACACCCGGCAATAAGCCATTTCAAGCCCTTCCTGACAGTCAGATGGGAAATAAGGATAGTGTTTAGCATATCTGTGAGCATGTTTTACTGGAGCAACACAGTGTTTTTCACTTTAGCATTCCATTGCTTTCATTGACTTAGCTGTACAGTCCCAATATATTGGCAGTCTTGGGAGTACCTAGAGTTTTTATAGTGACTCTGTATAATCACTCTCTCATGGATGTAATTTTGGAGTACTTTGTACTTATTGGAAGAACTTGCCATGTCTATTAAAGGGATGAAGTTTCCAGCTCATGTAGTCTTGCTCTGCCTAGTGTCTCCCTTCAGTACAGCCAGATGCTGGCTTGCAGAATTATTTCTGCACCTGGAATCTTATTTAAATGATGACTGCTCATGACCAACTCCCTAAATAGTTCACATCCAAAACTAACTGCCAGCAGTTCTTCATTATTAGCTCAGTCCTGGTGGGTTTTATTGTTGTTCTGGAAACAGTGAAGGATCAACACCAGAAGAGGCAGTCAGGGATTTACTTTGTTAATATTGACATATTTTAATGAAGGTGCGAAGCAGCTGTTAACACTTTTCTTCAGCTCCCAAACCATTTTCTGATGCCCATATCAGGAAGGATCTTTAAATGGTGATGGTAAGAGTTGACCTTGCCTTATGTATTAACATGTTTATGAATTGTTTTTAGACTCACTCTTGTTGCTTCTTAAATTAAGACAATACTACTGCATAATTATTAGCTCTCCCTGCCTGCTGGGAGCAAGGGTGAAGCTAAAATGCCTTTGTGCCTGGGAAGCAATCTTCAGATCAGAGTCTCCAGAGAAACGCAAAATTTTCCCCACCTTTGTAGGCTGAGACAACAGGATAGCACACTGTGTAACATCCCTGTTTGGCTGAACCATGGCTAGAAATGCAAAGCTGGCTGTGCACCTGAGTATGCTGTAACAGAAGTGTTATTGTGTGATAACTGCTGCATATATGCTTAAGGGGCAAGGTTATGTCTTTGAGCTGAAAGCAACTCTTGGTGAGTACATAAATCACAGAATGACTGTGTTTGAAGATTGTATCATATCCAGTGGAGGTGATACAATCTCCACAGCATGTACACCTCTGAAATGAGTCATTATTTTGAATAATGATCCATGATTGTTCGATTTCATGTGAGCCGTTATGAGGAAAGCTTAGCAGGAAGGATTTACTTCAAGCTTTCAAACCCCTCCTCAAGATCCACCAGTCTGTGAAGTTGAAAGAGCACTAAGGCCATGTGAAATGGTAACAGGGATTGATGATACTTGAATAAACAGAGCTATCAATCTGTGCAACAACTGGTAATTGTTCACTTGTTACAATGTGGTCTAACCACAGTGACACCTCTCTTCCTCTCCTTTCCCTTGCCAGCCATGACTTCTTTAACACCTCTGCAAGGGGCACTTCATTCTGCTCTCTATTGCAGTGCTGATAGCAGTAGTCAGAACAAAGTAATCAGAACTTCCCATAAGTTGATTTAAATTTGTGGTGAATATGATGTAATATGACAAGCGGTGTTTGGCAATAAGCATAGCATGAGTAGCCCTGTCCCACACTGTCACTGTAGAGCACTTCCTGGGAAATGCAAAAGGTGGGATTCTGTCTGACTTGGATGTCAGAAGTGCAGATGTCCACATCTGGGCTAGTCATTGGAGCTCCAGGCACTGTAGTCAAAGGAATCTGGAGAGATACTCAGCTGATACAGGGTGAAATGGGAAGAACTATGTTCCTGCATGCCTGTTTCACTTCACTGACTGTAAAAGGAAGCAATGGACAGATTTTGTATAGTCATCTATACTGTAAGTGCCACACGATAAGATTTTTCACTGTGTTTAATGTTGAATCCCATATTTACAAATAGATATAGAAACAGTCTGAAAAAGTTTTGGCATTCACAAATACAGGCTGACAGAAACATAGTGCTTTTGTACTGCTGGAGATAAATTTTGCACCTTCTTCTGGAATAAAATGTTTGGTACATATAAAATATAAAAAAAAAGTCTGTACAGTGAAGTCCTCACCGTCTTAGAGCAGTTTTTATGTGCTGACTAACCCTTCATTTCTGATCACTTACAAGTACCAGTACATGTGGCACCTGATTATGAATTTATCTGCTGCCAAACTTAACACCAGACTATGGCCTCTTGTGAAATGTGATTTCCAAGCAAATATACTGAAGCTCAAGGAAAACAAAGGTGGGTTTTTTTGTTTTGTTGTTTAGTTTTTTTTTTGTTTGGTTTGGGGGGGGGGGGGTTTGTTTTGTTTGTTTGTGTTTTAAAATTGCTGTTGATATCTGCTCACGTGGAAAATCCGGAGCAGAAAACAACCTGGAAAGTCTTAATATAAGCTCAACTATGGTTGTTTTATAGTGACATTGCTCGATTAGCGTCTACACCATTAAGATTTATGCAGCTCTGAGCTCATAATCAGATCCTATATCCAGTCACAGGAAAGCAAACAGCAATTATTATTTCACTTGTAAGAAGAAAAAGGACTTTTCAGGGCTACATCACATGCCTTATCTCCCTGAACAAGCAAATGTGGCAGACGGATAATGAAAGCAAAAGAAATGGTTGGATCTAGGGAGTTTGACCTTGGAAGAACAGTAATTTCGGCTATCAAAAAAGAGAGAGCTGCCAGTTTGCCCACTTATGTGAAAGGTTCATTGTCTGAAACTTGAAATATGTGAAAAAGAGCATGAAAGAGTATGGACAGCTTTCCAGCTGGGATCTGCACATTCCTGCCTCTGAGTGGTTTCATCCAGTTCAGCTGAATGACACCTCATCCAAATTTCTAATTTAAGCAGGACAAACTGAAATGTAGAAGGCAGTTACCAGAGACTGGTATAAAGAGTCTGTATGCTCTCAGCAGAAGTGTTTGCAGGGTACCTGCTTTCTGCTGATACTACATGGTCATGTGTTGGAGATGTGTGATCACTCAGAAGCTCACTGGATGCTGGCTGGGTATCAGCAAGTGAATAGCAAATAAACACATTGTCAGATGGATTTACTGTGTTAAAATTGCAAGATCACAAACTGCTCTTTGCACTGCTGACAGACCAATAGTGGATATTAGCCCTGCTCATATCATCTTTGACAGAGTCTTAGCCAATGGTGTGAAAAGGATCACTGAAATAATCAGTTCCCTCCAGGCATCAGAAAGAAAAGATGCTTTGCCAGGAAAAAAAAAAAAAACCTGTTTTATGAAATGAGTTGTGCTTCAGGCCTGTTCTCTTCTCCAGCTTGGATAAGGCAGGATCAAGTCAGGCGTTGTATTGACTCTTAGTCTTGCTTTGCTGAGTTGTTAGGTGTTAGCTTGAAAAGGGAGGATCAGTAGGACAGCACACAGATATGAAAAGATGTGGACCCCCCACTTCTGTGGGAAAGGACTATAACAGTGGAAGATATATAAACTTTTTGTGTCTAATCCTTTTGCCATTCCACAAAGAACAGGCTGGGCCTGAAGTTCCTCTTATCCACACCTGCACAAAAATGACTATAGATATGCTCATATTTTGCATCAGGGTCCTACTGTGCAGTTTCTGCTCAGTTTTGGGCATTGCATCAACCACCAGAGTTCCCTGTGTGATGGGCTGAGTCAAGCAGAGCCCCAGTGGCCCCCACTATCCCCAGAAGAATAATTTGATCTCCTGAAATGGAGACCTTGCAGGTCTGGCCACACTATATGCCCAGGGAGCTTTGACTGCTCCCCATTCCCAGCCATGCCTGTGCACACTGGCAGTGGCTCCCATCTCCTGTGAACTCGAATGGCAGGGCGTCTTCCTGCACTCCAGCTGATCTTGGAACTGAACATATTTTGCTACCAGGACATCACAGCAACAGGGCATCTAGGCTTTGTAACGATGGGATAAATCTATTTTTGGGAACTCAATTTCCTGTGAGTTCCCAAATTCTGCACGGTGGCAGAGGAATAGGTTTGTTAACTTAGATACATTCCTTGCAAGCAACGTGGAAGCATGGGAATTCACAGGGTGCAGCAGGAGTGGAAGATGAAAAAAACTGAGAAAACAGAAGAGAGAAACAAACCTGTCTCAAACAAACCTGAAAGAAACAAACCTGTCTCCTGCAGACCCAGGAGACATGGAAATGTCAGAATACGCTACCTGTGGTCGGGCAAAACACAGGTATGAAAAGCAGTAGCAAGCCCTGAGGAAGAACCTATCAGCACTTAGGGGTGTTTTGGCATGAAGGTAGGAAGGTGTGGAAAAATGAGTTATATGGTCATTTTATAAGGAAGATTTATTCTCCAGTAACAGGGCTATGGATATAGAGGAGTCCATGAGGAATCTGTAATACAAATACAGATCTCACCTATGAACCACAAGCCTGAGCCACCTTCTTTTCTCATTTTTCTCATTTCTCATCTCCCTTTCTCTCTTACCTTAGCTGTCTAAAGTTTAGGATTTACCCTAAGCCAATGACTCTAAGCTCTATCTTTGGTGGGTGGGCACTTCCAGAGCGTAGCCCATTGACCTTATATGCATTGCCTCTGGAGATGCCAGCCTTTTTTCACTTACTGCAGAAGGAGTTTAAGATGATTAACTTAGATATCCTCTTTAGACTGCTAGAGTTAGTTAGGTGAGCCCCACCTCCTATTCACTGCTCAGCTTAAGAGGTACTGCTGTTGAAATGAGTGACTGTGCACCTCTGGAAAAGAAACTTTCTGGGGCAGCAATGAACTACACATAGTACCCACAATTTGGGACCTGTCTGCATCATGTGCTGTCTGTGGACAGCCCCAGTGGTCACAATTTGGGAAGGATTTCTCTCCTCTTAAATGAGGAGAGTTCAGCATAACAAGTGGGTTGGCTTTTCACACGTGTGGTAAGGTGTGGCCTTAAATTGTGGTGAAATCAGGTTACCGTACTGTGGACAGCTAGAACACAGTGAAAAGGTCACATCAGGAAAGGGGAATGCATACACCTTTGTTCGTTGTCTTCCCAGGTAATTATGCACTCTGTGTGCCCTGGCAGCTAGAGTGCACAGCTTTTGAAGCATCTTTCTTTACACATGCAGGTAGCACGTGGGATCAGGGAATAGCATGGTCGTCCTCACAGCAGGAATCTCTGTGCTCTGTCATTCAGGGCTAAGGAGCAGAGATTATACATTTCCTCCATGTCTGCTCTTTAGGGAAAAGGTTATGTCTGACCAGTACCTTGGGAAATACAACATTCACATTTACTGTGTTATTTGTGATAGAGTGAAATTTTACACTATGTTGCAAGTCATCTGGAATGTGTTTGCCTTGGCATGTCCTCTTACTGCCCTCAGCTGAATTGCGGCCATCTCTTCAGATGATTAAGATTCAGGCAGATCTTGTTCACTGAATAATTTACTATCCCTGGGAGGATGACTTGGTGGGATGCTGCCCTTCCAATCCGTGGTACTTGATTGTTGTCATTCTCAGTGAGTGGGGAGGGAGGGAGCTGAGCGAGGACTTTACCACTCAGCACTTGCAGAACTGAATGCTGATTAGCACACACCTCCAAGTGCCCACTGGGAGTAGCTCTGAACCTCTGCTTTTTACCAGACTGATATCTTTTTTTGTGTGGAAGGGGAGGAGGTGATGGGCATTTATTTGAGACAAATGTATTCTGTCCAAACTGATCTGTATAGAAATGTCTGTTCTGTTCTTTGGCATTCAGCGGGGTAGTAGGGAAGCTCCAATGTGTATGGTTTTGTCCTCAAAATAATGCTTTTCCCAGGTAAGCTCTACTGAAAATTTGCCATGTGAGTAGGCCTGAGTGTTTGTTGGTCAAACCATTATGATGATGCTCTTCAGCTAAGTTACCTGATGCGTATTGACATGTGTTTGTTTGGTCTTCATGGCACCTCTGTGTGGGAGGGAGTGACTTTTAACCTGCTTTATTTCCTGAACTCATTTGCTACATTTTACTCTTCTGTCATCACT
Organism: Xenops minutus; assembly: GCA_035221455.1. Lineage (NCBI taxonomy): Eukaryota > Metazoa > Chordata > Aves > Passeriformes > Furnariidae > Xenops > Xenops minutus. Next base: position 77,404,103 of record JAWWEE010000001.1, on the reverse strand, counting down.
TTTGTTTTCTTGTCTAATAATTTTTTTCCATCTCAAAGGCTGAAGTAAAAAATATGGATTGCTTCTTCCCTCTGTACTGACTCATTCAACCTTACCCTGCCTAGCTACTCTTTATTTTTTCCCTTGCAGATGCCTCAGCTATCACTGTGTTGTGTGGAAGAATTTCACATGTTACAGAGCAAATTATACGTTCCCTACAATAGCCCACCTTATATTTCAAGGAACTGTTTCAAGGAGCAGTATTTTCTTGAGGATTCATGTGTCTCAACTGCAGCACAATTGTAAATGACTGCAAGAGATTTTTGGATGTGGGGATTCGTTCTCATTTTGATGAGAGACAGGAGCACAGGAACAAACATATTGGTAACAGCATAAAGTGGCATCTGCCTCCCTCTCACAAGGTCCCATAAATCTGTCCCTCACCCACACTTCTAAGGCAAGTTCCATTCACAGTGACAGTCAGTAGTGTATTCTTTCCTGGGCAGAGAGTGTACCTTTACTCTTGCAGGTGAGAGACCTGTGTTTGTGAGAGATGTTCTGCCACTTTTCCCCTGCCATTATAGAAAAATGAGCCAACATGGTATTGATTTATTACACCTGTCCCTTTATCCCTATATATTTGTTTGATCCACTTGATGGTACATTGTAAACTCTACTTGTATTATTTGGAATTGTTGAATGAGTCTACTTGACTTTCCAAGCTCGTAGGCATTATTAAATTTCAGCCTTTTAGGAGATTTAAATGTAAATCACAGTAAGTGACCTGTAAGTGTTTTCTCTATGTTTTCCAGGTCTCTGGAAAGTTTCAGATATTCTAAGAACTTTTAAGATGGCCTATGTTTAAACACTTCAGTTGCTCTCTTCTAAGTTTTATGAACCTTCCTTTTAGGCCCTGATTCATCCAGTCTAAGTCAGGAGTGTAACTTCCTGTGCTCCCTCTGCAGAGAGGACTGGTGAGATGTACTCCATTTACTTAAAATTTGATCCTCTCCCTCCAGAGATGCCTATACAGTGCTGAAGCTGTGCATAAATGCTGGTTGACAATGGTTATTATTCAGATTACAAGTATACTTGGAGATTATCCTGTTTCTCATGGTCTGCCCAAATAATAACCAGGTATACTTTAAATGCCCCATTTTTTTTTTGGTTTCCCCCTTAACCAAGCAGGCAAAATGACCAATTTTTTTAGCATGCCACTCCAGTATGGGATTCTCTTTATCCATTGAGTTCAGTGGAAGTCCAACGCCTCAATTAAAGGTCTCAATTTCATGGCATATCTGAGCCCCTCAGCTGAAGGAGCAATTCAACTTTTGAGAAAGACACAGTCTACCCAAGCTCTACTACACCAGAAAGTTCCTTACCTGGGATCACATAAAACAACAGCAGTACTGCAGCTATGCCTGAGAGGTTGAATGCCTCAGTGTGTCTGGAGAGAATCACTTACTCCTCTGAGCATGTGTCTGGGAGCCAGATCCCAGGGATGGCCTGGGACAAACCAGTTCACTTTTGTGGTTCACTTTTCTGTGGAATGAGGTACTACAAAAGCATGTATGCTTGACATTCAGTTTTAGATAAATTTTATCATGAAAACCTCTGCTTGCTGATATAAATCTCTCCATTTACTTAAACGTTATTTCTTTTAATTTGTTTTACAACAAGAAGCAACCCTTTAAGTATTTATTCCTCTCTTTCATAGAGCTCAAACATCTCTCCAGATAAGCAATACATCAGAGTATTGATTTCACATTGACTTGATTGACATTCAGCGTAATACAGTAATTCACTGAATGGCCTTTAGAGGGAAGCAGATCCAAAGAATCCATTGAGAGATCAAGAGGCAAGCTTTTTGCAAGAACAAGCTGCTAGATCCTGTTAAACAAAACCCAAAGCTGAGACACTTGGCTTATTCTCTATGCCCCTGTGTAGCACTGGGTGAGATTTGAATACCCTCCACATTATTGCAGTCTAAAAACTCTCACCAAGTGAAGGACAGCAGGACTGTGTTATCTTAATCTCACATTAGAAGACCTTGCTGCTTTGTTGTCTGGGGAGTCTTCCTTTAGCCTTCAGAAGCTCCCTTGAGAGTAGGACTTGGGGATGATAGAGAACCATGGGAGCATCCAGAGCACTCTGTGAGTGGTACTCATCAAGTTTGGAAAGAGGTATCTTTGGGTCTGACAATATAAGGTATGATTTGAAGTCAATACGTGATCTGAAGCTTCCTGACTTCTGTTTGCTCTCCTGTGAGGGACTGGGCAAAAATGTTTTCAGGAAAATACCTACATACAGACATAGAGCCAAAATCTTAAAGGTGATTTCTAAGGGCTGTGTAATTCTACCTGTTTGAAGCATTCTTTTTGCAATCAAAAGTGTTTTAAAGACAGAAAATTTTTTTAAAGATGTTTAAAGATCAGAAGTGGCAGCAACATCTCTGTGGGTAAAGTTCTCTGACTTGCTACCTGCTCTTTATGTCCTGGAGGCATGTTGATGGGGTAGGAATTAGGCAGTGGGCAGCCTGCCAAGGCAGCTCGCCTGTGTGCTGCACTTGTGGTAGACAAGAGCTGTTGTTTCATGAGGAGAAGGCAGATGTCCTATATATAGCCTGGAACGAGATACTGAGTTGGAAGCAGCTTTAAAGAAGTTAATGCAATTTTCAGTACATGCATACTTCTCTATGAAGAAAGTCCAAACAATGAGCTCTGGCATTGGACCTTGGTTGGCAGGTGTAAAACTTTATGGCTCAGTTTGGGCCACACCAACTGTCTCTCCCCAAGACGTACCTGCTCTGGAGCATGCCCTGAGCTATCCTCACCACCAGTCTGCCCTGTTCTCTTCTGTGCCACAGATAGAGCCTTCACAGGCTCAAGGAGGATTTTTAAATGGCAGAAGCATAGAAAAGAACAAATAGGGCCAAACTTACAAACAAACAAACAAACAAAACAAAACACCACCAAAAATACCCACAGTAGAAACTCCTGGAATTAGAAATTCATACACCAAGCATCAATTATTGGATGGGAGTTTTTTAACTATTTGTAAGTACCTGTAAAACAATGAAGAGATGTGTACCAGCCAGTACAGATTAGCCATGTCAAATCAATCTAATTACTTTCCCGATAGAGTAGAAGGCCCTCTGAGTAGGAAGGTGCAATTAAATGTATAACTCGAGTTTTCGCACTCAGTAAAGCGAATATGAGGATTGCTGAAATCACCCTATGACAGGACACCAAACACTCACTGAATGATCAGTAGCTTCCCAGCCATGACGCTCTCAGGAGGGGTCTGCAGGGATCTGTGCTGAACTTGCTGCTTTTGTGTCCTTTGTTAGCACAGCTAGCAAATAGCTGATATTGCTGGCAGAACTACAGCATGAGCTTTTGAAACTGTGTGCATGTAAATTAAAGTATTCCCAATTCCATCATGTTATTTGTTTAGACTTGCACCTAGCTCCCTGGCAGTCCCTGTCTGCCCTCTCTGAGAGCAGATGCTTCTGCTGGTGACATGGGTCACAGTGATCTCAGCTAAGGCTCCTCTGGAGTTCCCAGGCTTATGGTAGAAGATGAAGCCCCCTTTTAAATGAGATGTCATGCCCCTGGCTTACCTAATCGAGGTTAATTACATCAGGTTTGCTGTATACCTTTTCATTGATACTGCTGAAGGAAGCTATAAGCAGATTAACAAGTGCTGGGTGTAAGTTTAAAGTTCAATCACATATGTTAACATCTAAGGGTTATGCAAGACAGCATTTCAAATGAAACATGTAAAGAACATTTGGTAATGTTTTACGTGTTGTGGAAACCTTACCAGGTTTGTATTCTCTTACATGTCTTATAATTGGAGTGAACATCCTAACAAAATGATTTTAGGTTTTTACCAATGAACTTTTGAATCTCTAGAAATAGGAATTAAATCCATAGGAAACCCCCACACATAAACAACAAGGCTCACATTCTCCAGCATTTCAAGGACAAAAAGGATTATCCACTGTAAAACCTCTCCTATTTCTAAGTAAAGTCCAGTTGTTTATGCCAGCATAAACAGTGAGAGGAACAGGAGAAAGAAGAAACACCTGGGCCTGTGTAAAGTGACACTTCCCTCTCCTTTTTGTTTGTAGGTGGGAAAGGTTTGTATTTCTATGTGGATAGTAATTTGTGGATCCCCAAACCAAATGTCTAGAGATTATTATCCCAGAGGATCACAGCAACATTTTTAATCTTTCCAGCAAGCCAGTTCTTGATGCATTTACATAAAATTCTTCCCCTAATATTTGTTTCTTGGACCCTAGTTTCAGCTGTAGCTGCTTACATAAGAGCTTTTGTCATATACGTGTTAATGGATGATAATAAAGGTCAAAGGTCAGACACAGTGATCTTGAAGCTGTTTTCCAATTTCAAATAATTCTATGTTTCTAGAAATGAATTATTAGCAAAAAACCCCAAGATACAAAGTCAAAGAAATTATCTGTTTCTTCTTGGATATAACACAGAAGCTTGGATAAGTGGCCCACTCGTTCCTGCTCAGATGATTAGAACTAGACTGGTGTCTACATCAACACCTACTTCCCATGCTTGCATGTGGAAATAGTAGAGAACAGTGTGACATACATGAACTGTACCAAAGGGGAAAATCCAAATTGTTTTATGATATAAAGGTTTCAAATTATGCAATTATGAGCACATTATTGATGAGGACTACTATCTTTATCACTTCTTTGGTCATATCAACTGACAGCCTCCTCAATAATTTTGGAAGGGACAGCATGGCGAATCTCCACCACTGAGACTTTTTGCCTCCATGATGTTTACTGAGAACCTCTGTGATCAAGATGTCAGTCTTCATCCAATTACATAAATGTTCCCTACACATACTCTTCTCAGCCTCATATTTTTTGTTTGAATAAAGTAAAATTTACAGACATCTTTCTTCCAGAAAACTTTTATTGTCTTATGTCCTCTCCTCAAGAAATTCATAGTCAATAATTTCATCCTTAGGTCTAATATAAACCTGCCCTCCTTCATCTTAAAGCTTGTCCTATCACTGCATGCTCTTGGAAAAAGTCCATCTCCAGCTTTCGTGTAGGCCTACCCTTTAGATACTGGAAGGCTGCTCTGAGGTCTCCCTGAAGCCTTCTCTTCTCCAGGCTGAAAAATCCCAGCTCTTTCAGTCTGTCTTCATAGCAGAGGTGTTCCAGCCCTCTGATTAACTTAGTGGTCCTCCTCTGGACCATGTAGATCCACAAGTTCCATGGGCACTGGAGAGCAGGTGGGTCCACTGAGCCCCCAGCTGCTGCTGTTGTGGGTGTGGTTGCATGTCCTGTCCTGTCCTGTCCTGTCAGGCTGTGAAAAAGTATTCTGGCTTCCATCTCATTTCTGGATGCAGTCTGACTGGGTATTTTCGTCCTTTACTTCAAGATGCCAAAGAACTATAAGCTATAGAACATTTCAAGAGGAGAGCCAGGGCACTGTACCTTCTTGATTTTAACAGAAATTATTCCTAGCCAAGAAATGCAGCAGTGACTGGTGGAAGGGATACTAAGCAAGTCTGCAGATGACACAAAACTGGGAGGGGCTGTTGCCTGAAGAGAGACCTGGACAAATTAGAGGATTGGGCAATCACTGAGCATACGAAGTTCAACAAGAGGAAGTTCTGGATTCTGCACTTGAGATGGGGCAGTTCTGGATGTTTGTACAGACTGGGGAATGAGATGCTGCAAAAGCAGTGCCATGGAAAGGGACTTGGGGTTCTGGTCGATGGCAAGTTGAATGTGAGTCAGCAGTGCCCTGGCAGCCAGGAGGGCCAGCCATGTCCTGGGGGGCATCA
>JAWWEE010000001.1:77188943-77394637 GCA_035221455.1 Xenops minutus | reverse complement strand
TTCCAAGCCTCTCCCCCCGACCCTATATCAGTCTCATGCGCCCATAATAAAGTGTTCCAGCCCTCTTCACCCCTCACCGGCTGCGGACCGTTTCCTTGTCTCCCCATCGGCACGTGTTAGCCACACAGCTGCTAATGCAAAATTTATGACTTCAGAAAAGACATCAGACCTGACCTTGAGGCCTAGCAAGCAAAGGACTTAGTTGGATAGGAATGCACCTAACAGCATCTCATCTTTCAGTTCTTGTATATTTTATATTATCCAGTGTAACAGGATAAAAAGCTGAAATAATTTTGATGTGAGGAACCATCTAAATGCAGGCTGATATAGAGAGTCTATGCTTGTATTATCTTTATCCCTCAAAAGCAGTAAAGCAGTAAAGCTTCCATCTAGTTTCTTCTTCCCTCATTATTGGTATCAGTACTTGGTAGGACACTCCTGCAGCGTGCAAAACTTTTTGAGATTCTTCAGGGTGATAGTAAAGCAAAAATGACATAACATCCTTATAATTTCCACATGAGTGAGGAAATCAGTACCTCCTGCTAAACCCTGCAGAAGCAATCTGTTCAGGGTTCAGTTTCTGGATGCAGATTTGAGCTCTTTCTCTTGCAGCAATGCTTCACTGCCTCTGTATCCTCCAGCTTCCAAAAGGTGCCTGCAGTGTGACCATGATGTTGGAACTGCTTCTTTTTACCAAGGTCTTGAGGGACTCATTGTCACTAGGCCAGTTTTACAAATTAAAAATTCCTGCATCTCTAATGACTGCAGATCATCTGCAAAATCTTTTAATCTAATTTCCAAATGTTTCAAAGTAACAGAAGTTCCATTCTTTGCAGTAAAAAGGGAACAGCAGGCCTACCAGTCCCCTTGTTTCTTGAATAGTTTGAATGAGAGCAGAGCTTTTACCTTCCTCAGGAGACAGTCTTAAATTTTTTGATTACCTCAGGGTTCAGATGGAGCAAACGCAACACATTTTCTAAGATGTTTGACCTGACCTATATTTGGAAACTCAGGCTTGGAGTTCATGTAAATGATGTCTACTTTAAAATCTCTATCTCATGCTTTCCATGCAGCTTCAAAAGGATGGAATGCTTTAAACTGATGGGCAGTAGCACAACTCCAAAATGCAAAGAAAACAATGCCTTTAAAAAGCCCAGCTCTTCTTTAAAACATTGTTGTGCTGATTTTTTAAAAAAATCTCTAATGGACTCAATTTAGGAGTACTACAAATGTGCCACAGATTGGGCCTGTGGAGAATAACACAATATACTTAAGATGTTTATTGCATTTCACAAAGTGTCCTGTAGTCACTCACAAGGATATGTACTAAAATGCTAATCCTAAAATCCAAATTGATTTTTTTAAAATTGTTTTGCTGTGATACCCAGTGGTTTGCCTTAATGAGCAAGTATCATTGATCATCATTGCTCATGTTTAGACTTGCCCATAGACTTAGTAATTAGGATATTTATATTACATCACCTAAATTAATGTAGAGTCCAGGCACCTATATATCCCTGCCAGTCTCAAGTCCAGGGGCCACTGTTCTGGGAATGCCTCCAAGGCCAAGGTCCTGTACAAACAAATGCAACAGGAAGAGTTAAGCTTATTATAAACATATTAATGTCAAAATCAATAGCAGACAAAATAGAAAACAAAATTATCACATTCATGAAGCAGAGATGACCTCATGCTGCTCACCAGCTGGTTGGTATGCATTAGCTGCTGCTGCTAGGCTGATGTCATTTTTAATGCAACAACTAAACATTCTCAGATATGTGTTTGCCTAGACATGGTCCCCTTTCCCGAATTTCTTCAGCCAGAAGCAAGTGGCTCAGCACAGGCATCACAGTAGGCACCAGAACTGTCCAAAGCTGTTACGCAGAAACACATGAGCAAGAAAAGTGAAACCTTACTCATATTTCATGGGTCTTTTCTGTCTCTTCCCATCCACCTCTAACCAGCATCTCAGAGGCCTCAAAGCTTGGCTCTGTGCTCATCTTCTCCAAACACTCCAGATAAGACACTTCAGAGAGAAAAGATGGCACAAGATGACCCACTGGCTATCTGTCTTCTTCCTACCTAGTTTCTGGCAAGAAAGAAACACCATTTCGTGTACTTTGTGTCACCTAAATAGGCTAAAGTTGTGCCCCTGATAATGCTCAGTTCACTAGTACAGAAGTGGTACAAAGTAAACTTTGCTCTGTCAAAGGCATTCTCAGGAGAACAGTATTAGCAAACAAGGCTTTCAGTGTTGGCTGGACATCCTACTTCTCTGCAGAGACGCAGCCACCCCCGCAGTCTAGCCTGCTTGCTCTCGGGGAGGCAAAAATACTTTCCAGGACATTTAGAAATGCACACAGCCTGCCAGAGCCGGCTATGTGGAATAGCACCATCTCTGGCAGAAAACAAACTTTGCTGTCCCATGTCTGAGAAAAAAAAATCTTCATGGGTTTCTCCTGGAAGAATACCAGAGCCTGGTTTTGGCAGGGAACTGTCCCTGCAACAGACTGTGAGCTCCTTTTGCAACGAGGGTAAAAAACAGGAATGGGCCTTGAAGCACTGCAGAGAGCCTAGATAACTTTTTTTATCCTTAGGGCTTTCTCATTAGATAGTTGTGTGTTGTTCTAACCATATTAGCTGGTTGAGTTGCCCAGGCTGAACTGGCTGGAGCTAAAAGCTATAGGCAAAATGTACATTTAATTTAGGAGTTTCTTCCTGAGAGAAGTATAGCCAGGAGAGTTTCATCTGATGACGTGGAGCCTTTCAGACCCCTGGCAGCAAGGACAACTATCCAATGCCAAATTTCTGAGTTTTGTACGTCAATCTGAGAGCAACAGTCCACATGTTACATTGCTTTAGGAAGTCCACAGGGAGCATGGGATTGCCATTCTTTGGGTGCTGACTGTGAGGTTCTAGATTTCTCCATGGTCTTTGTGAGCAGGATGAAAATTATTGATCCGGGATCTGAGCTATGGTAACTGGCTTTTGTTTGGTTGTAAACATGTCTTGTTTCAGATGGTCATACTGCCCAAAGTACTCCCTTCTCTTGGCTTTGCCTATGTTACCCAAAAATATGCACTCTCTGTCCTCATGCAGTCTAAGATCTTCTGAATCTGGAGCAGTCAAAAGGAGGGGGGCATTCAACTATTCTGACAAAAGTCAGGGATGGACAGAAGCACGTGGACCATTGTGGGATAGGGTGGGGAAGCAGAAAGGTCTTACCCCACACCAGCATTTGGGCAGGCTGGGCCTGTGGGATTGGGTTCAGGTCAGAGAACCAGACAGGGCTGCCAGGTATACCCCAGGAAAACCCTTGGGGGACAATATGGAAAGCTGTTAGCTTGGAGTGCTGGTTCTTGATTTTTACCTCCTGTTTTGCTATTAGACCCCAATGGATAAAGGCACAAGGCAGCAGGGTGACATGGTCAGCGAGTGCATATGGAGCACAAGGGGAGCATGAGGTACAGGCACTGTGTGGGAGAGGTGGGGAGTGTAGTAAAGGTATGATGCTCCACCTTTGGGCCCCATCCCTGTGAGAGCTCTGCAGCATACACAGTGCTCTCCCACGGAAAACTGCTTAACTGAGAAGCATTTCCTTTTTAGAAATTACTGTTGGAGATCTTATTGATGCTACTCATCTTTCCTACTATGGTTAAAGCACTTGTGTATAAAGTGTGTGTATTTATTGTTCAAGATAGCACAGCTAGGGAGAAACCGTCCTTTTAAAGAATTTCCACATGAATGCTGTGGTACCCATTACAATCAGGTACTTGGTAATAAAGTTCTGCACAAAAAGAAGTAATAAAGAGAGCACAGCAAGGATAAGTTGCTTCTTATTTCTTTGCAATTTTTAGAAAAATACATTCAAATTGAAATATTTTAGATTTTGGTGGAGTTTTTTTGTTTGTTTCCTGCTGTGGTATTTCATATGTCAGATGTGTTTCTGGGCAGGAAAGCAGACTAACTGGATGGGGACATTGTGTGTAGCTGTTTAGAGAAGTGGCTGTGTCTGTGTAAGGATTTGTACTGTGCATGGTTTTGATCTTGATTGCATCCTTTGGCTAATATAGAAATGTATCTATGTAATCATAAAAATCTGCTTATAATAACAATTAAAAGATTAATTATTCTAGTGCCTGTGCAGATGTTATTGATAATGCCTTTTATGTGAAAGAACATGAATAGCAGACCTCTGACTTTCAGAGACAAAAGAAAGTAAAAAGCCCAATCCTGTGCCAAATTTTAAAAAGAGAAACCCTTAAGGGAAAGAAAAATTAAGTTTGAGAATGCAGAGTAAAAAAAGTAAGTATTAAAAACTATGAAAACAATCTTGTCACTACCACATTCATTAGAAAAATTCTGAATAACCTTTATAAAATAAGAAAGCTTCATATCTCAGTAATAAATAAGACACATAAATGACATCAGGAGGGCAGAGTTACATTATATATTGCTTCAATTACGTCTTCAGACACTTGCATCCTCAGTCTATGAATGCATGGATTCTAGAAGATAAAAATGCTCTTTTATAGGATCAGAAGCATAGAAACTTTTTAACCAGATATGCCTAAACCTAGTAATAAATATAACTTCCTTTGTTTGAAAAGCCATCATCCTGTTCATCATTTTACCTCCTGTTTCCCATGGTTGCTCTAGTTTGTTTGTGGTCCTACTTGGGGCAGCATCTTGCAGAAGGTGTAGTGCAAGAAGAGGTGTGAGCCCGACAAGAGCTTGTGGCCCCTGGAGCTGAGGGGCAGGAATATCTGCCATGTGCCATTCAATTTGAATTCAAAAAACCAAAATTCTAGAAACACTGGTTTGAAGTCAGTTTAAGAAGAACACATGCACATGTAGTTGAGAACCAATGCATGGTAGTCATGGAAAGGGGATATTGATAAAAAGCCAACTCATTATAAACTTAAATGTAGACCCAGAGATGAAAAATTTAAATGTGGGCCCAGAGAAGTGAAATGCAGTGAGAGACTTTTTTCAGGCATTTTGTGTCTAACAAATTCTAAACTTAACATTTTAGAGGGGATAAGTAGAGGAGCACTATCACTTGTTGCCAAGCCAGTATGAAAAGAAAGACAGGAAAGGGGCTATGCATGAATGCCAAATAGAAAAATTTAAAAAAAGAAAAAAAAATTCTAAAGGTTCTTCAGATCATTGTTTCTTGATTTATGATGCAAAATGTTCAGTAGTTTTTTACAGATAAAAAGTAATTCTGGCAAGACAATTTTTTCTAGATTCACAGAATTCTGTCCAACAAAATCCAAACCAAGAATAACAGCAAAAGCCAAGAAAAATAATTTTTTTATGTTAAAGAAAATGCTTTGATTTCTCTATTTTAAATCACTTGTTCAATCTAAAATTTCTTTTAAGATTAAAAATGTAAAGGCCTCACATTCACAGGTGGAATAAAAAGCTTCCTTCAACCTGAAGCAACCTCTTCTGTGAAATTATCATCTAATAATAAAAAAGTATCATTCACATAGGTTCATCCATCTGTCTAACTGCCAAAAGAGCATCCTTTTTTCCACTTCCCTTACTGCTTTGACCCTCTTATCTTCTGACATTCATTATTATTTAATTGTGCTGCCATTCAGCCAAGTCAGGGTTGAACTGCGCTAGTTGCTGCATGATTAGGTAGCAAAACTTTTAAATTAACAGTTTCACTAAAGAAACCTTTTAAATTAGGGATATAAATAAAAAGGTCTAATCGAATATTTATCCAGTGCAGTCAACCAGAAAAATATGGTTGCCATGGCAGCTAAAAATTTTACTGTACAAGTGTTAGGAGCTGTGATAGCTCACTGGTCAAGCCACAAAGTTAGGAATCCCTGCTACTACAGACTTCTCCAGCTGTGGAAACGTAGCATAGGTCTCTCTCTGATCTCATCTCTACTTGTTCAGCTGACATCAAATTTAGGTGTGGGCTTTTTTAAGTTGAAGTCTGCTAAAGAACATGTACTTTTCTGCCCTCTGTATTGATCCTTTGCTGTCATTTGCACAAGTATGTCCACCCTAAACATTTTCAAATAATGCTTTTAGCACCATTTAGGGAGCTAAGTAGGTGCCTAGCCTAAGCATTTTGCTTTATGACTGTAATAGTTCTCAGCTAGAAGCAAAACTCTAAACTTCTTTACTGGCTATTGTAAGGAAGCATTAACAGAAACTGAAATGCAGGTTTGTATCAGCTTGGCTTTTATGGCATTAGGCTGTATTATATCACCACTGCATTGAAATGTAATTTTTTTCCCTTGTGGCAAAGGTGAGAATTATATTTCCATGTTCTATTTGTAATGTTGCCACAGCTTTAGAGAAAAGTATATTATCTGTAATGTCACCTGATTCACACTGAATGTCACCTATTTCACACAGAAGGGACAACATCGATCACTATATTTCTGGACTTCTAGCAGCTAAAATCTTTTTGAATAAAGAAAGGCTGCAGGGATGCTTAGGGATGTATTTCATATTTGGACTTACCTAGGGATTATACAATGCATGGGAACAGGCTTTGGAGCCCACATCAGAAGGATGCTAGTTTTGTTTTTATTGCCAAAAGTCCTATTTACTCCTATTTACCTATTTGGGTGCTATCACTTCAATTTATGTGCAGACATGTCCAAGAAAACTGCTGGCTGTACTAAGTTACTCCTGTTGAATAAAAACTCTGCAGGAGGAAGTGGAAAGCACTTACCCAATTCACCTACTCACGGATGTTCCAATGCAGAAATTATTAATGCCATGGCTGTCTTAGTCTGGGTGGGCCTTCTTCCTTCAAAGAATGACCTTCCTATAAGGAAATATCATTCTTACAAAATTACTAAAGGGAAATATTTTTAAAAATTTGGCAGGTTAAATGACTCATTCAAAGGGTCATTATTTAATGTGTAGAACAAAAGCTGGCAAGATTACTCGTATTCTTTTTCTGTGATAATGTAGCTCCTGGGAATTCTGCTCCTGAAGTAGAAGCTCTATGCCAGTGCTGGACAATTAAAGAATGAAAATGATAGTCAATCTCTAAAAGAGCTCAGTTTAAAGTATGTAGACAGTAGTCTATCCATTCCCTTTAAACTCTGCATTGTAAGGGTTACCTGGTAGGAAAATGACAGAGTTCACTGAAGTTTTTTACTCTCCATTTTCCTCTGTTGAGAAGAGCAGAGAGAAACGCCATAAGTACAGGTGATGTTAGCAGCATGGCAGGATTGTGGAAAACTGATTCTGGTTAGGAAAGGATAATCATGATTCTGCTTGCACTTAGGAGGAGAAAACTTTTGTCTTTCCTTTTAGTTATTCCTGAGAGAGTGCAACCCTCTGATGCCTGCTCATCTCCCTTGATGACCTGGAGAAGAAAGGAACATACATGGTGGGATCAACTTTCTTTGGCAGGAGGAATGATGGTATAAGTTTGCTGCTGTGAAGTGTATTTTGAAGGGTATAAAAGGCATTTATTTATGGAAACAGAACTACAACTATCACTTCTGATACAGCCTAAAGCCATCCCATGCACAGAGATATGCGTTCATATACACACAAATTTATCCCACCTATTCCTGCCTGCCCCTGGTCACAACTGATGGCACTTGTAAAGGAGTTTCCTCTCTGTCAGCTTGGTCTTGAATTTCAGTTGTTGTCGGGATCTGATGTTTACACCTGGCTCGTTGGACAAGGCAGCTATTCCACGCTTCACCATCTGCTGGACATCTTAGAACCTGACACAACCAACCTCCTTCCCCATCTCCCTTTCATGGTTAACCTCATCTCTCTCTTGTTTTTCATCATGCTCAGTCTTCTATTTTTCTACCTCATTTTCCTTCCTTCTCTCTCTGGCACCAGCTTGCATCTGCATTCTCCCCAAGCCTTAGATAATCCTTGCCTCCTGCTCTTCTGTTCTTATTCTCTGTGCACCTTATTCTCTTATTCTCTGTTGCACCTAGTAGTCCTTACTGACACAGCTGTTGTTCTTACACTAACATTTCAAACTTTATGATTATTTCCTACCTCTTGTGCTGTGCCTGGAACCACGATTCCTCTTCTGAAAACATCCACAGGCCTTTTATACCTTTCTGACACAGGATATAAAGGTTGAAAAATTATCAGAATGAATATGCAGGCAGAGGATTTGATCAGGGAAGTAAGATTTTTTTGGCAAGGAGGTGGACACTAACAAAAAGATTAAAATGTAACAAATACAAACATGGCCACAGGATTCCCAGGAATGTTCCACAGCTTAAGAGTCAGAGCAGAAGGTACATAAGTGTAAGTTTATATCGTGCCAGTTCAAGTCACAGCACGAGATTACTCCTGAATTTCTTACCAATGATAACCTTTTGTATATTTTTGCAAACATAAGTAGCTCTTTTTCTTATCTCCCACAGAATAGGAGACTGTGACTTAATTTGGTATTGTTCATCTGAAGCCATGACATTCTTTTCTTTCTACATTTACACATCTGCCTGTTCCCTCCAGAGTATACCAACTCTTTGCACTTGGATGTGAAGTCTTCAGCCTCTAAGAAATACCATGAAGTGCAGAATACTAAGTGCACATCCCCAGGGTAACATGGAGTACCATAAACATATCTGTGGTTTGTTCTCTTCTTTGTCTTGCATGAACTATTATTAAATGCAAGATCTCAGTTCTTGCCTTCCAAGTGTACTATTGCTTGTTCTTGAAGAACTAAACAGATGCCTAAACAACCAAGGTAAACATCTTCCCATGACAGAGACAAAATTTTCCACCTTGGTTTGTCTGAGGCTGAGAAAGAAATAGTGATGGTATGGCAACACGAAGGAAGACTTCACTGCCTTCTGCTCTAACAGCAATATCCATTGCATCAAAATTTTTTCTCTAACTTAAACACAGCTGTGAGCATATTAGCCTGAAGCTGCACTAAATCAAAACAGACTGAGAGCAAGAATAAACATGACACTTAATATGTTGCTAGAAGATACCCAGATCAAGAGTGATTAAGGTGTTGCAAGAATTTACACACAGGAAAACATACTCGGTTCCTGTGACTCAATATTTATAAGCATTTGAATCACAGAATCCTGGAATAGTTTAGGTTGGTAAGGACCTTTAAGATCACTAAGTCCAACCGTTAACCTAATGCCGCCAAGGCCACCTCTAAACCATGTCCCTAAGTGCCATGTCTACACATCTTTTAAATAACTCCAAGGGTGGTAACTCAACCACTCTGCTGGGCAGCCTGTTCCAGTACTTGATAACTCTGTTTTGGTGAAGAAATTTTCCTCAATATCCAATATAAACCTCTCCTGGTGAAACCTGAAGTAATTTCCTCTTGTACTATCACTTGTTACTTGGGAGATGAGACTGACCCCCACTTCACTACAGCCTCCAGTCAGGTACTTGTAGAGAGCTGTAAGATCTCCCCTGAGCCTCCTTTTCTCCAGACAAAACACCTTGTAGTATTTGGACTTAAATTTACCATTTTAAAGCAAACAAAATAAAGACATTTTAGCACAAATATAGTACAATAATTACATTACAAATTTTATAAAATTCTGACTCACAAAATGCATGTGATTCAGAAGGCCTTCCTATATTCTTGGTACGTAGTCTACTCATGTTTGCAATACCCCAGGTGGGTGTCAGGCTGCCAAGAAAGAATTAAGGAAGAAGAGCCTTGCCCAGTAGTCTGTGGACATGTGAGGAGGCTAAGGATATGTGGACAAAAAAAATTGCCTTTGGGAGCTCTGCATTGGCAGGTAACTGTGGTCTACTGACAGGTGTGTCCAGAAGTGTCAGAAAAACTTCTGTTTCTTCTCAAAATGTGGGTGCCCCATGAAAGGTGGAAACTCTGTGACCCAGTCAAAAAGTCAGGTTGTGGACCTACGTGTGCTAGACTCTGGTGAAGCAGCCAAGGGCTCAGGAAGGCCAAGTGATAAGTGCTGACAGACTGTGTTGGCCATAGCTGACAATAACTATGTGTGCAGTCATTTTATGTGATTTGTGTCCTGATTTGACTGTCTATACTTGCTGGTGAGTGCCTTATACCCAGGTCAGATGTAATATATTTTGAGGATGGTTCTGCTGGCCTTACTTTATTTCTAATAGAATAGAATTGCCTTTTCCCTTTTCCATGTGTCACTAGCTTTCCAGGAAATTATTGAAAACTGAGTAAACTATCCTCTCCTTTCTCAGCAGAAAAATGAAGAATAATTGTAAATTTTTGAAATTATAGTATTTTTTTTTTATGTTTCCTGCCCTTAGCATCTTGCTAGAATGCCTGCTCCCTTTCTGTACCTTCTGTTTTTCAAAGCTAAGTTAGAAATCATGTTCGCAGTGCGAATTATGAGAATGTTTAATTTCCTATTAAAACATACAGGATTTTATGATCTCTAAATATTATTGGTCTAATAGTATTCTATCTTTTTTCTATCTTTATCCAGGATGCTGGATGACATTGGCCTTTTGGTTAG
The DNA here is from genome assembly GCA_035221455.1 of Xenops minutus. Classification (NCBI taxonomy): domain Eukaryota; kingdom Metazoa; phylum Chordata; class Aves; order Passeriformes; family Furnariidae; genus Xenops; species Xenops minutus. The sequence goes on along the minus strand of JAWWEE010000001.1, from coordinate 77,384,183 downwards.
TTCATTGATGGCAGCAAGTACTACAAAGGCATTTCAGAAAAAGTGAAAAACAGTTATCATATTTTTTTATATTCTTCTTATGTGAAGAAAGTTTACAGACTGAAGATCTCTGCTGTCAACATCTGCAGTTTCTATTTTGAGGTCAGAAGTACTGTCTTATAAAAAGAGAAATTATTTTAAGTTTGTCCAATATCCCATCATAGTTGGGAATTCCCAGTAGGGCAAAAGCCACACTGTGTCACTTAATTTAAGTAACGTTTTTTGTTGCTTTATGTTACAGAAGGAAAAAGGATGAATTTGTCTGTGTTGCCTTCTGTCCCCTTGCTATTGCCAAAAATAACTTTCTTAAACTTCAGTCTGGCAGTGCCAAATGAAATATAATCAGGATCCAGACGATCGTGATGGTGATGCTTCTTTCTGAAAGTGACTTATGTGCCTTTTCTTCTGGAGCTTGTTGATTACTTATGTTATTACTAAAGGGAAATGAATTCTTCTGGAAAGAAAGGCAGTTTTGTTCAGCTTTGTTTGACCATCTGTACAACACCTATTTTCCCAATTTTAGCACAGAAGCACAGTGGCTTCAAGAATAACCAGAAATGTCTGGGCTATAATGGTGGACCTGTGGACTGATTTGCTCTATGGCTTCTAAACTTGTGAGTGCTCACTATTTGCCTTTTCCTGTCTTCTTTATTCCTTAGGTACGGGAGAACTTCTATGCATCTACATCTGATTTCTCTCTTCTCCCTTTTACTCATTTAGGTTAACACCAAATGAAGGAGATCATGCAATGGAAACTGTATGCATATAAATAAACATGGAAAATGCAAAAGAATGCTGTAATTAAGAAAAGCTTTGAAAGAAGCACAGGTTTTACTAACTCAAGTGGAAGAATGTTATTTGCTGGTAGTTTGTTACATGTCTTCATAGCAACTTTTGAAAATAGAGCTTTCTTACAAAAGTTTAATTATGAATTCTATGTTTTTCAGTGTTATATCTCCTAAATTTTGCTTTAGAAAATCAAGACAAAACTCTTAGGCATAACATCCTCATACACATAGCAAGAGCACAGTATCACTGGAATCAGATCTACATGAACTGAAGTGAAAAAGTCACCTCCAGGTTCTGAGATGATATTTTAAAAAGGAATTTTCCCCTCTGTTTTCTGGAAGTCATAGCAACACCCTGGCAATCTTGCCTACTCAAATGAGTCCACAGACACTGGCATTCATAGAAATTGGAGAAGTCAGGAGGTCAGCTAATCGACTTCCTACTCGTGGACTAGGTTGCCTTTGTTGAGCAAACATCATGACAGAGATTATAGAATCGGTGAATCATAGAATATTTCAAGTTAGAGGGACTCATAAGGATCATTGATCAAATTCCCTGCTCCTTGCAGAAGCAGTCTGTTTTTCAAATGTCAAAGATGGAAAGTCTTCATGTCCCTAGGCCATCAGTCACAGTCTGCACAATACTTGCAGTAGTTTATTTTCTGTTTGCTGACTCACCTTTGCCCTGAAACTAGTTCTAATTTAATTTTTCTATTACTGTAATTCACTGTTGCTTGGAGATTATCCTGGGCTGTGCACTGCTATTAAGCTAGAAAAGCAAGAGATCAGGATAGGAAGGAGGCAAATAAAGTGCAAGATTTACTGCAACGTATCTATTGATAGAGAATGTAACAAAAGGCTTTGCTCTTCAGAAACTGTTATCAATATTAGAAATGCCATTTAAAAAAATAGAAGACTTCAAACTGTAATGAATAGAAGCAAGAAGTTTAATGTTTGTTACCTGGTGAGAGTAGAACAGTGAAATGAGCTCTTAGCTGCTTAGGAATGGGGAAGAGAAGGCTATGCAGCTCAAGACAGCAATATTGTAAATACATGAGTCAGTGTTTTAAGTAATAGCACAGGGAGCTGCTGCTGAAGGCCTGCTGCAAAGCTCATCCAAAACCTCCTACAGAAATACTAGTCTCTAAGTATCTGTGAATGAAGTATGAGAGATGAAATTGTTTAGGGCAACTGAACAGGTGGTAGATGTGTCAATTTTAACTTTAGTACAACCTCTTCTGATATTTTTCTACTGCATCCAACACTGGATAGAAAGGAACTGGTTTGAATTTATCTTAGCAGATAATCAATAGAAACTGTTTGCAATGGATAAATGATTTTAACATAGTTTTTGTGTAAAGCAAATAAGTGGACATTCAAACATAAAAAGAACTAAACTATGAAAGTTAGCAGAAATATTGTGTGTGTGTGAGAGTATGTGATATTTAGATAGAAAAATATGGATGGAAAAATAAAAGTTCTTTAGGAAGAATCATATTGGCCAAAATAAACTCAACGTGGTAGTCAAAGATGGAAGCCACTCTGGCTTGAAACCCAGAGGGATTCAGTAGAGAAGATGGTAAGGGTGAGATTCAGTTGTTTAATTATAAGTCACTACAGTCATATAGGTCAACTACAGTCACCTAATAAGGCACAAGATACATCACCATGGCATAAGCAGGTACAGCACAGTTAAAGAAAGACCTGAAACCTTCTGGAGTGGTAACTTGTGGCTCTGTGGAATACCCTACCATGTCTGAAATATAAGAAGGCATCTATACTTAGGCACCTGAATTGCACCATAATTTAAGGAGAGTGAATAATCAATTAGTATAAATAAGAAACTATGGTACGCAGAAAAAGATACGGAGGAAATAGGGATGGCTAGTGGGGTAACAGGAATAAATAGGAAAAGCATCTGAGAAAGACTGCTGGCATTATGTACTGATGAGCAGATTGAAATAGCAAAATTGGTTCTGCAGCATTGACATTTCTGTTCTGCAGCTGAACAATTACAGGCCAATATGTCTATAATGCAGAAGGATGAGAAAATACTTCCCTGGTGGATACGTCAGCCAGCTGATGAGTCAGGCCACTGGATAGTGACAATCTGGGCACACAGCCAGTAGGACAGCCTGCTTTCTTGCCAGTGGCGTGGTGGGATACAACACTGTCCGTTTGGTTTGTCAGGCAGGCATATGGTCTGCCTTTCTGCCTGGCTTCAGTCAAAAACATTAAACAATGTACAGTTGCAAAGCCTTCACATTCTGCTATCATAGCTTGTCTTTGCAAGACTAATCCCTCCAATGTCTTTCAAACAGCTTTAAATTTGACTCCATTCCTAATATTGTCTCAGAGATACCATGTAGTGCTCAGCAAATATTTTACACAGACTTTTCGCACACTCATCCATCTCTCCTTGATTTTGTGGGTGTCTGTCTCAAGGCCCTAGGGTATGATATGGAGAAACTGTTCAACCCTGAAATCAATGGCTGCTGGCCTGAAAGGGAAAGGTTATAGTGCTACATCCTCCAAAAGACTAAGCTTCATGTTCCTATTGCATAACCGGGATCAGTGCCTATATTTCACCTTAAGATCCACATTCACCATCTGGAAAGCAGTTGAAACTGCCCAATTATCTTCTGAGGGTTTTGAGAAAAGTGGATGTTTGTGAACTCCTCGTACTCTAGTGATAAATGCCATAGAAAACGTGTGTGAAGAAACTTTTCAGTCTGACTGTATTCAGAATGAGAGTAGAACAAAGAAGGCATAAGGCCACACATTATAAACATGCTTATTTAGTGGCTATTGTCTTTCTTGTGCACTGACTAAATTGGGAATCTTGTGTGTTTGCACGTTTGTGACATCTTCTGTGAACTGAATATATTTCCCTAGAACAATGTATATACCTAACAGGTTTAATTCAGATGCCACTACCTTAATTTGGCTATTACCCTATTTGAGTAGTTAGCATTGCTAGACCATTATCCATATAACCAAGCTAATCTAAATTTACTATGGGACACTGATTAGTTTGTCACATATCCTTCTATTCTCATGTGAATATACTGTTGCCATAACAAAATATTCAATGGATAAATTGGCAGTTATTTTTCTTGATTCCTAGAATAGAAAGATTATTAATTTCATTACTGTGCTATTTTCCCTTTCCCTTCCTCTCCATGGGCAGTCTCAGATATTCCTGAGCATCTCTTTTGCCAAGTGCTTCACACTTTTTTTTACTGCATCAGCTCCTAACCTTTACTTGCGCACTTGGCAGATAGTTACAGGTTAATTTGGCTTTCAGGATGTCCTTTTTTTTAAAAAAAAAAAAAAATTATTTTCGTCTTCCCCTTTAGCTTTTCCTTCTCTAAAACTTCATAGAGTGTTTTTGTTTTGGACTTAGAAGTGAACACCAGTATTTATTTTAAAATTAAATAGTGTCAACATTCACCACTGATAATGCTGGCAAAGGAAAATTGTGCTTCTTAAGTATTGTTCTTTGCCCTTTTCCCATCACCACAATAATATTGAAAAAAGTTATTTTAATATTTTACTTTAATACTTTTAGATGTATTCTGGAAATAAATTACTTGTTCATGACTAGTTTACTACTTCCTTGCTCAAACTAAGAAATGCTTGTGTAACCTTTCATTGCACAACTACTTCACAAAGGTGAAGTCGGTTTCAAGATTTACATCTTCCTTTCTCCCACTGCTTTTACCCAAACTTTATTAACATTTTAGGACTTGTATTGAGCTATCGTACCTAGTCAGACAAATTTCCTTCAAAGAAATCCACATCTGTCAGATTTTGTTGATGGGCAGAGCTTTTCCTCATATGTTTTGGGAGCTTATTCAAATTGTTTATTCAGGTTCTGGACTACATAAACACTATTTTGTTAAAGCCTGCCCTTTCAAAACACTGCATTGCTTCCTATCTTTTTTTCCTTGTTTTCCTTGCAAAGATCTACAGACAGCTGTTGACAGGTGTTATTGTTCACAAAATTCTGTGGCACACCATCTATGCACAAGCAGCACATGCTGCTTCCAGCCCCATCAGGGTTCACTGACAGCAAGATTAAGCTTGATTTGTATGACTTATGGTTATGATGACATCCTTGCAAGCAAGAATGGATGCTGTTTCTTCAATAACATAGTGTAGCCCCAGCCCTCTTTCATCTCATCGTGTCAACTTTGATGCCTATAAGGAAAGTCAGATGCCAGCCCTATCAATTGTTTCACTGGCAATGTATTTTAGCAGGAAGAGATAGGGCTGGTTGCTATTGGGGGCATGAAATGAATACATAGAACATAAGAATGGTCTGTCTTGCAGCTGGCTCAGCTGAACTGGTAAGGAGTCTAGGAGATCAGGGGCTTGATTAGTTGTTCGAAGTCTGGTTGGAAATCAGTAACTAGTGGTATACATCAGGTGACAACACTAGCCCACTAGCCCCAAAACTGTCTGACATCTTCATAAGTGACCTGGATGATTCTATGAAAATGAGGCAGAGGGCACCTTTAGCAAGTCTACTGATGATCACAGAATCACGGAATCACAGAATCAATTAGTTTAGAAAAGACCTGAAATCATCAAGTCCAAACTATGGCCTAATACCACCACGTCAACTAGACCATGGCACTAAGTGTCATGTCCAGTCTTTCCTTAAACACCTCCAGGGACAGTGACACAGAACTGGGAGGAGTGGCTGATACAACTCCAGAGAGTTCTGCTGCCATCCAGAGAGACCTTAACAGGCTGGAGAAATGGGCTGACAAGAATGTCATGAAGTTCAAAAAAGGGAAGCACAAAGTCCTGAACCTGAGGAGAAACAACCCCAGGCACCAGTACAGGCTGGGGACCGCCCAGTTGGAAAGCAGCTACTTGGGGTCCTGGTGGATGTGGAAGCAATATATCTTTGTGGCAAAGAAGACTAATGGTATGCTGGGATGCATTAGGATGAGTGATACCAGCAGGTCAGGGGAGGTGATCCTACCCCTCTACTCAGAAGTCAGGCCACACCTGGAGCCCTGTGTCCAGTTCTGGGCTCCCCAGTGTAAGAAAGAAATGGATGTATTTGAGACACTGCAGTGAAAGGCAATAAGGATGATGGACTGTAGTTATGACTCCCATGAGGAAAGGCTGAGAGAGCTGAATGGCTGAGAGAGCTGAATGGCTGAGTTCAGCCTGGAAAAGAGAAGGCTCAGAGGAATCGCATCATTGTGTACTGTGGATGAAAAGAGGACAAAGCCAGGCTGTGCTTGGCGCTGTCCAGGACTAGAAACAATGGGCACAAACTGAAACATAGGAGGTTCCCTTTGAACATCAGGAAACACTTCTTCATTGTAGAGGTGGCTGAGCACTGGAAGAGGTTATTCAGAGAGGCTGTGAGTCTTCCTCCTTGGAGATCTTCGAAAGCTGTCTGGACATGGCGCTTGAGCAGCAGGGGCTGGAGCAGTGGGCCTCCAGAGGCCTCTTCCAGCCTCAGCCATCCTGTGCTTCTGAGACTGCAGAGTTATAAGTAACAGCATGCCAGGGAACCATTCTGCCATGGAGATTAGCAGTTCTTTGGTTACTTCTCGTACAGGCCCCACATTCCTATCTTCTTGGGTCTCTTGCAGTGTGCTGTATTGCTTTCCATCAGAGTCCTTGTGGCAGGCCACAGGTGACACGGGTGGAGGGGAGCGTGGTGACCACTCCCTGAAATTCTGAGAATTATGGATTTCGGTGATGCACCACCGCCTGGAATTAAGTAGCTACTTCACTTTGTACCGCCAAGCTCTCCTAAACATTATTAAACAGCGAGTTGCCCCTTGCGGTATTTCTTTTTAAATAGAAGCATCTGCAACATCTGGTAGGGCGCGGTGACAGCTCGAGGTTTGCGCTGGTGTTTGGTGCCGGTGAGCCTGACCCACGAGGTGGGTTTGTGTCACAGAACAGGGGGGTGTGCGCTGCCTGCACCGCCTGCGGACACACACACACACACACACAGACAGAGACACAGACACAGACACAGACACACAGACACACACACACACACACAGACAAAGACAGAGCGGCTCTAGCAGCGGGATCGCCGCCGGGGACTGGGACGCGGCCGGGGCCCGGCGGGCGGGGGCTCGTCCCGCCCTGGGCGGCTCCCGGCGCTGCCCGGCGCCTCTCCGGGGATCTGTGCCGGCAGGAGGCGTGCTGCGGCGGCGGCAGGGCGGGCAGGGCGGCAGGCGGGCGGGCGGGCAGGGCGGAGGGCCGGGGCGGCGGTGCCGGCTGTCCCGGAAACAGCGCCGGCCGGCGGCGGCGAAGGGGGCAGAGTGGCGGGCGGTGCTGCGCCCTCGCCGGGCGGCGTGGCGGAGACATGGAAGCGGTGCCCCGCGAGGAGAAGCCCAACCCGCTGGAGGATGCCAACTTCTGCTCCCGGCTGTTCTTCTGGTGGGTGACCGGGGCGAGGGCAGGGGAAGGGCAGCGCCGGGGTGCCCGCCCGCGGGGGGCTCAGCGCCGCTGGCCGCACCTGGCCTGGCCGCTCGGGAATGCTGAGCCCCGGCCGGGGGCAGCCCGGCGCCCGGCAGGGAGGCAGGGAGGGAGCGGGCCCGCAGGGACAGCCCCCCGGCCGGCCGGGGCAGCGCCGCCCGCAGGTGCGCACGGGGCTCCCGAGGTGAAGCCCGCGGGCACCGGGCCGCGACCTCCGGCTCCGCCGCCCGCAGAGCGTGGCCCGCGTCCTGCCCGGCCCGGGCACGGCAGCGTCCCGCCGAGAGCCGGCCCCGCACGTGTGCGCTGCCCCGGGCCGGCCCGCTGCGGAGGGGCTGCTCCCGCCCCGCCGGGCACAGCTCGCTCCCCGCTCGCACAGCGGGCCCGGGCACGGCCGGCTCGGCCCGGCAGGGCGTGCGGGGCTTTCCCCGCCGCCGGGGGGAGGCTCCGGCCCCGGCGAGAGCCCCGGCCGCGCTCACCCACGCCTCGGCCGGCCGAGCCCGCCCGGGGCGGCACGGCGGGGCATGGCCCTGCCACCGCAAACTCTGCGGCGCCGAATGACTCCGAGTCCACGGTTAGTGCCTGGGTTCGTACTCGTGGGGACCTCGGCGTGGCTATACGTCTGTGCTCAGCCTGGTGAGGAATTGCCGCTCAGCGGTGCAGTTGTTTCGAAATAGACTGGGAAAGGATGTGTACAGTGAAACGAGAGAGCACCAGGCTTCTGTGTCTTGCCGGATGCCTTTTGGAAGAGGGCGCTTGCAGAGGTAGCGCTTCTCCTGCCGCTCCTGCTGTAGCCCGAACCAGGACGCACATGCTGCGTTGTGTGGTGGAGCAGAGGGCATGGCAGGTGAGGCTTGCTTTGGAAGCCTCTGAAAGACAAGGAAAAAACTCTTTGATCCTATAAGCAGCTCTGAGCAGGTGCAGAAGTCCCTTTTGGAAGGTAGGGGGATTTTAAAAGCCCTGACAAATTTTAGCTAAACGTATCCTTTAGTCAAGGGTATGTCCTCAGAGGTACTATGTGCGAAAAGAAAAAAGTAAAATTAATAAATAACCCCTCAGAAAAAGGAGCTTGTATACTTGTGCAGAACTCCCTGTGCTCAGCATTTTGACTTTTAATTTCTTCTTTGACACCAGGGGTTGCCCGCATTGGAAACAGCTTAGCTAGGAAACCCGGGCAGAATGGGATGAACCTCAGTTGTCCATGCGGCATTCCAGAGCTGCCTCTTGTCTGTTCCCTTTCGCTTGCTGAGATCTTGTGGTGGTACTCGTAGTTCTGCCAAAACCAATCCAGCTAGAAGTGAAAAAGGAAGTGTGCAGTGCTCACAGCCAGTTTTCTGGCTGCTCCTATCATTCTTTTTTAGGCCTTTCGTGTCTCTCTGCATGTATTGCGGAGAAGTGTTTGACAGCAACAGTGAAGTACCTTACGTTTCCCAAGTTTTAGGCAAGCACCTGAAGGATTCCTTTTAGACATGTTTGTAGGTTCTTGCTGTGCAAAGGCAAAAGTAGGTGAAAGCCTGTGCTTGTGGGATGATAGGCCTGCTAAAAGTCCAGAGATCGATTGGGATGTCCTGGTTTGCAGTCAAATGCTAATGTACAACTGTAGGGCTTGTGCTTTGAAAAAGGATTTAGTGGAATATGTAATGCTTTAGAAGTTGCCCAATGTACTGTTTTTCAGACTCTTACAGAAGTAAAATTCACAGCAGTGAAAATAACTTTTCAGAGTCTCTTACCTGTGTTGCATGTGATCATGACTAACACCAATATATCCTTGTTATTTACTAGTCAACAAGCATTAGTATTTTTTTGTTGAAAATTTGAGCTCAGATTATATCTGCAGGGGGTTAAATTGGGTGAGGAGGGGCTGTCACTTTTCTGCAAGTTAACACTGTTTTACATAAAATTAAGGAAGTGTTAAATCACCCTTTCATTTAGGTATAAAGCTAACTTTAAGGGTAGCTTTTAAGAATTGTTTTTCCATTCTACAAAGAATGTAGCATCTGATAGTTGTGTGAGTACTGCTTTATTTCAGCTGCTGTCTCACACAGGATGTTCTGAGATGTTTTCATCTGAAGAACTGGAAAAACAGTGCTCGAGAGGAGGGCTGTCCTTTGAGTAGCGTGTGGCTCGAGTGTGCTTCCTTTGCTCTCCAAATCCCAGGTGCTGGCTGCTTGTTGTCTATGGGGATAAAAAATAGGGCATTGCAGGTAGCAGGACAAGGGTCCTTCGTATTTTTATATTGCTTATCTTTTGCTCCAAAGTGCAATTTCATTCTCTCATTTGTTGCCAGTGGTACAGAATAAAAGCTTAAATTATTGCCTGGTGCAAACAGGATCAAACTCATGGGAGAAAGGAAGTAATGTTTTCATTGAATTATAAAACTCAGGTAATGAGCGTGTAGGCTGAAGACACATTCTTCTCCCATTGTTCAAAGCTTGTCTTCTTGCTTTTGAGTTGTGACTTTGACAAGTATGAGCTTGATGAACATTAAACACTCCAGTAGTACATTCATGGGAAAGAGGAGCATCTGGATTGTGTGTTAATGTTGTTATTTTTATAGTACATGCCTTGTGTAATGTTAGTCTGGATGCTACAAGAATTAAAACTATTTATGACAGAAGTATGAAGATCAGGGCAGTTGCAAAATATTCTTGTTTTCTATGTCTTTCAATTATCTATGTTAACATAGGGTTATCAAAGCCCAAATTGGTGTTCTGGGTGTTCCAGATATTACTGCAACCCTGACTTTCAGTCACAAGTTTCTATGCTCACTAAACTTTTTAAAGCTCTGACTGGTATTTCGCTTATAGTTTAGAGTGCTTGGGTGTATTTCTGATGTACTTCGTATTTGTTGTTAGGTTGTTTGTTTTTTTTGTTGTTGCTGGCTCAACTTACTGGTGAGAATGAGGGTTCTGAAGGATGGATAGGAGTATTTGCTTTCTTTTTGAGGTTCGGCCAAGGAAGAGTGAATTAAGTCCAGTGTTTTTCGTGTTTAAACAACTGTTCTGTTGTAGAAAGTGTTAGGAGTTTAAAAAGCCTTATAGTCAGGCTGTGCTTTCTGCAGTTGAGAATAGCACTTTTCACATTTTTTTTTTTCAGTTGTGGGTGGTGTGGATTATTAAATTAATACCTGTACATAGTAAGAATATTTATGTGTTCAAATGACCAGTCTCTGAGCTTGCATGTTCAGTAAATAGCAGATATATCTTTATTTTCTTATAGCGTTTGTTCTCTTGAGCTATTGAAGATGTTCTTCCTATACAGCAGTTGAATATTTATGTGTTCTGTTGTTCAGGCATCAAATCCACTTTAGTGAATAGTTACAAAACATAGGCTATAATTAAATTTTTAAAAGACTCTGTAACTTTTATCCTGTTAATAACATGAGAAGGAGGGCAAGCTGGAACACCCTAGAGAGGTTATCCAGCATTTTTGTTCAGAGAAGTAAAAGAAGTTAAAGTCCTCTAAATTTCATATAAATTTATAAATTATTTTTTAATAATAATAGTAGTTACTTATCTGTCACAGATTAACCATAACTATGACAAGGTCTTGGCTTTTTTGGAGCGTTGGGCACTTTCAGCATCCTCAGGTCGGATGCCTTTTTGCATCATTACCTGATGTGTGGCAATTGCCATTACATTAAAGCATGAACTGAAAACTTGCTCCAGGGCATCCACACAGATGATGCCGAGAAATAAACCAGTGATTGTTTATCATTACCTGACGGTGTTTGGCAGAATTGTTCTTGGCTTACTAAGTGTATTCTTATGGGAAAATGACAAAACCAACCAGTCTTCTTCATGGGTCTGACTTGGAGTGCAGTGGGAGAAAAGTAAAAAAAAAAATCCTGATCTTTGGTTTTAAGTGTGAATTGAGTGGGCTAAGCATAGACATGGAAGTCCCAAGGTTTTTAGTGATGACTGCACAGTATGTAGCTCTTTGTGTGACCAGACATGTCATCACACACTTCTCTTGTAGCAGCGTAAATAGCAACACACTTAACTTCTTCCTCCTCTTTCATCCCACTACTTAAAATTGGAAGGGCCAATTGGACTGATTTTGTTAGATTTCTCAGTAAACCTACGTACTGACTGCATTTTAGTCCTCTAACTTGGCTGTCTCAAAAGTGTTTTTTGCCCTGCATTGAAAGAACTTATGGAAAGAATTGATCTTTGTTCTTGGCTATTCCAGCTGACTTCAGCAATGCCACCAGTAAAATTGATCTGTGTTCTTTACTGTCCCAGTGAATAGGTTTGTGAATATTTTGCATTTACTTCACATGAAATTATCAATCAGCATCAAGCTTTGAGACTTGCCTGTGATCTTGCCTGTTACACAGTTAAGTCCTACTGTTGATGTCGGAAATCAGTGATGGTGATGCCGATGCCATCTTTGTAAGGACTTCTGAGGTAGCTAACTTAATTTATTGGCTTACTGATGCAGGACAATTTAGTACTGTGAGGAACTCTGAAGAAATGTATAAGCATCTTCAGTATAGATAAGCAGAAAACACATGTTCAGTACCCAAAGACTGAAATCGCACTTGCTTTTTTTCTCCTGATTGAAAGAAGATTGAGAATCATACATACAACTTCTTTTAAAAGATAATACCTTGTTTATTCATTTATCAGGTATTTAATGTCCAGTAGTCAAATTTGAATAATTTGGTCTCTTGAACTACTGCATTCATTTGTAACTTCTGTTTGTTTATTTTCAAGATAGCTGTATTACGCAAAAGAAAATCTTATTTGAAAATCATTGTTTATGAGCTAGTAAAGTTGAAATATGTGGTTAAAGAGTGCTAAATAGATTATATCCACTGTGACAAGTGTGTATAAACTGTTGGAATGTTAGCATTTGCTATCTACTGTAAATATCTGTGCTTGGAGAGGCATTTAGATGGACTGAGTATAGTGAAACACAGACTCTTTGCTTTTGGAATGCTTATGTAAAGCCTACTCTATCATTCGTAAGAGAAAATGTCCCTCTTCTAATTCCTGCAAAGCTTCAAAATTAGGAGTATGTCATGCTGTTATTTTTTTCTTTTTTTTTTCCAAGAGTAATTTCTCCACCCTGCTTTTAGAAAATGCACAAGACCTTATGTAGATGGGAGGAGGGAGATAACTCAGTTAGATTTTTGGAGTGAAAGATTAAAAAGACCCATCATCTATTTTATTTGTTTTGTATCCCTGGAACCCAACTGCTTGTAATATCTGTGTGAATTCACAGGGAATTTTAATTCTTCCTGTTTCTATTGCTTGTCAGAAAGTGCATTAATACAGAAATTGCCACCATAAGGTCCAACTTTGATAAATATCTTGTAGTAAAATTTACTGTTATAGAACACAATCTTTAGACCTTTGCATCAAATCTTTGATATTGTGGATGTTTTTCTTGGCATGTGGATGTTGCATTTGGAATCAGTATTTTAGTGATAGTCAGGTACAGGTAATGCCACTCCTTCATTCCCTGCTTATAGACCTTGCAGAAAATGTTAGTTGTTGTATATTTCCCCCTCTTGTTTCCCTGTTTTTTTCTGCTTGCCACCTGGAATATCTGGAAGTATTTTAGATTAATAAGGTAACTTCATACCTGGCCTGTGCTGGGTAGATGAACAGCATGAAAACAGCCTGCAATAAAGGCAGTTCAAATACCCGTTGAGTTACTGTCGGCACCAGAAAGTGGGTGTTCAGCACCTTAGCTGCTTACACTGTGCTGAGGATAAGCAACAGGTCAGAAGATGAGATGGAGATGAGTATCAAAGGTTAGTACAGTTTGGTATTGAAATTGGAAGCCTGAAGGGTGTGTTTGAGTTAATATGGCTTTGAAGAAATTTTGTTGGTATCCTATTTTTAGTTTCTGTAAGCAATGAGAAAATCTGCTGTTTAAGCCCTGGTAAGTTGTGTAGGGAAGTTGCAAGCAAAACACTAGTTCAAAAGCACCTGAAGAAATAGCAGAACTTTTTCTGTTTACTTTATTACTTGTGGACGACTGCCTTCATAAGGAGAAGTGGGAAAAGGTAGCTTCCTGATGAGAATGGATGAGCATGTGTAATAGAGAGAGGTTTTAAAAAAAATAAATCATATGATGTCTACAAACTGTTGCCTGGGGTATTTATGAATTCTTGCAAAACAACACTGTAAAATGTTGGTGTGTGTCCTTCTTTTTGTACATCCCATCCCAGCAGTGATCCTCTGGACTGACAGCAGGCACATAGTGGTGTAGAAATTGCACTGCTGATGTAGAGCTTCAAGTCATGAAGGTGGGTAATGAACAGTACAATGAAGCAGGTAGACACTTGAGGTAAGCCAGAGAGCATAAGCAAAGTGGATTTATAATCCAAAGGGCTTGTGAGGAAATGGCCTTTTATTTTGCAAAAAAACCCCCATCTCCAAGGCAGGTGATTAAAGAGAAAGAAATATGTGTTACTTTGCAGCTTAGTAGTTGAAGTAGTGCTTCCAAGCTGCTCAAGAAGACGAAATCCTAGTGTTATGGAAGAATTTGAGTAAACAAAGACTCTTCTGTGCAACTGTTGAAAAATAACTGGACATTGAGTGTAAACAGATGATGCTTGTAATGTAATGCACAAATAAGCTGAAGAGGAATGGGGAAAATGCAGTTCATAAACCACCTCCTTAAGGAATTAGTTGATGAGAGTATACTGGATGTGGCTTTGGGTGCTGTAAAATTACTCAGAAATGAAACTTCTGCCTATAATTACAAATAAAGAAAGACAAAAGGAAAAGTTTTTTCTAACTAGAAAAGTAGTTTGTGTAATCTGATTTTTCTGATTTGTCCAGTGACAGATCAGGGGCTTCTGTAAAACTGGTGAGAGCAAAACTTTGCACTTGTACAGAGGAAGGTACTGTAATGTGTGTGTGACTGACTGTGGTGTGACTCTTGTGGGGCTGGTCAAGGCAATTGAGGCTTGTGGGTGTGCCCAGGGCCCCGACAGACACATCTTTTGATCTTAGGACGTTTTTTATTTGTGTCAGTTTTGTAATGTAATTGCAAATGCTTCTTCGCTGATTTTTTTTTGACAAACTTTCTCAGTTCATGAAAAACTTGCAATATATTCTTGGGTTTCTAGAAAGTTCTGCAAGCCTGCTCTGCAGTGTGAGAATGGTACTTTTTTGAGCATTTGCAAGCAGGACACTGTAAATCCAAAGGCATGGCAGGTCCCATCCTTGGCTAAATGAACCAGTTGCGTGGACACTGCTTTCAGTTAAATATACCTATCAGTAATGTATTTCTTCCTTGGCTGATAGGAAATTATTCTGGGACAATGGCAGACCTAATTTAAAAGCTTTCTTGTTTAGGAAATTTTATTTCATGTATGAAACAGAATAGCATGATTAGTCTGATGCCTAATAACCCTACCTTTTGGATAGCAGGGCCCTGTTTCTCTTACCTGCTCTCTCTGTGAAGAAGGGGGTGACTTTGAGACATCCCCTTGAGGTCTTGCTTCTCTTAGGAGGATAAGAAAACACGGTCTTAGCTTTTTCTGCAGATCATAGAGGCTTTTCGAAATCTTGGTGGAGTTGCTCTAATTACAGATGGTAAAAATTGGACCTTCCCAAGGAACCAAGTAAGTTGTGGCTGGCTGACTGTGTTGTAATCTGAAAGGGTGTGTAATGTCAGGGCCCAGGAGTAGGGAAATGCAGGAAGTGAATGTTTATATTGTGATCTTCGTGTATTTGCTGTTTCAGAAATGAATCACTTTCTTTTTTTATCAGTACCCAAGATACTGCTGCAGAGGTGAAAATCTTTATGGGGTCAGAGCAGTGAGTTTGCGTTTTGCAGTTGGCTATCCTTTGGGTTTGCACCAGGTTACAGAGTGATTTTTTAATGTGTTTTTTTTAATCTTTATTCCTAGTGACATCAGTATTCTGGCAGTAACAGGGACTAATTCTGGGCATGTTCCCAGGCTGATGTCTTTGATCAGCTAATCGCCTTGATAGAACAGAGGCATTCCCAGCAGAACAGAAGGTACTCAGGACTCTTACAGATATTCACATTTTTATGTGTAATTCGTGCTAGGAAAAAGTGCGCTAAGCTCTTTGAAAGGCATCATGTGAACCTTGTGTCTTGAAAGAGTAACAAGATGTGGCGATGTGTAAGAAACAAATATTCAAAATTCTTAGCAAACAGTAAGGTGCCTGGGAAAAGTGAAGACAATGACCAGGGGGTCCTATTTTAGTTTCAGTTGAACTGCTTCTTCAGAAAGAAATATAGAAATGTCGGACTGAGATGTGAGTCTTTCCACTACGTTTCTCCTGTCTTTCTTCAGGTAAAATAGATTGGTAGCGAGTCCATTTTATGTCCATCCTTGGGGTGAGAGTAGTTTGCATCACTGTCTGTATATTTCCTCCATTTCTCTAGGTCATATTTAATTTTATTATATAATTTTTTTAAATGAAAGAATAATGCAGTTTGCACAGTTTCTGGTTTCACAAGTCCTATTTTTCTGTGGGTTTTTTTAATACCCCTGGAAGAGGTTGGTGTTAGCTGATCTCAGTTTGAACAAAAGCCATACCACTTTAATGAGTAGTCTTCCTTTATGGCGGGGTTGAGGTTTCAGGGGTGTTCCTTATGTTAGGCCCTTGCCTTATTTGCCAGCTTTCTCTAACAGTCCTCTTACAACACTGAGCCTTCAGGCAAGAGAAGGACTTGATTGGTTTGCTTGTTAGGAGTGTGTCACGAGTAGCAGCAGGCTATGTGAAATAGGTTGTTCTCAGTTCTGCTCTAAGTGCGGGGAATTCCACAGGGCATAATCTGCTTGTGGCATCCTGGTGGATACTTCAGTGACTGAGCATGAACATGTGCTAAGTCTTCTGTCTGGAAGTAGGCCTTCCAGCATAAAGTTCAGTGAGATGGTGCAGCTCAAACTCTTCTCTCTTCTGAGAGTTTGAGGAAGACCTCATTCTTAGGATAAAAGCTCTTCAAGGACTAAGTGTAATTTGAAAAGAAAAAAATTTAACCTTCCTCTAAAGATCTTCAGGTATACCCCTACCGTGACATAACATACTGTTAAACAGGTTCTGTACTTCTAAGGACCTCCATAGCAATAGCTCTTGAAGATTATTATTTTGGGGGAAACTAGTCAGATAGCTCAACAATGGTTGATTTTTTAGTTTTAGTTTCTTTTTATGCATTTTTCCCTAACTTTGCAGTATTGTGGACTTGTGCTGAGCCTTTGCTATGTTTTCCGTTATCATAAATGAGTCACCAAATTAATTACAACAGTTTTCTGCCTATTCCGGATTTGTTTTCCTTGCCTTCTTTAGTGTTAACATAGAGGTTGTAGTGCACTATATTACTGTTTTCAGAACTATGGTTTTAATGTGAAAAGCCCTGGAGCTGTATTAGGTCTCTCTGGAACTCACAAGCTGAAAACCATGAGGCTTTTTTGGCCGTTTTTACCCTGCACTATCATCTCTCACCTTCTACCTAATTTTCAAATTCAGTCCCATAGTATATGCAATGATTGGTGTGGAGGTGGGGGGTCAGAAGGGGTTTACTGCAAACCATAAGAACTTGGTGGAGGTGGGTGTATCATCAGTAAGTTGTTTTGAGAGTTTAGGGACAAGGATAAACTGGATGGCTCTAACAACCCTGTAGACTTGAGACCCTTGTGTTTCAGCTGATTGCTTTGCACGCAGACTGCACTACGTCTGCAGCCAGCACTTTCTGCTGCTGGTGACTGTGGTGCGGATTCAAACTGCTGTCAGGATAGAGCAGTTGACTTCAACAGAAGCATTGTTCTGTTATTCTTCCTGTTGCCTGCCTGTGGTTTTTCACCGTGGTCCAAAAAGTGTAAGTAGAGGAATGGTGTTATACAGAGTAACGTTAAGAGCGTTCTTTTGTTTTTTAAAAGTGTGTGTTTAAGTATATTTCTAAAGTGTCTTTTATTTTCCTCCGTGTGTCATGTTATGTGCCAATAATGGCATGTAGCAGTATGCACTGTTCAACACTGATAAAGCCACGGCTGGAGTCCCGAGTCTGTTCTGGGATCCCCAGGAAATGAGAGACGTGGACACTCTGGAAAGAGTGCAGCAAAGGGTCACGAGAATGATGAAGGATTTGGAGCATCTCCTGTGAGAGAGCTGTAACTGTTCAGCCTGGAGGGGAAAGGAACAGGGGGATGTCATCAATATATATAAATGCCTGAAGAGAGTGTGCAAAGTGGACAGAGCCAGAATCTTCTCAGTGGTGCCCAGGGACAGGTCAAGAGGCACAAACTGAAACATAGGAGATGCCCTCTGAACATCAGGAAACACTTTTTCACTGTGAGGGTGATTGAGCACTGGAAAGGCTTCCCAGAGAGGTGATAAAGTCTTCCTCCTTGGAGATCTTTGAAGAGCGGTGGGACGTTGTCCTGTACAACCAGCTCTAGGTGGTCCTGCTTGAGCAGCAGAGGTTGGACCAGCTGACCTCCGTATGTCTTTCTAAAACAACTCCAGCCATTCTGTGATTCTGTAATAAAGATCCTATTTATGTTCCTTGCTAAATGTCAGCATGATTTTTGTTTTCACCACCTTGGCAGCAGTAGCCACTGGAATCTCGTAACCATTTCTCTAGATGGGAGAGGGATTTATCCCTATATTTTCCTGAAAGAGCTGCCTTGTCCTGCTTCTCATGCTAGAGGAGTTGGGAAAGATAACTTTTCTCTAGTCTCTCTTTCTGAAAGGAGACCTGTGGCTTGTTTATGGAGTACACCATCAGCTAATATTGATGTTGCTAGAGGAGGAATGCTTGGTATTGGCCTCATGAGCCAACTAAAGTCTCCAGATCTTTCCCATAACTCTCTGTCCTGGAGCAGACAGAGTCTCTCTCATCTAGCAGGCAGAAATTATTTGAATGGCCTTGAGGTTATTTTCCCCATATCTGTTTTTTATCTGTGGTCAGCTGCAAGAACTGAGGCCAAAGAAGAAATGTTTCAGTGGAGCAGATTCCTTGTGTTAAACCAGGCAGAAGATGTTCTGCTGGTTGGAGCAGTTGGTCTTTGAGACCTTTTGTCAAGAGCTATAGGGAAGTTGTGACAGTGATTTGGGCACTGATGCTATTTCACCATACAGTCCAAGCAATAGACTTGTCTAGAAACTTTCTGTTTCCAATTGTACCTTTAACATAACTTGAGGAATTAACAGCTTACATTAACAAATCTTTAGTATTCACTCCAAGAGCTGAAAAAAGGCTGTTCGGCATCAGAGTGCTACTCATAGGATAGAGACTTCATTTTTGAATGAGTCACAAAAGCACTATGCTAACATGCTAAGAAGTGAGGAAAAACCACTAATAATCCCATTTGTCACATGGAGTTTTGCCTGAGAGCATGGGAAAAAGGTTTTTGCAACAGTCCTGTCTTTGAAGAAACTCTCTGAGCCCCCTCTGTAGGGTTCAGCATGGCGCTCCACCCACTCTGATCAACAAACTGCTTATAAGACAGTGTATACAAAATTTAATTGAAACATGCCTCAGCAAGGAATGTAAAGCTAGCTGATAAGTGTTCATAACCACTGTTGTGGTTGTGAGTAACTAAATGCCGTCATTGTAAACCATCCCAGTTTTGAATTTCTCACATGTAGGCCTTCAGAAAATAATGCACTTCACCTAGTGCACCAGGTGTTTGTGTAAGAGCTGTGTTGGGGAAGTCGGGGAATAATTAAGTGTCAGAAACTAAGCAACAGTTAAGAACTTTCACAGGCAATTGAGATCAGACAAACAGCTTGCCTTGATTACAAGTCTTTTTTCCAAAACAGATTCGTCCCTGACCTTTTGGTTTTGATGGTGTTGACCAGTTGAGAAGGTACTTTTAGGAAATAAGCCTGACAGCCAAAATCCACATTTCTCCTGGAAACCAAGTATTATGGATTCAGTAGAGAGACAAATTAAGTGGAAAACTGGAGGTTCTCTAACTCCCCTGTTCCCACTAAGCCATGCCTGTTTCAGATGTGCCGTTTTATTTTGCTCCATCTCATGAACCACTTGGTCACTTTGGTGCTTTCTGCTGTGCAGCTGTGTGGTCTGTGAAGCACAACTGAGACTGAACCTCCCTGACCTCTTGAAGAAGGACTTAGGTGCATAAAAGCTGTTTCCTGACATAAAATACTGTTTCCTGACAATATTATTTGATTTAACAAAACACAGTGTTTTTCAACAAACCTACAGCATCACTATTATAACTTATCTTTGCAGTGCTCTCATAAAATACAGAGCTTTTAAAAATCCGTCCGCTAAGGAAATGGGGCTGTTAGACAGTTTTTTCCTTTTTTAAACCTACACATTGTGTCAGTGTGCTTCTGTTGATATTTCCAAACATGGCTAAGATCTAGTTATAATACATTACTGACCCATTTTTACATTTGAATGGTTGTCTTTTAAATTACTCACCTTTAATGCTTGTCAAGGTGGCAGTTCAACAACAACTAGTTTTCTCAAGTAAATATTACAAAAAAAAGTCTTTTATTATGTATTACAATTTTATTTACAGCTGTCCGTATCTTAATAGTTAGATTAAGTTCTGTTTTTTTCCCAGATATTTAAAAGAATGCTAATTTTCCCTGAGTATAAGGAAACACTGTAAGAAAATAGTTGCCTTAGGCCAAGAAGTGTTGTGTGGGCTGTCTGGATGCCTGGGAATATGGTGCTGTGGGGCATAAACAGCTTTAGGAAGTGGGAAATGCTTTTCCATTTGTAAAGCAGGGGTTGACTTAATTATTAGATAAAAGTGCAGTAAACTATGTGAATGCTGAAGGAGGAAAGAAAGGGGTAAAAGAATTAATATGTAAAGAAATTACTCTTTTGGTCTGCTGATCAGTTTATTAATAATTTGTGTTTAACTAGGTGGTTGAATCCCTTATTTATTATTGGCCATAAAAGGAAGCTTGAAGAAGATGATATGTATAAAGTGCTGCCAGAAGATTCCTCAGAGAAGCTTGGAGAGGAATTGCAGTGGTAAGGAAAAAAATCATAGAATAGTTTGGGTTTGAAGGGGCAGTTGTTCCTATTCATTTTATTTCTACTGGTAAAGGTGAGAGTCTTATTTCTAGTCTAAAATTAAAGGAGGTTGTTGTAAAGTCTAACAAGGTAAAAAATGCTGAAGAATTAAGAGTGATAAGAACTAAGAGAATTTATTTACCATAGAAACTTTTCAGTTTTTTTGAGTTATGCACAGTGAAAGTGTATTAGAGTATGTCATTTCTAATTAATTCGATGCTTCGCAGAATGCTTGGAAAAGAAGACTTTTCATCAGCTGTTACTGCAGTAATTCTTAATAAATTAGCGTGAATCTTCTGACCTGTGATAAAATAGCTGTGGAAACTTTTTAAATTGCTCTGTATAAAAGTGGGTAAAAAGAGTGTTAGTTTGTTTTTTCTTTGTTGTTTTTGGGTTAGAGTACAAACTGTATTAAGTGACAATTGTGTACCTTTTTTATGTATATGCATATAAATACATTGAAAATATGCCCCTCACTGGTAAAGTGAATAAAATGCCTTGGACAGCTAAGAGCTTGCATGTAGGAGGTGTCTTTGTTTTGTTATAAATAGTCTTTCATGGACTGTGCACTAATTCATCTTGTTACAGACCCAGGAGGATCTACCTTTTTATTTTCATAGTGGATTATCTTCAAAGGGTTACTATTTATGTAAGTTGAATTATGCAACAGAGGAGGTTTTTGTCTTCAGATAATGTTTTGTTAAATATAATTAGAGGAAGAGATACTCCTAATAAAAGATGGCCTTTGTATTAAGAAAGTGTGGCCTTGCTGTTTCTTGCCTTTACACTAAAGGCAAAGCAAATCGACTTTCATGATAGTTTTATGGGGGTTGAGAGACTCTTCAAGAAGTAAAAAGAATCCAGAAAGGAAAGATTATGATTGGGTCTTACGTCATCCTGTTTTGGATAAGTTAACTGAAGAAAGAGGGTTGGTGATAAGCTCATAGAAGTTGCTGTTTTTAACATCTTTGCAGCTGTAGAGCTTTGCCAGATTTCATGTTTGTGTCGTGAAGCAGTTCAGGGAGTTTGCTGTACGGGAAGATGAACTCTTTCCAATGATTCTTACAGGAAAAACACACACTTCCCATAAGTGAGGAGACTGTAGAAAATACAGCATGCAAAAAAAAAAAAAGAGAATGAAGTGGTTTTTAATTATTTAGTGTACTTGGCCAAGAAGCAGAGAATATAATTCATAAATTTTTATTGAGCCAATAAACCCCACAGAAACTACACAGTTTGATTTCGGATTCTGAGGCATGTAGACAATAACTCTGTAATGTTTGTAACAAAAAATAAAAGAGGGTAAAAATAAAAAAAATGCTTTCTTATCTATGTGCTTTGAACTTTTATGCTTTGTTGCAAAATAATTGGCTTTTGTGCCTCAGACTCATTTCAGCCCTCAAGCTATCAAGGTCAGAGGGTTGGCAGAAAATATTTAGCCTCCAAAGGAAAGGGAGAGCATCCTGTCTGACAGCAGTGTGTTTTAGGAAATATGCATAAAATCTGATATTTCTTGTTAAAATCATGCTTGTTACTACTGTCTCTGATTTTTTATGTGAACAGATTGTGTCCTACTTGTGGGCAGACATGGTAATTTGGAGGTCTTTATCACTCTGCTGATGTAATCCTTGCCTTCAGAGGGATATGTGAAGTGTTAGGTGACAAAATGCTGTATCTGCTCATCTTCATCAAAGCATGTGGTAGAAAAAGGAAAGGGACAAACAGGAGAAAGGGTTGAGCATCACAACTGTTCTGGGGAACGGCAGAACTTGTAGGAAGATTAAGAAACTCCATGCTGCCTTGGTTTAGTCCATAGTAAGGAGATCATGTGACAAGAGACTCAAGTATGGTGAGTGACTGTTGAACTGAGAGGAGAAAAAATAAAGACAGGGTTCCTCCTCACCAGCAAATATGCCCAGAGTGATAATAGCCAACAGTGGTGAATTGCTTGTGATTAACTAAGAGCAAATATGCCTAAAATACTAAGTGTTTATGTGAATTAGAAGACATGACTATATGTTATCTTCTTTTTTTTTTTATTTGATTGTATTAAGGTGACCACAGCAATCTAAGTTTAAGTTTATTCTAGGTAGTTTTCTTGTGATTTTACTGCTGTCCTTCAACATGTTTGTGCTTTGGTTGTCAGGTACTGGGATAAAGAGGTGCAAAAAGCAAAAAAGAGAGGAAAAACGCCGCATTTAACAAAAGCCATTATTCTTTGTTACTGGAAGTCCTATTTAGTTCTTGGTGTTTTCACCATGATTGAGGTAAGTGGTGTAAAATGTCATGGAACATACTTCATGACTAACAGCAGTGTGAAACTTAGCCTCTGAGACTGGATGATGTGTACTGGTGACTTCATACTGTACTGCTTAGAGAATCTGGTAATGTTCATGTGCTCTCTCAGACAGGTAAAACAGAGCTATAGCCCTGCAGGGACCGAAAAAATGAGTTGTAACTGCAGGATTGTGGATATGAAACAGAGGGCTGATTTTAGTGCATTATTTTTCAGACATTGCAAGCCATTGACTTGCTTAGTAAAGCTTTACTGTATTTTATGTATCTGAGGGAGGTGTCCTCTAGAAAGAGGATCTTTTGCTCTATGTAAATGGCTGTAAAGGACACACTGTCATCTCTAAAAATGGAAGTGTAATACAAAGTCATGCAATTTTTATAACATCAAAGTTTTTTTTGGTAATTAAGATAGTTGTATTTAAGGTTCCAGCTTAATTTTCATTGGAACATATTTCCTTTGGATTATGTGTTGATAAAATTTTGCTTGACATTTTAGAGCACAATGAAGGTAGAGGAGGGATATGACTTGCAGCAGTACTTGGCACTTGTTTGCCTGCTTGCAATCTTGGGTAGCATAGTGTGATATGAAATTATTAATACTTTCCCCCCTTCTTTTTTCTTTCAGGAGACCATCAAAATAGTTCAACCAATTCTTTTGGGAAAAATTATTAATTTTTTTGAAAACTATGATTCCTCAGATGAGGTAGCTTTGAATTTTGCATATTGCTACGCAGCTGCTATGTCTGTGTGCACACTTATTCTAGCTATAATGCACCACTTGTACTTCTATCATGTACAGCGGGCTGGCATGAAGCTGAGAGTAGCTATGTGTCATATGATTTACCGGAAGGTAAGAAAACCTGTTTAGAGGTATATTTGGTGTTTGACAGCTATTCCTTTAGTGGAATTTAAAAATGCAGTTATTTGTTATGTTCCTGGTTGCAATTCCATTGAAGTTACTCATTTGTAGAGATGTAGTGCACACTAACGTGTCAGTCCTTACATGTATATATATGTGCCTTTGCTCTCTCTTTGGTAACATGGTGTGTGAACCACAGCTTCAGTCTTGCTAGTGAAGGTGGTGAATTAAATAAGCCTAAAGTCTTGGAGGGGGTGCTTATCTTTTGGCTGCTGGTGCTGTTAGAGAGAAGCCCCTCCCAAGCTGCTGGTGGAGGGTTGTGTGCTGGAACTGTAAGAGGTGTCAGAATACAGCAGGAGAGGGGCCGAGCTCCCAGGGAATGCTGGCAGTTATTCAGCCTTGCAGTTTGATCCTGAGGGAGGATGTTATTCTTGGATGTCACTGTCTACTTCAGCACTCTCAGTTACCTGGGAATTGCTTCACTGTCCAGTTTCCTCCCCCACCCCTCTTGTGGTTAATGGTGGGATTTATTTGTATTTTATTCCATCAGTGCAGTAGAATTAGTGAGCTGCCTCCTTTGCAGAACAGAGGCTGTCCCCTTTCCTTGGGGCATCCATCAGGTTTGCTTGGGGAGTGGCAGCAGTTCTGTGGGACTGCTGCTTCCCCCTCCAGGCTGGCAGGGATGCTCGGCATCTTCACCTTTAGTATTCCTCCTGTTGAGGGAAAAGAGAGAAGAGCAGGTACAGGAGACACAGTTCAGAATAAAGCTGAATTCTAAATGCAGAGTAGAGCCATTTTTTAGTATAATTTACTGTTTTTACTGTGGGAGTGCTGCAGCCCTCCATTAAAAGCAACGAAGTGTGAGAAGGGATGTAGGTTCAGTGAGCAGTGGTTTCTTTGCTGTCTGTGTGTCCTGATCAAGAAATAGTTTTTCTCAGCTACAGAGGGAGTCGTGGCTGCTGTCAGAGGGAAAGTGGAATGAGAAAAGTTATGAGTTATTACCTACAGGAAGGAGCTGAGCAACATCCAGGATGAAATGCTCTCCTTGGTGAGAGAGCAAAAATCTTTGCTGACAATGCTGAAAGGGACAATTCCCTATATTTCTAGCTTTAATGCTGCTAGAATAGTGACTTGCAGTTCTTACCTCAGCAAAAAGCTTAATTGGAAGGATCAGGACTGTACATTTTCTTTGGAAAGTAAAGAAATCCATGTTATTTTAAAAATTAAACATAGGTACCATTCACTTAAGACATACTACTTGTATAAGTCATGTGAAGTTTTTGGGCAAAGCAAGAGAGTGAGGAGAGAGAAAGCATCCCCGTTCTAAGTGGTGATTGCTTTTCATGTCCACATTTATTCTCCTCCTCCTTCTGATACCTTGGAATGATCCTCTGGGAACTTGGTCTAACATAGCACACTGATTTCTTGTACATAAACATCTCTCTAAGGTATTAATTTACTAAACTGGTTATGGAAATGCAATTTGATATTAATGAAAAATGTATATAGCGATGTTTGTTGCTGTGTTGATACTACCTTAGAAGCTTGGAAAAGAAATGTTTGTAATATGCACTGTTATTTCTAGAGATGAGATTCAATAGAAAGTTAATCTCCCCTCATCTCATAAATGTTTGCTCCTGAGGGTGAAGGCCAAGATCACAGCAGAACATAGATAAATCTTTCTAATAATTTGTCTTCATTATCTGCAACTTATAGATAGGTCATATTTTATCCTCATGCAGGCTTTTGAAGGAATTTGGATCCTAATTTACCAGCACTTTTCGGAGTTTGTTAATTGCTGTAGTAAATAAAATCCTGGATTTGCAAGAATGAATAGATTGGATAGGAAAGCATCCTTAATGGAGAATTTCAAATAAACTTATAATTCTTAAGTTTTAGACACTTTTTCATTTCCTGGAAAGTTAAAATCTCATTTGCAAAAGCCCTGTATTCAAACTCTATGATGTTTTGTGACTGGTAAGAAGTATTAGGGATGCATGTAGAAAGCTTGTAACAAAAATGAAAATGAAATCTGTCTCATGACTCACAGTCTCATATTTTGAAACCAAAGCCTACTCATGGGAAGTGGGGTTTTGACATCAGTGTACTGACTTTGGCTGGGTTAGAGTTAATTTTCCTCAGCTCACTTGGGGCTGTATTTCGGATGTAGTAGAAAGGGCAAGGTACCAGAACAGGACTTCTTGGTAGAAATTGGTTATGTAAGAAAAACTACGGTTTTGTGTTCAGTGTTTCCTTTTTTTTCTGTTTACTTTGCAGTCTAGACAGGTCCATTCAGCCAGGAAAATGTAAGGCTTATTTCACTTTAAAAAAAAGAAAAAAAAAACAAAATGAAGAAGGAAGGCAAGGAAAGATTAAAATTGCGTTGCCACTGACAGTGGGAATAGCAGTCTCTTCCCTGAGAAGATAGATGGGTCACAGAGGAGCACCCTCCTTTTGGCTCAGATACTTGAATGGTTCCTCCCAAGACTGTCTTGGTCCAAAGGAACTGGACTGATAGAATCATACTGAAACTGGTTTTGCTCCCTGTGTTTGAAATAGCTAGGAAGAAGTCCGAAAGGTGATTCAGGTGGCGGGGGCCAGGACAGACCCATGCCACAAGCCATTAGAAAGACACCAGCAGAGTCTTCTCCTGATAGCTCAGATGAACTTCAGACAGTAGGTATGTTGTACAGGAGATGCTATAAACACATCCTGGTGGGCAAGTTCTTCAACCATGCATCATGTGAACTCCTATTATTGTGGTCTGTGGATATCCGTCAGATTTTCTTAGAGCTTATCAGCCTTGATCTGTGGTGTTGAGTAAACACTGTAGAATAATGTGGCTGTGCTGCTGCTGCATTACATGCAGGCTCTTCCTGGAGGATTTTGGGCGTATGAGAGCCATGGCTTAAGACAGGGAAAGAAGCAATGATTTCCTGAAATAAGTAAATCGTCTTTAATATACTCAGTATCCTAGCTTTGTTACTGGATTATCAGAGGAATTTCTTAGTGGAGTTTTAAAAGTTTCTGCCTGCTGGTTTCAATGAAATTAAGTGGGGATTCTCTGTGATTAATAATACCTTTGCAACACAAAAGTGAAGTGCAAGAAATGTAAGGCACTTCATTTGAAATGACGTCTTGAATAGTACTTTGATAGCTGATGTTCTTCCACCTATTTCAAAATTCTGGAACAATATTTTTGAAACAATTAGTACTTTTCATGTTTGATTATTGATTAAGAAGGAATCCTAATAATAACAGTTTGGAGAGGGAGAAGTAGATATGCACTGCCTAAAAATGCAAAAAACAAGTAGTATGTGTTGTATATTTTGTATATTTGACCTGCAAATCTGTGGTTTCCTTCTAGCAGGTGTAGAAAGTAGCAGGGTGTGTTACCAGTATTTCTGAGCAATTTCAGTTTGTATCTTTGCAGTAATGTTCAGGCTGCGTATTTCCAGATGTGATTTTTTTGGGGGGAGGGGAATATTTTATAAATACATACTATTTTCTACTGATTAAGTTATTTATTAACCTATAAAAATTTGGTATTTACTCTTGTTGCTTTTTGTAGCGTGTGCTAAACTTAATTTTATATAATTCAAAAATGTTATGATTTTGCAAGAGTTATTAACTCTTGCAAAGGGAAGTATTGATTTGTAAGGGGATTTTAACTCTGATTTATGAAGACAAAAAGCCCTGATTGCAGTGTTAGCAAAAACTGATAATGTAAAATTAATAATTTTGAGGTATTTTGCTTTCTGTCAGATCTCGTTCATAACACAGTTCTTGTAGTTGGCCAAACATTCTTCTGATTTTAATTTGGCCTTCAGGTGGAGTTTTCTGTTCCTGTTTTGTACAGATGCTTGTAACGAAGGGGAGAACAACAAACACAAAAAGTTACAGACTATTTTGCTTAGTTTTAATGACTTGCTATGTTGGTATTTTCCCATTTTTAATCACTTGAGACATGAAGATAGTTTTGGCACTTATGTTCTCGCAGTCCTTCTGTAGGTGGTTTTTTTCAATACTCTTCAGGACCTTGTTCAGAATATTTAACCTAACCTACATCTTATCTAAGGTTCTTAATATGCCTCAATACTCTCAGGCAAAAGCTGAGATGTGCCTTTAGCTTTTGCCCCAGTATTGTGTTTGTGTATTGAGTCTTCTGTGTGTAGGTGTACTGTGCTCTATAAGCTGTGACAATTTGAGACTGTTCTGACTTTTTCAGGCACTTCGTCTCAGTAATGCCGCTATGGCAAAAACTACCACTGGCCAAATAGTAAATCTTCTGTCAAATGACGTGAACAAATTTGATCAGGTAAGAAATAGTACAGATCTTTCCAAGGGGCTGAGAAAATTGTGGGGTTGGAGTTAAGAAATTTTGTTTACAAATGATGCTAATATGTTCCTAATGAACATTTCTTCTAGTTGTTTCTTGAACACAGAATGTTTTGGTTTGGAAGGGACTTAAAGATCATGTAGTTCCACCCCTGCTGCCATGGGCAGGGACATCTTGCAGCAGCTCTGGTTGCTCAAAGCTTTGTCCACGCTGGCCTTGAACAGTGCCAGGGATGGGGCAATCAGCTTCACTGGGCCACCTGTTGCAGTGTTTCATCAGCCTCACAGTAAAGAATGTCTTCATAATATCTAATCTAAACTTACCCTCCTTGCGTTTAAAGCCACTGTCCCATGTCCTATCGCTACATGTCCTTTTAAAAAGTTCCTCTCCAGCTCTCCTACAGGCCCCTTTTAGGTACTGGAAGGCTGCTAGAAGGTCACCCTGGAGTCTTTTCTCCAGGCTGAACAACTTCTACTCTCAGCCTGACTTCACAGGAGAGGTGCTCCAGCCCTCTGATTATGTTTGTGTCCCTCCTCTGGACTTGCTCCAGCATGTTCTTGTCCACCAGAGCTGGAGGCAGTACTCCAGCTGGGGAGAATCGCCTCCCTTGACCTGCTGGCCACACTTCTTCTGATGCAGCTCAGGACATGGCTGGCTTTGTGGATGGCAGGCACACACTGCCAGCTTGTGTTGATCTTCTCAGCCACCAACACCCCAGGCCCTTCTTCCCAGGGCTGCTCTCAATGCGTTTTCCGCCCAACCTGTATTTGTGCTTGGGATTACCCCAGCCCAGGTGCAGGACCTTGCCCTTGCCCTGTTGAATTTCAAGGTTCACATAGGCCCACCTCTCAAGGCTTCTCTGGATGGCATCATAAGAGATACATTTTCTTAAAACATAGGAGGAAAACAAACCTCCCCCCCTCCCCTAAATATTTTCCTGCTGTTTTTATGAGCTCAGAGAAATTTTGGTGGTAAACATAAAACAAAATCAGTGTGGTAATTTGGTTACTCTCTGTTCAGCTCTGTGTACATTTAAATCTCTGAATCTGGTGCAGAATTCTCACTGAGTACAAAAGTGCTTTCTCAATGTTACTAGGTTTTAATTTCTTAGTTACGACCAAAAGCTAATTTTTGATTTTTAACTATTTGCCCAGGTAACAATTTTTTTGCACTTCTTGTGGGCTGGACCAATTCAAGCTGTAGCAGTAACAGCACTTCTCTGGATGGAAATAGGCCCATCATGTCTTGCAGGAATGGCAGTTCTGATCATTCTTCTTCCTGTCCAGACCTGCATTGGGAGGCTTTTTTCTTCCCTCAGGTAAAGCTGCACTTCTTGGGTTATAGGTATTTTCTGTAATGGGTTTTAAAATGTGCATGCTGGATGGAAGTGGAGGAGTACTCTGAGATCAGCTTGTGTCTGGTGATGTTTTTTGCATTGCATTGTCTTTTATCTTTTCCAGTGTTGTTTTATAGTTGCTAATGTGAGATGTCTGAATTCCTGTTTATGGGCTTGAAGTGGTCTGTCTACCAAACATGCTGAGAATATCTGCTAGTCATTAGCTGTCTAGTATGTTAAAAGAGTTGGACTGTTTCTGTAGCCACCTTGCTGTAGGTCTCGGCATAGAATTGTGTAACTCCTTGAGCTTTGCCTTCCTGCAATGATGCTTAGGGGGTCGTTACCACAAAGGCAATACTATCAGCTCTGCTGTTAAGTTTGCCTTACTGGGGTGACACAGGAGTTGCAGCAGAAAGCTCTGAAAGTTTTGTGTTTAAAGATCTCACTCTCTCCTTCATGACAAAGATGCTGAGAGAAAAATGGGGAAGGAACTGGGAGAGAAAGGAAGAAAAAATTATGATGATGGTTTTGATGCCAGCTATGAGGCTTTCAGCTGTAAGGTTCTAGGTTGTGGAGATAGGAGTTTGCAGTAATTTTCCATAATCAGATGAATTTAATTTGTTTTTCTGAGTTTTGTTTGCCTGAGATGGGACTGATGAGGCAAGTTCTTGCTTCCAAGTTTTCTGTTTCTTAAGTAATTAATCATGCTTTACTTATATTATGAATTTATAAATGACTTTTAAATCTAAATGGAAATATTTTTGTGTTCCTTTACTGTGTACACATATGCCTACAAGTGTTAGGCATCTTTGTTTGCATCTTTCATTGAATGGGTTCCTACTAGCTGTTCTGATAAGTAAAACTATTTTAGTGAGTTACTGTTGTTTTCTAGTTGTTATTTCAAGACAGGTTTTCCAGACCTATTGAGTATGGCATTGCCGTTTCATGGCTGGCTATGAGGAGAGAGCTGAGAATTACAAAATGAGACTAACTTGTAGAATTCCTTCTATTTGCAACCAGGGTGGTAGTTCTCAGTCATTACATTCATGTGCTGTTTCTCAAATAATGATCCATTCAGTGTTCTCTGTCAAATTCCTACAGTTTTTTTTAATGATAAAACCCGTTTGTAGAATACTTGTATATTCTTAGATGTATATTTTCACTGCATGTGCAAGATGCATGCATAAGTATCAAGCTACTTCATTGCTGTTTTTTTTTTAATTCTAAGTTTTTTTGATGTTTGAGTCAATAGTTACAATACTTAGTGCTTAGCCTAGTGCCTTATCTGTGCTGGTAAGCATTAATACCCCCAAATGACAGATGGGGAACTGAGGCACAAGGAGATTAAGGGAATTGTCTAGAGTCAGACAAGAAGATTACAGAAATCTCATTGTTGAAGGTACATATTTTAAAAATTAACCAGTGAAAATGTAATGCTGTTTGGGGATTTTTACCCATTCATTAACACCCGCTTGTTTGGATGCAGTGCAAGGAAAAGAATTTGTTGACCAGAAAAGTTTTTGCTGGTCTCTCTGTGCACAGATCTTTGTATTTGTGAGCAGAAATGTGCTGTGAACAGAAGGAGTTAATGGTAAAAGTGGAATAGATTTCAACTCCGTAATGATGAGTGTTTTCACATGGCAGTTGCTGGGAATCTGCATGGATTTAAGAAAATCAGCCTATGAAGAAGTAATTTAGGGATTAAAACTCTTGCTAAAATCCAAGCACGCTCGCTATGGCAGCTAATTTGCGCTGGTACTCAGCATTGTACTTGTGACTCAGTCTTATAAGCACATATGCTCACCAGTTCATGATGCAGGCATTGGCTTCAGCGCCGTAGGAGTTTGCAGGAATGGACTCGGTATCCTGTGGAGTGGTATATGCTGTATTCTGCAGCATTGCTTTTACTTGCATGAGTCCTAGAAGTTTGACCTAATATATTATTTGAGAAGTAGTTCAGTTAATGGACTGAAGACCACTTCCACTGCTTAGCCATGCAAACGTAACTGTCTCATTTAAAGCCCTTGTAATTTTAAGAGAAAAGCTTTATGTCAGTCATGACTAAAACACATCAAATACATCTCACAAAAGCAAAAAGGAATTTTGCAGCTTGCTTAATTTAGAATGGGTATGAGTTTTGTAGAGGGGACTTCTCAGACACTTGAAGAATTTTTAATTTTTTCTTATTGCACTCTTATGATGCTATGTGAGACTGAACTGTATGTATGCTGAACTTAATATTTTTATACCTGGGAACATGTCTTCCTCTACTGTAAGTTAACCATCAGTGAACTGTCCGTGTACTTGAAGCTATTATATAGTATCCCTGAGCCTGTAGCTTCTGGCATGTGTGTACAAAATATGCTTATTGCAATGTAGGGGGGTGTAACATTAAAGAAAATTAGCACCCCTCCCCCAACCTCTTCAACATTTTAAAGCCATTTGAAAGAGGATTGTTACTATGATAACATTTCAACAGGAAAACTGAAAACCTGATTTATGAGAACTATGGCCTTTTTGATTCACACCATTTTCAAAGGAAACCTCTGTTAACTTTATTATTTTGAATGATCTTAAACCTTCTGTTATCTGGAGACCAAGCCTGGAAGTTAGGTGACTTCAGACTGTAGGTGAGAATTTTTGTTTGGTGCTGTAGAGACATAAACAGCACATGCTAAATTTTGCCTTTTATGGGGGGCTGCATCTGTGGGGAAGAAATATTGACCTCTTACATTCTTTGAAGAATTGTTTTACTGTTAGTTTTTGAAAAGGCAAAAGATGAAGTAGGAAAGATAATCTTGTTCCCTGTCACTAGGGTTGGTTTAGGCTAAGTAATCTTCCTCAGTGTTAAGAGTCCTTGGTTGTATTAGGGCTAAGTTTCTCCATTCCTTTTGTCAGTTTTCTTGAATAAATATTTTTTAATACTCTGCTTCAGCCATCCTAACATTTATGGAATGCTGGTGCTGAAATATTTTTTTTTTAAATGACGAGTAGGTGCTTGAAATTCTTTTTACTGAAGTTCTTAAATTATAGCTATTTCTTCCAGAGTATCAGAGAAATCTTACAGGGGGCACATTAAGCTGACAAAGCCCAGTCACCCCTTCTAAAGAGACTTCTTTTTTTCAATGATCTCTGAATCTTAACTTTCATTAGTATATGCAAAAATAAGTAATTTAGCAAGTAAAGGTATGTTTTATCAAAATAAAGTCTACCATAGCTCTCTATGTGCAAAGTATGTTTGTCTACATGAATGAATTCAGAATTGTAATAAGCTCTATTAGCATGATTTATGCATTCATTATGTGGCTTCTAACTTTCAGTGCTTTTTTCCTAATTAAAACTATGGCTTTATTATTTAATTATATGTATTTTCCAGTTTGCTCATCAGTGCAAACATAATGTGGGACTAAAATAGACATATTTACATTAGCGTTAATTACAGTTAATGCTTAAATAATATTTATTTGTTAAACAAAAACATATTTAAATTACCTCTAATAAATTAATGCTCATGTACTAAGTAATCTCTGCTTCAACTAGAATTAATCCTAAAAAGACACAAATGAGGACAGTTTTTTTAACAAAATCAAGAGAGCCTTATGAGGAGTGTGGATGTTTCAGCATTTTGAAATCTTGTTTTTTTAAAGTAATTTTCTGATTTTTGTTTAGTTCTAAGTGTAATAGTTAATGTTGTCATTTGAGGCTCTTTTAGTACACAAATAAGGAGTACCATACTTTACACAAGTTGATGTATAATTCTGAACATAGAATCAATCACCTCACAGTTTCCTGAGAACAGGTAATACCAGGAGTACAAACATGCCAAGTCTGTCTACTGTGTGTCAGCTTTAAGATACTGTTTTAGAAAGACCCTTTAATGCAATTACACCTGTGGGAATTGTCTTTATAAGAAGAGCAAAAATGTAAAAAATATGAGTATATTACATGATCATAAGTAGTCTGTCTTCTTTAGATAATCTGAGATTTTTTTCCTTTGTGCTGTTTACAGAAGCAAGACAGCTGCCTTAACAGATGTCAGGATTAGGACCATGAATGAAGTGATAAGCGGTATGAAAATAATAAAGATGTACGCTTGGGAAAAATCATTTGCAGAACTTGTGAATGGTTTAAGAAGGTAATCCTGGAAAGATACAGCTTAGTACATGACCAGTGTCAGTTGCCTTTTTTTAACGTGTGAATAAGTGTGTTATTTTGTGCTTTAAAATTCAGTTTATTTACATGTCTAGGGAATTTCTTATTTTTTTTAAATTTTTTATAGCAAGAGTGGAGGAATGAAAATATGTTCCAGGGGGATAAAAAAAGAAGAAAAACCTCCAAACTTTGATATTTGTAAATTCTGGCTTTTTTATGCTTTCTTTTACTGTTTTGTTTAAAAACAGCAACTAATAGACTGTAGTAGTTGTAATGCAACAATTTTGTCCTCACAGTTCTGTAAACTGATAGCAAGAAACCTATAAAGAGACATTTCCCTTATCAGAAATACATGGAATCTGACTTTCTGTCCTAAATGTTAGCATAATGTAGTACTTGGTTCCTTTTATGTGTTTGAAGTGCTGGTCAAGCTGTCTGGGAAAGGTGGAGAGAAGTAAGACAGCAGATCAGAAATTCCCCATGTGTTCAACTGGCAAGGCCAGCTGAGCTTGGTATCCTAAGACATTTCTTTTCAGAGGTCCATTGGCATCAGATTAAAATATATTAATAGATTTGATTTTCAGTATTTGCCTTTTTACTTGGCGTTTAAGAGCCTTCATTGCTAAAGGATACCTGTAGGAGTTTGGATGCACATTTCTCATATGTTAATTTTTGTGTTGTGTCCACCTCCAGCATATGAGTAGAAGATTGTTACCTTGCTGTAGATTATCTGATTTTTTTTTTAATTTTTTTTTTATTTGGAATTAATTTTCTTTAAAGGATTTTTTCCTTTGCATCCATTTGCAGACTTGCACATTTGCAAATATTCCTTGAGATGTTTCTTCTCATGCACATGATCTTTTCTCCTGTTGGATTATTAGGATTCTGTTCTGCTGAATGTTCACTATTGATGAAAAGCTTTGCTGTCTTGCATGGAGCCAGAGAGGATATTGCTTTATTGAAAGTTTCCTCAGTGAACGTGTTCCTATCACTAAACTTTAGATTTCCAAGTTTAGCACCTCATTAAGATTAGAGGCTTCCTTTTTAATAGTGGAGAGAAATAAGCTCTTACAGAACACATCTTGAGCCCTCTTTCTTTTCTTTAGCTGTTCTATGGGAAACTGTAGTTAAAAGTCTTAAATTTAGCCAGGTGATTTATTGCCCAGTATTTCCACAGTGGTCCTTGACAGTGGCTAAGATGACACCTGAACTCCTCCATTGCTCTTTTTTTCCTATATCTGTTCCTATTAGTTTCCTTTTATATGACTTTGTACCTCAAGACAGTGTAATATATTACATGCAGCCTGCGGGTAGTCTGCAATTTATCTGACATTTTTGGAGAGTAGCACAAAAAACTTGCTGATTTTCCACAGATAATGAGAGGATTATTAAGGATTATTAAAGGGTGGGAAAAGAGTTTCATCCAGGGTTGTAGAAGTAATTGAATTAGACCCAATTCAAATAGTTTATATACAAATGTTCTTTCTCTGTACTCTGGAGGAGATCAGAGATTGTGAACCTTTAAGCTGAAAAAGTAAGTCTTTGAAACTCGTTCAAAATCTATCAGTTCAGCCAATTTGGCAAGTGTAGTGGGAAAGTTGCTCAACTAGTTTTCCAGCAGAGCATCCTGCATCCTTTTTTTTAGTACTTAATTTCCTTCAAATTGTATAACCACAACTTAAGTTTCTAATTTTAACATATACTTCCAAGTGGAAGGTGATCAAAATTATCAAGATTTTCTCTGAGAATAGCCAGATTATTTGGAAAAAGAAAGTAAGGAATTGTTTCGAGAGTTCATATTTGATATTACTTCAAGCACACAAAAGTAGAATATATGAGGAAGGAGTAAGTTGTTATGGCTCTCTTGATAAAGAAAAAGATCATTTTAGTAAGGAGTTAAGCCTGATAACATCATGTTGTAGTGGATGATAGTGCAGTAATATCTTGAGGATTAGACTAGATGAGTCATTTAGGAGTGGAAACTGCAACTTAACTGAAGTGGAAATTGAGAATATAGTCTTCAGCAGCTTTTCAGTTGCTAGAGGGAGATTTATGTGTCTGAGCAGTACTTGAATCACTATTTAGCTTGAGCAATGACTAACAGAAGAATTGGCCTCACAGATCAGTATTTTCTTAATTTATGAGCCAGAATTCTTAGAACAAAAGAAGCCAGGAGCAGGGTCCAAACTGAGAAGGACTTAGAGTGAGATGAAAGGAAATACTCTAAATTCTGTGATCCAGCTTGAGGATCAGCAGCCGAATAATGGCAGATACTTGGGCTGTGGGCAAACTCTTGAACATTTAGAATATGCCCCTTTTTTTTTCAACTGCAGAGTACGTGTCGGTCTTGGCATGAGTTTTGCTTGACCTTTATACCAGGCTTTTTCCCCCCTTTTTCTATTGCATGCAACTCAGAATATTTGAAGCAGATTAGAATCTGAATTAAAATACTAGTTCGAAAAAGCAGAAGAAAAATGCCACACTGTTTTTCTGTCTCTGAAAAATATCTTCTGTAGTTAGTAAAATATTAAATATTATAAAGTTCCCCACTGAATTTCTAAGCCTCTTAAATGCCTTTTTTTTGTTATTATTTACTGTATAATGTAATTTATTCACAGTTCTTTACATATGAGTTGGGGTAGTGCAAGGGGAGGGGAAAGGACATGAAAGTAAAATCCTGAGAGGTGGTTTCCCTCATCGTATTGTTGAGGGCGACAGTAATGAGAGAGATTGATATGACTGTTTATATTTTGCATTTTTAGGAAGGAGATTGCCATGGTTATGAAAAGCTCCTACCTTCGAGGACTGAACTTGGCCTCTTTCTTTGTGGCCAGCAAAATAACAGTGTTCATGACTTTCATGGCATATGTGCTGCTTGGAAACTTTATCTCTGCAAGTCGGGTGTTTGTTGCAGTGTCCCTGTATGGTGCAGTGAGACTGACAGTAACTCTGTTCTTCCCCGCGGCTGTTGAGAGAGTATCCGAGGCAGTGATTAGCATCCGACGAATCAAGGTAGGGTTATTGATTTGGTGGTTACCTGGATTTCTTCTCTTGCTCTAACCTTGTTTTAACACCAGTGGCAAATGCAACCTTATTTGAGTTTTGCAGTTCAGGATTTTTAATGAAATAACCTGTTTTGGAAACTGAACTTGTTGCTGTGTATGCACACGCGAAAACATGATGTGCACTGTAATATAATGTAGAAGTTCAGTAGTTACAATAAACCAATAATGCAGATAGAAACAATTTTTTTTGTTAATACCCCGGACTTTAAAAGGAGGAGAGTTTCAGATAGTGTTCTGTCTTCTGTTTGTCACATGAAGAGTGCTTAATAGGGACAGTGGACAGCTGCTTACGGTGTCCTTACCATTATTCCAATGAAATAAGTATTTGCCATCAGAGCAGTGGAATGATAAGGTATTACAATGGGGGTTTCGCCTCTTCTGCATGGAAAGAGGGAGTTAAATGATTTTAAGACTTGTCAGTATTTCAAGGAAAAGACAGGACAGGTTCTTAGGGTCCGTTTCCTTCTGGAATTCTTTATTGAGCAGTTGACTGTTAGAGTCTTGTTCTAATAAATGTGTACTTTCTTGGAATTTTTTTGCGGGAGGAGAGCTACATAGTTAGAGGTACACTGTTAGAGTTGTGCATTGCTTTGGAAATGTAATTCCTTGATCAGTTTTGTGGTTGTTCTTTCCAACCCCATAATTAATGTTCTGTGTGTTGCCTTCAAAAAAGGCAACAATGTTCTTGGGTTCCTTTCCCATTCTCGATCTCACATTAGGCAATGTCCTGTGCTTTTGTTGCAGAACTTTCTGATGCTTGATGAAGTCTCACACTTCAAGCCACAATTGCAGGGTAATAATGAGAATATCATTCTTCATGTTCAGGATTTGACTTGCTACTGGGATAAGGTAAATTAACTTTTAGTAAATGTAAAGTGTATTGGTGCTGCAGCCGTTTGAAATCTAAAGTGCAGTGTGTCTGTGTAGTGTGCCTATGTTTTGTATTTTATCCTTTGAGTACGAGGATCTTTTAGTATGGTTACCTATATAGATTAATATTGAAAACACAGTCTAGTGCATCTTTAAAGTAGCTATTCCTGAATATTACTAAATGAAATATGGTGTGTTTCTATGAGAAAATATCTCTCGTTATTAAACAGCACTGTATTGTGGCCGAGGTACTAAAATTGGAATCAAGGACAGACAGCAAAGTGGGGCGGTCCTTGTGTGGGGTTTTCTGGGAAGTGAATGCTTGATCAGTCCATTAGTCTAGACCAGCTACAATATACTTCTCATAACAGATTTGAAAGCCTTAGGGACTAGTCAGCAGGTATTTGTTACTCTGTTCAGCTACAAATTTTTCTCTGCTTAAAATGCACGAAACCAACCAAAGTTACTAGAAAAAGGGATGATACACAGGTGATAAATTTTTATGTACTTTTCTTTTTTAAGAAAGGCAGAGGTTGCTGTTTGAAAACTACAATTGCTGTGGTAAGCAGCAGTTTGTGATGAATTGTTGGAGCTATTGCAACCTGCCAGTATCCTTGCACATGGAGGGATTCAGTCTCTCTTACAAATTCTAGAAACTCTGAAAATGAGTTTTGCATATAAATGTAGTGCAAATAAGGTGTGTCACACACTTCCCTTTTTGTACCCTCCTCCTCTACCTGTCCCACGGAAGATCAGGTGTGAAAACATAGGTGAGGATCTACCTACTACTATTCAACTGCAAAAGAAAATTGCTATATTTTTCTGCTTTACTTTCTCAGAGTTCTCAGAGTTCATCAGTATTTCTGAGACATTGACTAAATTTTTAAAAATTACTTGATATGAAAGACTTGATTGTGAATACATTCTAATGCAAAATGGAATGTATTTCTTAATCTTTATTTTCTTCCCAAACTGACTTTGGTACCAGTGTGAGTAATTTATAGGAAATGGTTGCATAATGTGCCCATAAAACACCTTTTTTGTTTTTAATGAGTTGTTTATATTGCATAAAGCAGGGCAGCATGACTGGAATTACTGGTTTCCTTTCAATTAAAAAAAAAAACAACAAAACAAACCAACAAGCCTTCAACAAAACTGTTAATGTAATTTTCATTTTGATATTTAATTGCAGTATGCATGGGAGAAGAATAGTTGCCCCAGAACTGCTAAGATCTTCTCAGGAAGTTTATCTTGTATAGTCTTAGAGTGATGCAAAATAATTTTATAGAATTGCTCACTAAAAAGTTAAGTTCTGATATAGATCAGTTGTGAAGGGAATAATAGAAATTGACTATGCTATGTCAGGTAACCAGCTTAGTTTGCTATCCTGACTAGGTTTTTCAAGACACTTGAGAAACAAGTACAGACACTGTACAGATGGATGATAATTTTTTTATTTATTTTTAAAGATTGTGTGCCAAAAGAGATAGAAAAAGCCCCCAAACCAACAACCAACCCACAAATCCAAAATCGCTTGAAGTAAAAAAAGGAATTATTAGCTTGACTTTTAGAAAAACAACCTAACATGGTTTATTACAGTTTCTCAAAAGATGGACAAAACCAATTCCTCGTCACACTCTTGTATTACTAAGGCAAGTATTATCCTGAGTACCACAGGCTAGTCTGATACCAGCATGGAACTAGGGAGTCTTCAGTATGGCTTTTTACTGATGAGCCTTGAGTTTACAGAAGAGTCTGTCTGCTAAACTGAGCGACTTAAGATGCAAAATTCAAGCATTTGAACAGAGGCCAAAGTTATCCCATGTAATTTTAGTCCTTCCGTGGGGATCCTAAGTGTAGTACTTCTGTGCAATATGTGATCTCTGTATCCCTGAGATGGGAGAACTACTGCATTCTCTTGGCTGTAGGACATGCAAGGTTTGCCCAAGCTCACCTGAGGAATTGCAACCCCTGAAGGGATCATTCTTGTGTCCTTTTGTCCTCCCAGTGCTGGTTGTTATGTATGACCTTGTGGTGAACCACAGGCAATAGGAAATGAATCACTTTTAATGAGATTTGTTGTCTGATAGCTGAATCCCATGAACAATCCACCTGCAAGGTTAGGCAAAAACAAATGGCAGAAGAAGGAAAGTGAAAGACACAGCAAGTTCATAGGACACAGGGGAGCTGGGGCATTTGTGGTAATGAACTGTCAATTGAACCTAGCTGTAATATTAGACTGTGCTCTAATTTAAGTGCCTCAGTTTAGTGCCTAAAGATAGGTGTGATGAATTCAGAACAAATTGTCTTTATAAGGAATGCTATTTTGCAAAAATACCATGCTCCTTAGGTGTGTGTGGCTATGCTGTTTGCTTGTGTTACTGCTGTTGTGAAGGCTCTGTGATATCTGACTGCTTTAATATACAGTATATCAGTAATAGCTTAAAAACTGTTGAAATCTTCTGTAACGTTTTAGGCTCTTACGTTTTCTGAAAATCTGAAGTTGGAAGTAAATGGCTTTGCACTTTTGTGAATATAGAAGCACAACCTCAAGGGGTCTGAAGAAGGGCCTTTGTGTCTGAAAGCTTATTTACTTTTTCCATATAGACATTGATTTAATGAGAGATATTTCCTACAAACTCTGTATTAAAAGAAAATAAATCCTTGAGTGCCAAAGTTGGTAGAGTTCCCCTAACCTTAGCACTAGCTGAGCACCTTGGCTGTGTGCTCTGGACCGGGGAATCAAATTCGTGGTAAAATGCTGACTGGGGGCTGGGATTGTGTGGAGACAAGGGAAAAAGTCCCGTTGATGCCACCTTGTGGAAATTTATAGGGGCTGCGAAAGTAGTTTTGCAGAGTAGCACAAGGCGCATGAGTTCCTGTTCTCACCGTGTGACCGCTTTCACCTGAACCCTGTGCTGCTTCTGTGAGGTGGGAATTGTTTGTGAGCTCTCGGTGTCGTGCTGCCTGGCTCAGTATTTCTCCTTTCATAAGTGAGAACGTGTGTGCTAGCCCAGCTCTCCCAGCTGTCACAGATGTGGATGGATACTCTGCTTCTGTCTCTCACAAATAATTTAGAACACGTTGCATGCTTCCTTTTTTTGCGCTCCTAGTACTTGGTCTTGTGGCGTCTTTTGTGCAGGGTTAGGTGGTGGTCTCTTCAGCTGCTTGAACTTCAAAAGGTGGCTAGAGATTTGAAGGTCTTCTTCACCTTGCACTTCTGGTTTTGGAGTTTAAGAGTGGGTTTTCATTTGATCCTTTGATAGAAGTACTTGTTTGGGTTTTTTTAAATGCATATATTTTACAGTTTGCATTTTAGTGTCAGTCATGCTTGGTGCAGGCTAAGGTGTGTGTAAAGGCAGATTCTGTTCCAAGGGTGTTTTGCTTTGATGAGAGTGAGCTGCACCAGGTCCTTAGAAATCATAGTTCAGCACGGCTATTAAAGACATGAGCATCCTTTCTTTTCACAAGTAGGCGTTCTTGCAACCTTGATAGAAGAGGTCCAAATTATATTGGGAAATAAGCTCTTATCAGTAGTGTAGCATAAAGGATAGGCATACTGAAAAGGAATATTAACAAACAATGCTAGGGTGGGTTATTTTCACACAAACAGCCCAGTATATTGTCCATGAAAAGTCTGTGTCAGTATACAAGATGAAGTAGTGTAAAATCAAATGTCATTTTTCTGTTTTCACTTTGGATAGAGCCTTGACTAGACCAAATACAGACTTGGGTTTCCTGAGGCTCTGAGAGAGCTCCAATCCTCCCTTTTCCCACCATTTGCCTGTCTCCTTGGAGTTGCTGTGTGTGTTGTGCTGGGGCCATGAATGCCGATGTGGTGGACAGCAGAGAGCTCCGATTTCTGAGGCTGCCACCCCAGCCTTGCCCTAGGCTGCTGTGAAGATGCCTGGGCTCTGGGGAAGCACTGCTTCAGCTGCCTTTGGGTTCCTTATTCCTTGAACGCTCTGTTATCTGTGTTACTTGGTGGTGGTGAAGGAGGAGGGTCCTTCAAAAGTGCTAATGAATTACTGAAGAGGCAAACTGTATGTCTGAAAATATGGTGGGCATATGGGTTGCTAGTTTATAGTAATTTATATACATTGTGTTCTATTTCTAAATATTTATTTTGATGGTGTATATTTCATCATGGGGGAAGCCTAACTGTTTCTCAAATCCACAGAGTTTAGAAACACCAGCACTTCAACAAGTTTCCTTTACAGTCAGACGAGGAGAATTATTGGCTGTGATTGGTCCTGTAGGAGCTGGAAAAGTAAGTCTTACTGTTTACCCCATTCCATGAGGCTTTTATGAGTCTGTTAAATGTGAAAACTAGAAACTTGAAAGTGTGCAGTTCCTTTCTGCGTCTATTAACACACTCATATTAAGATACTGGCATTCAAGAAAGGCCAATATTCTTCTGGGTGTGAGGAGGAGATGGTTTGGGGTTAGTACTTGTATGTTGCTTTTAGACTGCATGTAAAGGGTACTATTGCTTTTCTACTGTTAGTAGTAGTTTGAGTGACAGGGTGAAGTATCCCATCATACCAGTAAACACTGCTCAGTCTCTGTAATGTCTTAAATGCAACAAAACTTCGTAATTTTTTTTACTCATTTTTTTTTAAAAATGTTTTCCAGTCTTCACTCTTAAGTGCCTTGCTTGGTGAGCTGCCTAAAGACAAAGGTTTGATAAATGTTACTGGAAGAATTGCCTATGTTTCTCAGCAGCCTTGGGTGTTTTCTGGCACTGTAAGAAGTAATATACTGTTTGACAAGGAGTATGAGAAAGAAAAGTATGAAAAAGTTTTAAAAGTCTGTGCTCTTAAAAAGGTAAGGCTTTCTCTTTGTGCGTTTTATTTCCATATTCGTTATTTTTATCTTAGTGTTCTTTCAGACTTGTGGTACATGCTGCAATATATAATACATAGAATGGATGATTATTAGTAGCATGTGAAATAAGCCTTGTCGCTTAATTCCTAAAACTTCCACTAGGAGGAGGTGTAGCTTATGTGACAGATTTGGGAAAAGGTGTTCCCTGATATTTAATTTCATAATTATATTTTAGTCCTTTTCACGGGTATTATGGTAGGGGTGTGTGCAAATGCAATAAGAGGCAGAAAAAAAATGATAAAGCTAGCATTATTTGTGACTTTCATTTTGTAAATATCCTATATAGGTTTTTCTAATATAAATGTTGTGTATTATGTGTTATATATTGCTAACAGCTATCAAAAGAACCCTAGGGCTATATATTGGAGAACTTGCTGAACCCAAGTAGTTTTATGAAAAAATATTTTTGAAAGGTCTGTGCGCAAAGGAGTTTGTTACATGAGATATAGAAGAGGATTAAGCCAGATTTGTCAAGAAACAGACGTTTTGCTTGGCAGCTAAAAAGGTTTTATGCAGTATGTTAGGATATTCCTGTCAGCAGTGACACAGGTGAAAAGCAGATGGTTACTGTAATGAACATTTTTTACAAGATTTTAACACATGGCAGGTAGTTTTAATATCTCCTGCTGTGATCAGTCATATGCTGTTTTCTAAACTTAAGGTTTTAATGACTTTAAAAGACAGCAAACTGCATTAAAAAAGTTCAAACTTCAGTTTTTATGGTAGATTTGCTTTCATATTTTTCTTGCAAATTTATATATCTTATAAAAGCTGTGAATAAACTTTCAGAATATGTTTTATAGCTTAATATAAAACTTCTGTATTTTCTGAATAGGAAATGCAATAATACAACGTGAAATGTGATAAAATGTTTTTGTCTTATTCATAGTCCCAAGCTCCGAAATTAACCAAACCTGTCTGATGAATGTTGTTATTATTTCTCTTGAGTACATTGCAGTAAGAATAAAAGTAGGGCAGTTTTTAAGGACATTGGCAATATAATTCATTGATAATAGTTCAGTTTTTATTGCTTGTGACAGCTCATTTTGTTCTAGTAAAAAATAATTAATTTACTGTTAGACTTTTTAGCATTTTTTTGATTTTCTGAATTCCCCAGTAATATTCCTCGTAAGACTAGTAATAGTAGTGCACTTTCCTCTGGAAGAGTTGTAGAAAATGTGAACTTTAAGATCTCTGTTTTTTCTGCTTTCTTAGTTACCTTTTGCTGAAAATTCAGAGTCATAAAGTAAGATATTTCATTTAGCATGAAACCTTGTATTTTAAGGTGAGATGTTAATACTTTTCAAATAAGAAAATGTTATATTCACACAGCTCTGTTGGCCTTTGAAGTTAAAATGATTTT
The DNA here is from genome assembly GCA_035221455.1 of Xenops minutus. Taxonomy (NCBI): domain Eukaryota; kingdom Metazoa; phylum Chordata; class Aves; order Passeriformes; family Furnariidae; genus Xenops; species Xenops minutus. The sequence continues at coordinate 77,340,729 of JAWWEE010000001.1, read as the reverse complement.
TGAAAAACATTGTGTTCTTTCACATTTACAGGACTTGGAATTATTAGCAAATGGTGACCTAACAGTAATAGGAGATCGTGGAGCTACTCTGAGCGGGGGACAGAAGGCCCGTGTAAATCTGGCCAGGCTAGTGGTTTTTCTTGTTTCTAAAAATTGTCAGATGTCAGCGACTTAAGTAAACTAATGTAAGACTTTGTGATACTAACAATTCTTTATAACTTTTAGAGCTGTGTATCAAGATGCAGACATCTATCTTCTGGATGATCCACTGAGTGCAGTAGATGCCGAAGTTGGGAGGCATTTGTTTGAAAAGTATGTTACTGCTTTATTTTCATTTAAAAATGCAATTGTTATGTTGTAATTCCTTATAAAAAACTTGAGAAAGCATTTTTGTGGAGATGGGTATCTTCACAAAACTTAATACATATGCTTTCTGCATTTGTTTTTCGTCTGTTTTATGTAGTTGAAAGATTTTTCCCCTCTGTCTTTGGTTTTGTTCTTTCTTTTTAAAAGCCCTGTAAAAGTCTGTTCTGAAGATACTATATTTAGAGTTATTCTTAAGGAAATATAAGACATTTTCTTGAGGGAAATGTCAGATTTCATACTTGGAAGTGTTGAGGTTTATGAATAATGGGTTTTATTAATATTAGTACTGAGTGAAGAAGAATAATATGGGGTGGGATTTTAAATCACTTCTTAGTTTGCTACTGCTTTCTTTGCTAGTAATAAGCATTTGATTCAAGAAGATGAAGAAAAGGACAGAACAATCCTAGATTCTTGAATAATTTTTCATTTTGGTTCTTGAATGGTTGAAATTTCGCTTGGGTAGGTGAAACAGGGAATGTGGTCTGCAGAGTAGAACTGTGGAGAGCAGAAATAGAGGAAAAGGGAGTGTGTAAGTTTACCATGTAAGAGGAGGATATTGGACCTCCCTCCATTCCCAAAGAAATAGGAGAGTGCTCATTAAATGTCAGTTTCCCTTCTCAATGAATTTCCTCTTCTCCATCTATCTCTTTGAAAGTCTCTAATCTATGGCACATAGTAAGTATGAGAGGGATCCAGTTAGTCCCAGACAGTGTTTCTTCCCTGCTTCTTCATAGCTTGTAACTCTCTGTATTGAAAGGCATAATGTAGAATTTTTTACAAGTAGAAGAAAAAACTTCCATTGATGGAATTCACCAGGCTTTGGTTGAGGCCTTCAATGAGAACGTTTTCTTGATCATACTTGTGTCTTTTGAATTCTGTGCTCCAAATATGTGAATTAATGTGGTTTTGCTGTTGTTCCCTCCTGTCCACCCTTAGAGATAATCATAAAACCTAATCTTGCAGAAATAGTCATAGAAATTGCATTGAGAAGCAGGGGTATGTGTGTTCTTTTATACCCATAAGGGAAACCTTTTAGTATCTAAATTTGAAAACTGTACATCCCGTTTTCAGTTTCTGACCTGAACCCTCTGAAACCCCATCAGCATTTTCTTCTATTTTACTGTTTTCTTCAAATGGCTACTGTTTGTTTCCGTCAGCTAGTATGGACTAAGAGTTTTGTGATGCATAGGCTTTACATGCATTTTTCACCTGCCGTGATTGATAGATGGAGTTCATTACTTCTTTAGTTCACATACACTATCCAATTCCTTTAATGCCTGTTGAAGCTCTCTAGGCTTTACCTGCTGCTTTTCTCTTTCTGCACAAGAACTCTCCACAACTCCAGCATCTGACTGTATCAGTGCCTGAGTTCTGAAAGTGCACCCACCTAAGCTGTTAACCTGTCTCTCCCTGAAGTCTTAAGGTCTTTTCATGAAGAGGATAACAGGAAAGTACAGTGGTGCCTGGCAAAGGAGGTCAGGCTGCTTCTTCAACCTATTCTGCATTTTATGTGAGCTGTGACACTGGCAGCATCTACATCCTACTGGAAGCTGGAAGCCATTGCTCTGTGAGCACAGTGTATTTTGCTGATAAATATGTGGAGATGAGGAGGAATAAAGAGGTTATCTCAGAGGATTTGAAACTCAGAGAACTAGCTGGGGTTGTTCCTCTACTTTCTTTTAATCTCCCCAACTCTAAATCAGTTTGAGCAAAACACATAAAAGTAGAATGAAAGCATTTTTTTAGAAAATGGATTGGGTGGAGTAGTAGTAGCAAGGAAAACTGAGCACTGCCTCCCTGTGCAAGATCTTAAGGGAGGGGTTTTATACAAACAAGTTGTCTTCTGAGGCCTTCGTGGCAGCTGTAAAAGGTGCTGGGGATAGTGGGGAGAGTGTTACGTTCAGTAGCTTGCTTTGAAAAACAAGGCAGGGCATATTCTTTAATGTTTCCTGAATATTGCTAGAAATGTGGAGAAGACAGAGAACACTTGGGCAAGAATGATTTCTTAGAACATGATGCTGAGGAATGTCTCAGACACCATTTCATGCAGGCTACCCCTCAGGAGTCCAAACCACGAGGCTTAAAACAATGGATGAGATGGAAGAAATGGGATTTTTTTACTGAGAATCTGAAGTGGATATTGTTCAGTTCACTCGCTCTTTTTTTTTTCCTTGTTATTATAGTTTAATTTTTTTACAAGCGTCTAGTCTGTGTTTACATCAAAGATAGGTATGTTCCTAGTAATTCCCCAAAGCTGTGGTCTGTGGATGGCTAGTTCATTACATTTGCTGCTTTTCCCCATTCTGTTCGACTTCTGTATTAAACAGTTTAAAATATATAAATATTTTTCAATTGAGAAAGAATGTAAGTAGCATAGCTCCAGTGGGAAAACAGTCCATGATATTGTTAATAGGGGATTGTGGCTCTTAAGAATTTCTTCATGATACAGACAAGTTGCTCTGTGGATGATGGAGCAGATAAAACCAGTTTTTCAATGAATTCCTCTTTCCTGATCAGGTTCCTTGGGGACTAGGAAGATAAAAACTGAAGAATTTCTATTTTCATGTTATTTGTAGCCTTTTTTCCTGTGATTTTATTTGACAGTTAACAGTGGCATGCTTCAGCCTTTTTCCAGTATGAGGATGCCGCTATAGTTTTATGGTTTTTCACGTACTTGTAGCTGTGTATGAAAATATACTTTTATTTTATATTTACACATAAATATATAAAAATAAATATAATTATTTATATAGATATAAAAATATCTTTTAATTAACTTTTAAGAAATGTGGTATTTTGAGACTTCTGTTTTCAAAATGAGGGACAGCCATCATAGATACAGTAGCACGTTCCCTTGTATGATGAAGTTTGGAATAGCTTGTGATTTGTGAGAAAACCATTCGGTTGCACTTGGATCCCAAGAAGTTTCCTACTCTCCCTGTTTGTCTTTATAAGCATATTTATACAGATTACATGGTTTCAGATCACCTTTAGATAGAAATTAAACTGTGTCCCATCAGCGATATTGACTTAAAAATCATGTTCTTAAGAGTGAGATTTATATTTCCTTGTCTGTTGGGACATACTCTTTTGTAGGTATCGTTCCTTCTGTTGTATCTTTTCACGGGAGCTGTGTGCTGGTCTTAGTTGATGATCAGCCTGATTTCTTTCTGTTCCTCCTCTGCGCCTGTGAGAGTAGACAGAGTTACAGGACAGTTTGGGACTCACTTAAGCCAGACCTAAAGCTGCAATGGTTCTAAGGAACTAGATAAAAGCTACAGAAGACGTCACTGCATTTATCACAGCACAGTAATGCACGTAAGCATTTATTCAGATGGAACACCATGGTATTAGGCAATGGCCTTCAATAGGAACTGAAGGGGTATGCAACTGGGCAGTGGGGTATGGGGGTAACCATATGTTGAGGCTGACTGGAGAGTCGCCTGACAAGTTGACCAGATGTCCTGAAAGATAAAGTCTCTCCATTGCCATCTGAGGTAACTGAGTGTTCCTCTTCAGGAGGGGGAAGGGAGCAGGCATGGTTTTGTAGCAAAGGTGTCCTTCATAGTTGCAGGAAAGGTGATGAGGAATTGAACTGACAGCAAAGGAGAGCAGAGAATTCCATCATGCAAAGTGCAAGGATTAAGAGATCCTAAATTCCCCATTGCATTCTTACCTAAGCCCCAGAAGTGCTTGAGGGCAGGAGCAAAATGAAGTACTGAAAATGAGTAAAAGATTTTTTTTTTTATTAGATACATAGATCTGGATATTTACTTGATCTGTTTAAAGTAATTTGATTTTTGGAACCCTTAGGAATCCATGAATGCTTCCAGTGTCACATCTCTCTGTAAGTGGGGTGTGCTTGTAAATCTCATGTAACATTTGAACTTTGAGGAAAAAGTGCTGTTTTGTTGGTGTAGATAATTAGAAGCAAGTGAAGCTCATCAGTCCTGTAAAACTAGCAGATAAAAGCTAGCATGTCTCATTTCTGTAGAGGGATTACAGACACAATCAGTATGTCAGAGGAACGAAGCAATGATAGCTCTGGCATGCCAGTGCTGTGTTTAAAGGCATATGCGTATTACACATTTTGTCCACTGATGACAAGCGTACAGGGGAGTTAAAGTTTAAGGGTTTCACTCTGCCTCCTTTCAGATAGGGTCTTGCTAAACCAAGGATATCCTTAAGACTTGTCACTTTGTGTTTCACACCTGCTCTATGCTCATTATTGTTTCTGATACCATTGCAGTGGTTACATCCCTAATGAGATGTCCTGGGTAAACTCGAATGCCTTGTACTTCTGATTTTGTATTACAGGTGTTGCTCTTGAAAACGTATTAATCTTTCCATTTAGATGATAAAGTTCAAATTCCTTGAGCTTTGTAATGTTTATGATAGGGAATATGTTTCAAATGTATGAATATGTTGTAATAATATTGGTTAATATTTTGGGGGTTTGCTTTTGTTTGTTTGTTTTTTCATAGAAATCGAAAAGCATAAGTGTGAGCTCTGTACATTGTATGTTTTCAAAAGACTTCAAAATTTTAGTTTTTAGTATCACAAAAAATGTGTTGCTTTGTTTTTAAACACACAATATGAAAAAAACCTGAAAAACAACACTGGCAGAATGTCAGTGTAGTTGGTTGTTTTAGTAGTCTGTGCAGGCAGTTGCAATGTAATGTTATGAATACTAAACCAGAAATACTTTCAGGGGGGAGATACGCAAATTTATGTAGGAAAAGTTCATGAAGAGCTACTTAAATACCAAGATCTCTGGCTCAAAATGCTCCTAATATATGGACTTTGGAAGCTGGAAATGCCAGAGGAAGCATCACTCTATGTTTGCTTGTATGCTTTCTCCAGCCATCCAGTGCTACCTGGTGCATGGAACAGGCCAATAGATTTTGTGGACCACTTACACTTAAGTGTTAGTTGAGTGGAGGCTGGAATTTGTCATGAGATGGAGATAAATGGTTATCAAGGTAAGCATAGAAAAAGAAGCAGCATAGTAGAAATAGAGACAGCATAGTAGAAGTAGGTGTGTGGGGGTTTTGTCTCTGGCTAACATGTAACACTTTTTTAACTTTTCTAAACTTTGAAATGTACAAAAACATCTGGGGGATTGTTCTCCCTAGGCTACTGAATTATAAAGGAAAGGGAGAGGAACGCAAATGTAGGAAGTAAATGAATATAACAAAGGCTTTATGCCTGTGAGCACTTTCTGCATGTGCTTTAATTTCATTTCAGTGGTTATTTTCATTGAAATGAATATAAGTATTAACTAAAGTTAAACTGGCATATGAGCTTCCAAAAAGGAGTGGGGAAAAGAATGGTAAGGAAGAAAGTAGAATCATTAAAGAAGAGACACTTTTCAGAGGTGAAAGAAAGCTGGTTCTTGGAGATAAAAACTTAAAAAAGATTAAAGAACAACTTGTCTCAAAGAAAAGCAAACCTGATAGGGAAGAAAGAACAAATGACGATTTGAAAGTGCGAAGACTGCCTTTGCACAGAGGAACACTGTGTTGTTTTAGGCCCCCTTCTTAGTGGCTCCTGCTTCGTGCTCTGCACTATCAAAGCTCATGCTAATTTTTTTAAATTGTATAGCAGTTTGCTGTCGAAGTGCAGAGGGTTTTTTAAAATGGGTGATAGTATACTGTTACTTGGGTTTGGTAACTTAGTATTGTTGGTTTGCTTGTTTGTTTTTGTTGAATTGGAATAGTGTAATATCTGGAGAGATCTGTCCTGATGATGTATGAAGGTCATTGGTGCAATATTTTCAGGTGATAGAAAACTGGGCAATGCTAAAGGCAGTTCTGGAGATGGACAGAGATTTGGGAACTCTTGGTTATGGGATGTGAATTAATAGATGTACACAGCAGGGAAACCTGCAGAGTGTTGAGTCCATGAACACACAGTGAGCAGGGATCAGTAGTGTGGTAGTTTTATGGAACAGGAGGTGTAGAGTGTGGTAGATGACAAGTGCAATATGATTCAACATCATGCTCTTGTTAAGGAAACTGCTCCCTGGGTTCTTAGGCCAGTAGTGTATCTGGCAGTACAAGTAAAGTAATTCTCCTGTTATGTTTTGTACATGTAAGGTCTCAGCTCAAATAATGTTTAAATTTTATGCCCTTTCAGTAAATGTGGACTAACTTCACAAACCAGTGCAGGCAGTCAAGAGCATTCAGGTGTCCAGGACAGGGAGGAATAAAAGAAAAAAAACCTCAGGAAACTATTTGTTACTTAAAAGAAAAAAGGGTATTTGAAGGACGTTTTTTCCTCTTTTTTTCTGATTTTTTCTTTCTTGCCTGGAGGAGAATGACTTAATGTATGAAGGGACTGTGTATACAGTAGTAAACTGGTCTACTGACCTTTGGGAAGTAGTGGATTGAAATTGCACCAAGGATGCAAACTTGGACTTCAGAGTACAATTTTGTAATGGCAAAGATAGCTTACCCCTGGAATATTTTGAAGGATGTTGAAATTTCTGTTGAGCTTAAACATGCAGAGCAACCCATTTAACATCTGCCAGGAATACTTTTAAGTTTAAATTGCTTCATACTCGGGGAAGAGAATGCAACTTTCATAGTCCCTTTATCTCTCTTTTTCTTGCACTCAAGAAAGGCTGAAGAGCCTTTAGGTCTTCTCTGTCTGGATCTCCTGGGACTGTGTGCACATGTGTGTGTGCACTCGTGTGTTTAATAAAGTTGGCAATGGCAACTGGAGTTTGTGCAGTAATTTTTCCTGTTGTTACGCGTTAAATGTGCTCACAGAGTAACTAACAGAGTATACCTCTTGGGAGTGATGGAGAAGCTCAAGGAAGGGAAACTTTGTGGGGTTGTAAACAGCAAGTAAAAAGGTGATAGCAGTTCTGGGCGTGCTCCAGCAGATGTCTGAAGCCTTGGACCAGTTATGTCACCTGCTAAGGCAGGCTTTCACTGGATTCTCATATCAACAGTGAGAAAAGGAGACACTGTCAGATAGTGATTCACCTAGAATGGGGTTTTTCACCTACACTTGATGGTTGGTTGTCTTCAGCTAGAAGAACAGTATTTCTAAAAGTAGATGGATGATGAAACTAAGCCTTAGTGAACCAGTTAGAAAAATAAACACTTAGGGTCTGTTTTGGAGTGGGGTTTTTCCAGTTCTAAGATAATAACGAAATTTTCACTAATAAGGACTTCAGTGAACTCTGATTTTTGTGCCATCCCTTTTATGACATTCAGTTTTGCTGAGCCTCTCTTAACTTTGGGTTCGGACTCTGGCTTTAGTCTTCTGTGGTAGCTGAGGCACTGTACAAATTTAATGCTCATGCTAAGCTGCAGAGTGCATGTTGAATAGGAGACAGAATATTGAAAAAAATTAAAAAACTGTTTTGAACATAAAACTCAGGTTGTTTGATGTTTTGAAACAGATGTGTTTACTTAGTGTTTTACTAGTTTCTCAACTTCTGTGCTTTATGATGACACAGTATATTAATTGGCAAAATTTTCTAGTGAGCTGTCTGAGCAGTGAGTTGTTTAATAGATCTAAGTGTACACTCTTTGTTGCGAATTTTCCTGCCTGTGCTCATGACAGTGAATTGTGGCAAGAGTTTTTCTACTTACCTGTTACCAACAAACTATTCAGCTAGCTTATTTCTACCCAGGCAGACATGAAATCGGGAGCTGACTTCTTAAAAATTCTCAATTGACTGAACTGATATATCAGTGGAAATATGAATTTTCACAGAGGTTATATTGTGCCTACTCTCCTGAGATCAAGATCACCCAGGATACTGTGCTGACAGCTCTCACTATTATAATTGGTTTACTCTGATGCTGTGATAACCCACTTTTTTTCCTCTTTTCCCCAAAGTCCCTTCAAATGCAAATTTAAAGTACAGTGGGCTCCCTGTGACTCAGGATCAAGATTGCAAGGTTTTGAGCCATTGGATTTTCTAGTGGCTAGTTTGTCCCAGTAAGCTGCTAGACATACATCTGGTGCACAGAAAATTCACTGATCAGAATGGTATACAGGTTGTGGGACTTAGGGAAGGAAAGATGGAGCTCTTCACAGTGAATACCTGATATATTCTCTTTTGGCAACTTTCCTCCTAGGCCTTTCCTGTAGCCTCTCTGATGTTTGTCCAGTTCTCTGTATAGGTTTTATGGAAGATTATGTTTTGTTGGATGTCTTCAGCTGGTGTTCTAGTTACCTTGTGACTTGTTTCAGTGACTGCTCGGAGGGTGGGCAGTAACCACACCAGAGTAATGCTCCCATGAAGAGCTTGGTGTATAAATAATTGTAACTGCTCAAGTAGTCATGCTGCTGCAGATACATTGATTCATTGTTATCTTGGCCACCTAAGAATATTGTGGTTTTATAGTTGCTTCGTGAGTGCTGCATGTCAAGCATATAACTTCCTCAGGAAGAGTGTTGCTTTTAAATTAATTTTACTGCCTGGTTTATTTGGAAAGTAGTATACTTTCTGCATGTAATTATGCTAATAGTAATATTAACTATCTACTTCCTACAGTCTTTGTAGGAGTAATAAAATAAAAAAATAAAAAATAAAAAAGCTGCATGGGGAGTTAATTGAATGCATGAAACACAGTAAGCAATGTGATATCATTGCTGTTAAGGTCTTGTTCTTTTTCTGCTTTACTCCCTTTACTGCTTATTTGTACTTCTGCATTGAATTTTTACTATTGAATTGCTGTAGTTTTGGTTGGGTTTTTTGTTGTTTTTGGGGGGGGGGGGGGTTGAGAATAGGAAGAGAGAATTTGTGTGTGCACACACTTTGGCTTGTTTTTCGTTTGTGTTAAGTACCACACTCACATGTCAAGTTAGAAAATGGGACTCAGTACATCAGCAAAAATGAGCCAACAGGAGTGGATCCGTGGAGAAAAATGTGTGGTGCCAAGGTCCCTGTGCAGTTCAGAAGGTTCTGCTCTGAGCAGGCTGCAGCCTGGCCCTACAGGCTTCATGCTTCAGCTGCTGAATACTGATGAGGGATGCTACCAAAGTGTGTCTTCCTGCTTGATTTTGTCTAGGGATTCAGTTCATGGGTGCCAGTACCACTCAATGAAGAACATCACGAACAACAGCAGATTGAGTTGAGACAACTCAATGGAGTCCCCCGCACTAGAGATACTCAAGAACTGTCTGGATTCAATCCTGTGCCATGTCCTTTAGGACAGCCCTGCTTGGGCAGGGATGTTGGACCAGATGGCCCACTGTCGTCCCTTCCAACCTTACCATTCTGTGATTCTTTAAACTGGAAGATGATCTTCAAAAAGTCGTTCATGATACAAAGATGCTAATGTGTCACTGAACATTTCAGTTCTAGACAAAATAGTTTTCCTTGTTTTCTTAAGATAGTAAGTAGTTGAGAAGGGTGGTGTGCGCTCAAAGGGTTTATCTCCCTGTGTTGTTAATCAGAGGATGAAAGCATTGAGGGATTGGTAGTGTTGGGTCTCAGTTGTGCCTGTGTTGTCGCTGTTGGACATGAACAATGTGCTTACGTACCTCTGCACTTGTAAACCATTGCTCTACTGCTGTGTTTTTTTGTTTTGTTATTTTGTGGCTCTGGTGTCCTTTCAAGGCTCTGCTGAAAAGATTGCATGTTTGTCTTCTACTAAAACTGTATGGGTTTCACCTGCACTTACTGACAGTTCTAGGGTGCCTACTCCCTTCATTTCTCTCTCCAAATCCCAAACTGTTGTTGAGGTACTGGATAGGAAGGTAAGCTCTAAATCCATGAGGAAAGGTCAGAGATGGTTCAAGAAATCTCAGTTCTCTACCTCAATACATACCTGGATATAGCTTAAATGAGTAGTACTGTTTAGTTCTCCAGAACTCTCTGTGGCTCAGTGTTACAGTTGCTCTGAAAGCTCCTCTTGAAGAAGTTATTTTTATTGTGTTTGTCCATAATTTTCCACAGTATCTTACCCTGCTTTATCCTGCCTTTATTTTTTTAAAATACTCTCTTTACAATTTAGGTTATGACACGTACATTTGTTGTGAGAATGTTTAAGACAATTTTAATGAAAGGTCTTACTTCTTCCTCTTTTTTTCCAGATCCGAAATATGAAATTTCTTCTCCCTACCTTGAAAACTTTAAAATAAGAAGCATGTTTGTGAAGTATAACTTTTATAACTAGCAAGCATGGTGATCTTCTTATTTTAAAAACTTTGTAGTTGAATAGAGGAGGTTTTTCAGAAATAATAAAAATCTATTAGGACATTTAATTTTTAATGAATTTTTCCATCTCTTTGCAGATGTATTTGTCAGGCCTTACATCAGAAGATCTCTGTTTTGGTCACTCACCAGTTGCAGTATCTCCGTGCTGCAAATCAGATTCTAATTTTAAAAGATGTAAGTGATTTCATTGTCTGTACTTATACTTTGTAATTATCCTTTTTAATATAAGAATTTTTAGTCAAATATTTATTTTTAGTTTGTAAATATATTTTCTGTCTATTAATGGCTATAATTTTTTTTGTTTTACAGTTATTCATGAAATAAGTTGATTTTTCTTGAAATGTCTTCCCTGAAAAATCTATTTCTGAATTTTTTAATGCATAAAAATAACCTTATGTACGGAATTTTATGTGAATTAAAAACTCTTATTTCTTCAAACATTTTGTCTGCTTTTGAAATAAAGTTTTAGATTTCCTTTGCTTCAAGTTTAATATACTGTGAGAGATTTTGAGATTGCGTTAATGCTTTGCTTTTGTTCTTGTTTCTTACACTTAAGTGTGAATTAAGAACTATGTTAGTTTTGCAACAAATCCATTTTTAAATTAAGGCTGAGAAATGGTCCCAGATGCCTTTAAGAACGAACAGGTTTCTGTGCCACTAGTTCCTTCCAAACGTTGTTGTACCAGATACTCAGAGGTAGAGGGGAAATGCAAGAGCTGCAGCTGGGGTTTTTTCCCTGTTTCTTTTTTAAGGTTGGTAATGAAATATGTGAAATTAATTTTGATGCATCACAAAAGTGCAGTAAAGGACGCTATCCATCTTTTTCCTCCCATTCAGATCTCTGTAGAAGTTACAGTAGCTCTTTGGAAATGAGTTAGTGGTAGAGCTGTAAGAAGTGTAGAAATGGTCTGTGTTGCGCCTTCTAGGACTCTGTGAGGACCCGGAAATGAGAATGCTGTTTACCCTTAGCCTGGAGTAATATAAAAAGACTGATGGTTATGTATATAGTTCAACACATTATCCTAAAGCTGCATGGCTTGGCTGTCACTCACAGCTTCTCGAAGATGGTGATTCTCCCCTGGCTGTAGCTGGAGCTTTTGTCATCCTGTTTGTGTGCTCCTTGGCCTGGTTAGCTGCTGGGAGGGGACTGGTTAGAGAGACAGTGAGGAGAGATAGGAAGAATTGTCCTTTACAGAAAGTGTACAATGAAGATAATCAAAGTTTGTATTAATTGTAGGGTAAAATGGTGGGGAAAGGTACATATGCAGAGTTCCTGAGATCTGGCATCGACTTTGCTTCCCTTTTGAAAAAAGATGAGGAGGTAGAACAGCCGTCAGTTCCAGGAACCCCCAACCTGAAGTCTTCCCGGAACCGAACCTTCTCGGAGTCCTCTGTCTGGTCCCAGGATTCATCTGCCCACTCACAGAAGGATGGAGCCGTGGAACAACCACCTGTGAGTGCTCAAAGGATGGACGTGTCTCAATTCTTGTCTGGGTAGTTTTTAACATAAATTTTGGTGTGGGCTTTCCCGGCAGCATTGGAATTTCAGGGATAATTGAATAGTGTTATCAGGTGAGAGCTTGCCTGTGGTGGACCTGCCCAGCTGTGCTTGGCTGGCAGTCCACAGCTCTGCACCATTTTGTTCAAACCCAGCAGAGTCAGTTTGTGCAGTTCATCAGCTCTGATGGATGCCACAAGCATTCCCTATATGTGTCCACACCACACTGGGCTTCCTTCAGCCTGTCCTCTGACAGAGGTGCTTTAAAGGGCCAGTCCCACGGTGTTGGGTGGATTCTGTGTGTTTGTGCAGTGTTGAACTGAAATTAACACTTCCCTTGAAATCCTGAGCTCTGGGAAGTGCGTGCAGAAGTCCTAGCTTTATGCAAAGTGTACGTTTGCATGGCTGGCATTAACATATCCATAAACATACCCACATGATCTTGAGCTGGCCCTGAGGGGGGTAACCCTGGGACACCACTGCCTTGCTCTCCCCAGCCCTTTTGTTGGTGAAAACAGAAGGCTTTGTGTGGTGCCAGTGTGACTTCCAGGTGCCTTGTTATCTCTTGGTCTGCACAGTGCGAAAGCAGCCCTAAAGTTTCTGTACCAGAGGTGGCCTCCTGCTCATGTGTTTACATTCACATAAAACAGTGCAGGACCCCTGTAACCCTGCTAGGCTTGTTCTAGCACTGCATCCATGGGACAAGTAATCCCTGTATGTCCCTGATGATTGTCACCTTTATGCTGTGGGTATATATTATTTCTTCTCTATAATGAAAAGCAGTGAGATTTAAAACAAACAAAAAAAGCTACAGACTTTTTCATACTCTTTGGAGGAATGGTTTTATGCTCAAAAGCATTAAACTTAACTGATGTTATTAATGTCCCAGTGGCAACGCCACTCTTAAATTCACAAAGTTCTGCCAGAATTTTTAGCAGTGTTAGAACTGTTGGGTGGGGGCAGGGGAAAGTGGGAAGGTGGAGTGGCTGGAGATACCAAAAAAAAAAAAAAAAAAAATGAAGATAGACTTCTCACGTTTCATGGGCAAGTAGGTAGAATTTCTCTTTTCACATCTGAGTCTGGTCTGTTGATTCCACTGCTCATTGTCCCCCATCCATTGTTTGCTTAGTATGAGTTCTTGTTTGTCATTTTACTTGCTTTCCCTATTAACAGATGCTTTGTTGGGTACTTAAAAGGAGATGATTAGAACTTTATGGGCAATATGTAAGTCTGGGCATAGGTTGATTGATCTTGGTACATACTTGCAGAAGAATATTTATTTTAAATACTTTTTTGGAAAGGAAAGGTTGCACCACTTGCATTCTGAAAACAGAACCTTCCCCAAGTAAAGGCCTCAGTTTCTGAAGCTATTGTGAGTGAAGGTAGTAAATAAGAAGAACATGGCTTAGTGGTTAGAATACATGTGTCTGGCTATATATGAAATTTTGTTATATTTGGTGATGCAGTGCCAAATAAAATCCTCACAGTGTCGCTTTGCAGAGTAGATTTTTCAGTATTGACTTATGTTTTTTGTCAAAGCTATAGTTCAATATTTAAAGTTTTTATGTGCATAGTCACTTCATCTCCTTATTTAATTGTTTGCTAATTGTGAACCATGACATTCAGGTGGCTTAGTCTGAATCTGTAACTGCAAGGTTGATGGGTTTTATTTTGAGTTTTCTTTTTTTTCAGGGTGAAAATGCAGTGGCTGCAGTGCCAGAGGAGAGTCGCCATGAGGGAAAAATTGGCTTTAAAGTTTACAGAAAATACTTCTCTGCAGGGGCAAACTACTTTGTGATTTTTATACTCTTACTATTCAATATTTTGGCACAGGTAAGTTGTTGGGAGTCACGAATAATAGTAAATGTATTCTGCGTTTGCCTTTTTCCTCCCCTTTTTTCTTTTCTTTTTAACATAGTGGATACTTGCGAAGTTTCATTTAAAATGTTCAGGAGTGTGGTCTTCCTTAGTAATTTTGTAGAGTACTCAGTCAAATTTTATGTGTCAGCATGGAATTTTGGTACAGGATTGAGAGGTCTTGCACTGATCCTTATTTCAGCAATTTTAGTACTTCAGTAAAATAATTATTTTGATGACAACATGGCACAGAAATTATAAGCCAGTCTAATTTTTTGGGACAGAGAAGAAAATAGTAAGGTGTATGAAGTAGTGTTTAGCAAACCTGAACAGTCATAATGTTTCCAGTTGAGAAGGGTAAAGAGGTTTATTGCATATAGGAGTACAGAATCTGACAGAAGTGTTCAAAGAACAGCTTGTCTGCTGGTCAGTGCAGGTTATGAGAAGAGCTAGAAGCCGAGTCACTGTTTAGTAGAATAAGAAAGTGAGGAAGAGGACAAGCAAATATTTTGTGCAATGAAGACTGGAGAAGGTGTGTAAAATAATTTTTTAACACGGAAAATTATTTTGATACTTACTGAAAGAAATGGTGAGTTGAGGAAGCTGTGTGAAGATGCCTTATTACCTTTTTCTTTTCTTTGTTTCCTGCTGAGAAAAGCTCAAGTTCATTTAATGGAAATGATTTGACTGGGCTGTAAAAAAATGGTCTGTATTTTTTAACAAGTTACCTAATTTTTGCTTGTCCTTCAGTTGAATGTTGGAAAGATAGCAAAACGATCAAATCTCTGTAGTAGAATGCCCACAATTTCAAATTCATGTGAATAGAGGTGTATTTTGAGATAAATAACCATTTTACAAGTTTGTAGTCACCTCTTGTCAGAGAAGAAAAGTGGCAGTAGGAGTTTTTCTCTTCCTCTCCTCTCTCAGCCTCCTTCAACCCTGTTTCTGGTAATTATCTCCCGTAAACACAAATTTCTGGACTGGTAACATCAGAAAGTTTGTTAATCAAAAAGCATTTTGGAATATCTCTAGTAGCAAATTTAGGAACTGAAAAAATGAGTTCTTTAATGTGCAATTAACATATGTTAGGAAGAGCTACTGTATTTTGTTTGCTAAAGTATATTGCTTTCCTTTAGTTTGCTATCATGTAAGGTAATTTAAGGTAACTTCTTTCTTTGTAGAGCACCTTCTAATGTGCTTGGCAAATTGCTGCTGGTCTTGAAAGACTGGATGGCATACTTTCTTGAATATGTGATGTTTTCCCAGGGAGCTTGAAAGAACAGTACAAAAATTTAATTTTCTAATTTTTTTTCATTTTATAAGATGATTCTTGTATTGGTCTCTTTTGCTCAAGGTGGCCTATGTGCTCCAGGACTGGTGGCTTTCGTACTGGTAAGTTGCTGATAATAGCTGGCCAGTCATTTCTGCCAGTCAGGTGCTGTTTGTTTAATAGAAATCAGTGTTGTATTGGTTTCTGTGGTAAGGGAACCTGTTCTAGGAAACTTTAAAGTATGCTTGATCTTCCTCTTTAGCTTTCCACTTGTTTTGGTGGGGGGATGGAAATTAAACTTCATGTTAAGTGTAGACTGCGATTGCGTCTACTTGTGTTGTGATGCATGACAGCATCGATACATGAGGTCCTTTGAATGAAAGGTTTCAGCAGAGCTGAGTCTAGAAACAGCTAGCATACTTTCTTGATGATGGTGATCTTCTGTATGCATTTCCACAGGGCAAATAACCAAGAAAAGTTGAATCTCACAACAAATGGAAATAATGGAACAAATGAGACCGAACATCTAGACCTTAACTTTTATTTGGGAATTTATGCAGGTATTTACACATGCGTGTGTGTGTATCTTAAGAACTGTTCATTGTGTGATTTATCATAATAGTTTTGAGCGGTGTGAAGCAATGGCAGTATGGGGAAATGTGAATTCTATCAGCAACTGAGCAATATCTTAGATTAGGAGCCTGAATTTTGCTTTCTGATTAAATTAATTGCAATAAATGAAGTTAAAAATGCCAACAGAAGAAATAGGTTGAATGCAGACTCTTAATTTGCTTTGTCTAGATTTTGGAAATTAAACTAGGAACTGAGTATTAAGAAAGTCATTCACCATAAGATTGTGACAGTTGTCTATACTAATAAGTCATTGAGGTAAATATTCAGTCATTATGTGGATGGGCAGGAGGCATTAGAAATGGAACTTCATTCTGTGCTGTTGTAAAACTTGGCATGTCTACATTCCTTCTGAAGTGCCACAGCAAAAGAACCAGTTTTTAAAACACACTCTGGATGGGTATGCAAAGCAGGTTGTTAAAAAACATTTCAATATATTTCAATAGGTAGCCATATATGCTTCTGAATATTCAGAAAAGGGTGTTGATCCTTGTATTCAACATCTTGAAATACTGCTCTGAGATATAGTAAAAATTGCCACGGAAAAATCATGTGCATGCTCTGAGATTCTGCTGTTTAGCACTTCTAGTGATGTATGGTTTTGTACAGCATGGTAATTTCTTGAGGGAGATGTAAATGATTGGTGTGAGAAACAGGTGGAATGCCTGAAGGATATGCGTTGAATGTATTCAGAAACATCTCCATGGGTGAGAGAATATGTGGAGGATCTTTTGTTCAGTTTGTTTTCTGGAATCCATGTGATCTGAGTGCTTGACAGAAAACACTGTGCTTGGCCTGGGAAGCAAAAATTCAGGAGCCAGATAAACTTGGCACTTATTTTCTCTGTGTAATGTCTTAGTCCGTGAACTGTTCCAGTGGACCACACAGTATGTTTGAATGTGGCAAATAGGAGTTTCTCTGACCATGTAGTCTAAACCACATTATGGAAAATTTTATCCTTAAGACATGTTTTGTTCTAGATAGCAGAACAACAAAAGTTACCTCTATATTGAAATGTTCAGGTGACTTCGATAATTTGCAATAGTGGAACAGATGGCATCGACTGACACAAAATTGTCAGTGAAGCTGACAAACTTATAAAAAGATAGTACATTTCACATGATGGACATAATAATCCAACTCACCTTTCTCTTTAACTTCTCTAACAGTATAAAATAATGTACATTTTTATTTCTGATTCTCAGTGTTGAAAAAAGGAAATAATTACCATGGTAGTTCCTCCTAGTCCT
The DNA here is from genome assembly GCA_035221455.1 of Xenops minutus. Taxonomy (NCBI): domain Eukaryota; kingdom Metazoa; phylum Chordata; class Aves; order Passeriformes; family Furnariidae; genus Xenops; species Xenops minutus. The sequence goes on along the minus strand of JAWWEE010000001.1, from coordinate 77,323,672 downwards.
TGTTGTTTCTATGAGACAAAGATTTAGAAGAGTAAAATTTCCATTAATATGAAACCCTGTTGGCGAGAACTGAGCTATCAGTTCTATACCTTTTTTATAAAGCAAATGTTCAAAGGGCCTTTGTCTCTCTCCTACTGAGATTCTAAGCTCATAAGCAGGGAAAGCAAAAACCTTTGCCTTCAGACAGACCAAGTGAAGGACTTGAAAGTATGTTTCGTTCCTCCTTCTCCCCAGCCATTAGGTCTGTTCAGATGTTTTCTTTCATGAGGGTCATACCAAAAGCTTCCAGCAGCTTCCTCGCCTGAGTAAAGTTGTGCAGAAATGTGGGGTTCCCAGGATATGTTCCCTCCTCACGTTGCTCCCACGGACTGCTGTTAGGAATGGGGTATGCCACAGCCTTCTCCTTAGTACCCTTCTTGATCCCTTTTTGCATGACCCAACTTTCCTGTTTGGGTACATATTTTTGGAAAAATTGTATTCTTTTACTAGAATACAGGAGTCGGGACAAGGCAAAAAGCCTCTTGTTTAAGCCACGTGTTTTTGTTCTTAAAAACAGCACCTTAGAGATTGTGAACAGTAAACTGCAAGCAGACGAATGAAATAGTGATACTCTTTTTTTGTGCTCCCTGGAAGGATACAGGAAGAAGCAGAATGGAATAACTTAACCACATCACATAATTTAAAACGTCGCTCTTTCCCACTGTTACTATAGCTGTTCCTGAATTGTGTCCAGTTTTAACCTGCCCTTAGAACAGGAAATGTTTTCTGTTGATAGGGTCTAACTTCAGGGTGTCCTCAGGGTCTGAGCATCTAGGCTTGTGGTAGCTATGCTTCTTTTCTGAAGCAGATCACATGAAGCCTGGAAGCACTGCCAAATATAAGGTTAACACCTTCACTGTTCACCTTTATTGACAGGGATTTTGTGCAGCCACGCTGGAGATTATGCACAGCAAACACAGCAGCAGCAGTCTCATTCTTTGTTTCCATTTTTTGCCATGTAGCACCACTATCTTGTAAGTGGAGTCCAGTCCCCTGGAAGGGCTCTATTTCACATGACATAAGGAATGCATCTTATAAAATGTTAAAGAAATACACATAATTTAAATGAATTGGTGTGGTTTACAAGAGGAAGCATGGCATGAGTGGTTTGGGCTGATTGGAAGTAACTCAAGGTTGTCTCTAAATAGCCATGTATATATTACTTGGTTAATACCTGCTGGCAAGTGTTGAATCTTCACAGTGACCTCTGCAAGCCACAATTATACACGGCACTGTGAAATGAATTTCTTAGTAAGGCTGTTATGCAGAGGGCTTTAATACAGATTTATTTCATGGGTTAGCAGACATTTCCTACATTTCTATAAAGTACCAATTCTTTCAAATGGAATAAGAGAAGTTGATTAAATTGATTCTGTGATAGTAACTGAAGCTAGTGACAAATACATCTATGTTGTGCACTCAGTCTGAGTCCCCCAGGCTTAAGTTGGGTTCTTGCTGTATGCAGAAGTCAAGAGAATTTGGGTTTAGTTCAGTTTTATGTTTGCTGGGTTTTTTTCCTTCTGAAAGATTCATATCTTTATGTATGCTCTGTGTTTTTTTAATTTTAGGTTTAACAGTGGCTACAATACTATTTGGCATAATAAGGAGTCTTCTGGTGTTTCAAGTTCTTGTCAATTCTGGTCAAAATTTGCACAACAAAATGTTTCAATCAATTTTGAAAGCTCCTGTCTTGTTTTTTGACAGAAACCCTATAGGTAAGTTTAATAATAAAAAATACCTCAATATTTAATGTACCCCTTGATTGCGTTAACTGTACCATTTCTGAGCAATGACAATTTGATACTGTTTTCATACATCTGTGCAGTTCTTTTTCTTCTTTTCTTAAACCCTTTAAATTTAAATTTTTACTTAAACACTTTAAATTTAACAGTGTAGTCTTTTTAAATTTAAACGTTAGACTGGATATTGATGGTTCACCTTACTGTCTCCAAATGCAGCCTACAGAACAATTATCTGCAGCTTTGGTGTTGTACATTGACCTGTATTTGCATTGCTGTTCTGATTCAGTTACACAGTGTGTCTTCCGTATGCTGAATGTGTGTGCATGCGTTTTTGGGGATGCCTTTCTTGTGCTTTTCTTTGAAAGCTTAACCCCATGAATTATATGCTCTTTTAAAAAATAATTTTAAGCATGTAATGGTAATGTAGAGTTTTGAGCAACTGCCTAGTTTACTGTCCTTCCAGAGTTCACAAAAGGGTAAATAAAACATGCAATATAAAACTAATCTAGATCCTTCAAAAGAAATGAGAAAGAAGCTGGAGCAGAGTGAAGAGAGTGGGGAAGTGGGGTTATACTGGTTGATCTAACCACTGGTTTCTCTCCTACATGAGAAACAGAAACCTGATGCTCTTCACTCCCTGGGGAAAAAAAAAGGGACATAGGCTTGTTCTCATACTCCAGGAGTCATTTAATGATTGTAAAGATACATAGGTATAACTATATTGTTTCAGAGAAATTAGTAATATTTAAAGGAAAAAAGTACTCATGGAGAAAAAGTTCATCACAATGATATGATGAATGCAGCATATACAATTTAGTATTAAAAACCCCCCTACAACTGCAGAAGTTTAAGGCTGTGTAACAAGGCCTGCTTCCACTGGGAGTCTGTGGCTATGTAAATTCATGGCCATTGCAGAGGATTAAACTGGAAGCCAGAGCTCAAGAAACGGGTTAGTGGAGAGCTAGTGAGAGCATATATATGAGAAGAAATCAGAGTGCTGATGTGGGCTGTTGTCAGATAGGCAAGGGTTTGCTCTTCTCTCTCCTGTGTATGTGTGCGCAGCCTATATAGTAACCGTATTTTTGAAGGAATAATCTCGTAAGAATGCCATAAACCTGGCTCATGATAACAAAGTAAGAATTAGAGAGTAAACATCAGCAACAAAGTAGAGTAATAGCAGTTTGCTTTCTAATATACTCTGAAGCTCAAATTAGCAGTGCGTTGTAAAACTAAGATTCATAAAACCTGCCTATTGCTGGTATTCAGACACTGTTGTGACTTACAGATGTGTGTTTCTATTAATCAGCAGATATTTTATAATAGAAGATTAACTTCAGGATGCATATATTTCTTTCCCTTCATCTTTCTTTTGGTTATGGTCTCATGCGAAGGTGCTGCTGTTCTGATCCATACATCTTTTGAAAAAGGAGAAAAATAAAAGGGAAAAGATTACATGTGAGACGATGCTCTTGTTCAGAACTGCAGCATGTAGCAAGTCTGAAATCCTGTTTGTAACATCTATATTTCATTGTCTGATTAACATGGTTTTTCTACTGTGTATTTATATTTTAGAACTTCACATGCTATTTTTTTTTGGTTGAGGTGGGATGTATTTTTTGGTGTTTTCTCCCTGTCTTGTTTTCATATGTCTGACTATGAAAGATATGCCAGAAAGAAATTGAAATTATTAAATGCTCCTTTTTCTAGGGTTGTGGTTGTAATAGCCAAGCCAAACTATTAGTTTTCATATCCCATATTAACAATGCTGATATTGCAATGTCAGATCTATCATTTAAGCATCTACTGTGTTCTCAGTATTTGTGTGAGGTCTCTAAGACCTTAGCAAAAGCAATTGCTTCTTTTGTTATTTTATTTATCAGAAAATAATCAGCAATTAAAAAATGCCATGGCTAATATTTTGACTATATGGTGATGTGTGTTCCAAAGTCGAGGAAGGAAACTTAAATAAATAGACATGCCAAGCTCTTGGTAGTTCTTACTGGGGAAACAGAGTAATGAGCAGCATCAGGGAGTCGACATTAGGAAATGGAAATATGTAGTGAATCATGACATGTGTGTCAGCTCCCAACTGTGTAGATCCAGTTAGTCTTGATAAATAAATGAGGTGACTTTACTTCTAAAAAAATTGTGCTTTGTGAATCAGTTCAGGTACGAGCCCAAGATCTCTCTTTACAGATTGCATTAGCAATATGTGGGAGGGGGAAGGTTTCTAAATGGAATAGTTACAATCATCTTAGCCAGATGATAGAAGAATTTCAATATAGTTTTGGAACCTGGATTTTATAGCAGAGAGAGAGTGAAAAGGAATATGAGGATCACTCTTCTTTCTCCCTTTCCACTCAAAAATATTTGTGTGTGCACAGATTTCACCTTTCTGTAATTTGGCATAGCTCTAAAAATAGTTAAACATTATTGTATGTCTTGCATCAGAAGAACCTTACTAATAAATGCCTGTCTGTCTCTTTCTTAAGCATTTAACCTAACCCTATTGAGCTGATAATCCTAAGTGACTAAAGTGTATTTTCTTACCCAGCATTCAGAAAAAAATTACCAGGTATTTCTGACTGAAATTCAAATGTATCAGCAAATATCTATACCTTATCAGCTATAGTGAAAAACTGCTAAAGCTGGAAGTGAAAGCTTGATGGGTAGTTAGAGATTGTGTTAGTATTTTGGGTTTTATCACATCTGACTCGTCCGCATTTGCTGACAGAACTTATTTTTTTGAGTGCAGAATCTGCCTCTCTTGAAACTTCTTTGCTCTTCTATCCATATCCCAGTAAGGGAGTGGCATGCATGTCAAAATATCTGTAAGGTAGGAAAATGTGGACGTTTTCTATTTCATAGTGAATGCTTTATATATTCCTCTTCACGTGTCACTTGCCGGAATAAAGAGGTTGATGTCTCTGCACGTCTAAGCACAAGAGGGCAGCATGATCTGTTTTATCCCAGTCGAGCATTACAATGGCTTGTTAGAAGGATAACAAAATTCGTGTTATGTTCTTAGAGATGATATTTGAGGGGTGAATTTTCAACCTCTCCACTGAGCAATAGTAATGTAGTTCAATTCAGTTGTCTTTATTATTTGCAAGTATAGTAGTTTCTTCCAATCTTTGACACAATAAGCTTTTCAGCTTCATGTCGTGCAGAGCTCAGGAGCTTCGCTGTTTTTTTGTAATTAGTGGCCAAAAGTCAGATAACCCTGTAGAGTCCAGTGAGTCCCATCAGGGAGACCACCTTCAGCTATTAATCAGGGTGACATTTTCAGCCATTATTCCTTTTAGTTTCTTTTTCAAGGTGTTTGTAACATGTCAAAATAAATTTGTTATAAAGCTAGGTAAAAGGGGCTAGGATTTCAGCAGCGATTACTTGATTTGGGACTTCCCTCTTTTGAAATTAGTTTCTTCCTGATGGTTTAGGAGGTCCTATTTTTGACAAGCTTCAGGTTTTGATTCAAGATTAATTGCTCAGTTTGTAAATCAGTTCTTTTCTGGGATTTAGGGACAGAGATTAAGGAGGGCATGCTAATGGGTAACAGTATCACTTTCAGTAATGGTAGTTTTAGTGGAGATTGTGTGTAATTTTGAATTGCATTGAGTTTAGGAAGCCGAAACCTGCTGTTGCTCTGCTGATGGGTGCTGTAAGAAGTAATGAATGAGATGCATTAATTAGTTCAGATAAAATAGGAATCTCTTCCCCTTACAGAGATCTATCTAAAATTTAAATTGAACCAGAATCACTAGAAAAATAGATATGAAAATACAGATTTTTTTTATTATTTTTTTAAAATTATATCACTCCAAACTCTTGGTTCTGACAGTTCATAGGAGGAAAATAAATATTTTGGCAGACTTTACAGCATTTCTGACCTTCTTGGAAATGAGAGGCACTGAATTGTGTGGTGGTTGTCCTCTACCTGTTAAATTAACAGATTTTTTTTCCCCCACAAATGCTTTGTGGAAGCTTTAAATAAACATTGATCTCTTTGGGTGCTTACCTAGACTTTGAGATTTGACCAGGTTATAAAGAGAAATGTTCTTTTTTGGTTTTGGCAGCCAGAAATGACATACTGAACTGATAGCTAATAGCAGCACATGAAAGCAAACTCCAAATATAAAAAGATAAATATGTGAAAGAAAGCTGTTGTTATAATGAAGAGTTTGTTTTTCTTTAAGGCATAAGGATTTTAATTATGGTGTTCATAAATCAAGTGTTGAAATGCCTATAATTTGACAGAGAAAGTTTCTTTATAGGATTAAAAGCATGTTCATCAATGCACAAGTGCCTATCTGCATTTTATCTGACAGAAATGTCAAATGGGCAATGTTGTTAAAGTGTTTCAACCATATAATATTTGCAACGAATATGATATTTCAGCAGTCTGAAAATTACAATGCCGATAATGAGGTTGTTAAATTATACTTTATCAGTTGGATAGTGAAACTGTGCTAGTTAGTCTACATTAATGTATGCTTGTTCACACAAGTGATTCTGCTGAACAAGTAGCATGTTTAAACAAGAAATACTGGTCTTAAACCGTGTGATTTACAGTAGGTGGTGTTTTGGCATATCATGCAGTTAACAAGGCAAAGCTTCATGTTAAGATATTTCGTTTGTAGTCCCATTCCTCACTGATATAAATATTCAGTAGCAATGCCAGGAAATGTATTATATTCCTATTTGACTCAATGACTCAATTGCTTGCCTTTTTTTTTTTTGGAAACAAGATCTCTGCTGTCTTTCTGATGCAGTTTTCGGATATATCCTTGTGGTCAAGATGAATTCTGCAGGATTGTGAAAAACTATACCACCTCTTTTGGCAGCTTTCATGTTCTCTTAAGCTAATACAAAAAAAAATACATTGTCCTTAAAGCAGCAGAGGCTTTGTTTTTCACTCTCTGTGCCAAGCTCTAAAGCACGTTCACATATGCACAGGTTTGTTAGTTTATGTTGAAAAGAAATCCCTATAGGACAGCCTTTTGTTGTAAAATAAAAACAGAGATTCTCTCTTCCGTGTTGGTAATCACTTGCATTTGTTGTTATTAAGATGGCAACACAATGGGTTCCATCAATCATCAAGATCCTTAACAACCACACAACATTGTAAATATTATGTTTGGGTGTTTGAGTGGAACAGCTCGTCACTGAAGTAGGTGTGGTAATTAAAACCTGTTAGGTTGCTACATGTGTTAAAGAAAAAACCCTTTAATGTTTTTTTTCATGTAACAATGGCGATATGTACTTTAAATCTTATCAGGGTGTGATTATTAAATGATATTTTGTGGGAGTTGCTCATTTACTGTTAGTATTATCGTGGCTTTGTTAAGAGTTTAAATAGCTTTATGCTTCCATGTGTTTTATCACCATTATGATTCTGTCAAGAGCCTTATAAAGTTGATTGCTGTAGGAGTAGTCTTTAAAGTTAGTAAATAGCACTCTGGAGTTATGTTTACATTTAGTATCTATTAGCATAATTCAACTCTCTCCTATTCTTCTCTGCAATAATAATTGAATGAAACTTGGCTGTAAACTTATGAGACAAGCCCATTACATTTTCAGTTCACTGAGTCAGTGTTCACCCTATTTATGCTTAATATGGGAGATAAAATTAAAAGGTTTATGGAAAAGCTGTTTGTAGGAGGGGACGGGACATTATTTGATAGAGAAATAGCATGAAGCTTGTACTGACAGCCACTTCAAGTGCAGTCTCCTGCTTTCCTGGAACAAGATTTCACATCCCTTCACAGAGATTTTTCTATCTTCTTCACATTAAGATTCCCTGGTGGGAGAAATGGCCTGCTGTGAAACTCATTTCTGACCATATGCTGACCTGCCCAGATACTGGAAAGTCTAGTGTTTTCATTTGCTAAAGCAACTACAGAGAGAGCTGCTCTTACCTCACCTCAGCTGAGCAAAAAGGAGGCATGGAATGGCGACAAAGACAGAGAAGCCTAATTAAAAATACTGACTTTAGAAGACTACATAGAAGCTGTTCAGAGACATCCCTTTCCTGCAAGTGTAGTGAGAAAATAAAATGGAAATTTTGCTTTAGTTGGTCCTAGATGGCAGGCTGTTTTATTGAGATTTTTTGGCACAGAGGAAGGAAATGTTGGTTGGAGACACTTGAAAACAGAGGGAGAGACTGCTGTAATATTGATGGAAAACTGCAAGGGGCTTAAAAAGAGGGCCTACCTGAGGTGATGCAGCTATGAAGAAGCTTTTAGAGATAATCCAAAACTGAGGTGTTTTTTTTTTTGTTTGTTTTGATAATAACTACTTCAAGTATTTACTTGTTTTACTATTTATAATCTGCTTAAAATTGTGGGATGCCGTTATGACTGTTGTGGATAGTGGGGATTGGATGTGCCACAAGGATAGAATCTGCTCTCTTGCTCTTCATGGATGCCTATTCTGGATGGGAAAGGAACAGTTTTGAGAAATAAGGAAAAACTTACCAAAACTCACTTCCATTCTATCTTGAAACAAGGCACAAGCATTTCCAAAAAAAAAAAAAAAAATCAAGAGCAGGCTAGGGATAATGAGTAGTCAGATGGTGAGACCATGTATATGGAACATGGGGAAGGCAGCCCAGATCTTCTCCCTCTCTGATTTAATACGGGCATTGAACATGTGGCTCCCCCATCCCAGCTGAAAGCTGTGCACATCAGGCTCTTGGCTCTCCTGGGCTTTTTGCTGTGCCATAATCTTTCACTGCTGTCCCTTATACACACACAGATGCAGTGAGATGACTCTCTTATGGTGTTTGCAGAGAAATCAACCCATTTTGGTGATGTTTTGGGGTTTTTTTGCTTTGTCTGAGTATCTGGAAATTAAAATAAAACAACTCCTATCACAGTGCAAACTCATTTCATTAGCACTGTTCTGCTTTATACTGCATAGAATTCTTTTTCCCAGATGATCCTAGATAATCTGCATGGCAGCATCTGGGTGAATTAATTACTTGGGGTTTGGGCTTTTTTTCAGATTGCCAGCATCTTGCAGATTATGCAACAAGTGAAGATTAGTTTGTGCCTGTGGTGATCTTCTAGAGTGTTTGGAAACAAAAGGCACTTCTCGATCCAAAATTAAAATTTTAGTGTAGAAAAGAATGGATTTTGTATGTGAATCTGCCTGCTTTGGCAATCCAGAATAAAAAGAATAGAAATAACAGTGAAAGCAAAGATAGTGAATCGAACACAATTGTCAGTGTGCTGTTCAGTTTAAAAAATACAAACTCAATAGAGTTCATTACTGAAGTTATCTACAAATAGTACAATGCAGCATTACTTGCTTGCTTGCACCCTGCCTTTACCAGGTATTATTTTTTTCTCTGTAAAAATCGTCAGGTACTTTGTCAGAGTTTTTCTTTTTGTATTCAGGTGAATACATACACAGGACCTCCTTGAGGTTTTGATTTTTGATGTCATTTTATGGAAGATAATGTTATATTTGGGGGAGGCAGCATTATGACAAGTTGAGTATCTTGACAGCTACCATCTGAAGAGCCCTTTTCAGAGTGCTTTAAAATAGCATCAAGCATATGTAGAACACTTTTTTTTGTTTGTTTTATTAGTTTCTGGACAATAGTCCTGTAATTAGAGTGGCCGTATGTAATGGACATTACTTCTTGCTTGTGGCAGTACCAGCCTTGAGGTGGGTAGCTTGAAACTGAAAACTGCAGATTCATGGAGGTTTGTTTTAATGTTCGTTTAAATTTGAGCTCTTGTTGAATATTTTCCTAGGTGATTCTTATTTGCATATTTTTGTTGCCACAGCTTTTGATTTTGACCTGAGCAGAATATTTAGTTTTGATGATCCCAAAAGGAGGCTGTGGAGTGAGGAGGTTTATGAAAAGTCTGGAGATGCTGAGGCTGCTTTAGCTATTACTCACCTAATGTTGGGTAGGAAATTGTATTCACAGAGCCAGCATGCAAAGAAGGCTGTCTGCTATATGGCAGAAAGTTGCCAAAGTCTTCATTCTCAGCCATTTGATTCAGAGTAGAAGTACCTTTTTTGGTCAGGAGGTGATTTTGGTTTTGTGTTGGACTTTTCACTGTTACAGAAGTCTAATGAATGACTATTGACTTGTCTTCTAAGTTGTAAGATTCCTTCATCCTTCCTCATTTACCAATAAAAAAGGAGAGTATTAAGGTCACTAATATTTCTCAAAGTTTAGCTTTCATGGTGTGCTACTTGTGCAACATTTATGATATTTATAATCTTAGAGTAAGTTTAAAGTTAAACTGCTCATGATTTCATGTTTTTTTCTGTCCACTGGCATAGTCCTTGCCAGTTTTCATCCACTGTGTAGCTGAATTCATCCTCTGCTTTTTGTGACTGGGAATGGTGCTTTTGCACTCTCCTTTACAGTGTCTTATGCATATGTCCTGCCCTCTTTCAAGCATAAATCTTTACTAGGTTGAGTTAGTTTTGGGGCAGAGTGCAGAATAATCTGAAGGTGCTTGGAAAACTGAGAAGGTGAAGATTTGGAAAATGGGCGTTCTTGCTGGCAATTATAAGATATAATAGATGGAGGATAGATGGCCTAACTCTTCCTCAGTTTTCTTTTTATCAGATGTGATGAGATTTCTCTGTGTGTGTGTGTGGTAAGCCTCTTACTTCTTAATGAAGTTATTGTCTGCTTAATATGTAAATGGTGCAATGCAGAATATTGCTAATTCGTGTGTAGGCAAGAAAAAACCCTCTGCTTTGTGGTAAGCTTCCCTTCAGTGGGAATACATGTTCCTTTGTCCCTGCATGTATTCATTTCTCAGCATAATTTCACGTTCATGGGTTTGAATGTTCACAACCCCAAATAAATAGACTGAAGTCTAAATTTTAGGCAGAATTCCTACATCTGTTCTTAAGATGTAATAATTAGTTTCTCATACAGGAATACTGTTTCTGCCCCATCCTTTCTAGGACATGCCCAGAGGACAGTAAGTGATTAGATGCGAGGGGCACTTGCTTAGTGTTCGGTTTTTTTCTCATCTCTCCTTTTCAATGTGAACAATTAAAGCTGTAGACTTTACACTATCACATTCATCTCTTCTTCCAGAGCACTTATTTTTGTTTAGAATCTGTCATGCTGATCTTTAGAGAAAAAGTGGTGTCTATCTTCACTTAGAGATATTTGGTTTAGATTGTTAAATGTTTTATATGCAGCAATCTTCTCATTGTATAGGATAATAAACAGTTTCAAAAGAGAAGTACTGTTGCTGTCCATCACTGGTGTTTGCTTTTCTCTTCCCCTAAGGATAGGGGAACGTATCCTTAATGCTGGGCAACTTAGTGAAGAACCTTCTGGTTTTGGTATGACCTATAGACATGAGTGAGTCTCTGCATCACCTGATGGGATAGGAGCCTAGCTTGTTTTGAGTTTACAGTAGGAAAAACTGAAAGCAAAATGAAGTGCTGGAATTCCCGTCCTTGTTCAGATCAGATTTGTTGTATAATGCTTACTTGGTTAATTTGTTGTCAAGTATAAAGTACATATGGCATCTTTGTTATGGTAAGATTACCTTGTCAGTAATAGAGGCTAATGGTTCAGTGAGAAAGATATACAGTTTTCTGGCATGAAATAATAGTACTTCTTCAAATCCATGATTATTTCTATTTTCTAGTCATTTAGTTTGATGAGCATGTCTAATGAGGAATGGCCAGGCAAAGAATGCTATTCACAAAGGTTAACATTAGCCTAGGATTACCAGGCATGTGATAGAGAGGTAAACTCTTCCAGGACCTTATTTAGAACACCAGTGTTAGTTTTTGTTCCTCTGAATTTTGCTGGAAAAGATCTGTCTTTCCTACCCACTGCAGTGTGGGGGTTCGGGGTACCTAGCTGTCTGTGTGCTTAAGGATGGGTATCTTAAAATCTTCAAGATTTTAAAAATACCATTAAATTTAAGAGAAAGAAATGAACCATGTCTTTAGTATTTATTTATATATGTATACACACATATATATGAAAAATATGTATTATACACACCTTTATGCTTTGCTGGAAGTTAGAATAATGTTTCTTTTCTTTCTCCCTTCCTTCATTCTCAGTCTTCTCTGAGAAGAACAATTCTCCTCCCTTCTGTCTAAATGACCAGTCAGAAGTAATCAATTACTGTTAGCTTTCCAGAATATTTCTGGTTTTTCCTAACTGAAAAATGGTAAAATAGTTTAAGGAAGAATTGGTAGTAGTTACCTTTAGTCAGCTAATGTTCCTTTACCATTGGAGAAAAAAAAAATAATTACTTGGTGTTCATTTAGGACAAAAGATACTTGCAAAAATATCAGCACATTGAAAGCCCCAAAACTGTGAAATATAGGTGGTTTTAGTTTAAGAAGTGTCATCTTCTTTTTTCTATTAAGCTGAAAATACAGAGAACATTTTTTTCTTCAATATTTTCAAAAGAAAACTAGTTATGCTAGACTTATTCTAATATTAAGAAATCTTATCTAAGGAGTGCTTGCAAAATAAAGCCAAATTTGAGAGAAAAAAGTGCCTAGAGGTTTTTATAAAGCTGACAAGTTTTAATATTCCAAATATGTAGTGACAATGATCTTTTTTCATAATTAAGCTACGAGTATGGTTTAATGTTGAATTCAAAGCCATTCACTAAATGCTGCTTACATTTAAACCCTCAAAAATCCCCAAGAGAAAAAAATGAAAAAAACAATCCCAACATTTTTTTTTTAATTCAGATAAGAAAAAATAAACTCTGCTGCACCTCAGTTTAATAACCAGTGTTGCTCAGCTACTACCGAAGGCTTAAGGACAGTGTTTAGAAGTGATTGTTCAGAAATAAGTGTTTCTCAAAGATTATGAGGGCTTATACAGATGATTCTGTTCACCTGCTGAGTGTTCAAGAGTGGAAATGTCCAATCTGGCACTTTCCAGAAGCGTTTGTTTGCTTGAAAAATAGAAACATTCCTGTGGAAAAATAGGATTTAATTAATTGTCCCATTTTAGCCACATAGTAAAGCAATATTGTTACATCCTTTTAATAGAGACACAAATGCTTAGCAAAATGCGAAATCCCAAGTTTGTGAAATTATGTGTTTTCAGCTTAAAATGTAGTGCTGTGAGCACTGCTTAATTTGTTAATGCATTCGTGCTCTGCTTCTCTTGTTTATACTCTCATGAGATGCAAGATGGTCAAATGCTTATTGAATGCTTGTTATTAGTTTTTAAATAGGCATGGAGGTGTTTTGAATAGAAATCCTTAATTAAATGGGCAGAAGGAGAACAAGTTAGTACAACTGAAAGACAGTAGATTTAGATTAGATATTAGGAAAAACATTCTTTGCTGTGAGGGTGGTGAGGCAGTGGAACAGGTTGCACAGAAAGGCTGTGGATGCCCCATCTCTGGAAGTGTACAAGGCCAGGTTGCTTTGAGCAACCTGGTCTAGTGGAAGGTGTCCCTGTCCATGGCAGAGGGGTTGGAACTTGATGGTCTTTAAAGTCCCTTCCAACCCAGGCCATTCTGTGTTTCTGTGATTCTGTGGGTCTTGGAAAAGCAGAATACATTCATTCTTTGACTCTGTGAGGAGGAGATGCAAAAGTACGATTCCAGCTGGTGACCTGCAGCACACTGCAAACGTTAGGTTGTATCTGAATTACTGCGAAGTAAATGTTATGACTTTCAGGATGGAAGAAAAAGACTTTGAAGACCTGAAACATCTCAGATTTTGTATAGAGCAGGGATTTCTACTTGACTTTAGTCTCATCTTTAAAGAAATGGTTGTTCTTCATAATGGAACTTGACCAGCAGGATAGACCAAGTATGCTGTTGGTGTAAGAGGAAGTATGTTGTGTATAGGACTTGCTCCTTAGACCAAATTCTCCTCTTGCAGTATGCCTTTCTGCTGTAATATCAAAGCAATTCAGAGAGGCCCAGTAAGGAAGGCAGTTATTTTAATTAGTGAATTTTATCCTCAAAGGCTCTTCGATCTAATTCGGTCTTCTGATTTTCTGTTGATTCTTCCAAATGCTTCAGACTTACTCAGACAAAAGCCTTTTTCTTCACAATTGTCAAATTTCATTGAATCTCAAGTCTTGGTGATAGAGCTTAATTGTCAGCAAAATAAGTCTTGGTTTCTGTAAATTGTTTGATCCTCAACTAGTTTAGAAGTGACAATATACTTTCATTTACAGCGTTTAAATACTGTTTCCATCTGGCATATGGAGCAAAGATGGACCAACTGAAGACATTATTTCAGTTGTTTTTTGTCAGGAAGGCTTAGACAAAGAGCTTAGTCTCAGATCCTTTAAAGTTCAAGCATCTGCCACTAGGGGCAAAAATTATTTTCCTGTAGGCATTTGTCTTTTATTGTAGATTTACTGTGCTGCTTCACTTGGTTGATAATCTAATTTAAACCTCGGAGATGAGTCATACATCCTCAAGGGGATTCACAGCTAGTTTAAATTCTCTGATGTCAGAACCTTTCAGTTCTTCTCCGATCTTTTTTCTTAACTTAATGGTCCTTGGGATGTCAGAATGTACTGAGGAGGAAAAAATATTACCCATACAAGTAGTAACACTTAAGAGGTACAGTTTTACAACATCCCTCACATTTCTAGTTCAGGTAATTTGTGATGTCTTGACTTAATGTAGGTCCTAATCGTGCCAAGTGGTCCATTGTGGACAGATATCTGCAGGTATGAGCATGGTACCCTGTTGAAGTAAGGAACCCTTTGGAAGGTAGAATAGACTGTGCTGTACTAGAGACTTCTGTTTCATAAGACCAGCGTTTTGTATACCAGCTGCAATAGGACAGTTTTTCAGAAAAACACTGGATTATGAAAGGTTACAAAACCTTGATATCAGGAGGCATTTCAGTCACCTTTCTTCAGAAAATGAAAAGAAACAAACAAAACAAACCCTCAATTGTCCAGAAGGTCCTAAAAGGTTTTAGAGTGTTCCAAACATTTAAACTTGTTGGTGACCTCTTTCTGAAAGCATAACCACTGTATGGTTGACTACTAAGAACTTTAGGAATTGAATGTTCATATTTGGAATGTGAATTGCTATATAAGGACTTCTTTGGAGTCAGAGAAGGACAAAATAGACATTCATAAAACTAAGAGGCATTGTAAATACCATTCAGCTGTGATGAAAAGTTTATTGGATGCTTTACATATGTATTCTAAAGTTACGCTACATTTTGAAAACTGTCAGAGCCAACATTTTTTCTCTCAACTATTGTGATTAAATAACTACAATGCTAAGTTGTTACTAATTAATACTCTATAATATTAGTAGTGGTTGATTTATTGACAGTTTTGCCTCTACTGGTCTTTTTGCTTGGAGGTATACTTTTGTTTCATATGTTTTAATGATGTTTCTGCAAATTGATCCAGAACCAAGTTCTGTGCTCATGCTGTTTTGTGAAGAGGGTAGCAAAAATACAAGATATTTTTCTCTCATTTACTTTCATTATTATATGTGTATTTTTCCATTTTAATCCTGCTGTATCACAAATTTCATTAATGTCTTTTTCAACACAGAATAATGGCAAAACAACTGTTTTAAAATGGCCTTTCCCAAAATGTCTGGTGTCAGACTATGATCAGTGATTATTTGCAAAACTTGTAGTGCTTAATACAAAATGTAACTTGTGCTTTAGGTCCGTGAGAAGATTTAATAGTGGTTTATATGTTGCATATGGATACTTGAGTGATAAGTATTTTTGTCATATTCTTTACATGGCTCCTTAGCTGTCCGGTTCATTGCAGTCTTTTCATCCTAATACATCCTTTCATCCTAATCCTAATTGCAGTATCTTTCATCCTAATGTGTCTGATGAGGTTTCAGTAGAGAAGCTACTAGTTTAAAAAAGCAACAAAACCAAATTGTGGTGAAAATGAGTATCAGGAAAATCGAATGCATAAATAAGTGAACTATTAGGACTTAACGACAGACATGTTTATTTTGAAGGAAGAAAACAGAACTTTCACAGGTAATTTCTTTACCTGAAATCTTACTTGGTCTTATGAAATCTTAAGACACCCTGTGAGTGAAATTAAGCAAACCTTCCATTCTCACTTGCTTTGTTTCCCAACTCTTCCACACTCCTAGCCTGTGCCTCACTCTGCTGGGCTTCATGCCTTGATTATGCATGGGATGATGTTCTCTTTTTCAAGTGTACTTATTTGCACCTAGAGCTTGTGCAGTTCCGTGGTGAAGGGGACTGGAAGAAGCAACTTTGAAGGAAGAGGGAGGAGAGGAAACAGAGAGTGGATATGCAGTGAATGAAGCTGAGGGTGAAGGAGAGGACACATGCAAGCAGCCAGTCTGCACAGGGCAAAAATTCAAGTCAGTATATACACAAAGCTCTCTCAGTATCCAAACATCCCAAGCTCTGCAAATTCTGTGACTATTACTGCCAGTCTCTTGACAGTTCTGTCTTGCAGCTCCTTCCCAGGGCCACATGGAGAGAAGATTTTTTTATGGCCCCAGTGTACTGTGAGGGAGTTTAACAGGAGTTGTAGAGAGGAGCGTGGCTTGGTTTGAGCATTAACCCTCTTCCCATGCAAAGCCTTTACTATTTCTGCACCTTGTAACCGGAACTATTGGCACACTCCAGGGTTTTTAACTCCCTTTCTCATCGCTTTGCTTGCTTATCTTTCATGCTTACATCTTTGTAACTTCCTGCTCTGCGTGCAGGAAAGTTCATCCACAAGCTGGCTCTTCATCTTGAAATTATCCCTCGAGATACATCAGTATCATTGTTACCGCAGTATATACACTGACAATAGTTAAACTCATGGGTGGAGAAACTCATTAATTCTGTGACCCCTTTGTGTTCCTGTACTTTACCAAAAAAAAAAAAAAAAAAAGGCACACATCTTGTCCTGCAACTTTCTGTTCCAGCTTAATGTTACATCTTCCCTTTACTCGTTGTTCCTTTTATAGTCAATTGTGTTGGTTTCTCTTAACTGACACAACAGACTCTTCAGACAGGGCTGCGTGATGGTCCAGTGTGCATCCTAGTGAGGCTCTGCCTCCCACTTCAGATACATTAATCCTCTTTTGGGTGTTTCTGTCATGCAAATAACAAATGGCAGCATTCTCAGGAGTCCGTGTTGTGAGTGGCACTCTTCTGTTTTAGCCTGTTTATTTATTGAGGAGTTCATGGTGCTGGACAGCTGTAAATCAGAGCTTCACAGTGAAGTCTGTCTTTGAACTGAACAAAGACAAAAGGGTTTGTTAATTGTATTCACTTTTGCTTGAACGACTGTTCAGTGAAGTAATTTTTTTCCTCCTGGATGTGTGTGAATTTTTTTCTGTTTATAGAGAAGTGAAGAAATGTTGCTGTTAACTTATTTATTATTCTAAGTTTCTTATTATTTAGAAGCCATGAAAAATTAGAAAATTACAGTTTTAGTTTTTTTCTGTAATTTTAAGTGACATATATGTAATCATATGTTATTAAAATAATTTAACCTCTAGCATTCAGCTGTCAATAAATCTAGGGGGATGAATTTACGGTGTGTTTATAAATGAGCATTAAAGGTTCTTTAGTTTTGTTCTGTGCACTGCCAATGTTTTAGTATGATCAGCAGCTATTTCTCATTTTTAGCTGCTTATTCCTAATATATTTTTATTTTTCGTTCTTGAGTTTAAACCTTTTAATAGTTGTCCAGTAGAGGAGTACAGCAGAGTTGTAGGCAGTGCAATATAACTTTACAAAATGGTTAGCATTTAATAGTTGAATTATTAAAATGTGTTTCTCTTAATGTAATGAATGGATTATACAGAAGCAAAGAGGTAATATTTTGGGGTTTTTTCCTCATTTGATTTCTTTTCAGTGTTGTTAATTGTAGTTTAGGCTGTAAAGAAGTTTATAGTAGAGATACTTTTCCCCCACAAGCTGATGGCACAAAGAAATGCATTGTCAGACTATATCTGTATTCTCCTGGACAACACTCCTTGGTAAAATAAAACACCTGGGATGTGGTTGCCTTCAGCTTTTCTGAGACAAAAGATTTTTGATTGTTTCTCAGGCAAGATTTGCAAGTGGAATTTGGTGCCAATCACAAAACAGAAGAGGAGATGAAGTCATCGCTCCTTATACCCTACAGCTTGCTCCACTGGAAAGGATCCATTCTGTGCTCTAAATTAGCCCACCCCCCAAAAAAAGAAGGATTTGATTCCAGCTATAGTCCCTCCCATGCTGATTGCTGTAGCCTTCAGGCACACACTCATTTATCCTTCTTCCTGTGCCATACTTATTTATTGATTCATCCAAAGGGTGAGCAGCTTCAAGAGCAGGGACTGAAGGAGGCCTACAGCAGAAATACCTCTAGGACAGCAACTGATACACTTACCTGGGAGGTGGGCGACCCCCCTTCAGTGCGCTTTCCATGACTGATAAAAATAGCACATTCCCTCACATCTCTGCCCAGCCTTTGCCTCTCATGTAAGTGCCTTGTCCCCTGGGCTTGGCTGGCTGTACCTTCATAAATGGGGTGCCAGGTTGCCCAGTATCTTTTTCTTTTGTGGTTTTGTCAATGGGACCTAAGTTGTGAATGTAATTGGTTCCAAATATTATGTGACTTTCCTCTAACACGTGGCTTAAAATGTCCTAGATTGAAGTGAAATATTTATTTTCATGGGGGATGGGATGTGTCTTTAACACACAGCGGATTTTCCAAGCAAATGCTTTAATTATTTGCACAGACTAAATGGGACTTCTAGTTTTCTGGTAGCTATACCAGAATTTCTTTTGAGTTCTGAAGTAATGACATTTCATGTGACACAGGAAAAAAAAATCTCTTGAAAAATATCCAGGGTCATCCACTGCGAATTCTAGATAGCCAAACCCAGGTTGCAGTGGCTTTTTTATAGTAGAAGCAGTTGAAAAGGTGATTCAGGAATCATTATATGGGTAAATAATGAATGAAGTTTAGAGAGAGTCTCTCCTTTCCAAACAAGTCACATTTTCCAGAGGAGGAGAAAAAGAACAAGAAACTGAAGCTAAAGAAAAATGAGTGATCAAACCAAAGGAAAATGCCGAGCAGAAGACAAGGATTTACAAAGTCAGATGAAGACATGAAATGCCTCTGCTGTTTGGTGTGTCCAGAGGCTTTATCCTCAGAATGGATGGGGTAGGTAGAGGCCGAAAGTCTTGGCTTGGCTTTCACAGCAACAGTCTCTAAAGAATTCCCTTTCAAGGTTTCAAAAAAGGAAAAAGTTGGATGGACTACATCAGAATCATTCTCTTCTGTATGCAGAAGGGAATCTGAATATATATGATTGGCAAAATACAGGATAATATTTGGGTTTGGAATGATAACTGTATTGGTGAGATAGCAGTATCAGCTAAGATTTCAGGAGTCAAATGCTTTATTTATATTCAGTAATGTCTTACTTGGACATTGACAGTTTTGACTGGAGTGATGATTGAGCCCTTCTAACTTCAGCAACAGTAAAAAAAGTGGGTGAGAGAAAAACACTGAAAATAAACAAATTAAGATTCATATTATATGAATTATCTTTAGGAGATAGAATGGTAAGAAAAATGACAGATATGAGCAGATTTGCAAAAGCTAGGTGAGATCCCCCAGTATTTTCTGAAATGCAGCATTTAAAGCCTATTCTGAATCTAGTCTTGATGGTATAAATAGCACAGGAAAACTCCTTTCTGTTGTTGGAAAAACGTTACCAGAAAGGTGACATATATTTGCATTTTTATTTTAATTCTTGCATTGATGTATATTTATATATAGCCCCCAAATATGAAAATAGCTCTGAAAGCTGCTTTTTTCCTCTCATGTAAAAAATTCCAGCAACAAAATGCTCTTCAGATATTTCAGTTCATCCTGATTTGCAGTATTCAAGTTAATTCCTTGTAAGCCCCTCCTCCAGCAAAACAGCACTTGGGACATATTTTTCAGCTCAAATTGGATTTGTAGCAGAAAGGAAAACTAGACTGCACAAATGGTCTTTCAGATGTGGATACATTTGTGTCTGAATGTTTTAGCGAAGAATTAAATTCATAATCTTGCTAGTAAAATGTCAATATAGAACCACATTTTTTAGATAATGTTTCAGGTTTCTATTTTAGCGCTGCTTTGTATTGTGAGAAGCTGAAATAGGTAACTTTACATCTGGAATAGGAAAAAAGGTGGTATAAATCAACAGAAAATTCTGTCACTAGCATATGACTTGACATATTTTTAAAGGTCAATTGGTAAGAAGTTGCAAGTGACTACCATTTTTAATTTCTTTTTTTCCTCCTTCAGGAAGGGGAAAGAGGTCAGTTGTAACTCTTCCTTGTACCTGCCTCCTTTGTAGAAATACGTTTTGGTTGTTTTGTTCATTTGGACTGCCCCTCTTAAAAATGTCATGTTGCTTATGTTGTAGTCTACAGCAGAAATTAAGTTCTGCTGTATTTTGGCATTACATTAGATTTAGTGGTTTTGTTTGGGTTTTTCTGTGTCAGTATGTTTAAATGTAGAATTTATTCCTTAAACTCAGGATAACTTTATATAGCTTCAGTGAAAAAGAATGAGTTTAAAAAGAAGCAGAGAGGATATCCAGAGCTTAACTTCTGGGATTGTTAAAACTGTTTTCAGGCAATCATCATCACAGGATTACATACAGAAAGTTTAATATTACTTCAGGGGTTGAGGGGTGCACGTGTCTGCTCCCATTGTCATTCTAATTATGAAGCAGAGGTGTAGCTTTGTACTCAGGTTATAGGATGAAACTTTTATATATTGCCAGAAGTTTGTGCTTTTGAATGATTTTGAAATTTCCTTTCACAATAAATTGCAAAAGAAAAAAATCTGTGAATATTAATTATTGGGATGGGAGTATCATTACAGGGATCAATAATTTGAAAGTCGATAATGAATATATTATCCCAGCACTAGCATGCCTTTTTAAAAAGATCATTTTGTTAGCAAGTATAATACAGCACCAAAGTTAAATTCTGTTTGGCATATCGTGTTACAGCTGGAATTGTAACCAACTTGGTTAATTGGTAATGAGATACAATGTGAATGGCAGTCAAAATGCGAAAGGTATTTTGAGATTTGTAATGAAAGCAATTTCAGAAAGAAGGAAAGTTATATTCCGCCCCTCTCTCCCCCCGCCCCTGTACAATCGAGGTTTTTCCTTTGTGTGCTACTGTTTTTAATGGAAACTTTATATATAATTTCTGCATTGTATCTTCGGTGAGGAGACTTTGGTGATAACTGATGTTAGTACATGTGCTCTTTTGAGCACACTCAGGAAAAAAACCAACTGTACCACATAAATTAGGAAAGGGATAAGTCAAATTGTATGGACCATTGACCTATTTTGATTTTCCACAGCAGGGTAATTCTAATCTGCAGGCCATTAAAATACTGTATGTATGGACTAGAAAGCTCAAGAAACACCTGTACGTTTAGGTTCAACATATCCATACTAGGCAGTGTAGATGTCTCCATCAGCAGTAAAAATAGAAATTCATTTCCGAAGAAGCCTGTTTTCCATTCTTATCTTTATCATAGTTATCCTCCTTTCTTTAAATCCTACACTTAAAAATAAGATCAAACACAGTGTTCACGTTTTCTTCTCGTTTCCTAACTCTTTTCTTGTTTGACAGCATTTGTGTAAAAAGTCCTTTTCAAGTAGTAAATTAATTTGGATAGAAGGCATCCCACCTGAATTCATTACATGCTGGCAGTTTAGATAAATGGATATTATGATCTCAGCATATTTTGGCCCAGCAACACTGTGCCTATTTGCAAATGTCTAAGAAAGTGATAATATTCCTATCAGTTTCAGGCTGCTAAAGAAAAAAAAATGAGGTAGAATTTCTTATTTATATTTATAGGATGCCTGTGGGGAAGACAGCAATGCTCTATATGGCAGTTTGTGTGGACATGTGGTGCTAAACATATATTAAAAAAAGATAACAGACCTTTTGGTGTTTCTTTGTAGAAATATGGAAGAAAAACCAGAGTAGATCAGTAATTGACAACTATGCAGGAGATGCATTTCCAGATTTCTTTCTGAAGAAATATTTCACAAACTTACAATTCCTTTCAAAGTCAGTAATCCATCTTTAATTATTTTGTTGATTTCATAGTTGTATTTTACAAGGTTGATGTAATGTCTGCTTCCTGCCAACATTTGATATGGACAATCCATTTTGTCATTGCTTTGATGAAACTGCAGACTCCTTGTAGTTGCAGTACCTTTTTTTTTTCCCCGGCATATATGTGTGAACTGAGCAAGGGTAAAGGCTTATCAGTTGCTGAATGCCATAGCTTAACAGCAAGATATGTGGGGAGCTGCCAATTTGTACCACTGACAGAATGGGAAGTGTGTTCAATGTTGTTAAATTGGTGGGTGTTTAAACTTGCTCAGTTCCATGCAGCTGTTTCTTTCATTCCTACCTTTTGAGTAGGCTTTTGTTACCACACATACATTGAGGGCATTATTTTACACTTTGGTTTTGCAAGCTGCAGTTCGGGCTGTGGGGTGCCTGGTTTCTCTCTTCAGGGTGAGCTAGCACGAGCTGTACTGTGGTCTTGCGGGGCATGAGCGTGACAATGACATCCCACTGTGGTGACCAGCTGCCCTCTCACCTGTGCTCTGCCCCCTTTGCTCAGATGGTACCACGGTGCATGGTGTCCAGAGCGTGCGATGCATGGGGGGCTTCTCCTCGCTGAGCACAGTCAGGGACTGAGGTATTTGTGCTTTGGGCCGTCTAACGTGGATCCATCTGTATTAAAGTTGTCCTAGCCTGGATGAGCATCTCTGTGGCAGGACTGCCTTCAAGCATATGTGCAATCCCACTTGGGGTTGCTTATGTTCAGTTACACGAAGAATCACAGAATATTCTGAGTTGGAAGGGGTCCACAAGAATCGAGTCCAGCTGTTTAAGTGAATGGCCCAAGCAGGGATTGAACCCATGTTCGTTCTTAGCATCATGCTCTAACCAACTGAGCTAATCTCAGGGTATCATACATGACTAAGTACCTTCTTGAATTCTTTCCTAGCACTACAGATTGCCTTCAGACAGATTTCTACCACTTTGTAGTGAGGAGTGGGACATAATAGTGTTTAATTTGTTACTTTTTCTTTATGGAGCCTGAGCAGTGGGGAGCGTTCTGGCTTCACTGTTTCAAAGTAGATAAAGATATTTTGATTATTTTTTCTCCTTGCTAAATGCAGTACGTGGAAGTTGATATTTAGGTTGATTGCTATGGTGGAGTTTAGGTTACTATGCAAAACAGTATTTATTAATAACACTTGCATATTAAACTAAAAAGTGTGATGCAGTAAAAATTCCCTGCATTGAGGACTAGCCTGACCTCTGGGATGGGAGATAAAATTCCAAGAGTGTGCACCCATGCACACATATGTACACACAAGGGTTGAAGTCTTTCTGTCTGTAGAAGGTCCTTCTCTTAAACCCTTTTTGCTTTTCCAAAGAGGCAAATCGGTGAACTGGTGAAGTAGTGACAAAGTATTTCTGCAATGTGTGATGAAACAAGTGGGTATAAAGGTTTTGTAAACTCTTTGCAAGGTATAGAAAGTCAATCTGCCTACTCGGTTGTGTTACATAGAAGTATTTCAGTGAATGCCCTGGACAACAGAGTATACTAGAAATGCCAAACACATTTAGATGTAATGTACTGCTGCTCTTAGGGTCCTTGGAATTTAGGTTGCGCAACACTGAATGATATGGGTGGCATTTGAGTGTTCCAATGGAGGATCCTAGTTTCTCATTTAAAAAAGAAATCCTTTTCTGGTGTTTACATCTTTAGTGTTGATTTAGTTTGGATTATATTTCTTTCATGATAAAGTATGTATAAACGTTTTAAGTAGGTGTGGCACACTGTCAAGTGTTTTCATTATTTGGATGATAGGTTTGAACATCTATTCCAAAGTATCAGTAGGCACCTGCAGAAGCAAAGTGGGTATGTAGCACCTGAACACATTCCTATTCGTGCAATTAAAGCAGTTTACAGAGTGAGAAAGAAAAGAATATCACATACTGAGGTTTGATGTCTTTTTCATGGAGAACAAAAGAGGTTTGATTCTTTCACTTCAAGTTTAGCCTAACTATTGTGTAGGGGAGGAGGTTTAATGAATCATTGTTTAACTTTGATACTGCCAAGTATTTGACCATTAAATAGTCTGAAATGTGTACATAGCACTTTGGTGACAGACCCTTATTTAACTGTGATTAATTGGCATTGAATAGTTATTTAATTACTTTGGAAGAAATCTAACAACAGTGTGTGTTCTGATTAAGTTATTTGATGTAAAAACAAACATAGGACTGCTGAAGAGAGCACGTCCCCTTTTGCAGCTTGCTACTGACACTGCACACCATATGGAAGCCTGAGTGATTGAAATAGCAGACAATATTCACCAATTTGGATGCTGTTGTAACACTGGCATACTTACTGGTTTTGTAAAAGACTTTTTTTTGTTAGTGGTTTCGTGAAATTTCCTTCAACTTAAAAGATTTGGATTTAGTATTTTCTTTCTTCCGTTTGATGCCCAGACTGAGACTCACTGGGATAAGTAAAGGATGTAGGTATTACATAAGCTTAAAAATTTTTATTAATTGGAAATACTGGACTAGATCTAAGAATTATTGTTTCTTGGCATGTGTCTATATCTCAGATGCTTACTTAAGGAATTTTGATTTTTTGGAAATGTGAAATATGGTGGGAAGATGATGCCAATAGTCTGTAAGTTTAGAAGAGAAGGATATTTAAAGTTTTGGAGAGAAAAATAAGTTTTGGGGTGAGGGGGCAGGTAAATTGGGCAGCTTCTGCCCTTCTTGAATAACAGGTGCAACAGTTTCCCTAGTTTGAAGAACCATCCTCAAAAGTTAGGTTTGCAAATGCTAGCAGAAACTGTAGTCATAACTGTAAGCATTTTGAGTCCTGACTTTTGTATCTGGAATGTTTTCTCTTGCGTGCTTAATAATATATTAGCAAGCCACTGATTTACTGTGTTTCCAGTAAGTGGAGACAGTTGTTTCTCCATACCTTGCAACACAGACCTCATGAACTTGTAGAAATCTTATAACAACTGCTTTGGATGCAATACCATAATGGCTATGGGGCATTTTGTGGATATTTCCAAAGTACAGCAGATTTGCTTGGAGGTGCATTGCTGTCTCTGCTATATGGTGAAGGAACTTCCTTGCTTCCTTCTGTGTACAACATGCTGAGTAAAATGCCAGTTCAGTTATATCCGTGTGAACAGGATCTGCAATACATCTCCAGACTTGTGTTTTCTCGTATACTGTCACGAGGTAATAGAATTGAAAACCAGCAATGACAAAATTAAAACTAAGGTTTGTGGCTTTGTCGCTTGCTTTTAGCTATAGAAAAGCATTGATGGTAACTGGATAAACATTACAGAAGAAGTAGACCTGTTAGCAAGAAGTGAAGTATTTCTTAGCCTTAATGACTTCAGGTGTCATTTTCCAGAATTTCTATGTGCAAACACTCAATAGACTAGTTTTTCAGTAACTTGAAAATTAAAAAAAAAAAAAAAAAAAAATCACATTCTGCTACCAGCGATTCACTTGAATGTTTATTCGGGAAGCAGCTGATTCATGTTACCACAGTTTAAATTACTTTAATTATATCAGGTGGACAGTTTTCAAGGTTTGTCTTTTTCATATACTGTTTCTGTTGCTCACTCAAATTTTAGTCAATGTCATTTTACAGAATTGCTGTATTTACATATTAAAGAGGATTAGGCAGATTAAAAGATGTTTTCATGTTTTATTGATAACAGATTAATTTCCACTTTTCTAGTGGCAGCTCACAGCTCTGTCAAAACAGAGGCTGTAGAAACACTGTTATGCTTAACAATTTCGTAGGGCAATTGCAAAAAAATATGGTTTGGGTAATTAATTAGCAGCGTGATTACCAATGGGAACTGGAGCAGTTGGTGGTTAGCGGATAGATGGAAGAGATAGTAAAATCAGGGATTACTGAGGACAGCTTGGGTGGGCTAAGTTTTCTTTCATGACCACGTTCCTGAAGAACTTTACTGGAAGGAATAGTACTGTGGAGGAGAACATTGCCACAGTCACTCTTAGTGTGCAGTTTGAAGGCAAGTATTCTGCAGCTCTCATTTATCTCTATACCACCTTCGGGGGTTAGGTAGTACCAGGACAGATCTGTATCATGCTTGCAGCTCTGCCTATTGCAACACTGAAACTTTCTCAAGAAATGGTTGGAGTTGTCACAGCCTTCTGCTGTTCTCTTCTCCCTGGTATCCAGGATAGGGAATGGTTCAGAGCTGCACCAGGGGAGGTTCACACTGGACACTAGGAAACATTTCTTTACCAAGATGGTGGTCAAACACGGGAACAAGCTTCCTAGAGAGGTGGTCAATAGCCCAAGGCTGTGAGCACTTAAGAGGCATTTGGACAATGCCCTTGGTAACATGCTGTTCCTTTCGGTCCCCTCTGAAGTGGTCAGGCAGTTGGATTAGACAATCCATGTAGGACTCTTCCAGCTGAAATACTGTATTGTGTTCTGTTCTACCAACTGCTGCAAAAATCCAGAACCAAAACCCAGACTCAAAATCTGCCAATTCCTCGGTGAGCAACTTTAACAGGTGAACCTTCAATAGAATTCATGGGGGAAGAAAGTGACTGCTAACTTCAAGATATTGCTGGAACTGAAATGACTGAAGAGTTAAATCTTTTTTGTACAGCAAGCATTTTGCAGTGACATGTCTCCTCTAGCTCTTAAGGCCTTGTCCATATTGTACAAAATGAGAGTAAGCACAGCACTTTTCCAGAAACAAGCTTGGAGGCACTCTTCCACTTGTGGGGTGAGGGAGGTGGTGAAGGCTTTGCTTGATTCCTAGAGATGCCAGCATTGGCCTGACCTGTGCTATGGCCATGGAAAATAGCCAGTCTGAGTGACCTTGCTGCCTCCTGCCAGTGTCACATGGGATGGCCTTTGCGCAATAGTTTCTTACATGTCTGCAACGACTACAAATAAAACTTAGTTGGGGTTAAGAGGCAAAGGATGATTCCCAGGCTGAATTAAGGTGGGGTTTGCTTCCTATGGAAATAATCCTTTGCCCTTGTCATTGGTGGGACTCAGGGCTTTTCATGGAGGGGCTTAGCACTGTCACCTTGCTGTGCTCCTTCCTCTGCAAAATAAAGTCAAGTCACTCAGAAGACAAGTGACAAAGCCATGAATAGATTTCTAATACCACAAGCCCAGTCTGTTATACCATCTAGTTTCCTTTATCTGCCCATCCTGGACAGACCGCTAAGAAAAACCCTGGAAGTATTTAACCTCTTTGAATTATTTTCTTTTTGCCAGTGAGGTCTTGGTTCATTTGAAAATAACCTGGAATGTTATACTTAGAGATATTAAGAAGTCTCAGCTACAGCATGTATGCAGCGTATGCTAGATCGCTCTTCTATGGCCAGTCTCCATATAGGGGAATCATGGGAAAAAGGAAGCTTTAAAAAAAGATTTGCCTTTGACTTCCTTCTGATATATCTACCTCGATATGCAATAAGTGAAAGGGATCATCCCCTCATGCCATTCCCAGTAGAAACAGATGAAAGAGCTTTTTCTGAGTCTTGTGCTGCTGTATACCCTTCCTCTCTGTGTACAAAGCTTAAAAATAGGATGAATTCTGCTTCTGTCTGCCTTAAGTAACTGCCTTTGGTAGTAAAGTACTGCAGAAGAACCTGTTTGCCACCAGTATCTCTCCTTGGAGTCTTGTCCCAGACCTGAGGAGAGGATTTTTTGCATAGTTTGGTGTAGAGCAGAAATTCCCTTAAAAAAGGAATGCTGTGCATTGAAATTCGTAATTCCAGTAGAACCGTGAGCAGAAAACTAGCATGATGGTTGCTGCAGAAGTGACTTCAGCATCTCTTATCTCTAAATTACGTCTCCAGCGCACTCCATGGAAACTTCAAACTTAACTGCTTTCAGTTTAATGAGCTCCTTTGAAAAGGAAAAAAAAAAGTCTTTTGTTGCCAGTGCAGTGAATGTGTTTGTACCAGTTGGAAGTAATAATTGAATCAAGATATATGCAGATAAAAAAGCAATGTGAATACATGCATGGGCATTACACACCTTAGAAAAGGCCAGATTCCCATCCTTGGCTTAGTTTCTTTCCTAGTGAGTAGAGATATTGATTAATAGAGAAAGATACTAATCCACTTACGGGAGGCGGTGTTGTGACTTGAATTATTAAAGAAGTCTTGATATAACTGATTTTTTTAATTCAAGTAGGACTTTGGAAAATAGAGAAATGTAAATGCTTCACTGACAGCAGTTTAAAAAGCGTTTTATTAGCTTGAATAAGGATCAGTATTGTCAAGGTTTTGAATAAGTATAAATGTAAGGCTGCATGAATGCAACTCTATCTGAAATTTTATTTTAGAAATGCCTGCAATTTGAATCCACGTATAATGGTTGAAGGGTGAGAACAGAAATGCTGAAAAAGATCAGTTAGGTCAACTACGGTCTGTCTGAGACATGCATGCACTAGCGAGTTTCATTCAAGGATAGAAGCAGATTCTGACTGATGTTACTTGATGAAACTTGCATCGTTGTCTTAACTGTGAACTTTCACCTGCACATGTTGAGCATATAAAAAACATGTGGGTTTCACCTGTTAAGTTGTGGTGGTATCTTATCTTCAAAGTCCATTTTCATTTTTGTCTAGTTGTTTAGTAAGTAAAGGTTTTATATTTGGGTAAAAGGCATTTGCAAAAAAGTATTCTTCTTCAGAATATGTTGCAGCGGTTGGAAAAGGTTCCCTTCGTGGTGGTTTCAAAAACTGTCTTTTTATCTTCAGACTCCAGCTGTTTTCTTTTAACTCTTTCTGAAATGGTAAAACATGGTACATTTAAGGTATTTTGATCTTTTTGGGATTATATTTATGTTCCTTTTTTTTTCCTTCTCCTACCCTCTTTCTATAGGAAGAATCTTAAATCGTTTCTCCAAAGATATTGGTCACCTGGATGACTTGCTTCCGTTGACGTTTTTGGACTTCGTGCAGGTAATTCAGTTGCTTATGTCAAGGACTTCTGCACTGCATTCTGAGCTTAGATGCCTGTATGCTTTGGTGAATATCAGCTATTTGTCACAGTTGTAGCCGAGTTGAATGAAAGTACTTGTTTGTGGAAGAAAGGTGCGGTTGAAATTTAACGTGTCAGTAAAAAGCTAACATGAGTAATAACTGGCAGGTAGGAGTGGCTATACACAGCTTGCTATTATGTCAGGATTTCAGTTCATAGTAGCTACATGCTTGGTAAATTGCTCCTGATTTGCCTTCAAGCAATCTGGCAAGCTTATTGCTGTTATAAGAAATATGTCCATAGTAAAGAAACAATCAGCTCACTTGAAAAGATAGCACAGATTAACCTAATTACATGTCTACTTCCACAAAGAATCAAATGCTTACCACACCATTTTGGATTAAAATAGGTGTGGCTATTTACAAAGAAAAGATTAGTAGTAATAGTGTGAATATAATAGCCTTAATAAGAACAAGTGAAATAAGTTGCTGCAGAAAAGAACGATGGACAAAGCACTGAGATTTTGATGATGGTGAAATGATAAAGGATTATATATGACATCAAGGTAATTTTTCTGTTGCAGTTGCTATTAATCCTTGTAAAAAAATTGCGGAAGGATAAATCTGAAAAAAATGATATTGTATAAAACCAATACATCTCACAATACACAGAATCATGGAGACTAGATACTAAAAAATGATACTAGATTATCTGGATGTACTTAGTGGATCATAACTGTCATGCTCAAGTCAGAAATGTTTCTTAAGCTGCTGTTGCTAACTTTGCTTCATCTCTTAGAGATCTTATTCAGGATCTAAACCTTGTTTTGACTTCTTTAAAAATAAACCAAAGACATTTCAGGTTGAGCAGTTTAATCATGTTCTTGCTGAGCTCTTGAAAACAGGAAAAAGAAAATATTCCAAGGAGTTAGTAAAAATACTTCTTAAGGTAAAGTGTTTTCCGTAGTTTAACAAAGTTGTTGAAACTGAGGTGTGTGTTTGTTTTTCAGAGCATTACATGCCCCATGTCATTTTGGGGAAGGAGGGAATGTGATGTATTTTACCTATCAATTAACACAATTGGAGTTTTTTTGTGAGTTAAGGAGTTGTTTATAGTGAATAATAAGATTTTTGATTCATAGGTATTTAAGGCCATAACAAATTCTTCCTGTAAGTGCCATATAAACATTTTTCCATGAAAACTAGTAATTTCTTACTGTTTGTACAGATTTCAAGTTTTCTTCAGTCGCATTAACTGTTATTAGACAGAGTATCTTACTTTATTTCAGTTCTCTTGAGACTATACATATGTGCCTTTCTTTTTGCCTGGAAACTCAAGTTGTTGTGCAATCCTTATCCTCTTGTCTTAGGGTAGGGTTTACATCTGCAACTTAGAATAGTGTTTGCATTCATGAAGTCAAACCCATCTCTTCTGCATAGTATACTTGCCCATTGGATCAGAGGGGTTTGTATGTGCATAGGTTTGTCCCCTTTGCAGCAGACTCACTGTGTGTGTTCATACTACATACTACTCATGACCAGAGCGTACTCTGAGTCGCGTGATCATGAGATAAAATTATTAACTTTTTTCCTTAGTTTAGTGCATTTACAATAATGTGAGAGTTGTGCTGCAAGACCACTTGCATGATGTTTTTATAGCAAGAAACCGAGTGGGTGTTTCGCATGCCTTGGCATGCGGTTTAAAGGCATGTGGGGTTGTCTGAGGATGCAAAGTTTCCAGAAGTCTGCAAAAGTTGAGAGAGCCAAAATTGGTGTGATCTTGTCCATACTTCCTTTTGGGAGCAGACCCTGAAGCAAAGTGTCTTGAGAACTGTACCGTTTATTTTTGACAGAACAAACTTACTTGTTTCAAAAGAAAGGTCTGAAAGTAACCTGTATGCATGTCACATACAGAGGACCAAATCTCATACTAGCAGTTTGCAAAACTTAGTTATTTTACCAGTGTATAGATGCTTCAGACTCCGTGTGCTTTCCAAAACTTGACTGGTGTGGAATGAAAGAGTGAAGGCTGTTTCTCAAGATCTGATTGTTTTCCTCTTTCAAGCTCCTACTGTAAACCACATTTTGTAAACATTTTCCTTCATGTTGATTAATTTATGCATTTCTTTTGAACCGGCTATTGAATTCTTTGACAGATTCTGAAGTTTAAGTGAAAAATTTTCCTCTTTCAAAAAACAGTTTTATAAGTCCAGTATGCTATTGAAAAGATACCATGTTTTAAAGCTTGCTTGTTTATTTGGTATCAGAAAAGAAAATTTAGGATCCTTCTGTTGATTAATAATGCACTGCTAGCTGTAAGAAAAAAGGATTTCCTTCTTGGCAGGTTTTCTAGAACTTACTATTCTTGACCAGCAGGCTTGTTGGTTAGTGGATGTCCTTTGACATTCAATAGCAAAGGTATATTTATTTCGGAGAAAGCGCAGTTTTTTACAAAGGATAACTGTTATCAATTATGATAGAGATCTTTTGTCACTTGTTTTGTTTGCAGGTGTCTTTTATAAGACTCCTTATAATCCTTTCAGGAAGAAATATTTTCTCCTTTCTAAAAACAGTATTAGCTGAATATAAAAGCTCTGATCCCATCCATTATTGTTGATTCTTTGAGAGACATTTCCCAACATTCATTGTTTAAACGGTTGTCAGGAGGAATCAAGTGAAACTTAATAAACAATGCAGTAACTGGTTCATCTTACTTTGTGTATAGAGGCTTTTCTTCAGCGGATTTGCATTGAAGAAGTAGTCGTTTTCAGAGTTACTGCTAGGATCGTTGTGAAGCATTCCACCCTTTTACTGTATTGGCAAGTCAGTGTATAATTTCAGCACAAATAAACACAATGTGATTGGACATCCAAAAACTATAAGCCCTTTTAAATACCAATAAATAAATAATAAAATACAGTCCACTAGTTTCAAGAGTTCTGTAATTACTCTGAGTACAGATTTTTAAGCAACGCTAAAAATTGGTAATATTCTTTTTAGAGTGCCTAATAAGATTTATACACTGTACTACAGCCATAATGAGCATTATTGGTCTAGGCAGCTGTACTGGATGAAAATTAATTCCTTGGACTGAAAGAGTTGAATTTTTTTCCATCTTCCATTGAGTCAAGGGGAAGAATGAGTCAGTTTTCTTCAAGACAGTGGATAGTCACTATACAGGTATTTGTTAAAGCAAAAATAAAAGGTATGTAGCAAGCACAAAAGCACATCATCGACCTTTTGTATTCTTTTGAAAACCTGGTTAGACTTTACAAAACTGTTGCTTTGCAATACCTCCTGAAGTAGCAACTCCCATTGCATTTAAAATTTCCTGCCATCTTTACTTTCTTTGGTTTGAAGTGCACCAAAATATAGCACACCTCTCTTGAGATTGGAGGCAGGAGGGCAGTCCTCACTAGGAGACAGCAATTTTTTTCTTCTTATGAACTTTAACAGCATATGAGACATTGCAGTTGACTGTCTTTTTTTTAAAAAAAGGTTTTGCTGTATCTGTGAGGTTTATAAATAAAAATTAAGTCTCCTATATGAGAACATATTTAGCTAAGTTTGACTATGTGGCTTTTGAACAGAACTCTCTGGGTAGATGTGAAATATAGAAACTGAAAAGAAACCAAAGGTTCAACCATCAAGGTATTTTTATTTTATATTTAACAGACCAGTTCATACCTCATTAAAGTAAAAAAAAACCTTCACAGTCTGCAGTCTAAGCCTGGGCCTTATCTTCTGTAGTGTATTCTGACTGACCATAAGGTTCCATACCTGTTCTCCTAATAAATAAAACAGAAAGCAATGCTATGTTTACTGTGACACTTGTTATTTCTACCAAGTATGACACTAAATACGTTTGTAAAATCAAGCAGTAATTAATGTTTCTAGGTTGATCAAAATAGTCAAAAAGCTGAATGAACTTGTTTGGTGAAGGTGGTGTTTTGGGTTTTTTTTGTGAGCTTACATAGTTTTAATTACTGTTAGCCTCAGTTCTGCATCTTGTTTTCGTTTTCTTAACCCAAATTCTGTGGTTCTGGCAGGTGCTTTCCAACTAAGTTACAATCTCCTCAGGTAGAGGATGACTTGTGTGAAGGATATTACAGTGCTTGAAAACTTCCAAGGAGAATTTAAACATCTACTTATTTTAGCTATATATGCTTTATTTATTTATCTGTTAGATGAATCAATGGCTGGCCTGACAGGAACCTCAAAGAGCTAACCAAATGCAAATAATTGCATAAATGTTTTCTTTGGTTGATACAACTTTGATCATCCTATGACCAAGTCAAAAAGGACTTAAGGAAGTTAGGTGCCAATTAGGGTGACTGGGATTTTGTTACTTAATTTTCTTAGTCTCCTCTGAAAATACCAGCTGATTTTCGCAGTGTTATAAGCAAGTGGTGTTCCTCCTTCTGCCTCTGCCTTAAACACTATGGGAGTACAAGGTTCTGTTGATGTGGACTTCACTGATAGGTGTGTGGTTTGTAGTTTAAAATCATAGAATGGTTTGGGTTGGAAGGAACCTTAAGAACCATCTAGTTCCAACCCCGCTGCCAAGGGCCAGGGACACCTTCCACTAGACTAGGTTGCTCAAAGCCTCATCCAACCTGGTCTTGAACACTTACAAGGATGGGATATCCACAACTTCTCTGGGTAAAAAATGTCATCAGTAAAGTGCACAGCAATTTTTAGCTCAATGCAGCACTAATAAAACACAATGTACTAATTGGGGGAAAGGTCAGCCAATGAATAGAATAAAATAATTTAATGAAGGTGTATTAGGACTTAAAAATCCAATATATTTAATAGTGTTTTATGCACATTAGCCCAGATATTCCTAAGTGGCTAGTATTTTGGATGCTGTATTTTTGAGAGCTCGTCAAAGGCTTCTTTTTTAGTACCTGAATCTCAGTTTGACTTGAGATAGATCTTCTGAGGCTTAACATCTTTAAACTGTTGTCTCAGATGATGCAGGATGGGTACTGAAACTGATAAACTACTGCTTGAAAATCATATATATAAATTGATTGAATACATAGAATGGTGAAATATATTTCAGACATTCTTCTGGTTTTGTAAATTTTTCTGGTGAATTTTAAAGAGGTGGTTTTCTCTGTAGTTTCTTTTTAATTCTTCTGTGATCTTATTACTTGTTAACAGAGTTGATTTTCTGCTTTAGTTTCTGGTGAATTTGAGTAATTAATGTGATGGCCCCTTCATTTTGATTTCTTGCCCTATGTTAGATTGAGGGCGGGTAAAAAAAATCATGATCTGTTTTGTTTTTGGAGAACACTGTGAACATGTGAACTATCTGCAGCTGCCCTTGAAAAAGGGCAGTGATTTATTGAGGAAAACTGAATTGCAAAACCTTTTCCTCCCCAAAATCAACAGCTTGACTGAGTTTAAATAACTGACTTTTCATATCCTTTCATCACACACAAAGACCTAATCCTGAGACTACTTGAGCCACCAATGTAGGCTGCGGCTGAGACCACCACTGAATGTGCCATTCCCTTCTCACTACACACAAAACACATTGACTGCAGCTTTATGAAGTGAAAATACTGAAGAATAGGAAAATGTGAAGGAGGTGTCCACAGTCATTTCTTTAAAAAAAGGAGAAAAAAAAGCTGCTGCATCTGGATATTAGGAACAAAAAGTGCCTCAGACTGGAATAATAGCTTGGGTCACTTGCTTTCGTATGTGCACAAGAGTGGAACTGCCGTTCCTTGTTTCAGTACCACTGACCCCTGCATTTTATTGTGTGAAGATGTCAGGGAAAGTGTGTAGAAGGAATTCCAGGATCTTTTAGTTTAACAATGACATTGTTAGTTTGTGCTTTCTGTGAGAGGTGGGATTCCTGAGAGGTTTGTTGTGTTGTTTTTTCCAGTTTGGCCAAGTTTTGGATGTGTGCATGTGTGAGTTTTAAGAGACATTTTTATTAATTAAAGGATAGTTCTTTCTGTGTGTTTGAATATATGTATTTAAAATATGAACATAAATACATTGTGAGAAAATAACTACTGATGGGATCTATGTTAAATGTTAATGTATTCTCTTTAGCCTGGTATATAGAGCAAACTTGTGTCTTGGATACATATTTTGGTTTCCCTTCTCCTGAATCATGGTAGTTTTGCTGTGCTGAGGTTTAAATGAAAAATAAATAAAGAAACCCAAAACAGTTGCCAGGTGACACTTTGGCTACTGAAACCTTACAGAACTTTTTCTCTGTGGAACTGATGTTCTAACCATGCCTTCCGAACTACTGCAATACTGTAATGCATCTGGCTAGTGCATAATGAAAGACAGTTAAAACCTAAAGAAAAATAATAGGGGTATATATTTTCTCATTGATTACTTTTGAGCTCTAATTTCAGAAAAGGTTAAAATGATCATTACAATAAAACCTCAACTTTTGCTATGGTCATGTGATACTTGTATGTGCTTTCAGGTTTGCAGTTTTCTTTGAAATAAACCATACTGTGTAGTTAAAGAAGCAAACAAAAAACAAATGGTGGGAGGTAGTGGAGAAAGAGGGGACTTGGGTTGCATTTGTGTCTCCAAGACTAACATGCAGGAGCTGTGAGTTTAGCACAGACACTTGCCTAAATAATGTAGTTTTTTATTGACCTTTCATTCCCCTGTCCTTGAATGGCTTGATTGTTAAATCTCAGTAGCCAATTAGTCTTGTTGATGGTGACCAGCAGTGGGAGATAATCTATGCCAAAGCTATTGCTGTTCTTTACTTTGACTGAGGCAGATTGAGTCTGAGTGGTAGTTGTTCTTGCAGTATTTTGGTATGTTGGACCTGTAAATAAAAAATTGCAGTCAGGTTTAAATTATTTTTTCTCCAAATTGGCTCCTCTGTTTTTTCTATCACGTTACTTTCAATACATTTTCAGCTGCTTAAAAGCAGGGTAGTTATATGGAAGTCCACTGATGTGCTCCCTGTTCTGTGTGGTTTGGAAATTTACCTACTTTTGGTTAAGGTGGAATTTGTAAAAGTTCTGAAAAGAGATTCTGTTCATCTGAGGCAATTAATATATTTTGGAAGGTATTTTCTTGTTTGCTTTTCTCACCTTGAAGGAGGGTAAAGAAGTACTCTGATATAAGTGAACTTAAGTTCTGCAGTTTTCTTATTTTCTTTTTCGTCCATCTTTATATATATACTGCTGCTGTTTTTACTCTCAAAGTGAGAACTTTTATTATTATTGTTTATAGGTATTTCCCTGCCTTTTTAAGCATTATTGCAACCTTTCACATATGTAGCTGAAATCGATGATTAGTTTTAGGACTTCTGGAGATCATTAACATTTCTAACACTTCACAGTAACTAGGAATATTTTAATTCTGCTGTCAGTCATAGAGTGTAACAATCCTGTTCCAAATGGTGATAAGTACAAATCTTCTAGATTGCCTTAAACTACTGATACACTATAGATAGGACAATGTCTCCTTACAAACACATTATGATTTCACTGTTCGGCAAAAGGACTGAAGATTTCACTTTTGATTCAAGGAGGATGGAGAGACTTGGAGGTAATTTGAATTACTAAGCCATATAGCTGATGTGCGTGTGTGTGTGTATGTGTGTGTTAAGTCATGCATATTTATGCCCAAACAAACATGTGAGACAAGGAATTATCTTTGGCAAAAAAAATGACTGCGTCTCACAGAAATATGCTGCCAGGGTTCTGTGTGCATCTGCACAATATAAGAACTTTTTCTTGCTGAGGCTATACTGTAGCTGATCTGAAAACTCCAGACAATTCTGTTCATCAAAAGATAGAGACTGCGGTGTGGGCAGTTTTATACAGCAAAAGATGAGCATTCATCTGGTAACTGAATGTCATGTGTCTTTGGGAAGCTTATACTTCTTGGTCTTACATCTATGTTACAGGACATTTTTG
Organism: Xenops minutus; assembly: GCA_035221455.1. NCBI lineage: Eukaryota > Metazoa > Chordata > Aves > Passeriformes > Furnariidae > Xenops > Xenops minutus. The sequence continues at coordinate 77,286,916 of JAWWEE010000001.1, read as the reverse complement.
TATAATTTTAAAAAATTGATTCATTTGTATTGCACTCCTAGAATACAAAAGTCTGTGTATTAAGAAAGACTCTGTCAAGGCTTAGTAATATCTGTGCCTGCACTGTAGAACAATAGGATGCTGAGTGATTGCATTTCTTCCATGATCATGTCCCTAATTCTTTTTCTTGCTGTTTTTCTTAATGAGTTTTGAAATCAGTCTAATGTTTAAATAAGCAGAGCTCTCTTACTGTGAAAGTTAATCATATGCTAAAATAGTGGGTTGAGATTCTTCCCTTCTAAAACTGCTGACTTTGGTACCTGATTTAGTTTTTCACCCTTCTGTCTAACATAACGTAATACTTAAAAAAATAATTTTTCATTTTTGTCGCTGATAGTCTGGATTTTGGGATCACATGTAGTATCAGTTACTTCCATTAGTAAGTGTGCCTTTGTTGATGTTTGTGATAAATAAACTTCTGACAAGTCTTCCTGATGGTTTGCTGTGTATTTGCAACATACTAGGAATGAGCAGATATTTACCACAGTAAATAATGTTTATTATGTGCCAGGGAAGTTTCTTTGTACTCACTGGGTTTTGTACATGCAGAGAATGACTGAACTGGGGGAAACCTGGTGGTGGTGGTGAGAGGCTGGTGCTAATTAGTTAAAATATGGTTGCTGAAAGCATCAGACCACTGTTAAGTTTCTGGGAGCTGAGTGATCACTGGACATAATGTAATACTGAAAAATAATGTGTCAAGAGTTTAGTTTGATTAGGAAAGTAGTATTTTATAGCCCTATCAGAGTGGCAAAGTTCTGGGGAAGTTAGGAAAAATAAAACAAGGACAGGTTAAAAAGCATTTTTTTCATATCTGATACGGATGAGTGTGACCAGAAAGAAAGAGAAAGTAGTTTTATTCCTTAGGATAGCTGGTGCTGTGTCCCTGATATTTTTAAGAGTTTTCATGGGGCAGTTGGGCTGTGGTGTTTACAGAAATAGGAGTAGTACTTCATTCCACCTAAAAATAAATATATGAATTAGCGTATTTTTAAATAGCAAGAACGGTAAGATGCTTAAAAGCTTGTACTTGCTGTAAGGCTGAAGAGCTGTGATACTGAAGAATTGATACTCTCTTTAACAGAAGAACCCACAGTTCAAATGCAGCACAAAGCTTTTAAAATTTGAAAGACCCAAAACTGACTTCTGGTGAAACAATTGACTTGGCTGAGCAGAAAAGGTCATGTAATTGAAAATTAGATATTCTTGGGGAGGGTGCTCTGGCATTATGGCCATGAGGGATAAGAGACCTGAGGCAGGACAGTAGAAGGAGCTCAGAGACAGAGTTTGCAAAATGGTGACATATGGGGCAGCCACATCTGTGGTAAGCAAAATTTTGCTAGAGATTTAGAAGAACTGCAAAAAAATATGCACAGCATGGGTGAAGAGGTGATAACATCGTCATTGGCTCAGAGGAATTCCTCACAGGAACAATAGACAGTAGTTTAGCAAATAAATTAATGGGCTGGACCTTAAGAACACAAAATAATGCCGTGCAGGGTCACAGAAGTGGTCTGTTTAGGCAAGAGGTCTTTCTCCATTCAGGGAGAGCTTGAGAATCTGACTGCAGGTGATACAATAAGATATCTGTTGATTTTTAAATATTGTCCTATATATATGTTGTCCATAATTACCACTGAAATAAAATCTACTTTTAGAGGAGTTGTAAGTGGAATAAGACTGACAACAAATGTTGAATCAACCTCTGCTGATAAAGTGCTAAACATGTGAGCAAAGAACAAAGTAGGAAATAGACTATTTGTAGCAGTACTAAAGAGAAAAATACCCATTGTTGAAAAATATGTTTTGATTTCATAAGGCTCTGTGCTCAGCGGGCTGTCTTGGGCTTATATAGCTGGGGAAGCATTGTGGAAATTACTTCTATGAGGTAGGAGGGGAGAAGAAATTGTCAAGGCATTCTTTATTTTCCTTTAAAAATACCAGTTATTTGACAGCAACGTCTGATAGAAGAGATAGAAGAATGCATTGCTCTGGGAATCTTGAAGCTGCTGGAGCAGCCAAGAAAGTAACTACAGGTTGCAGTGGTGGTGGTGTTTGAGTCACAACCCACCTAAATTAATATGATGGAAAAGGGATGCTTTCTGCTACCCAAGGAGTAACTCTGAGAGTGTTGGGTGATGCCATTTTTCTGTAGTGTTTCAGGCAGGTTCTGGCAAGAGCTGTCAAGAAAGCAAAGCAGGTGTGTATGCTTGTTCTACACTCGCTGATTAATGCTGTTTCCTCAAGCTACCATGTAAAATAGTGCTCGCCATCTGAGGTGTTCCACAGGAACATACTTGTCATGGTACAAAGACAACTGTAGTTTATGTGAATAGTTTTTGTGTGTGTGTGTACCTTTGTTTCCTTGGAAAGAGTGTTAGAGTGTAGCTGGGACTGTTTAAAGGAGAAGCACACTGATGAATAACAAAACATACTGACTCCTTCTATTATTTGTATAGGGAGATCACAGTAAAGCTATAACTAACTCCCTGTAAGTTCAGGAAGAAGACCTCTCACTTTTATATAGGTCCTCATTGCGAAGTTATACCTTGCTTTATGAGTCACTGAGAACACTTCTGTGCAGAAGTGCCTAGGGGGCACAAGGTGTAATAGAAGAAGAGCACTTGAGAAAATCAAAGTCTTTACTCAAGTCTTTACTACTTATAAATAGAAAAATACATTTCCATAGCCATTTACAAGAATGGGTGTTGTCATTTTGTGTGTGATAGTTTCCATGTGCAGTGGGTATGAACTGAAGCTGCATGTAGAGATGCATAAGTAGCAGCTGTAGTTTGGGCTCTGATAAAATCTTATTTTTTCATGGAAAGCCTGTACTAGCCAGGAAAAGCTGTATTAGCTGGAAGTAACTGATTACCGTGGCTGAAGGCCCCTGGCAACTAACTTCTTACATGAGTGAAGATCATTTATTATTAAAAGGAAAATAACCTCTCTATGTTGTAGGAATATAAGATGGAGTTTTAAAAGATGAGTATTTTGAGTGTCTGTCCGAAGCACCAACTCCAGAGCTTGATTATGTGTCTGTTTCTAAGGCATCAATATCTTGAAGTCTCAGACAACATATGAGCTGTGATTCTTGAAAACTGCTATTGGGATCAAGTTCTGCGTAAGATAGTTAAGCCTCTTGGCCAAGCGTGCCCTTGTTGTAGGCTGAGAGATTACTGATGATAGGATACTGTTAAATACAACAGAATGGTGGCAGTGCCAATGTATTAAAGAAAACACCCTTTTTATTATAAGGTCACTTGTTAAAGAACAATTGCACACAGTTCACCATGACCTCAAACAAATATTAAAGCTTCTCACTTAATGACAAAGTGCATGCCAAGTCAAATGAATGAGCATGTTGGTGGCACAGAAAACATTTGCCCTGAGGAGCTAAGTGTATGCTTTTTTACTTGGAGAAACAATGATCCAGAAAGACTATCTTACAGAGATGAGAGCAAATAGAAGGTGCTAACAGTAAGGATGTGATTAGAAATTTTGAATACATTTCTTTTATATCTGACAGATGTATTCAGCCCATTTGAAGTGACATACTGATTTAGTGAGGTTGACTCTTATCGACTAATTACAAATAACAGGATTCAGAGGAGAAAAGACCGTCTTGCAGAAGATGAGCTTACTGTTTTTGAAGCTTTTAGGGCTGGCAGTATTTAGTTCCTACTTTTTCCTTTAACTCAGTTTATCTGAAATGGCAATTTCTTCTCCAGCTGTGCCTTTTTTTCCCTTTTCAGTGAATTGGTTGTCTTGTTTGTAAACTCCTAATTTTCAAATGGATGCACAATTTCCTAAAGTTGAATTAACACTGATTGAGGGCTGTCATTTCTGTCAAAGATTGCTGTCCTGGATTGCTTCAGAAAAGGACAACAGCTGAGATATCTTTTAAATATTGTATGTACCACATTTTCTCTCCTGTACTCATAAGTTCTCATTGCAGTTTTGCTGAAGACAAGCGTGTTCATGACAATTTGAAGCAAATGATAGTATAAACTGCTATATGTACCTTTTTTAACCAGTTCCAAAAGAAAACCCATAAATTTTAATTTGAAAGTAGTTTGGAGACAAGACTACTTACCTCAACTCAGCTGCTTTAAGTGAGTAAAATGAAGTACAGTTGTTTATGTACTAGGATTACTGTATAAAGGGTTTCTGTTTGGATGTTTCCTCTGTTTGTTTTTTTTTTTAATAAAGGAGATAAACTGCAGAAAATCTGTAATGTGGTTCGATATGCTCCTCTGGGTGGAGCTAGCCTGAGTGAAGTGTTTATTGCTCTGATCTTCTCATTGCAATGTCATCTTCCCCAGGGAAGATTGTCCTCTGGTATGTCAGTGTAACCAGCCACCTGTGCAGTTGTGCTTTAACAGAGCTGCAGGACAGTTGGTCCAGACAGTCTGGTTTGAAAAAGTGGGTTAAAGGAAAAAGCATTCAAGGGTAAAGAAAATGTCAGAATTGGATTAGGGATTGCTTGTGCATGCAGTTTTTTACCAGACTCAATGAGAAAATAATTTTAGTTAGGCATAAGAAGGCAGGAGTAGTAAGGGTGATGCCAAGCAAGTACAAACAGAGTAGGGTTTTGTATTTTCTTGACCTGCTTTACTTCAGACGGCATAGCCTGAGAGTGGCCTGAGTTAATGCAGCAAAGGTTTAAACTTGAAATCCAAGACATGCACCATTGCTATTACTAAATTAATATGGCTTCATGGCGGTTCCATGGGCTATTATAATCCTTGGGAGTGCATACTGGGGTCCATGGAGTAGCAGTTGGGAATGGGGGTTGGGTAGCTGTATTTGACTTCTGATTAAATATTGGTAAAACTGGTCCTAGAACACTCCAGTTCTTGTGTGGGATTTGACTGCAGATTCGGTCATCAAAATTTAGATATCTTCTTGATGAGGTTAGATGCTTACTTTACTGTAGTCAGAGGGCATCTAGTAAATAGTTAGTGGACTGTAGAGAAATGTTCAACCATATCATCATTAGGTATACACTTACAGGTTAGATGAAGTCACCATCCCTGGAGGTAAAAGAAGATGTGTGGATGCGATGCTTAGGGACATGGTTTATGATGAACTTGATGGCTGTGTTAATGGTTGGACTCAATGACCTTAAGAGGTCTTTTCCAATCTAAACAATTTTATTACTCTATTCATCACTTTTTAAACTTTTAGACTAGGAGAGAAATTTCCCTGTGTAGGTCGCACGTAGAGACCCCCATTCAGGTTTCCAAGTCTCAAATCCCATCGCTTGGGCTCCACTTGCTCATTAGAGATCCTACCAGGTCGGCAGCGGCAAGTGCCGAATAATGTGGTTCCTGTGGTAATTTGTCCTATGCCATAACCGTCAAACCTGTGTGGATGACTTGGCATTGAACGTCAGACTAGGAATTTAAACAGACACACACCTGCATGGTTGGTACTCCTTATTTTTGTATTATGGAAGATTTCAAAAATCTGGAACTTTTGAGCTTGTTAGAAGGCAGGGAGGTGTTTTTTAGGTGCTTTCAAGAGAAGATAAAGGACTCAAGTATCCACTGGAGCAAAGTGCCAGCAGACCTGAGGAGTTCAAAAATGGGGTTCTACATGAAGGCTTGATGCTTTTTTCAAAGAAGTACTTAAGCCAAACTTGAAATACTGATCTCAGAATATAACTGATATGAACAAGCAATGATCTATGGGGTGGAAATACAGGCATTTTTATGAGACATTTTGAACACTAAATTTTGCTTTGCATTTTTGCTCTGTCAGCTTTACTAAATTACTTTGAATGGCTTATAATTTGTCAAAATATTTCTAACCTTATATAAGTTGTATAATTCCAGTAACAAAGGATAAAACTTCTATCTTATGATATATGTATGGCTTGTGGCTTGTAATTACCTTTTCTTTCCTCAGATTTTTAGGGTTTTTTTCTTATAGTTTCTTTATCTGGCATTAAATACTTTCCTGTTCTGTGACTGTGGTACAGAAATACCTGTTATTCCTAGATGAAGACCTGTCTGAGATAGAAATTCCAGGATATTACTCTCAGCACCTGTAAGAATTATGAATATGTAGGTTGTCAGATGATGAAGGGAAAGCATGTGTTGCAAGTGAATGTGCTGATCAGAACATTAATTTCCCCAGAGGGTTATAGGAGGGTATGTTTGTTCCAGTAAAAGAGGGAATTTTTAAGGAAAAATAAGGCACAGTAAATGCAGTGACTGACCAAAGCATGAGGGAAATCCCTCAGGACCCTTGCAAGAGCGTAACTCCATCAGAAGCAGCACATGCTGTTCCGTATTCTAGGGATAGACTCTGTGCATACTGTATGTGGGAGATTGATCTTTCTCCAAGGAAATGGAAGCAAATTTAAGGTGAACGTTGGACAGTATATGTCCATTTGGAAGCCATGGTCCTTTCCTGGAAGTATCCAAGCCTTTTTAGTGTTGGTAGCCCGTGCGTCTGTTGTCTTTTGTGTAAGGTGGCCTTGTTTCAAATACTGCGCAGATAGCTGTAAAATGTAATTCATCAGCTCCTAGTTGGTTTTTTTTGTTCTTTTTTTTTCTTTTAACTGTTATTTTTCTGCACAGTCATTACATTTTGAATGCTAAAATTAAGAAATATATTAAAAGATGCCAGTTTTGTTGTCCATATTTCTTTTATGTAGGAAAATCTTGTCTGCTTAGGCTTTGGGTGCAATTTTCAATTGTAAGCTGATTCTGCTGGGTGAAGTCTACATACTCAGTCCCTGAGCATTTCTTGCTGCACAAACTGAATACATACTTCACTGCTTGTCTCCAGAGAGGAGAGCCATCAGACTACTCATGTTATCATTATTGTCAGCCTGGTGATTATCTTGGGTCTTCCAGCCTGCACACAGTGAATCTACTAGAAGTTGGGGCAGTCTCTAGCCACAGAGGTTGGTTGTCTCTTGTGAAACTCAGGAGGTAGAACCTTTGCCTTACCTCACGCAGTAGCTACATGATTACAGTCTGCAAATCGTTGTGTCTGGCTTTCAGACTACTTCATTAAGAGTTAATTTATATGCAACTTTGGTTTAAAAAAAAAAAAACAACAAAACAACACACATGACTGATCCACCCTATCATAAATTTTTATAATGATAAGGTGGTGCAGGCTCATCTAAAATTCCTTCCAAAGGCGGTGTCAGATTTTTACTTTAGTCATCCTAACCCATCTTTTCCTTCCCTGTATTTTTGCCGTAGCAAGGCTTTGTTTACATGAGCTGGATCTTAATAGTTTTACTCCCACTCCCACCCCTACTGGCACTTTGTAACATACTGTAGATTATCATCACTAAAACTTCGGTTTGGCTTTTTTATTTTTTTATTAAGAAGCATTTATTTTCCTCAGAATTCTTTTCCTTGAAGCAGTTTTCCTCAACATTTCACTTCAGATTTGCGGCTTATGGCATGAGGAGACTACCTACTTCAGAAACAGCATTTTTGTGACTGTCTAGGAAGTGATGGAGGGAGAAGGGAAAGGCAGCAGGTGTATAAAGCAGATTTGGGAGTGAGTTTGTCAGAAGGAAGGAATGGAATTCAGCCTCTACTGATAAGGATGGAGGTGAGGGAGCCTTTAGAAATGAGCCAGCATGTGAATGGCTGACAAATTTGGCAGAGATAATGAGCAGTATGGAGGAAAATGGGGATCTAGACAGGAGCAAATTTGTAGGAGGTCCAGAATCTTCATTTCCTTTCTCCTAACTCTACAATAAAAAGAAAATATGTTTATAGGGTTCTAAAGAATGCCAGAAAAGAAGAAGGTAGAGAAGGGCTGATGGCACTGCTGGTGAGGAGTCAGGGTGCTTTGTTTTGCTTTGTGCTAACAGCAATGTGCATAATTGATCTAGGTGAAATAACCATGTACTCTTGTTGCCACCTTACCTCCTCCTGATGAAATCTAAGTAAAACTTTTGTGATCTAGAAGGTCAAACAATATAATGCTGTCAACACCTTAACTCACAAATGAGCAGTGTAGTAATGCAGCTTCCTTCAGAGCTCCTACCCTCTAGCTATTTTCCTTAATAGAGTTATGAGACCCTAAAATGTGTTTTCAGGATCTATGAGATGCAAGGCTGCTACACTCATAAGTCGTCTATCATAAGCTAAGACCTTGCCTAGAGCTGAAGTTAAATTGTGCTGACTCATAGAGTCATAGTGTATAAGGTGTACGGGTTTGCTGTTTGGTCAGGTGAAATTAGGGTAAAGTCAGAGAAGCCTGAAGAGAAAAAAATAAATTTAGGGGTAAAGGTTATGCTCAGTTTTGGCTTCAGAGTGTGCGTGTGTGGGCTACCAGAAGTGCAACAGGAAATGCAATGTTTCATAGGCATTTCCACTGAAAGTGTTTGAAAACCCAGGTAGCTCTGTGGTATCTGACCTCAGCTGATGTGTTGTTTAGCTTTTCCGACTCAATGCACAGATAAAGGGATGGAAGCATTTTTGCTGCAAGACATGCATTTTTGGCAGCCAGTAGTCACACATGCATTTTTGGGATCCAAAAATCAAGCAGCTACAAAATTCCGCTGGAATCCCCTTGTGCGTTGTATGTGATAATGAAGAAGGTGGCTCCTCTACAGTCAACAAAATGAAAAATTTCTTATAAAATATTTCTAATTAATTTGTTAATTAGAATAATACAGGAATTTAGTCCTGAGATAGGATTTCAGTTGTCTGGTTTTTGTACAGGGTGCGTTTATTTTTATATGGGTTGGGGTGTTTTCCCGTCTTTTTAAGGAGCAAATTGGCAGACCTTAATTACAATATACAAGGACCCTGACATACATACATGCACAGCTTGTGTTCTGAAAGAAATTTGCATGCAGATGATGGTTTTGATTCTGTATTCAAACTGAAAGTTTGATGAAGGATGTGAAGGGGTCTGCAGGAAGTAGGGGAATGAATTCAGTCAGGCCAGGATCCACTGTCATAAGCAACAAAGCCTCTTTTCACATTATATCTAGCTTTCTAAGAGTACAGTCAGGTTTACCTCCAACTATTCACATCATACTCTTTAGTAAACCTGGTAAAACTAGCCTTTAATGACACTTTCTGCAGTGTGTAACATTTTCTTCTTATTTGTAGTGTTTCCCAATGTAATCCTTTGAGAAGAGAAAGCTCACTTGCTCTGATACTGGGTTTTCTTTCTAAGTGGGACAAAGTTGTTTATAGGAAAACATTATGAGCTTGTGTTGAATGTCGATCTTCCAGCTGTCAAGTCTTCCAACTGAAGCTGAAAGTCAGTCTTTCACAATTTCTTTTTACCAGGAGTGAAAAAACACATCCTTGATTCATCAGATAACTTGGGTCCATTAAAGATTAGTTGTCTATTACATTAATCACCTATTACTTTGTTATAGGAGTCACAAAATAATCTACAAAGAAAGACTGTAATGTTCAGTTTTGTAAAGATATTTCTTAAAGAACAAATAATGCAGAAGAAAACAATAAACTGCACAATTAGACAATTTAGGTATTACTGTAAATTTTCCAAGTTGCTTAAAAATAGATCTTGTTCATGTTATACAATGCATCTGCTCTTGAATTTGGTAGTTATGTTTAAATATTTAAGTGTTTCAGTAGTGTGTTAAACAGTTTTGTACTTGTTCTGAATTAAATTCTTCTGGCAAAGAGTTTTTTATTTTGTTTCTATTGTGCTGCAGACTCTCCTACAGATTTTTGGTGTGGTGGCTGTGGCTGTGGCAGTGATTCCTTGGATACTCATCCCCTTAATTCCACTATTTATTCTTTTCATTTTTCTTCGACGATATTTCTTAGACACTTCAAGAGATATTAAACGTCTAGAATCCACAAGTATGTAGTTTGGTGGGACTTAATGTTAGTTTGAACCCTGCTTATTATTATGTGAAATGCTAGTATTTTATAGACAGTCTATCAAAGATTTTTTTTTTCTTTGGCTATGCAAATAACTTCCTTATTGCCTTGGTTCTCAACTGTGAATTACATGCTTAACTCCAGTTTTGCATAATGATAAACCTTGTGTATGTCAGTTTAACTATTTGGAAATAGAGCTAGTTAAGAACATGCTAAGCTGCTGGTCTTTGGGACCTTGCATGCACATACTAATGGTATTTCTGACCTTATCTGACTCTTGTGCTTGACTTTAGCTTCAGTATAATATGAATTATTAAGCATTATGAATAACAAACATGGGTGCCTAATGTCATTAATAAAGCTCAAAGAATTTTTTCAGTGACAGCTATTGTTAAAAATGTAAGGCATTTTTGTATAAATTAATCTGCCTGGCTGTCTGACTGATTCTAATTGAGTAAGAGGACATTAGTTAAAGATATTGCATATTTATTCTAAAAGGATGCAGTAGAGTAAGTTGTATGGTTAAACATAAAGTAGTAGGATTAAAGATTAGTGTGGTACAAGAAGAATTAAATGTTGTCCTTCAGCTATTGTTAAGTTACTCTCATTTCCCTTTATAGCTCGAAGTCCAGTGTTTTCCCACTTGTCGTCATCCCTCCAGGGTCTTTGGACTATTCGGGCTTTGAAAGCAGAGGAAAGATTTCAAAAATTATTTGATGCACACCAAGACCTCCACTCAGGTTTGTGATGAATTGACATGGAAAAATCAAATACTTTGCACTGTAGGAGGGAAATATCTTATGCCCTTAGCGACATGTATATAATGTGCATTAAAATCAGTAGGAGCTGTGCATTTGTCTCTCTAGGGTAAAATTTCTCTGTTAGAACAAAAACATTATTATCTGTCTAGATTTAGAGAGTTTACTTCGGGCTGTAATGTAATTTGAGATACCCACACATATGTTTTAACAGTGTATAAGACAAACATTTGAAAGTAAGCCTGATAAGAATACTTAAAGAATAATTTTAAATGTTTTCCTGCATTCTGTCTTTGGAAAGCGGGGGGCGGGGGGGGCGATGAAACAAGCGTTATTAAGGAGCACTTAATGTTAAGTACTGCTAGGAGGGAACAGAGATTATTAATATAAATCATCTTGCAAAAGTTTCATAAATCTCACTTATTTTTTACTTTGAACAGCTTTCAGGGCTTAAATCTAATATATGGTATTAACATGACCAGAAGGTGTAAAATATTAATATTCTGCAAGCATAAGTAATATAATTCAGGCTTGCACTGTGATTCTTTACCTTCTGTCAATTAAATGTTCTCTATTACAATGTTTTTCAAGATGCAGCAGAATGCAAGTTTTCAATTCTGTAATTTGTTAGGTAAGATTGTGGATTTTCTCTGTCATGAGATATACAAGTGTATTCTATGGCTTTTTTGTAGCTTGTAGACTTAAAAGGTAAGACTACTTTTCTGAACTAGTCAGAAAAGTACCGTATCACAGGTTGTAGAATTGTGCACTCCGACCTTCTTGTTGAGCCCCGTAACTTGTGACTGGTATAATATATCTTCCAGGGAGGCATGTCTAGGTTTGATTTCCCCATTTCTTAATATTTTCGAGTTGCTAGTTGACTTACCAAATCCATGTAAGAGTAGCTGATAGCGAGGGAAGACAAAGTTGTTTTTTAGCTTTGCATTAAAAAAATCTTTAGTCAATAAACTGCATATAAGAGTTTCACTATACAAAGAGGACCATGACCTTTACAAGAAATATTTTCTTATATTTTGAGGTCAGATTTAAGGAACCATAAGCATGCTATTTTCCAGTCAATTTTATGCATCTCTCTATCAAAACTGTCAGTAACATCCCTCCTGGGCAGATGAAAAACCTCCTTTTGACATCAAACTTCAGTGCATAAAATGACACTCTTGAATACCCACACGCTTCATCTTTGTGTCTTTCTGACCGGAGTATTTGGGGTACACCGTGTTGCTTAGTGTGTGTGTGTGCGTTTTGGTCCTCATAGGGAATACGAGCCAGCAACGTGTCTGGGAGGCAAAGAAGGCCAACAACCTCTGTGCTGTATTAACAAGGAGCATAGCCAGTGGAAGGAGGGAAGTCATTATTGCCCCTGGCACTTGCTAGCCCACACTGGGAGTACTGCATCCAGTTTTGGAGCCCCAGGTCCGGGGAACATTCTACTAGAGTTTGTTCAGTGGAGGGGCCACGAAGACACTGTACTGACAGAAGAGATCTTCCTGTGGGGAGAGGCTGGGGAAACTGGGCTTGTTCAGCTTGCAGAAGAGACATCTTACAGATTATTTAATAGCTGCCTTCCAGTACCTGCAAGGATGGCAACAAAGAGATAGGCTCCTCACTGTGGTACATAGTCGTAGGAGCAAGAAAATGGATATAAGTTGTAGCACAAGAGGTTTAACCTGAATACAAGAAACACTTTTTCACCATGAGCGCAGGCAAGCAGAGGAACGGGTTGCCCAGCGATGTTGTGCAGGCTTCATCTGTGTCGATTTTCAAGACTCAAGCTGCATAAAGTGTGGAGCAGTGTGGTCTGACCTTAGAGCTGACTGTGCTTCGTGCTTGAGCAGGAGGTTGAACCTGAGATCTCTTGCAGTTGCTTTCACACCCTGGGTGGTTCTTTGATACTAATGTGAGCAAACAGTAGCTGATGTAAGAGGATACCCTTCATATCAGCTCACAGAGTTGAAGTCCTGGGTTTTGAATTCTCTTAAAGAGTTTTTTATTCTTTCCTGAATTGCAAAAGGCTGTCCCACCCAGAGTGGTTTAGTTTAGGCCTTGTGGCTCTTCTCTGTTTGGGCTTGAGCCTAGGACACAGGACACTTGCTCTGAACCCTTTTCAGGGATGCCTGTGAATTTAGTATTAAATAAATTTTAAACAAAAAACATTTAAAAGGAGTGCTGAGATTTGATCAAACCCAGGTTTCCTTCCTGCCAGTGTCCATCTCTGTAAGAAAGCTCACGAATCATCAGAAGTTATACCATGGTGAGTCTTTGTTAGTCCCCATATTGTCATATTCCTTCCTTTATGCAGTGACCCCACTTACATAGGGCGGTTGCAAAATGACCCATCTCAAGCTGGCAGTTTAGGGCACCTTCACAGACAACAGGATCAGTGGAGCAAAACCTTGGAGGTGAAAATTCTACAGCCCAAGCATCCCAATTCCTGGTCTTAAAAGTTCACTGTTGAGCCAAAAATTACTTTTAATGTCACCAGGAAGCTTCTGTGGATTGTTTCCCAGGCCACTTGGCATCTGGGTTTCAGAGAGGTAACTAAATTACCATGGTGAATTCAGTTTCTGGAACTAGGTTTGTGACTTGGTGCAGCACTCCCTCCTACCTGCGTCATTCTGTGTGACCAGGTATATGACCGTAACAAAAGTCTTGTTTAATGTGACCAGCTGCTAAAAGTGGTCAGGCATGTGCATTTAGGGTTGATATACAACAGGACTAAGAAGTTGCCAGCTCTGTACCTTACCTCGTTGCCTCTTGTCATCCTCACTCTGACCCTCTGCTGCCCTCCAGATGTTACATGAAAGTTTCTATTGGCTGAATTGATTTGTAATCTGACTATCCAAGATGATCAGGCTTAAAACCAGACTTGCCTCCTCTCTATTTTATAAAAGGGAGATTTTTTTTTAGTTTCAATCTTGCCCAGCACTAGGCTAAGGAACATTGAAACAATTGAAACTGCATTCATCTTTACATGGAGTAATGACAACCAATGCAGAAAGATTTGGAGAGGTAACCTTCTGCTGTGACTTGGTAACAGCTGGAACAATTCATCTGACTGCAGCCTAAGCAATGAATACTTCATTATGGCTACTTGATTTCTGGTTTTGGCCCTGAATGCAAACACTTTGCCTTCTGTATTGCAATGTCTTTTCCTCTGTCTCCTGTATCTTGTACTGTAGCGTATCTATCTGGGATGGAATTTAGCACCCAGTTGTGAGCACCTGGATGTGAGTGCCCAGTGGAGATATCCACCAGTGAGCTTCCCCAGAAGTAAATATGTGCATCAAGTCATTGGAATAGCTCTGTAGCTACACTGGCTGTATTGAGTAGCTCTTACAGGAGCTTAACCAACTGCAGCTGCCTTCTAAAGACTTGGTTCTGACAGCTGTGATATATTCTAGTCAAAAGCCTGTAGACTCTAGTCCAGCTACAGTAAATGTAGTTGCACTTCTGTACCCTAAGACTTTTGAGTCCACTAGAGTTCAGAAGAGGCTTCCATTTTAAATAAATGGACTGTGCTTGATCATGACTTAGCACCTTGACTGTTCTTCTTTCTCTTCCAATTATTGTATGTTATACTAGCTGTTTGCCATTGTGTTTGCTATTGCTGTGAAAACAAAGTTAGACCATTTCAGGAAAATTGGTCAATATCCCGATCATCATCAATCCATACAGACACACACTTGAATGTTATTTTTTTAGCAACCTGTAATATTATCATGAAGTAATTTAGTAATGATTGTACTGCTTAGTTTTCTAATAATCCACTGTTTTTATGTCTTTGTAAAATACACTTTAGAGGCCTGGTTTCTATTTTTGACGACCTCGAGGTGGTTTGCTGTGCGTCTGGATGCCATCTGTGCCATTTTTGTTATAGTAGTCGCTTTTGGTTCCCTGCTTCTTGCGAAGAGTAAGTACAGATGTTAGAAAAAGTTCACCCAGTAATTACCATGTATAGTAATGTCTAATTCTTTTTCATAGATTTCTGTTTCTAAGAGTTTAAAGGCTGTAATTAAGTTAAATGTTTCTTTCTAGATCATGATCTCTTCCTCAGTCTAGGGCATTGGGGCTATATCTGCTTTCCTGCAAATACTGGAGGCGGTTTAGACATCTTCTGGGCTGAGGCATGCACCTATCATCATCCCCAAATGTGCAAACAAACTGGAAGATCTCTAGTCTTCACTTTTGAGGTTCTGGCTTTCAGAGCAATAACAACAAATAAATCTTCTTCGTTTTCCCTACCTTTGTCTTTCTCTTTTGGGCCTACAGGGCTTTGCTTTTCATACTGAAACACCCACGGAGCTGCCTCTTAACAGCCTTTTTCCTTTCTACACATGACACAGTAGGTCAAAAGTCAAGCTAAAGTTCCTAGGGATGCTCTTCTCCTATCTTGGATCAGTGGGATAGGCTAGTTCCAGAAAGAAAATTGCCTTGTAATAATAAATTTTATATTCACTGTCACTCATGAACTGTCATTAGTGTATGCATCATCCAGGATGTAATTGGGTTAGATGTACTAAAATGAGATAGTCATCTAAAACATGAAGAAGTAATTATCTTGGACATGAAAATTAGTGCTAATTTGCTGGTTTTGTTTCTTTTCTTTTTTCTTTGAATAAGTTCTGTATGTGCACGTGTGTTTTAAAATTTGAATGCTCCATGCTGCACAGCACTGCAAATTTTGAGCTAGGTTTGATGTTAGTAGAATGCAAAAAGACAAGTCAAAACAATGGTCCTGAATCCCTCTTTGCCTCTGGATAAGGAATAGCTCTCTTGAAGTCAACAGAACTATGTTAGGATAAAGTTCAAGTAAGTCAGAGGACAGTCATGCTTAATATCGTGGCAGGCAGAATTCATATTCTGCT
This sequence comes from Xenops minutus, assembly GCA_035221455.1. NCBI lineage: Eukaryota > Metazoa > Chordata > Aves > Passeriformes > Furnariidae > Xenops > Xenops minutus. Next base: position 77,271,379 of record JAWWEE010000001.1, on the reverse strand, counting down.
CTGTTACTTTATCTGATAGCTTACAAGAGCGCCAAATTGATGTAAAATGTTTGTAACTACATTTGAAATAATTTTTTGATAATTTTTTTGCTTAGGTTTAGGGACTTAGGTCTAATTCCCTAAGAAAAAAAGTGAAGAGTTAACTAACGCTCACCCAGATAGGGATAGCCCTAACAAGCTATATAAGTATGGTCTTGAGACTGAACCTCGGATAAAATGCCAGGCTGAGGAGAATTGGCATTATTTTCTCAAATAGACAGTTTCCAAAATGTACCAAAAAAATGCAGCAAATAGCTGTTCTGCCAGGAGCTACTGGTTGTGCAGATAGCAAGTACTGCATAACCAAATAATACTCTGGCTGTAATGCTTCCATGATGTAAGGAACCTCATGAAAGTAACTTAACTAGGATTTTGTGTAGTTACCAATATACCTGTTTGAGTCTCTTTTCCTCTCTTCTGCAGCTCTGAATGCGGGGCAGGTTGGTTTGGCACTATCCTATGCAATCACCCTCATGGGAACATTCCAGTGGGGCGTTAGACAAAGTGCTGAAGTTGAAAACCTGGTAATGTTTATTTATTCCTTTTCCTGTCTTGGTTTCTTTTTGTCCTTGAGACATGAAGCTTAAGGATGAGAGTCTTCTTATTTAACTTAGGATAATACCTTAGCAAGCAATTGAGGTGCTACTCTACAGCCCATCAAGAAAAACAGCTTATTCTAACTTATAATTGGTCTGACTGATTTTGAATATTTGTTGAGATGAATTGTGTCCTGAGACTGTCCTTCTCCATTCATAGTAAGGGAGGCTTTATAATCTCCCTTTACAGCAGAAGAAAGACTGTCTAGTTACAGTGTAGAGAATTGCATTGCAATTTGCTAAAATTACAAGAAACAAATTCTCTGTAAGGAAGATTTCTATTTTTTTTTCATATTTGTTATTTTTAATTTATTATTATTTTTGCATTTTAAAATTTTATTTATAACCCTCATGGCATTTTTAGGGTCCTGTTATTTTGTTGTAAAGGCTTTTATCTTCTTAATTTGTTCTAAGTTATCACATATTTGAGAGTATTTGTCTGTATTCAGCTGAGAAGGTTGTGTGTTTTCCAAAATATGTAGCATGAAACACCTTCTACCAAATCACAGTGTTTGCTAGCATGTTCTAGTTTGCCTATTTTCTTTCTTAAGTTAATATATAAGAAAAATAGACAGTTAAAAGAACATGCTGAGCATAAACCTGGGATTTTTTTCTGTGGTGTTGACAACTGGAGGTTATTTGTAATTACAATTTGCTGTTCATAGTCTAGGAAATATGTGTAGTCCTTCTGTAGAACTTACAAAGCCAAATTTAATAACAAATAAAATAATAATAATGTTAGGATTTTTTTTTTTTATTTTTTTTTTGCTAGCAAATTGCTTCTTCAACACATTTTTTACACCTGAATAAACTAGTAGTGACAGACTGGGGAAATGGGAAGAAAGCTTTCACGTTTTTTGGGACTGTCTTACATACAGAGTTGCTCTCTTGGAGGCTATGAGTCAGAAATACTTCGGAGGAGAAAGGTTTGCCATTCACTAAGCTGACTTTGAAGTGGAATGGTGATCATTTTATGGAGCTATGATTAGCATCAACTTCTTTGACAGGTGGACATCCACCAAAAATCCCTTGTTATTTACACTTGGGGGACACAAGAACATTTCCTCTCTATTCTGTTGCAAGCCAGTCAAGGGAAGTGATTGCCCCATTGTACTCTGTGATAGTGCATCCTCACCTTGAGTTCTGTGTGCAGTTTGGGGCACCACAATGTAAGAAAGATATTAAACTCTTAGGGAGTGTCCAAAGGAATCCCAGGAAGATGGTGAAGGGCCTTGAGGGGAAGCCGTATGAGGAGCAGCTGAGGGCACTTGGTCTGTTCAGCCTGGAGAAGAGGAGGCTGAGTGGAGACCTCATTGCAGTTACAGCTTCCTTGTGAGGGGGGGATGAAGGGCAGGCACTGATCTCTTCTCTGTGGTGACCAGTGACAGGACCCGAGGGAATGGCCTAAAGTTGTTTCAGGGGAGGTTTAGATTAGATATTAGAAAAGGTTCTGCACCTAGAGAGTGGTCAAGCACAGGAACAGGCTCCACAGGGAAGAGGTCACAGCACCAAACCTGACGGCTCAAGAAGTGTTTGGACAATGGTATCAGGTATTTAGATTTGTAATTAGTCCCACTGATTAGAAATGAATGCTTTTATATGGTTTTATGTATCATGATAGATTTGGATCTGTAGTACGACATGAGATGCATTCTTTCCACTTTTTCAATTGTGTAAAAAGAGCATAGAATGGCACCAGATATTCTTATCTGTATTTAAAAGAAAAACTGGAATAATTTGCATTGAATCTTTATAGTCAAAATACCCACATTTATATGCATGCAATATATGCAAAAGGATGAAGTTCATGTATATATGTCTTCTTGCCTCCCCCACAGATGATATCAGTAGAACGAGTAATGGAATACACAGAACTTGAAAAAGAAGCTCCTTGGGAGACCAACAAACATCCACCACCAGAATGGCCTAACCAAGGAATGATAGCATTTGAAAATGTTAACTTCACTTACAGTCTAGATGGACCTTTGGTCTTAAGACATTTGTCTGTTTTAATTAAACCAAGAGAAAAGGTATGTATATGGCTGTCTTTGGATATTCTGAGAAATTAAGCAAAGATGATAAATTGACAAGAAGCTGTATGCTAGAAATACATCATAAAATATATGGATGTTAGGAAAATAGTAAGTGTTCTGTTAAAAATAAGCTTTAGTCATATTTAATAATTTATTTAATATAAATTTAATAATAGAGCCTGTTGATTTCCTGTAAGTGTAGCATAATTGCATTTGGGAACATGATATTTCTGTGTGTCAAAGGATTAAACATATCTGATAATTTTCTAAGAAAAATCTGGGATTCTTCAGAAAGTGATGGGCATTACAAAATACCAGCTGAGCACAAAGTGTTTGTTCAAATCCAAAGCAAATGGAGCTGCACTGGGAAATTGGGGATTTAGTAAAGGGTACATAATTTGAATGAACAGAAAAGGTGAGCAAAAACAATTGAATAAGGAATGTGCATGCCCTTGCACTGAGTCCCAAATAGAATAGAGAAGAAATACAAATCAGTTGCATAACTTTAGAATTTGGGATTTTATTTCAGTTCCTTTCGGCTACCAATCCAATTAACTGTTGCCATTAATTAGATTGTTAGCCAAAAGAAACATAGAAATAAAACTCTTCCTCCTCTGCAAATTTGACTCTTCCTCCCCAATTTTGACACTATCCCACTTGAAAGAGTGCTGCAGGGAAGGTGTCCCCCACAGACAACATTAAATTAGAGGCCTGCAGTGTTAATTTGTGCTTTGCTACGTTTCAAGTGCACGTGTTCTTCTGTGATTAGGATGTCTTCCCTAGGAGGCTGGTTCAACTCTACAGTCATTGCCCTGGCCTCATTTGTAACATGCTTTGTCATTCAAACCCAACCCCGTTTCTTTCTTCAAGTGGACCCTTTTAATAACATCCATGTTGAAAATAGTCAAGCCAACTTTGCTACATAGAGATGATCTCACGGAATTAGGTGTGAGTGAGTTAAAAATGGTCTCTGAGGAGAGCTGTCTTCTTAGCTGTTACATGTCATTCCGATGTAATAGCAGACAAGAAATTTTACATTTCTTGGTGAGAGACAGAACTAAAATAAAAAACGAAAGCAAGAGGTATTAGCAATATATGACTGAATCCTTGGTGGGAGCAGGAGAGGGAAGCATGACTGGGGGTATTTATTTTTGCTGAGCAGTTATGCTGTGGTTTTGTCATCCTAAAGTAAATTTGCCCAGCTTGAAACTATTGCCAAGAACTTTGTGTTTATTTTCTATGATGTTTTGCACGATACTGCAGTAGACTGCCACTGTGTAAAATAAATCTCCCACACATCTCTCCTCCTTTTATTGGTTTTAATTATGGAGAGGCATCTTCCTCAGAAGCAGGTTTCCAGATCTGCTAGGAATTCTGCCGGTGTGGCTGTCAGAACTTCTATGCCTGTTCAGGCCCCTGGCTTATAGAGAATTCTGGTGGCTGCAATGCTAGTGGCAGGATGAATGACTTTAAGATTCTGCTGTGATTGTAGTTTTTCTTGTTGGCACCCCTGTGCCCAGTTTTGGAAGCTGTAGGTACAGTAGGAATGAAGGAGATGATTGCTAGCAGATCATTCATGGGTTAAGGTCTCTTGATCTGCTTATCTCAGCATTCAGTATTTCCCTACAGTCAGAGCAGGCTAAGGAAGCACCTTCTGTTTTAACCATCTTTGCTAATGTAGTGTAGTGTGACAGACCAGGGACGTGCAAAGAGCTGTGCCAGCAGCTGGCAGTGATTCACCTCTTCTACTATAGCTGCCGCAGGAGAAGGTCAGCGTGTGTAACACTGAGTTTTAAACACCTCTGTCTTTGTTTCAGGGTGCCCATGAATGCTTATTGGCTAATATATTGTTAAATATACCTTTTCATTACAGATCCTAATTCTGGGAGCTGCGTGAAAAAGTTAGGAGGGTGAGGGTCTAGATTTACAGCATGGCAGCTGCTCCTGTAAATACTCTCACAGCGTAGCACGAAAGGGAGGTCACCTTAGAGATAAAAAAGACTTGGGCAGTTTCAGTGGAGTAGCTGACATGCTGTAAATCTCACTTTTTTTTTGCAGCTCTACTTTGAAGTACAAGTGACACTTGAGTATTGATGAGCCCAGCATAGCAGGTGTACTCCTGTGTATGCACATGGCTTGTGTCAGGCTGGCTATGTGATTCCTACTAGGTGGCTGGGACTTCCATTTGCAGACTGTTGCTCTATTTGCACTGGCTGTGAACATGGGCATTTGAAGAATAAAATGTTTTAAAAAATAAACAAATATGTATATTGAGATCTGTTTCAAATTCATGTCAATTTTCAGCAGCCTGTAGTCAATTGGACCAAAGATACAAATAGATTCTTCTAAACACTGAAGAGCATAGTCCTTTCATTTGATGCCAAACTGAAAGTGGGATTTTGACAATATGCAGAGCAGCTGCATTTTTATTTTAAGTATCAGTGTATTTTTTATGGGGTTTTCTCTTTATATCCTTAATACAATACTTTATATCACTGACATTTGCAGAGAAACAATTGAACTTTAGTTTTCACAGCTATGATTGTCTGTGTTCTTCATTCAGCATTTTCTTTCTGAGCTGTAGTTTATCTGTTCAGAACTATTTTTCTATTGTTTCGCTGATATAATTTAGAATACTAGGCGTTTTATCATTTATTGTAACAGATTTTCTTGAATTAGTCTGTTTCTTTAATAATAAGCACTGTAGAAATGTTAATTAGTTTATATACAATAGTACAATAACGAATGGCTGGCTGAAATTGTTGAATAGGAAGATAGAAGTAGAAAATGCCTTTTAGATTATGCAGCTTAAGTTGCTCCTTGAAGCACATTTTTTAGTGTCTTGTGTATTTTTTATCAAATGTGGGCACTGTTGTTTTGTCTGAACTTAGTGTCTCTGACTGTTTGAAAGTTTCTTCTTGCTCTTTGCAGTTTCATGTGCTTAATTTCATTTCAGCAGTCATTGCTGTATACATCTGAGTCTCAGGCAGTGGGTAATTGCCCTCTGGTGTCTGTACGTATACTCATGAAGATTTTCATGTTTCTTCCTCCTTTCTGCACCCCAATCACTTTGCCAGGCTATCCTATACATGTTTAATCCTCGTAAATCTTTCCTCATCAAATCGGTATCTCAAACCCATATTAATTTTATGTTGCTTGCTCTGAACTCTTTCCAGTGTGTTGATTTCTTTCTGGAAATCTAGTGATTAGATCAGAGTGCAGGAAATAACAAATTCTGCCAGATCAGGTCTCAGTTGTCCTATTGTCTTCCCTGATACAATTGCTTACTGCACATTGTTTTCTGTAAGAATCCTGTAAGACAGCATTAAAAAAGAAAAAGGAATATTTGCAGGTCTTAGCCCCTTGTCATTAAAGTTATCAATCCCATATTTTTGCATTGTCGCTTTTTTCGGAAAGCTTTGGTTTTTTTCATGTTGCATATGTCTTCTGATTTTTCTTTGGGAACAAACAGATGCCTGTATCTCTGTGATGTTATTATTCACTATTTCTTCTGTTTGAAAAGGAAGTGCAGCTTGCTCACATGGCCTTGTAGTTTGAATACTTGTTGAAGATGTCTGAAGTATGAATAGAGTTGATAATCCTACTATTTAAAGTACTTCACGTTAACCATCTAACCAAAATCAGTCTCAATTACTTAAATTGGGAATACATTGTTCCCACAGTGCATTATGGGAGTCCTTCTTTTTGGGTCAAGAAGTACATGCATGCCTGAAATGATTTGCCTAACGTCACGTAGCAAACCAGTTTTAGTATAAAAATTAGCAGCCTTGAATCATGTTACTCGATGCATTGAGCCACTTTATCTTGTTTACACAATATGACACCACACATTAAGGGAAAATCTTTCACCTTTGAATATGATCCAAGAAATTGTTGTGTATGCAAATGACACCTGAATCCAAACTGATTTAGGGGGAGAGGGGTTTTCCTCTTAAAGGAATGTTAATTTCAAAAAGTTTTATTTGATGCTTGTTCTACTGTAAATCCCGTGATGTTGTAAAAATGTTGCTTGACATATTAATTTGTCCTGAAAAGCTCACAGTTTAATTGTACAGGCTTGGCTTGCTCTGTAGGTTGGAATAGTGGGAAGAACTGGAGCTGGGAAGAGCTCTCTGATAGCAGCCCTCTTTCGCTTGGCAGAACCGGAAGGCAAGATTTGGATTGATAAGTACCTGACGTCAGAGCTAGGACTCCATGACTTGCGGAAGAAAATTTCAATTATACCTCAGGTAAGAGATTGACTTGGCCTGCCATAAACATTTTCAATATAATACCATAGCATTTAAAGTGCTTTGCTGGGATATGTTCCCCCTGCATCTCAGTATGCAGTAGACATAGAAACTGTAGGGAGACGTTATTCTTAGTTGGATGAGGTCTTGATTATTTTAAGATAAATGGAATCAATTTTGGGGTCTGGAGCATTTTCTTTCTAGTTTTGTGCGCTGCCTGTTTCTCTGGAATACCTGTGTGTAGGTGTTCACAGTATGGTGTCCTCCTATAGTCTGGGAAAGAGCAGAGAAAATCTGACAAGTATATACCAATCTTCAGCAGTCCTTTGCAGTCACTTGAACCTTTCATAGCAATTCCTGCCTGATGTGTTCCCTGAAGCTTCCTTAGTAAGGAACTTTGAAGGACCTCTTTCACCTCTCTAGTCAACCCTGTACAAACAGACTGATGCTAGGTCTAGAAAGAGCAAATGTGCCACCTAGAAGTGAGTTGTCAGCTTTTGTGCTTTTGGCAGAAGATTGGACAGGCAGAGACCAGGGGAACAGTCTTTGTGACCCATAAAAAAAACTTGGTGAATTTTAGAAGCTGAATGCAGAAAAGGTTGCAGTACAGGAGTGAAAACCAACTAAGAAAGTGTTGGGAATACCCTTATCTCTCATGCTGGGGTAGAAGAAAGGATGTTTAAAGAAGTTCAGTAGGTCACAGGTCTTCTCTTTTATGATCTTATTTTCAAATAAGACATTGAATCAGGGGAGGGTTATGTATAACCTTAAAACTTCAGAAGGCAAACTCCGTGAAGGTTACTGTTTCATGAGAACTCCCGACTCTTCTGTGACCATTTGCTCTCCACTGGAGAGGGAGGAAGAAGGAAAAGCTCATATGCTGCAAATGTGAAGTCTTGTTTTTGGAAAATAATTTATCGGGTCTCTTCTAGCAGGTAGACTGAACAGTAGGAATTTGTTTGCCATGTTTAGCATTATTTCTTAGATCTGTGGATTTTATTATGGAAGCTGTATTTAGAGTCCTTACACCAGCTTTATGTCTGAAGGTGTGCTAGGTTGTTTTCAGGATGGCGTTCAGAATGTATTATTTTCTTTAAGTTGAGACTCTGATACAAATGATAATGAACAATGGTTCTAAGCTTCTCTTGATTACCTTTGCTCTTTTTCGCCCTGAAGAATAGAAGTCAAAGAAAAGAAACAGGTATGCTATTTTAAAAATAAATAAATTAAAAAATAGGTACTTCCCCAGCAATTGGATTGTTGCCTAATGCAGGTTGTCTTTTGTTTCTGCATGTTGAAGGCTTTGTTATTGCACAGTGGAAGTACTCACTGCAACTAGTCATCTTTTGTACATAGAGAGGACTTTATGTGGATTTAAGTTGTATTTTTTTTGTATGTGTGCAGTGTTCCTTTCTTCTGAAAGCAGCATTTAAAGTCTACAGCTTTTTGAAAGCTTTGCCCTTAGCTGTTGTGGGTTATTTTTATGTTTTGAAGAATTCAACCCAGTTGAGCAAAACAGGATACTGAGATAGGAAAACTGCAGGTCAAATACAGTATTTACATGTTGAATGATACAAATTCTCAAAATTCACTGCATTTACTTACACGTGAGGGTTTTTTTTCATACACAGGTCTGTTTGCATAGTTTTAAACCTGTTTTATTCCTGTGGAATTCTTTGATTTTTATCAAGTTTATCTAAGGTTTTCATCATTGTTCCAAAAGGTTTTAAGTGTCCAAAGGCTAGCAGGTAGCAGTTGTTTTCAACATAAGGGAAGACTGGTTTCTACTAAAAATGTGCAAAACTGTGAAGTGGTTGTAGTAAGAAGAGGAGAAGGGTTTGAAATAAAGTTTCTACTACAGTAAACTGAGTGATAGGCATTGTCTTGTACTGTGTTAATAGTAGTGTCAGTAATAGAAATAGCAGTGTAACATCAGTTAGTTGTTTTGCTGCAAATATCTTCATAATTATGTGGGAAGCTGAGAAACCAGAGGGAGAGATGCTTATTAGAATTGCAACATTAAACATGCTAAACAGAACCATTCTTAGAGAGTGATGAGGCAAGACTGAAGTTTTCTTGTGTGTAAGTTTAAATACCTACCTGGAGAAATAAAAATGTGCTTAGGCTTCTAATTGCTTGCTTGGATGGAGCTGTGTAAAGGTTGTGTTTGTAAATCTTTTCTATGCAAATGTTGTCTGCCTCTCTGACTGCAAGCATTTTTACAACAATTATTTACAGGCTGGTCTTATTACTTTCCTCTCATAAACCAGAGTGTTTTAAATAATAATCTGTGTCAGAAGTGATAATTAAAAAATATCCTTATCTTCTGTTGCAGTGCATGTCTGTTGTTAGGACTTTTATAATAGTTATGAACACTTTATAGATTCAGCTCTTATTTCGCCAACCTATAAAAATGGATTGAAAAGGAAAATAGCTGTAACAATACCTTCAAAACACACCAGATGATATAGTAAAATATGTATTGTTAAACAAATTGCTTTCTAGATGTTTTTGAAGAAAACTTTCTTTAACCTGGAAATGTTTTGGTTTAAATTCTTTCATTCAACAGGTTTTTAGTGACATATTGGTGTTGCAGCAGATACTTTCAAATAACTGGCATGTTAAATCAAGAATTGTATATATTCTTTTACATTGCTTCTGGCATGTTCTGTCTTTGTTAATTCTTTTATACCACTCAAATGGTTTAGAAATGAAGAGACAATAAAAGGGTTAAAGTCTGAGTTCTCTTCTAATCTGCTGCAGCCCTTTGGAGCTAGACATCCCTAGGGTTAGATGGGTAGTAAGTTAGGACAGAGGTTAATTTCAGAGTAGGCTGAAGTTATCCAGTCTAAGTTAGGTTTTATTTCCTAGTGGAGAAGAAAAAAGAGAACAACACTTTTTGTCTAAAATTTCTCCAATTAAAGAAGGTTGACAACATGATGAATGGTCTTCATTTATGATTAGCACTATTACAGTTTTTGACTTGTTGACTTTATATGTGGTATTAAGATGAGTTTAGCCCTAAAGTCATGTCAGTGCATGACTTAGGTCTGGCAACTCACATTAGTGAGTACTGATCTGTTGCTTAAGGTGTTCTGAACCAAAAGTTATCTTCCCACTTCTTAAATACTTAAATAATACATTTTTCAGTGTGAATTGATTTATGCCAGTTTGATTAAATATGTTATTGGTAGAATAAAACTTGCTTCGACCACAGGTAAACCCACACTGGTAGCTGAATGGGAGAAGGTACTAATTTGACTCCCTGGTGTATTTTAAATGAGAGCTTTGCCCAGCAGTTCTCCAGTTCTGAGTAAGTTTGCTGTGATGCTGTGGCAGTGTAGATTAACTTTGGTGGGTATACGTTCTAAATGGTGACAGCAGTTCCTCATAGCCCTTTTGGTGAAATGGAAGGGCTCTTACGGTACAAAATGAAAAAAACCTAAAAACCAAAACACAGTAAAATAGAGAAGGAAAACCAGAGAGTTCTTTGATTCGTCTCTGGTTTATGTACTTCAAAAGCAGGAGTGTGAGCTCATTGACAGTGCTAGCTGTTGGTTTTTGTTAACAATATCAGGAGGATAGTAATGATTTCATGTAAATATATATATAGCTTATGGCATCAGAACAGTGGCATGTAAATGCCCATTTAGTACTGACATAACTGTGTACAGCAATTTGTAAAGAGACCTGTCCTGTTTGGTAAATTATCTTAGTACATAGTAGTTGAGCACTTGCCTCCCCCCCCATATCCTCCTTAAGCGTGCTATTGTAAAATACATTTTTGCATTTCAAATAGATAGCTTGTTGTTGGATATTTCTGTGCTGTTGTTGATATAGGTTAGCTCTGATTATCATTAAATTACCTATTGCATTATAAAACCTGTATTTATAATGGAATGTTCATTTTACTGAGTTTTAGGAGCCTGTTTTATTCACTGGAACTATGAGGAAAAACTTAGATCCTTTCAATGAATACACTGATGAAGAGCTATGGAATGCCTTGGAAGAGGTAACTTAATAAATCTGATTATGTACATCTGATACTTACAATCCAAATAATAACATTACAGTGCTTGTGTGTGTTATGTTTTAGATGTTTTCGTCAGGTTTGGTAAGGGTATAGCTGTTGATGAAAAAAGGTAGACTGTCATATGCTCATTTGTATCTGTGTGTGTTTGTACATGTTTGTGTAGACTTGTACATTGCTATATAAGCCTTTTATGAAAAAATTATCCTGTGGGATGATGCTTTGGTTATATTTTGATTCATATCTTAGTTTTAATGAACATTAATAGATTCTTAACAACGTGCTTTTATGTTTTTAGAATTCTAATAACTGACACACTGTGTAATCCAACTTGGCACTTACTCGTTTTGTGTCAGATTATAAAAGGCAAACCTTGCATACTTATTGTTGTGTCATCATACACACAATAGGTGATTTAAAAGAGAGTTACTCATCCTACAGTATGTTGACATGTCAACAGGTCCAACTGAAGGAGGTTGTGGAAGATCTACCTAATAAAATGGAGACGCAGCTGGCAGAATCTGGGTCTAATTTTAGTGTTGGTCAGAGACAGCTGGTGTGTCTTGCCAGAGCAGTTCTAAAAAAAAATCGTATTCTTATCATCGATGAAGCAACAGCAAATGTGGACCCAAGGTAAAACCAAAATCTGTCATGTTAAAATGAGCTGGATTTTCTTCTAGTATGTTCATCTGTACCATAGAGATGAACCTAAATGCTTTATATTTCATGTAGTTTGTATTGCTGTTTTTAGATTGTTAATGATTCCATCATGTTTCTGTATGCAAAGTGGGACCATTGAGCTTTGGCGTAGGTTATATAAATTAAGCACTCAACATATCCGTAATTTCAGTGCATTCCACAGAGAAGGGAAATTAATAAAAGTTCATTTGTCCTGAAGCCATAGATTAGAAGACAAGAATGTTCTTGGAAATGCATTTGTGTAACATCAGGATAGCCATGAAACAAGTTGAGTTTTGTTTGTTTCTGGAAGAAGTGCCTGTTGCAAATAAATAAATAAATAATAATGAATTAGTCTTGCTCTCCAAACCCCCTAAAACTAGAAAGGTGAAAAATGGCTATAAGCAAATCTGGATACTTTTGGTTATGAGATGCTATCCTTTCAAATGGCTCAGATGTTGGTGTAATGAGATAAAATAGGGCCAGGGGCAGAAGATAAGCTGTCCTAAACACTGCAGAAATTGCAAAACATATTTTGGAGAGGTTTAAATCTGCAGGAAGGACTCATTTGTCATTCATTATTTGGTCTTGTATAACTCAGGCCAGCAGAATTTTCCTGAATTCATTCCTGTTTGAATTAGAGTGTACTTCCAGAAGAACGTTCAACCTCAATAGAAAAAAATTCAATGACAACTCTTGTTAAATTGTTCCAATAGCTAAGTACCCCCACTGTTAATTTTTGAAACATTTGAAACACTGGTGGAAATATTTTGGAAACAATGCTGCAAACGTACTGCATCAATTAGTCTGAGCTGAATATATAGTTCCAACAAACTATGGCTTGAGGGAGAACTCAAAATCCAAAGAGGACAATAACACAGCAAGTCCCTCAAACAGATGCATTAAGGATTTTCTATGTCATCTGGGCGTGACTCATTTTTATAACATCTTCTTGGGGGAGAAGTGCTGCCACTAGGATAGCTTTGCAGTTCAGCTGACAGTGTATTTCTAAAACCTTTTTAGATTTGCATTGCCTTCCCAGAGGTTCTCTTTTTTTTTTCCCCTTTTTTACTATTAGTTTATTTTTGGCTGAGCTCTGATAGATTAACTGTGATTAATCATAGTTGTGGAAATTTAATACCATCTTATTCATCCTGCCTATTTTGGCATCTCACATGTGTGTTCTTAACTTGCACTATCCATTTAATTGATCTTGATTAATGTGTGCTGCAATATATATTATAATAAGGTAAATGTTTGTTTGTATCAACTCTAGGCATAACAATACAAATAATAACTTGGAACTTCTTCTTTGAATTCAGTTTGCATTACAGTCATTATTACCTTTTCCTTAATGTGTTGGTATAACTAGAGCCAAGCATTTTTCAGCTGTGCAATCTGATAGGACGATCATCAGGAAATGCTGATGTGGGTTGCTTAACTGAGCAGTTAGGGAGGCATTTTTGGCATGTAAGGAAAACCTCCTCCTGCTCTAATGCACAACCCCCATAGCTCGCACCTTTGTCTCTAGCCTGGCGGCAAGCACACATCATATCAGGCACCTGAGATAGGAAACCATGGGGAGCTGCCACTGGGTCTGGAGACAGTCTTTTTGTTTGCTTTTCTGGCCCTTGATCTCTTTACTTCAGTTGCTGCTACCATGTCCCTGGAAGCAAGTGTGAGAAGGCAGGGTTTGGGGGTGGGAGGAAGACAAGGAAGGGTGAGGTGACATGAGGCAGTGGATGGGACAGCAGGGTGAGAAGTAGGCATGGTACCTTCCCCAGGGCTGAGGGGACTCCTATGTTTCTCCAGCTCATCTAAACCATTCTTATCTGCTACTGGGGAGTGAAGGGAAAGAATTTGGACTTCAACTTTCTCCCTTCTCCTTATATGTTCCAGCCCCCATATGTACCATCATTTCCCTCCTTGCTCCTCGTAGCTACCACGTGGCTCTGTGTGCCAGGGCTTTTGTGAGGGGGAGGAGGAGCTTGCTGTAAAGAAGGTTGCCCTAAATCAGACTACTTGCATGTTTTATGTGATGACCAAGAGACATTTAATTTGATTTTATCTTCTTGGTCCATTTTTACTCTGAAGAATAGTCATTTTAAGGTAGTTGAACTATTCTGAAGAGTTGTGTGAAATCTGGAGCAGAAGGGCTGAAAATCTTTCTGTAGTCACTTTGGTGTTACACTGAAACAAAATCGTTAGTAACTGCAACTTTATTAAAATACTAACTCACTAAGCTTTCTACTCACTGATTGCAGTATTATGCCTTGTCTTGTATTTTTGCTGCTTACAGAGGGCAAAACTTTTTTGGACCAGACCACTGCCACATTTTTACATTGGTTGTTCATTGAGTCTAGTAAAAACAGCCATTACACATAGTTCAGTTCATTAGCCAGCTTAACCTTGTAAGTTTTAACCTTTTATTACATCTAACTGCTATCTGTAACTCTTTCTCTTTTGGAGAAATTATCTAAAGTCACTCAGGAATTGTGTAATGAGAGATACGCTTCCAGGGCAGTCTCAGGAGAATATTAGACAGAAGATAATGACTTAGCCAGTGTTTCTGTCAGCAGCTTGGTTGCTTCTCATTTAGATCATATTTATTCTTGCTCTTCAGATAGTTTTCTTTTTACACAGTCAACTAATTCAGGTTACACCAGATCTTGGGTTGCTGTGAAACTTGGTTTTAGGTCCTCATCCTGTGGTGCCTGTGGGACAGCTGTACCACCATTTCGTGCTTTCTTATGGTACTGTTCCTTGCAATAGGGAGTATCGTGGTTCCTGTTTTTATATAATCAGATTAGGGTTGAGCTTTTGTCATTCAGCAGCCCTGGTGTTGGTATTTGGGTTGCGTCTTTGGGTTTTAATGTGCCTGAAAGATGATGGGGTTTGATCTACTGAGGTGGGTGGTGAAATCACTGGGCACTTGCCTGGCCACTTGCTCCGTGTGGGTAGGGACCACAAGGCGTCCATTTGTGCCCTGGAAAAAAGGGACAGAAATCATGCTTCCTTTGGTACTTTTCTAGCTTTCATTGGTACATGATTAGTCTCCACTCTGCCAGCACATTATTCCATATACAGATGCTTATTGTGGTCTTTTAGATTTTCTTGCCTTTCCTACCTTCTTCCTGAGATTCTCCTGGAGGTTACTGGTGGTACTTCTGCCTGCTGTCCCAAAGTCTATGCTCCAAGATCTACCATGAGCCTTAGAGAGGATCTTGCCAAGTGCCAGTCAGCAGACACGTCTGTATGAGATTTCATACTGTGATATTTGAAGATGTAGCTGTTAAGTCTGTTTCTGATTACTTTGTAGTCTCATTTTAGAACATTTGTCACACCCACAATATGGCCAGCAGTTTCTTATTAGTGACAAGCTTATATTCAAGAAATACCTGTTTAAGATAATAGTTTGATAGTATCTGTCTAAGAATGAGAAATGGTTTTTTATTGTAAATGTAGGAAGAGGTAGTGCTGTAAAGAATACGTGTAATACAAGGAGTTACAATAAATGAATGCAGAGGACAGGGATGTTCAATGCTGAGGTCTTCTCAGAAATTAGTAGGAATAACATGAGTTACAAATAATTTTGAGCTCTTTAAAAGTTGTTTTCAAAGTTCTGAGCAAGCTATGATTCTCTGTGTTATGTAGTAGCTCTGCAGGAAAATTCACCTTGAGCTTGACTATAGAGAAAGAAAAAGGCCTTCTTTACACAATTCTAAAGAGTATTGAACCTTTCATTTCTACTTTGCTATTTTAACCATTGCAGAGAACACATCCTGCTGTCTTGATAAGGCTCTTCCATAGTGTGTGTTTTCATGTATGTCCCTGATTATTTTTTTTTTCTTTTGAAGGTAAGAGTAGTCAGGCTATTGAGGTGTTGCTGAGAAGACAGCCAAAAAACATGCATGCATTAACACTGGTGTGAAAGCACTGATATTGCTGTGATGTGGAACATGATGAACAACTTCCTTTTCTTAAGGAGATAATACACAGAACTGAAGAGCCTGGCTCTGTCCTGGCTCTTTCCCTGATTGCATACTGGCCTTGGTTCAAAAGTGGTTGAGGAACGCCTGCTTCCCACCTTTAACTTCTTTTAGGAAGGAGGAGCAGAAGGACCAAGCCTTCTCAGATTGTGGCCCAGAACAAGCTCATGACCCAACTTAAATGTTTCAGCCCCCGGATGAAGATAACAGTCAGCATGCTTGGGAATTCTTACTTAACTGTTTATATCTTCCTTCTTCTTGATGATTCCTCCTGTCATCTGCAAGGATCTGACTATTCCTTTGTCATGCTGATTGCTTCAGTTTAGTTTGTAACAATAGTTGTGTTCAGTCCTTCAGAGCATGAGCTCGTATTTTCTACTGTGGAAACTTACTGGTTACTTCATTCTTTTAAGCCATCCCATTCTTCCAAAGTTGTCTGTTCACTTTTTATTGCTAGTGCCTCCTGACATGATGACATCAAAACAATTATTTTTGTGTAATTCATGAAGCGATACCAAATATTTATCATGTGTACAGATTCAGTGTGAAGCACTACTTCTGTCTAAAAAAATAATACTTAGAGGAAGATGTGTTCCATGTATGTTAGGTATTTATTTTCCTATTGCTTCTGACAACATGAAGAATTAAGGTTTTGCAAGCAACTGTTTGCAACCAATGTGTCTACCTAAATATACTAGTTTATCCAGATATTTCCTTTGTCTTGTTTAAACTGTATTTGTAGCATTTTATTATTCTCTAGTCGTTATATATAAAAGAACCACTTTATGTTTTAATAGAAATCCTTGTAGCATTTTATTATTCTCTAGTCGTTATATATAAAAGAACCACTTTATGTTTTAATAGAAATCCTGGAAATGAGACCCATGCCTTCAAGCTAACCCCAGTATATTTTGAGTTCTTTGTGCCATCCTTCCATCTCAGATTAGAATTTTGGTTTCTCTACTTCTTTCTCCATTGTCACCACTCATTGGGTTTTTTTGAAGGCTGGTGGGCAACATGTGAGTATTCACATGGCCTGGCTTTGTGCTCAGGTTGGGAGTCAGGGCTACTTACGCAATATGGGCTGTCAGGTGCCTCTAGAGGGCATTCATCACCTGATGGCTGCCTAATTCAGATTCTCCTATTCACCTTACAGCCATGCGTCTCCCCTTTCACTGACTATAGAAAGGACTTACAGATCTAGATTTCCATGTTCAAGCCTGACGGGTGTGCTCTAAGTTAGGTGGTGTAAGTGCTTCTCTTGTACAGTTAGTTACTTGAATAAGCTCCAGTTCTTTAACCTTGATGCTTGTTTATATAGCTAAAGGACATCTTAGTGTCTTAAGTATCTTTCAGTATAATTTTATTTCCTTTTCACTGTTCTCAGCTTTATTTGTGACAGTGTACTTGTGTCTATCTTCATTTTTATTCTTTACAAGTCTTACGTATCCTTCTGGTATCCTTTTCTTAGGTGGTTAATTCATAGAGTAGACTGAGACTCTAACTTGAAATCTTTTATCCCTTTCCTTGGGCTGTGTGTTAACGCTTTTGATTTACAGAGTATACCAAGTTTTCTTTCTTGAGCTATTGCAGTCCTAGTTAAGTTTACCAACCCTCTCCTTTAATTAATCTCCTTTTGCATCTGAAATCAAGAACCTTAGTTCTAAGCTGTCTTGTGTTGGTTCTTTGGTTGATTTGCAGTGAAGGATATTTGTTGTCACCAATTTTTTTTCACTGCTTGCACAAACTAAAGCTTCAAAAGGAATAACAATTGCTTTTTTTGGTTTAGAAATCTGTAGGACTCCCTAGATCTATAGAATTTTCCTCTTTCTGTAATCAAAGCCTTGGAAATTAATCTCCTGAAATGAAGCTTCTTGTACTACTTGCAAGAAGAAACTCTTTTCTTATCAACTGTTAGACGATAGGTTTTGGAGTATGTTTTATGATATGCCTCCAAGTCTAATATAACAAGAGGAAGAGGCACTGTAATAACTTCATAAGCATATTTCCTGCTATACAGTCATGTTTCATGAAGTCATAAAACCTGCCTGCCATTCAGTTATCCATGCAAACATCTTATTTTTGTCTGCATTGCTCTTGCTGTGTTTCAGAACAGATGAGTTCATTCAAAAGACGATCCGTGAAACCTTTGCTCACTGCACAGTGCTGACCATTGCACATCGCTTGAACACCATTATTGACAGTGATAGGATTATGGTAAGACAGTTAACTGCCTTTTTTTTTTCCTTTCCTGAAGAAGAAAAATGTTACGACTCTTCCTTAATTTTGATCCAGAAGTGGGTAGGGGTTTGGGTCATACTTCAGGCTTGTCCTAGTTAACCTATTTATCCTTGGTGCTGTGATTAGCAACTCTTAAAACTCTAGACATAATGACCTGAAAAGACTTCTTACATTCTCTGGCTTTCCAACCCGCAAGGCATGAACCCATTACAGGTGATGTGCCGCAGCAGAGCAAATAAACTGTGCCAGTACTATGAGCCTGTAAAGACACACCCAAGAGGTTCTGGACAGAGTCAGCTGGATTTGGTCAGGTTTATTAATTCAGTCTCGGTGGGCTGAGGAAGGCAGTGACAATAGTTGGTGTGGGATGTGTGAGGAGGAAGTGGTGGAGGTTCTGGAGCAGGAGACAGGGAGGTAAGGAGGCAGCAGTTGCCCTGGAGCAAAGGTAGTGATGGAAGAAGTGGAACTAGACTGGTGAGGTAATGAACATGGCCAGCTTTCTAAAGCGAGGTTCAAATAGAAAAGATGAAGCACTACCAATCCAGTAGGCCTCTGCCATCTCTGTTCCAAACAGAGCAGTGATACACCCTGTCTTCCATCTTGTCTGCCCCACAGTGCATTGCACACACATAAAAATTAGGAAACACTTGCTGATTATTTTCATAAAGGCAATGGTGTTCCCTAGGCTCTCACAAAATTGGGTCAGTTTATATCCTTAAAACAATGTATAGCCTGCAATTTTACAAGTTTCTGCAATAAGAATGAGTACTTTTCAAGCATTTTCTTCATAACCATTTAATGAAGTAACTGACATAGTGGGCAATCTGTGTTCATAAATGGAACTCAGATTTAACTGGGCTTCAGGCAGAAATTACCCTGCACCTCTTGGAGGTAACCTTAAAAAAGTACCCTCTAGCTTTTCTATGAAAGTGAAGTATGGTAAATCTTGCCATGTTTGTTCAAATCTTGCCATGGATGTTCAAAATATTTTAAAATCTTTGATAAGGGTTACAGTGGTTGAAACAATTGCATGTACTGAGGTAAGTGGTGTTCTGAGGAGCAGAATAGATTGTGAACTGAGTGATTATAGTTTACTTACAAAGAGAGAAACCAGAAGAACTGCCATAAGTAGTCATATAATTGCCAGCATTTAACGTATAATAAATAAATATTTTCTTCACTGTTGAATGCCTCCCTACAGGTTTAATGGATATGTTGGTGTTTTCTACAACTGAAGTGAACAAAAGATTTGTGAGGGAACAACTGTGACCTAATTAATAGCTGTATGTGTTTGTTAGCTGTCCAAAGGGATTTCTTTGGTCATTAAATACCATTAGCATGTTATGCATAGAATGCTCTTTCCACGAAGATGGTTTCCTAGTTTTACCTTTAATATCATGAAATTGCAATGTTTCATTTATGTTTTTTGCCAAAAGTCATTGGAGCAAAACATAGAAATTGCCCTTTTCCCAAAACTGCTCAGGATAATTGCCAGCTACATAGCTACTCCATTTTCTAGAGTCTGTACATTATTCTTACTCTTAATGTTGTTTCAGTTTAGTCACTATTAAGATTTCTAGTTTTCTAATGGTCTAATAGTCTTTTGCGAATGCCTTTGACCTCTTTAGAGTATTAAGAAACTGATTAGCAAGAAGATATATCTTTAAGTCTGCAGTCAGTAGTAACTCTTGAACATTTTTCATCTCTTTGTGTTGCTCCATATTGATCTTACAGATTTCTGTAAGTTCTTGAGGAGAGAGGAAGGTGGGAAGCATAGGATAGAAATAAGGAGGAAACTGACATGTGACTTCATAACAAACTTGTTTTCTTGACATCCTTACTCATTTATTGATTCTGTTTAGGGACAAATCAAAAATACGATCACATACTTAGAATGATCAGAGTTATGGCAGGTGTGCTTTTGTTACACTTTAATTACTTGGTTTACTCAGGCATGTAACTCCTAGTGGGAATATTGCAGAATTTTGGAAGAATAGCATGTTAAAAATGCCAGGAAGAGGAATATTTCTGTAGAAGACTAATTGTTAATTAATGAGGGTTATTAACAATGACAACAGCATTTATGGAAAATTGTTTACTTCAATATCACAAAAATTAAGAAGACTCAACTAAAGAAAGCTTTCAGTGTGTTGAATGATTTAATTAGTCAATAGTATGTTTTAGTAATGCACACAGTTAACTCGATGCAGATTCTTTTTTATGAATCAGAAATGCACAAAGTAGGTTGTTACTCCATTAACTGGTATTATTAAAAATCCTGGTTTTGTTTCTCCTTTATCTGAGACCTGTAGGTGCAGTAATGCCTTCATTCATCAAGCCATTCCAAATCTCTGTTGTTTGCTATCATGGTAAGTTTAGAAAATGAGGGAGGAAGAACAAAGAACCTGGCAGCTGGGATATTAATGATTGTCTTTTGACAAATAATGAGTAAAGTTATTTTTAAACAAATTCTGAGCAGGCTTGTTCAACATTCTCAATCACAAAAGTCCAAGCCCATTCCTGAATAAGTATACGTAACTTAAGGCTTCCTTCCCTTCCCACTGAATCAGATTGAAAAGAACCTCCTGCTCAGTGCAGATCATCACTAATTTCAGATCAGGTTACTCAGGGTGTTTTTAATTTGGGTCTTGAAAACTTTGAAAAATGGAGATTCCACAGTCTCTCCGGGCAGCCTGTCCCAATGCTTAATTATCTGCCATAAAGTTTTTTTTTCCTTATATCCAGTGAAAGTCTCCCTTCCATTTATGGCAATTGTTTCTTGTTTTCCCACTGTGTATCTCACTAAAGAGCCTGCTTCTGTCTTCTCAGTAACTTTTAGGTAGATATGGGAAAGTTGCTGATAAGTTCCCTGAAGCCATCAACTCCCCAGGGTGAACATGCCCTGCTCCGTCAGCCTCTCCTCACAGGTCAAGTGCTCCAGTACGCTGGACACACTGATAACCCTATTTCAAACTTGCTCAAATTTACCGTCCTCTTTCTTAATACTGAGGGGTCAAAACTGGTCACCATATTCCAGATTTGATCTGGATGAGCACTAAATGAAGCAGTTCCCTCGATCTGCACTCCTGTTGATACCCATGGCACACTGCTTGACTCCTGCTCAGTTTACTGAATGCCAGGACACCACTTCAGGCAGTTACTCGCCGGCTGGCACTGGGGCAAGGGATTGGTCCATTCCAGTCTCAGGGCTTTGCATCTGTCATTATTGAGTGTCATGCTGATCTATTCCTTTAGCCTGACTACATTTTAATAGTTTTGAATGTCAACCCTGTCTTGAGTGTGTTGACTGTACTCTCCAGCCTGGTGTTGTCCATAAGGTTTTGATTTAATTCAGTTTAATTGCTGGTTAAAGTAGAACTTTCCAAAAAAGAAACTGTATGCCTTTAGGGTTAATCTAAACATTAAAAAAATAAAATAAAATTGAGAACAGAAAATAATTTTGTGAAAGTCATGAGAAAATTTCAGGTTGGATGAGTATGGAAATAGGAACTGAACGTGAACTGTTGCATGTCTGCTCACACCCATCGTAATAACCGGTTCTATTTTAGAAGAGAAGAAAAGCCTACTGGAAGAGGGGAAAAAAGGAAGAACAGAATATATTTTATACAACTGTAGACAAATCTGGCCTCAGGAGTTGTTTTAATTCTCGTTTGTTCCATTCCCAAAACCATACCTTTGCTTTCATAATCCAGGTCACGCCTTAAGAGTATTTCCATTATATCTGTCTTAGTGATAAACACATTTTATCAGAACTTCAAACGCTTAAAATCACTGAGGGAAGAGCTGTATTGTGTAATGTGATACTCTCTAACCCAATCACCTCAATGAGTAATACTACATTGCACTTGCATAGGACCTTTCATCTGGAAATTGTAACGCTCTTTATAAACATTAATTAATTAAACTTCAAACACCTGGGTGAGATAGGGAAGTATCCATATAATCTTTGGAACCAAAGTTGGAAAGACTTGTTAAGTCAGACCATCAAATAATACTACCATAAAATTATAATCCAGCGGTTTACAAGCTCCTTTTTTTTTCTTCACTCTATGCTGCTCCAGCATCTAATAGGACACTTTCTCATTCCTTTTTCTTCATTACTTTGAGAAACCAAGTTGTAACTCCTCCCATCAGGTGCTAGCAGTACCCATTTTAGCACAGACAGGCACTCTGCTCTGTGGCAGAAGGAGAGGATAGGATGAATGCTGCAGTTACTTCTTCCGTGATGCCAAAGCCTGGCAGAAGCTTAGCTCAGGCTTGCTTCATTGGCCCCCCATTTCACATAGCATCCCCACCACCAGAGCAGCTGCTTCCCTGTCCTGTCCTCACCATAAAGGACAAGGGCATTTTACGCAAATTGCATCTGCAGCCTGAGGCAGCCAAGAGGCACCACTCCCAAGAGTTCCAGTGGGATCTCATAAAATCCCCTTCACCAATTCCTCCCTCTCCTCTCTCCTTCCTTCTCCAGGTTGAGAAATACTTTTAGAAACTGTTTCTGCATAGAGGAAAACAGAAGCATACGGAAATTGAGCCTCACCCAGGAACATAGGGGTTCAGTAGCAAGTAAAGTATATGCATCTGGCAAGATACAGTTGTTTGCTCTATATGCTATGCTGTGGCCTCTAGAGGAAAGCCACAGAGTAGTCAAAACTTGTGCATTTTCCAATGACAAAGGTGTTTCTCCATAGAGAGTTTTCATATCAGTGCAGCAGTTCTTTGAAATGGAAACTCTTCATGCAAGCAGAACTTGATCTAGTAATTAAAAACTGTCATTCAAATGGGAAGTTTTTTGATGAGAGAATCATGGGAAGAGATTTGATTTATTTATGGGAAAACCTGTTGTGGTTACATCCTGAAATGACTAATATTCAGGGTAACAATACAGTATACTTCACAGCCAGACCTGAGTTGGTTTTTTGGTCAATAGGAAATTACTTCCCACGTCTTTACAGTAAGCCTCCCTCATTCAGTGATTCTCATTTTTCTGATGTTGCATTTACCATGGTGGAACATCTGGGCCTCATAAATCAGGACCATGTTTTGCCTTTTTCCTGATACTTTCATGTGAGCTTTTGCTGCCGTGGGCCAGCTTCAGATGGAGATGTAGAGAATGTAGGAAGGTAGTGGTGGTACACTTAAATTACTGAGTTCAAGTAATAAATGTTGTGGTCTATTGACTCTTCTTTTGGTGTTTGTTTTTCCACTTATTTAAATATCATGTCTGGATAACAAATGTGCCTTACAGTAAATCTTGACATTCTCTTTAGAGGGGATTATGTGAGTCACAAGATACAGAAACATGCAATCCTGGCTGTAAGACAGTTCTTCGTGAAAACTGTGTGTGCTGCCACTAGTGTTGACACTCTCTAGTATGTATGTGTGGAACTTTTTCGTTGGTGGAGAGCTACCCACTGTCCCTCAAGATACAGGCCCTCAAGTGCTCAAGAAGGCTAGGAGAGTTCAATTGATGAGACTATAAGTATTCTTGGGGCCTGGGACGATAGAACATAAAACTTTATAAAAATAAGTAATTAGGACTACATTCAGAACTTCTGTTCAGTCCTTCAAAATTCTAAAGCAGGACAACTGCAAGGGTATAAAATGGGTATTTTTTTTATTCTGTAACACAAAGCTAAAAGAGAGTTTGACCTTTTATTAGCCCAGTATCTGGAGGATGGTGAAATATTATTGGATATTATACTTGTACTATTGAAATCTGTTCTGTTAAAAGAATATTAAGGGAGCTTAATGGGTTATAGTAGCTAGAATGAATGTCAAATTTTTGCAACTAAGCAATCTAATTCTTCATAAAAACCTTAAAGTACCTTCTGGATCTGAATCCAGTAATTCACAGTAAAATTGCTGCATTCATATTGGTGCACTAGCTGTCATTATTCAAAAGGAAAAAACACTAATAAACTAATAAACCCTAATAAAATTCCTTTTTTTGACTTAGCCTGTCTTGAAAATATAGACTAGGGAGTATTAGAACTATATTTACTATTTTTGTTATTCAGCCTAAGAAAAATTCCAGCTGTGTTGTGGGATCAAAGTCCCTTGGGTAAAGAAATGTGAAGACAAGAAGAATGAGGGGTACTCATGGAAGAGGACCTGCATGGAGAGCAAAGAGCCTGTGAACCCTTAGGCTTCCTTTCTTTTGTTAAATCAAGATTTTCAGAGTTTCTGGAAGAACTGAGCATTCAGTGAATGATTTTTCAAGAATAGCCAGCTTTGTTTTGATTCTGAAGGAAGGCAATTTCCACTGTTCCCAGGTCTTCTGAAACTGAGTTGATATTTATCAAACCACAAGGGAAAACCAGATCTTTCCATGTTTTTTCTTGGACTATAATAATTGAGTTCCACAAATATCAACAGTGAAAACATTGCTTTCAAAGCTGAGTAATATATGCATCTTTACCATTAAGAAAAGATATTGTAATGGTGTTTAGGCAATGTTTTGCATAAAATACTGAGCTGTGCCATGGTTGTGTATCACATCAAGTCCTGTCAGCTGAAAAGTTTCTACAACAGTAGTAAATATCACACCTGACCCAGCTGTCTCTAAAATGAGTCAAAATCACAATGAGCTTGAAAATGTACTAGAATTGTTGGTCATCTTTGCCAGTTTTAAGCCACACCTCTCCAAAACCTTGGCATCTTTGAGTTCTTAAAAGCTGCTCCCATTTTAAGAGGGCTGCCCAACAAGATTATTCTTTTGCCTAAATAAAACTACTAAGGCAGTACTGTAGCTGGGAGCATTCAGACAAAGAACTGATTTGAATTTCTGCAGGAAGTGAAGCCAGTGTTTGATGAACCTTGATTTCTCATTCTGTGAGACATTTGTATGTGAATGTGTTACCATCAGTATAAGAACAGGATGGTTGGATCCTGTTTCACTGAAGACAATGGTGTGGAATCTAGACCACAGTGGGAATACTAACGCACCTTTGGAGAATTATTTTTGCTCTCTCAGAAATACTGTATTATTGTTTAAAAGGAAATTAGTACAGGTCATGCTGGTGGCTGGTGCTCTGAGCAGCATCTCTGATAAGGTGAACCCGTGCATGGCAGCTGAGCCACAAGTTCGTTGTCATCAGAAACTGATAAAACCAGGAGACATGCTCAGTCATCTGCAACAATATTCCTTAACCTCTTGAAAAGTATAAAATACTTGTAACTTACGTAACTTTTTAGGGTCCTCAAAAGCCTTATTAAAGAGAGGGATTTCTTAAACTGAAGAATATCTTCTATCACTTCAGGGCCATGTTTGAGCCATTTTTCAATCCCAGTTGAGAAATGCAGCTTTACAGTGATGGAAACAGTCATTACTGATTGACATGGGGAAAGTTTTGTCAGCATGTACAGCTGTTGGTAAACACTGGCATGAGGTCCCTTCATAATCTCTGAGACAAGGGCTGAACTTACCTTGGTTTTGAGGTGAGGAAACTGCAATAAAAGAGACATTTTCAGTGTGTGGTTACCAGGCTGCCTTTCTCTAACAAGATATAGAAGGAACTAGTATTGAATGATTATCAGAATAAGTCTCATTACTACATATGGAATTGATATTTTTTTCCACGACATTCCAGCCACCTTACAGTGGCATGCCATCATTTGGAGAAAAAGATGTATTTTTAAATCTCTGCCAGAAACTTGAAGAAAACTTATGTACGACAATTTACCAGGCAGTGCTGCATGCTCAGTTTCCCCTAAGTTACAGCCCAAGAATAATTTCAGTTTAAAGAAATCCACTATTTTCAATTACAGAACAAGATTGTGAAGTTGCC
The DNA here is from genome assembly GCA_035221455.1 of Xenops minutus. Lineage (NCBI taxonomy): Eukaryota > Metazoa > Chordata > Aves > Passeriformes > Furnariidae > Xenops > Xenops minutus. The sequence goes on along the minus strand of JAWWEE010000001.1, from coordinate 77,245,715 downwards.
TTTTCTGTGAAGCAGGGGAAGGTTGGGGGCGGGGGTACATGCGGAATTCCAGTGACCAGTGGCAGCTTTGGCATTGTTACAGCTTAGTTAAGCTCTGATGAGGTGAACTATTTTCAAAGTTTAAAAATAACAATTCAGATTCTAAGAAGGTAAATGTCTTAAGTGTGCTCTGCATTGTTTGTTTGCATGATACGTGAAATATACATTATTTGACACCAAATTCATGTGGAGTTACTGGTAGCGTAATTTGTATAGGAACCCCGAAGGAGCTTGGGAATTGCTTTGATTAAACCTGAAAAGTTAAAAAAAAATCAAATCAAAACCCCAAAAGGCAGCCAAAAAATCCTCCACCACAAAAAACCCAAACCAAACCAAAAAACACAAAACAAAAAAAGAAATAGGATTTTAAAAAGGTAAGAAGAAAACAAACTTTAAAATGGTTTCTTAGTTATATTTGTGACCTTCTCAATGTTCTTCATTTTTTGCAACCTGTTTAGATAGGTTGATATTTATAAATGATTCTTCAGAGAAGTATGTACATGTTTCTGCTCTGTTTTCTCAAACCATGAAGAGATGGAAGAGACAGAACATGCTTGCATCTGAACTTAGTGCCAACTGAAGCACAGGCTATTGACTCTTTCCCACAAAGCTTTGTATTGTCTTGGGTAAATATATTTCTTATATTATGATGTAACCAGAAGCATCTCCTGAATATTCTCCTCTTCCCAGGACTTTATTGAAGATCATCTTGATGTATGCTCTCTGAGGAAAACATTGTTCAAAGTTGTACTCCTAGCAGAGTTTTGAACTTTAATAATAATTTTGTTGTTTGGTGATGTCTTCTACAAGTCTAAATTAAATCAGATGTATTCCCAAGGAGATAATTTGCTTGAATTATTTTCCTTTTGAATAGGAAATAAAAACATTTATGATCAACTCTTAAATGTCCCATTTCCCCTCTGGCTTTATGGTGAATATGAACGTGAATAAGAATACTAGTCATTCCTCAGTAATAATTGAAATAAATTCCCATGCCCCCCTCCTCTGTTGCTGAACACTTCCAACCTTGGACTGTTTTTTTCTCAGAATGTTTTGTAACTATTGTTCTCTTGGTTTGTCTGCTTTTGCTGCTGAAAGTTAGAAAACGCAGGATTTAGAACTTTCTTTTTTGTGTCTATGGATAGCTGTAAGTACATGGTGTTTGTTATAGCATTTTTAAAGGCCCTTGTTCTTTCTGTGGCTAATGACACTTTTTTACATATATTAATCCACAAATAAGATTGTAAAATTCACTTACAAAATGAGTGCTTGCTTTTCCAAAGTCCTATGCAACAGAACAATATAGATGAGTTGCAGTGATCATCTGCTGCCTAGGTCTCTGCTGGAAACTGGATTTTCTTGATGTAGTATCCTCATCATTCATTGTTTAATTTCTCTCTTTTCTTTGTGAAATGGATCTCTGATTTCTTTTTCACCATCTTATGTTTTCTTCTTTTGTGTTCCTTCCCCTGCTTTTTTTGTCTTGGTTAATATGTTAAACTGTGAGGCTCTGGAAAGGAAATACTGCAAACTCTGGAAGGTTTGGGAGTGACCTAGACAAAGTGGTGGGGGTAGGTACCCTAGCAGGTTATAGCTGAGGCAAAATGTAGTTGTCAAATCTTATCCAAATTTAGTTCAGCAACATTTTTGTGGCATAGGCAAATACTCCCTCTGTGCTAGCGAGAGTTAACATAAACAACACATTTAAATGGCTAATACTCTTTCATGTTTGCCATTGTAGGTCAGTCAAGATCAAATACTTCTTGTCTGTTCCTCTGTCCTTCTCTGCTATGTTTTTTATGTCGCTCTTTCTGTGTCATTCTGTGCCTCAAATATCAAACAAATTGAGGTTCAAAACTACATTGTTTTCTACACAACATGTTGCTTGTACTTCTGAAAAGATGACAATTGGGATGAGAAGTCACTACCCCAGACTATTCAACCAGGATTAAATATTAGATGGAGTAGAATTAGGTGGCATGCAAGTGTTTTACTTAAGAAGAATGTATCATTTGAGCCCTCTTTGAACTTAAGATGTCTCTATATTGCTGCTTGAGGATAGCTGTAGGTAAAGAGTGGTTTCACCTTACTCAGGGAGGTGAGCAAATTCCATTGAATAAGAATTTTCCTGCATACTTTCTTTTGCATGATCGCCAGGAGCCAATATTGTAAGTTTTGCACTGTTATTATTCTTTCATTCGAGAAAATACTGTTGAGGTTGTAAAGGTGGTACTTCAAACGCAAGAACAGTGCAGGCAAGGTAAAAGAAGCTGCCAGTGCAAGAGCCTGGAGAATCTGGCCCTGGTTTGTATATGACCACTTTAGGTCTATAGAGCTTTTTTGTGTTTGTTTTTATTTTACTATGGGCTGTCTAAGTATTTCACAGGCAGTTAGCTCCCACAGAATGATTATGTGTCTTTATTTGGTGTATTTTATAAAAAGTCAGACTGAGGAGATGGAAAGTTGAGTGATTTGTCCAAAATCCCTCTCTCTCAATGCCTGTGTTAAAGTCTGTGATGAAATCCCAGACTGATTCAGAGTCAAATGCTCCTCTGTGTGTCCTCCGTAATCTCCCTGCTGATCTGATTTCGCCAGCTACAAGCTTCTCTGGCTCTTCTATATCAAGTTCCACTGGTACAACTGCCTTGGAATGCATCTGGGTTCGATTCTGTTGGATTGTGCAGTGATAAGCGTTGCAAGTTGATCAGAAAATATGTGGCTGGTAAACACCAGATTCTACTTTTCCTGAATGATTAGCTGGCTTTTTGAAGTTCTAATGATTTTAATTTGGCTTGGAGTCAGTGAGTAAGAGTATGCAAAGCATTAGCCAAAGTACCTATTTATTTATTTAAATTTTATCAGCACATATTTCTTCAAAGAAAAGTACTTATCTCTTTGTCTAAGCGCTTTTTAATAAATGTATAAATATATAAATGTATAACTACCAAGTAAATCAGCTTAAATTTTCTCCATTGTCTCATGGATGACAGCAGTTAGTAGAAAGTGTTTTCCCTTGGTGAATAGGGTTTATAAAGTGTTCCTGACTTGTAGGAATGATATTGTCTGTTTAGTTTCACTCTTAATTTTTCTTTATTTTTCATTTCAGATTTTTAAAGAAAGTAACACAACTTACTTTCCTGTAGTTGTTCTGTCTATTTTCATAACGTATTTAGTTTTATCCCTCAAGAAAGGATATGAATAGGTTAATGATTTGTTTAAAATGTGAATGAAGCTTTTCTAGACAGAAACTGCTTGCTCTATCTGTTCATCTTCTGGACTTGTCTGTTTAAAACTTGTCAAGGAAGAATAAATCTTCCTTCTTCCCAAGTTCTCTGGAGGAGAAAGATTGTGTTTGTGATTGTTTCAGATATTTGCAAAACAAATGTTAAAATTCCAATACTGCAGTAATACAATTTTTTTAAAACCATCTACTTTTCTATTGCAGTTCTTTACTTGTAAGAGACACATTTAATGAAGATGCTTTTTGTTTCCTTTCTTAAGGAGGGATTACATAATGCAGTACTATGCTTTTTTTTTTTACTTATTTTACTTATTCAAGGCACCAGGGATGTTCTGTGCTGTGACATAGATTTAAATGTGGAATTTTATATGATAATTTATTGCATTTTTAAGGTAGCTGTCCTAAACTGTGACATGCTGTGGTGTAGAAAAGATTGTGGTTAAAATTATGTTTGTAATTAATCACTAAATATTCAGATTAAATGGGCTAGGACTAAGTACACTGAAAAATAAACGTGTACCAGTATACCTTTGCAGGTGAAATCTGGCAGCTATTGTAAGTTAAATCACTATGTATTGTGCTGTGCAATATTACTAGTATTTTAACATTTTCCTGTGATCACTCTCTTTAGCCATAATAGCAAACAGTACTGGAAATCACTTGCAAAGGAAAATCATAGTATAGGCTGGGTGCTCTAAGTTATGAGCTTTTGAAAACAGCAAATATCTTTTTGTAGACTTCTGTGCATACAATTTATAAAATTAGATGTCATTATGCTGCTGTTGTTGGCTGAGTTATTTTCCATTCAAATGCCATGTACTTAACTGAACTGGAAGGGAAGGAGTGGGGGTCTTTCCCCTGATACTGGTCCCTGGTGTCAAACAAGTCCGGAGAGATCTTCGCAGGATGTTATCTTCACACTGGTGCAGGCAGAGGGATCAGCTCAGCTGTGCTCTGTCACCATCGGTTTTGTCATTAACCAGGGGCCAGGCTGCTTGGAGATCTGCCTGGCTCTTGGCCATCAGGATGCTTTGTTTGCCGCGCAGGCAAAGGGCACGTTTGAAAGTTTCCTCACGGGGCTTAGGGTGTATCTCCAAACTTATTGGAGGTTCTTCTTTTAAACAGAAGTTTGCAACTATTTTTGTTATTTTGGAAGTTGTCCTCATAATACCTTTTATTAATTTCTTCCCTGAAATCAACTGCTGTTTCTTTAGATTTTTTTTCCCCCTCACAAGTATGTACACTGCAATTATGGTTTGAGTTACGAGTCCTTGAAGTCCTTGGGTTTGTGGTAATATTTTTGTCAGTAGCATGCCATGTGTATTCAGTTTTTTATTTACATAAGAACAAAAGTATTTACAGAATTACTTTGTTTTCTCACATAAATTCTTTCTTTTCTTTTTTTTTTTAAACTTCATTATTCCTCCTCAAGGCCTAAAGTACTGAACTGGTAGACTAATACTCAAATCTCTTTCTTGAGTCAATACCATTAATTTATAAGGCAGTTAAGTATTTGAGTGCATTGCATTTGTCAATATTGACTTTTTCCTGCTATTGTGTTTCTCATTCTTTTAGGCTAGTTAGGTGTATCTGAATCTCTGGCCTAGACTTACCTGCACATTTTTGTGTCATTCTCTGGTTTGTCACTTCTCTGATACCTCCTTTTCTGGTGACTAACACATACATAGCTACCACACATGGCAGAGTGTTGTGGTTCCTACCTGTTCAGCTTTCTAAAAAGAAAAATGTACTGTTTGTTTCTAATCTCAGTTTCTCTGCATGTTCTTGAAAAGATTTGCCCCTTGTAGCACAGATAGTTAGTTACACCAGATACCTTTCTGGAAATCCATGTAAACCATATCTCTTTCAGTTTTCTGATGGTGCATTAAGAATTGTATCAGATTTGTGATTGCTAAAGCTGTAGAGAACAAATTCTACCTGTGATCTGTGTGTCTTTTTCTTGTGTTTTAATGACCGTTTTAACTAAATTGCTGTCTTACCTGAAAATATATATGCTAGCCTAAAAGTTCACTGAATTAATCCCTTAAGGCTTTTCAAAATGTAAGCACAATATTTGCTATCATGCAGTCTTAAATTGAGTCACTAGTATGGGAATATTTTCTTAGAGGTTCAATCAGCTTATTCCTGATTTTTTTATGATATTTTTGACTGTGTATATCCTCTGTGGTTTGCTGACTTAATGACTTTTTAATTTATCTGTTGTTTTTTCTTTCTCCTTTACCCTCTTTCTGAGTACCTGTGCACATGATGGCACCTCATCTCTTTGTAGAAAGAATAGGTTCAGGGTTAAGGATCTTTCTAATACGTAGTTGGCAAAAACTGATGCAAGAAATTGTTTATCTTTTCAGCAACACCGTCATTTTCCTTAATTACATCTTCACCTCTCTAATTCAAAAGACCTACTTATTCTCCCTTAACCGTCTTGGTGGTTATTGCATGTTTTTTACCCGCAGCTGTTTACTTCAGAGCCTATTTTGGACCTCTTTGTTTCCTTCTTACACAATGAATCTTATAATCTGCTTTGTTGGCTGCACAAACATTGTATTTCCATATTCTGCATAACTTTACATTGGATTCCTATAGGTGGAATGGCTGTAGGGCACTCTAAAATTGTACAACAGGTCTGTAAACTGAGAAAGTGCTTTACTACTTTGAAGAGGACGTATTTCATATTTCAGGGTACAAAATTCATCTTAGCACTAAATTGCATGCATTTCCCCCTTGCTTGTAGTCGCCTACATTTGGTTTTTAAACTCTTAACGTTTAGTTTTTAATTTTCTTGTGTTAATACATTGGTTTCTGCTGATTTAACAGGTTCTAGATGCAGGAAGACTGAAAGAATATGGTGAACCTTACATTTTGCTGCAAGAACACGACAGCTTGTTTTATAAAATGGTGCAACAAGTGGGCAAGACTGAAGCAGCTTCTCTGATTGAAACAGCAAAACGGGTAATTTTAGAAGAAGAGATAATTAAGTTTGTCTCTGGAGTTTGTTTATCTCAAGTTAGCATATTCAGTGTTACGGGAAGCCTTCCACTAATGAATATGTCAGTTTTGCAAAGCAAACCATAATTTTCAGTGGAATATACACAGACTTCCAAATGATAAGTATTTATATACGCTGAGTTGAAAGATTGTTTGTATTTCTTGCGTCCTTTTGTATGTACACAAAACAGTAAGTGTAAATAATATATGACATACCTGTGCTGAGCATTGATCCTAAAAGAACTTCGTGTAAAAAAACATGCTAGGACTGCAGAGTAAAGCATTTATCTGTTATTTATGTATTTTTAAAAGGGCTCATCGTATTTTAGTTGGGGTTCAGTACCTGTGCATTATATTATGGTCTCTCGGGGTGTGATCACATTCCTACTGTTGTGTATTCTCTTCCTTTGTTCTTGTACCTGTGCTCTGTTCTGCACATAGAATGAGCAGGGCTCTGTTAAGAAACAGCTGTTGAATGTTTTTTTGCCTCCTTGTTCCTTAAAAGGCTCTGTGCCTGATGTACTGCTTACTATTCAAATCCTACTCTGGGTACGGAATTATTAATGTAATTGTGAGCATTCCTCTGGCAATCGAAGTGTTTAAGAGACATCAATGGATTAATTTTCATAATATGCCTCTGAGGTGAGGCTATATCATCTCCACTTTTCAGATGGAAAGCTGAAGCAGAGATAAGGAGATAAAAGAAATGACCTGTGATTGAGGAACTCTTTGACTAGCTTTGACTTGCTTTCTTTTTTCTTGATAATTTACCACACAGGATGTCCAGAGCGAGATCTTTATTCTCTCAGTGCCAGTGAAGTTTCAGCACTGCTTCAGATGAGACTGGCAGTGCTCACTTTCGCAGCAGCATCCTTCATACTCATGTAACTGTACTTTCAGCATTCAAGTAAGGCACTGGTATTGAGCGTCTAGGAACCTAAGACAGCCTTGTAGAGACAAGAGGCAGAGGTCTTTATGCTTCCCTTTCCTCAAGATGCTGGATGTGTGTAGCAGAGTTAGGGGAACACAAAGTCAGTTAGCTGGGCAAACAAAACACCAGAAGACAGGGAACACATAAAGACAAGGAACAAAATGACTGGTCCCCGCCTATTTTCCAGTAAAAAATGAGCGAATTTCCATCACATTGGGAAAAAAAAATGAAAAATTGTGCTGCCATGGAGGCTGCATGCTCATGTCTGGATGCTATTTTACTGGACTTTTTGAAGATTATCAAAGAGATTTCTGGATCTGTTCATACTCTTAGAAAAATTTTTTAAGGAGTTTTTTAAGTGAAGCATTGTAGCTAGAAGCGTACACTATAAATTCTTGTACGGTACAAATGGCAGAGCTGAGGAAACAGCTTTGTCCTGAACAAAGCTATGTTATGAGTCCTGCTGTCCTTCTCTATTGCTGCAGTGTAGCTTCATATATTTTGTTATTAGAAAAGAATGGGTTAGCCATATTTTTTGTGGTATGTTTATGACAATCTGGAGGTTATGTAGCTGATGTTTAAAAGGATAGCTTCAAATTCATATGACTGTTGTTTGTCTGAAAATAAAGGCCAGCTTCCTAAGGCTTAATCCTTGGAAAGGCAAGAGGTGAGGCTATCCAGCTGTCATCTGTAGAAATTTAGCCATGTCATGCTGTCTCTCCTTCCTTCCCTGCAGCCCTCCCCAATTGCACAATTGCGTTCAAAGATAATTTAAAATGTATAAAAAAAATTGCTTGACATTACTTGCCCATATAGTCATCTGCAGTTACCACATCAATGTTATGTGATTTTGTACAGGAAGGGAAGAGATCCAGGAACCAGTCTTTGCTGAAATGTGGTTTGATGAAAAAGTTTGCTAACTCCCAGGCTAGAAGGCAGATACAAGCTTTAGCATCTGCCAAGAATGCAAAGCATGGTGCTTATCCACACTTGGCCCAAAAATATGGGAATCGAGAGACTGTATCTCCAGTCAGCAGCTACCCAGAAGCAGAGTTACAGTTCTTTCTGTTTGAAGGACTTGGACAATTCAGGGTTTTTGTTGTTGCTATCCCTTGTGCTTCATGCATACTTTCAGAGAAGTTGCTTAGTCAGAAGAGCTGATTCCAGTGGCTTTTCTTTTAAAACAGTAAGTCTGTTGCATGCATTGCTGTTGGTCTCCTACATTCCTACTGTGGTTACTAAGCTGTTTCTACAAACAGCTTTTTTTCTGTTTTTAGAAAACACTATGCTGCACATAAAAAGAAATGGTAGTATGACATATACACATACTTTTCAAAAGGCATTACGGCGGGTTGCTAAGTAAAATGTTTTGGAATGTGGCTATGCTTTGGTGATGATTATTTAATTTATTGCGTTTTGAATCTGAATCTTGATTTATTGCAATTTGGACCTCTACAAAACAAACTTGTACCAAGAACCTCTTTAAGTAAGGTGAAACTTTAAGTGCATTTTCTGGAACAGCATGGATTCTGCATATATCCTTTAAATGCAAATGAAGAGAGACCACACATCTTAAATTGGAAGACTAACTTGGACATATTTGAAGAAACATAATTTAAACAAAAAATTTCATGGGCATCTTAGCTAAGCGTTGCAAGATTAAGCTGGTACTGCAACCTTAGCTCAGGCTTCTGTGTGTTGCTATTTGTTGCTCAGCATACCCCATTTTTTGTGCAAATGTCAAAGAAAACAACAGAGGCACAGCTCAAATTGGAGACCACAGAGTATATATTAACTAGCCCATAAGACTGATGGCAGTTGAGTTGTGCTTGACACTGTGAGACTGTGTTTTTATCTTTGTTCAGTTTACAGGAAGCTGCTAGGAGAAAATCTTATGAGAAAGTGAGAAATAGTCTTTCAGCAGTTAAAAAAAGAAAAAAAAATAAAAGTGCTCCATTATTCAAATTAACCGAAGTTGGTGTGTTCTCCCCACTCTTGGCAGTGTTGAGAGAGGCTTTTCTGCAAGCTTTAGTGGCATCAGGATAGGGATGAGTTTCTGTCACTCAGGTTTTGAGTACTTTGACGGAAAAGTAAGCGTCGGTTTATTTTATTTTAAAGCTATGACAGATGTGTAAATATTAAAATACTAGGTGTTATCTCAGTGATTACTTTTAAAAACGCTGCAGCTCTCTTGGCAGTGGAAGAAACCTGTGTAAAGACTTGGGCATTTAATATCTTGAGGGATTGGGCTCAGGGGAAGAATTGCAATGAGACAGTTGAAAAGCAGCTGCCATTTCATTACATCTCTAGTAATGTGCCAAGGCTTTCCATTAGCTTTCCATTAAGAAAAAAAAAATCGCATTCAAAAGCTGCATTAAAAGTATGCCAAAGTTTTATGTTTTAAACCAGGAACAGGATGAAAATGCACAATTGAGGCTGCTGTCTGCAGCATGTGTGCAGGCAGCAGCCTCATTAACTTTCCTATATTGCATCCGATTGTAACTGGTTACTAAAGAATGCCTCTTAACAGGACTCCCAATTCTTCTGTTGATTCAAATCAGACTTTAATATTCTTTGAAACTTGTAAAGATGCGTATATCCTGTGTTAGCTTGTGTGCACAAAAGATGACAGCAGTACTTAAAGGAATGTTTTTATAGAATGACTATTTCTTTTTTATCCTGGGTGTCTTATACTTGTATTCATGTATGTGAAAAGGACATTATTATCAAACAAACTGAACTTTGTTGACAGCACTCTCAAATATAAATTGCAGAAATGTTTCATAAGCTGTAGTCAAAGCAGTCCGACTATACCTAACTTGTGACACGTGTCAGCTTCAGAAAGATAGCGTATTTTCTGTTTCTAAAGACTCAAACAAAACTTTTCACATTCTTCTTTGAAAAAAAAATTGCATTTGAAGTCCTTTTTCACCCAAACACATTTTTAGATAAGAGCACACAAGTCTTGACATTATTTCATTTTGTTATGCGCATCTGTCAAGGAACAGAGATATGATACAGCTGCTAAAAACTGATGATTGTGGAACAGTGAAACTTGACAGCATTTCATTTCCTTTATGTTCTGATTATACATTTATCAGGAAACCTGTATCTCTTCTAGTTGAGCTAGAAATTGGTAGAATTCAGGAACTCAAAGGCTTGGCAAAGAACTGCCCTATTATTTGGTATCATCTTACGTTTTAGAGAAGTTGCTTGGTTGAGTCATTGTTAAAGCTTTTGCTTCTTCTTTCATTATTGTGGTTCGCTATCCAGAGATCACATTTCTATAGGCCCTATAACTGCTCTGCAGCACAAATTAAACGCTGGGATATTTCATACATATACTTCGAAGTTTCAATGGTTGTCAATCATAGTTTGTAAAATATAGGGATTACAACCTGATTTTAACATCCAAATCCATTGTGTTCATTTTATGTGTGAAAATGAGAAACCCTTGTGCAGACGCAAGATTTCACAGCTTCTTTGTCATCCTGTTTTTAATTTATCTCCATGTTTTGAGCTAGTAAAATGATTTTACTTATCAGTTTAATGTAAAGTGATAAAACATATCCGTTTATCTGAATTAACAACATTTGAGGGGATCTACAGGTTGTGTGGGATTTTTCTGATGTTTTATTACAATGTAAGATTGTATAGTAATTTTACTAATTTTTCAGTGACATCAAGTTACTGAAGGCCACTAGCCTGAAGTTCCTGACGGGATTTCTTAAGGATACATATTTATCTCTACTGTATTTGTCTTCACAGATTTTGTTGGAAGCTATAAGGTGTTTGATGCATAGTTGCTCACAGAATCTGATATTTTTCCTAGGTATACTTCAGCAAGAATTACCCAGAAGTTGTTCAGAATGGTCAGCTTGCCACAGACTCCTCCTTGGATTCTTCCTCAGGATTATGCATAACCGAAACTGCACTGTGATTCCTAATTTTCTGGTTTCTACCAAATGTAAACCTGAGATCGTGTAAACTCAGTGGCAGTGTTGGCAAGTGTCAACGGGAGAGGAAAGGGGTGGGCGATTCTTTGCACTGGACATCCTTCCTATTTAATACTGAGAAGAAAATTTTTACTGTCCCTGTTTCTTTATTTTCAGTGCAATATGTTTTCCTTTCCAAATAATTATGTTTGTATTGCTAGGGAAATTAGGCAGATTCAGTTTTTTGTTTGAAAGTTACGTGGTAGAGATCTCTTTTATTTAAACAGGTGCAGGACACCTAACAAGTCTAGGGTGCATATTTGGAGCTTGTTAAAATAATTGGAATGTGTCCTTTTTTTCTTTTAGAAATATTTTGAGAGCAAGCAAAACCAAAATTTTTTCAATGTCAATTTGGCATGACAACTGTGTCTAAACAGCAGATTCAGTAGTGTGCAACGTAGTTGTCTAGAGCAACAGTCTTTCTACCTGTCATAAGCAGCTATGCAGGTTGCTAGAAAAAAGACTTGAAGAAGCCAAAAAAACTTTCTTTTTGATAACAAAAAAGTACTCTATACTTATTTTTTGATAAATAGTTCAAATTATGCTGTTCAAGATGAGTGTAAATATTAGTTTTATTTTGCTAAAATCCAAATGCTGAAAAAAAATCAATCTCTATCTTCTATACTTTAGAAGAAAATTACCACATTTGCACTGAAGAAATATTTAAATAATTTAACATACATTCCTTTTTTTTATCCAGGTTATCAAAGAAAAAAGGTATTAAAATAACTTGAGGAAACGTTTGAATGACATGTCATTATAACTAAATACCATGTAATACAAAGTTATCTTCAACACAACACATTGAAATGTATACATTATTTGCATTTATTGTGCCTTAATATTTGTGCCTTCAAGCCAAAGCTGTTACTGCAGGGTACACAACAAATTCATTAAATATATGTTAAAAATATGTAACCTTAGTATGTTTAAAGTTTTGCATCAGGGGTTCTGTTGAACTTAAGCTGTTTGAAGTTACCATCCTGCCAGAACAGGTAGGAAAGTACAGCCTGTAGTTTTGAATGGCTGTTACTGATAGTGAGAGGAATGCAATGAGAGAGAGGGGTTCAATATTCATAAGACATGTCCTGATTCAGCAAAGCACTTTAACATAAAAACACTATTCCCATGTTTGAAATAAAAATCAAGCAAGTGCTGTGCTGCTTCAGATTTTTTCAACTTTAGTGAGCTACTCTTTGAGGTCTAGTAGAAAATGCATCTATTCATCTTGCTGTTTAAAGGGCACAGGAGAGACTAAAAGGCAACAGATCTCTTCAGGACATGGAAAACATTGTGCTTTTTTAAAAAGGCTGAAGATGCTTGCTATTACCTTTGTAATGCCAAACAAATGTTATTCACCCAGTGTTCGCTTAGTGGTCTAAAAGTAAGGCAAACGCAAATGTTTCTCATTTCAAGCAGTTCTACCAGAAAATAATTGAGTCAAATACAAAGTTACTCTCTCCTTATTGACAAAAAAATTGATGCCAAAGCCTGTGCCTCAGCGCAATCACAGGGACTTTGTCCTGCTCAGGACCCAGCCCCATGGTGAGAGGCAGAATCCCCATTCCCGTGTTGCAGTGTCTTCCCTGCTCTGAGGCTTGTTGTCCTGGTGTGAGATCCCAGGAGAGAGCGGCTCCTGCCTGCAGTGCTACCAGCCAGGCAGAAGGGGCACAGGGATGCCTTGGAGGTGGTGGAACAAACATCAGATACCTGGTTTTGTTGGTAACATCCTCTTTCATCATTATGAGGAAGTTACAAAATGAGATGCTTTTGTCCCTAGCCTTTTTTTGTCAAGTCCTAAGACTTCTTTTGCAGTGTGTAGTGGCTTAACACTGTAACAAATTCCACTGAGATCAGTGGAACTGAACTTCACACAATGATGTACAGCATGAGGCTTGTGCTACATCTATTGATAAGTATCAGACAGTGAAGGGCAGCTACCAGTCCCCAAAGCCAGATGGGGCACAGATGGGCTCATGTAAGCCGTACTTATGGCTAATCCTTCTTAGAGCACACCAGCCACATCCACTTTTCTGTACTGCTGGCCCTTGGTCTTCTCTGGGCTCATGCAGTCCACTTACGGTCCTAGCACACAATTATCATCTTGTGTGTTTTGTTTTGTTGTAATTTTCTTCTCCATTAAAGTTGTCTGAAATAAAGATAGGGCTGTTCTGCAGCTCAGTAGAGTGTTTGCATTGCACAGGTATGTGAAGATTTAAAGTTCTTCAGTGTGTAAAGTCACGTGGGTTAGTGCTGGGGAAATGTGTAGCATGAAGAGAGTTCAACCTCACATGGACTTGTCTGTAACTGCCTTTTTGGCATGGGTCCATGGATCCGTGTCCAAACTCTGCTCAAGCTTTGCCTTGGAAAGACCTGGTTGTAGTTGTGTAAAACAGAGTCAGGGTGAGCTGACCAGTAAGGCAGTGCATGGAGTCAGGAGCTCGAGCTCATTTGTTTGTCTTCTTTTTTTAAGCAGTGTGGGTATATTCAGAGTCTAATAGTGTTTTACAAAAGTGAGTTCTTTTTATTTCAAAATAGTTCTTACAAGAGAGTAATACAGAGACTCTTTAAATACTCTAAGAAAACAGTGTGTTCTCCTGGCCATACATACCTGGAGTTTATATTTTTTTTTTATCAGAACCACGGAGATATGCATGTGTAAACCAAGGGTATAATTAGAGTTTTAGTTCATTTCCGCTCTGAAATGAATCTGTGGTAAGTTATATTTCAGAGCAGAGCTCCAAAACGTTGTCTGATGCAGACTCACTGGTATGAGACCCTGACAGATCTAGCTATCAGTCTATAAGCTGGAATTAATTTGATACTCTAGCTTTTTGAATGTGCACAAAAATGCTAGGTATCTCTGAAAATGCTGATTCTGCTTCTTCACATATTTTGGCAGGGCACTACTAGCTGAAGGTATCAAATATCAATGCAAGACAAAGCAAATTTTTTACAAAATCACACCTGAAACCCGTGAATTGCTGAGTAGAACAACTGATAGTGAGTCATTGATGTCTGTCATTGGCATTATATCATCGTTCTGATTTAAAGTAACAAGTATTTTAGTGAGGAAATTGTTTTTTAGAATCTTTTGCTGGTGTTGTTGTTGGTAGTTGTTTTGTTCAGTTGTTGATTAAGGTTGGCTGACCCATTTAATTTCAGCTGGGTAAAAAGGTGCAACGTACCTGAATGGCAAAATTCACATCAGGGATGAAAAAGGCCTTCCTGTGGTAAAAGTCTTGGTCTCTTAAATTAATACATTATCTTTCCACCAAGGTGTTTTATGTTTCCTTATAAAGAAAAATTTGAATAACTCTAAACTTCCACTTTGAAAAATGTTGTGCTTTATTTAGAAATAGCAAAGCAGGTTACTGTAAGTCACATTTCTTCCTGGGGATCTTGGAAAAAGAACTCTGTCTTCTGAGTTCAGGCCTTTTAAAATATTTCTTCACCATGAGGTGCCTTAAAGTATTCCAGAGTCTTATTTCTAATAAATATAATTTTATACAGTAGTACTGAAAATCATCAATTACAGAACTGTTGTTTATTTGCTGTAAAAGTCTAGGAACAGCCTGTACTTCTGATCTCAAGAATTGTTTTTTGGACTTTTGTTTTGTAATGTCTTTGCTCCACTCCTTCTTAAAAGACCGCTGAGAGCCAACAAAACATGTTGGCATTTTCAAAGCCAACACAGTTAACCAGGATAGGTTATTTCATATTTTGCTTATTTGCTTACTTTAAGGACAATATTCTCTTTGGTAAACTGAACCATTTGCCAGATGGGCATGATCGTCTGTGATGCCATTCATACTGCCCTTTGGAGGAGGGAGTACCTTCTGACCAACCTCAGTAATGCTGGTTGCAGGTTCTTTTAGCCTTCCCAATACCTGTTTGAAATAAGATTTCAAAAAGAATGATAAGAAGACAAAAGCAACTGTCTTTGAAATATCTCATTTTAAATTTGCCTGGTTTTTTTGGAGGAGGGAAGAAAGAGTCGAAATCACTTCCTTCCCGTGATGGTGATGAGCATCTGACCCTTCAGCAGAAGAATGTGGCTTTCTGTGTATGTTTTATATTGTGTAACAGCGCCCCGCTTTTTCCTCATTTTAACTCTGGTTTTGTTTTGGTTTGGGTCGGTTCTTGCATTTGTGTAACAATTTGATTTTGGTATTGCTATGGAATGATTTCTTTTGTGGAAGTTCACGTGACAACTGCTGTTATACAATAAAAGGCATTTCTCAGAAGCGTGCAGAAGTCTGTTGTCATTGTGAATGTGTGCTCAAATGCAGAAATGCTGGGCAAAGCTAAGTCAGGTCATGTCTCAAATCTCTGAACATGTCTTGGTAGCATTGCTAACCCTAGGAGCTGAAAATCCTCCACTTGGTGGTATCACACAGAGCAATAGATGCCAGCTTGGTTTTACCTGTCATCTCCAGTCTGAAATCTCTCCCATCATATTATTGAGCTTTTTACTTCAATTACTAAAATGTATTGCAAATAGATTTTCAAAAATTTTGAGACAAGAACGACTGCAGTTGCCCCAGTGCAGGCAGGGTATGGTCTCTGCCTCAGGCAGCTAACGAGCTCAATGACCCGGACAGCCAAAAGGTGGAAGGTTAATGGACACAGCAGCAAGGTGGGTTAGCAGCACAGCTCCAAAATTTGGTGTCATCTCTCAGTCCTGTACTTCTGCCTGATGAGTTTGTTGCTAAGTTTATTGAGACACTTCAAAATTACTTGTTTCTGAAAACTCTGCAGGATTTCTCCGTATGTCTACTAACTGTCCCAAGTACTTCAGTCTGCTTTTCTGATGCAAGTTTTTAGTATGGGATGACTTGTGTATTCGTCAACAATCCCTCAGTGCAGCAACTTCCAGGGCATGGTGCAATATGTGTTATCTGTCCTTTTTATAACATGGAATATGTGCTAAGAATTTCTCATGTTTCTACCAAAAGTCTACCTCACAACCACCATGCAGCTATCTTAGTTGCCTCTAAGTGAATTTGGCTTAGGTTGTCACAGCACAAGTCACTTGCAATATGTGAAGCATCCTCCCAGGCCAAGCACTTGCCACATTTGTGTGCAGCAAATCTCTCTTAGAAGTGCATGAGGGAGATTTGTCTCCTTACCTGAAAGAGAGCTGCTAAGCAGCAAGGCCAAGGATGTGTTTTAGGAACTTGCCCACAAAACAAGCATGAATTTCATAAACTCGGCATTTAAAACTGATTCATGGATTTGGAGTAATATTAATGTACAGAAAATCAGGGCCATACTCTGATGTATGAAATGGGGTTTCCACTGTCTGCACCTTGGCACCACTTAACTTCCAAATTTGCCTGGAATCAATAGCTTCATCTGTTTTGAGATACAAAATTCCTTGTGGATCTTAGCCACAGATCCAAGCACATCCTGGAAAGTACAGTAACCTTGAGAAGAAACTGGAGATAGTCCCACTGCCATTCAGGGGCCAGGGTATATCCTACTTTTTAAGTTGCTGAAGGGGCTCAAGGCAGGGTACTGGGGTCATACCTGCTTTCTTCAAACACATCTGAGTTAAAAGCTGCACCAGAGCTCTTGTCCCTCTCCTGCATGGGATACCCTAGATTTTTAGAGCACGCTGTCAAGAAGTGGGAGATGGGTGTTGTAGGCTCCTAACCAGAGCTGCTTGGGTCTTTCCATCGGAAACATTGAGGATGTTTTTGGTGGGAGTATTCATCATTAGTGAAGGATGTGAGAGATTGCACCAGGGCAAAGGAAAATCCCAGATTCAGGTCCCAGTTCCAGGGAGTATTTATGCATTTTATTCAACAATTATCAATAGAAATACTAGGAGGAGCTGGGGCTTGCATAAGGGCTCTTCCATTAGTGTTGCTGGGTTCTCCTTGGGCAGCACAATCCATTTGCTTGTGTTTGCTCCTGCTCTCTTGCCCCAGTGGGGTGATGGTGGCCCAGGCTGCAGCTGCCATGGCACAGGTCTGCTGTTTGCAGTCACTGCTTTACATGTTGGGCAGCTCCACCAAAGCAAACCCACTTCTCCTTCCTTCCCAAAGTCTCTGTTGCCCTGACCACCATTACTAGCAGGTGGACCTCTGCTCTGGATGGGATGCTCCCTGTGCCCACCTACTGCTGCTGCTCCTCCAGCAGCACAGAGGCAATGAGTCTCCATATAGACCAAGCTTTTCATAGAATCAATAAAGCTCCTAATACAGGGGCTCTGAAATACCAGCTGAAGTTTCTGCATTCATTAATGCCCAGAGAATATGCTCCCAGTTCATACAGCTTAAATTGCTTTGTTGCAGCCAAGTGGATGTGTGTCACCTGGTCACTCTAATATCTGAATTTGATGCCTGAAGTATGGCTGGTGGGTTCTGTCAGGCACATGGGACTTACGAAGGAGCTATGGTGCATTTTTATTTTTTTTCATCTCTTTTGGCTCTTTTTTTCAGTTTTGAAGATTTGCTGTAGGAAATTACAGTAGGGTGGAACAGTGAAAAATAGTTCTCTTTGTTTAATTCCAGTAAGCTTTGTACCTCAGAGTTCAAGCACAGATGGCAAATAAAGGAAGAAGTTATTTATCCTGAGTATGCTGAAGAAAGCAAATCTTGCTAGTGTTCACGCCAGCTGACCTTCTTCATGGAGCATTCTGTTTTCCAGGAAAGGACCATAATTACCTTATTGCATTAAATTGAGTTAGGTGGGAAATGCAGCCTCAGATTTATTAGTCAAAATTTCATTGTCAACAGGAGCTTGTTCTTGAACATTACAGGCCCGGATTTTCTTTTTGACATAAAGGCCAAGCATGAATAGGGCAAGTGGTCGCTGCTGAACTGTCTCTTGAAAACATTGCCAGGATACCAAACAAGGATTTCTCCCTGCTCCCTGCCCAGCTGAAGGGATTTTTCCTCATTCTGTACCAGCGGGAAGGCAGCATTGTACCCAAGAATATGGACCACTCTCTGTTTTGGTTGATTTAACATGTATGCACTTTTGCAGAGTAGTGATTTCCTTGAGTGGAGTTATGCAAGTAATTCACCGTGAGTCATTCATGCAGTGAATTAAGTGCCTCTTCCCACAACCAAGTCGTCTCCTGACAATTTTTTTTTTTTTTTTTTAATTAATCAACAAATCCTTTTGCAATTACTTTTAGGCATTCTGTGTAGGTCACACGTTTATGTATGTGGTCAATGTTTGTTGATTTTTTGAGTCATATGCATAATAGGTCAGAGAAACTACATAATGTTTTCTCTGTATTGGTTGGTATAAATGTCCATTCCTGCAAATTTAAAATTTTGTTTTCATCTGGTTTTGGGTGCGCACACATGTGTTCATTTCTGTGAGTATCCCTGTCAATAAAACTAGATTTATTTGAATGGCGTGTCACATCATGCATACACATCAACAGAGAAGGGAAAGGAATCTGCATTTCTCAAGTAGTTTTAAGGAAAAGTCTCTACTGCCATTTCTAGCAGCAAGTGATAGAGACCTTGGGAGAACAGGGAAGTGCCTGTGCACATGCCAAAGGAATGTAGAGAGCAGCAAGCTGCCTGCAGTCTGCTGGGATGGAGCGGGGCTGGCAGGAATCTCCCTGCACTGGTGTTACCTGCCTGGGTTCTTTGAGCGTTTCTGTGCTCATAAGAAGTTACAACAGACGCTGTGCCGAACCAGTTCACGTTGCTGAAAGCAGAAAGTGAAAGGCTGAGTGCTCCTGGTAAGCAAGAGCAGATGTTTATCCTGTGCCAGGCATGGCCAAAGCCTGTTCCCTGCAGGTGTTGTCCTGAGGAGCATGCTGACTGATTGCACTTCTCCCCCATTTGAGTAATTTGACTTATTTTGAAGGAGGAGGAGCCCTCCAGAAAGGAGACATTTCTAGGGAGACCTTCCTGGAGCATGAAGGAAGCAGCAATGAGGTTTCCCTCAGAGGTCTCCATCTTGCAGAAAAGAATTGCTCTTTTCTGCTCTTTTCAGAATACATGCTCAACTCTGCAAGGTCCATGGGTGCTCTGCAAAGAAGGTATATTAGCCACAGTGCTTAGGAGAACCTCCGAATGGGCTGCTTAATTGGCTAATGGGGATGTCTTTGCTGCAGCCAAATGAACGTGAGTGCAATGATTACTTAAGAGATGACTTTACTGCCAAGAGGAATGGGCAACAAACCAGTTGGAGCTGCTGATGCTGTTGTCACAGATCTACCAGAAAGTCTGCTTTTGCTTCCAGCTTCTTTTTTTTTCTTCTCCTTCTTTTTCTCCTTTTTTTTTTTTTTTTTTTTTCCATTCTAAAGAAGTGATTATTCCCAGGAACTGATACTGAGGCAAACTTCTATCAGATATTGCTAAGTGTAATGTGCCTTTTTGTGACTTCTCCTTGGGGCATGACAGCTGCCAAGCTCACGAAGTGTTTCATCCCTCTTACTGTAGCTGTGACTACTGTTGTTGGTAGCTGTTCAGGACTTTCATTGGCCCATCCTGAGGGGACTGTAATAAAGACTGTCCCCTGCTGTTAAATTGTTTGCATAATTCCTTTTTTCTTTTCTTTTTATTTCCCCTTTTTTGGACTGGGAAAGTTGATCTTAGACTGGGAGCAATATCAGCTGTGCTAGATTTTTAACACCAAATCACATCATATCTGAGTGATTCAAGATGAGTGTCTCCCTCTTCTCTAATCTATTGCCGTGAAGTTGAGGAAAGCACTTGATTTCCCACTTTGATTTCTCTGGACGACCCTTAATCCTGAGTTTTAGTGAGGAGCTGATTTATTGTCTGACATCAGGGAGGGGACATTAATTCCCAGTCTGCCACCCAGAGTGCCCTCTTGGAAAGAAAGAAACCTCCTCTGCTGTAGGTAAACCAAAGGGTATAAACTGAACTGAAATCCATGTGTTCAGACAGCTTGTCTGGAAAACTCAACTCTACTGCCACTTAACCCTCTAATAGCCTGGAAACCCTTGAAACACCTGACTCTTTCCCTTGGAGCCCACCCAGGTGCCCAGAGCAAATTGTGGTCTCCAGAGCTGCCAGAACTGGGCAGCCTAGTGCCTCATGCCTGCCAAAGCCTCCCTGGCATGGAGCAAACAAGGATTTTACTTGTTTAGGGGCTTGGTGTGCCCTGGTAGTTGCACCTGGAGCCTCCCCATGCACTGCCGTGGCAGCTCCAGCTCCAAAAGACTTGTGCATACGAGCACCCACAGAGAGAGTGGGAGAGGGGCAAAGGAGGCTACTGCCCCCCCAGGAAGGTTCCCTCAGGGGCGAGGATGCCTGGGGGAGAGACCCTTTCCACCCATCCCAGTGCCACCTTCCTGAAAGCCTTTTGTAGAGTCATGATGCCAAGGAGAGAGGAGGAATTTGGATGGCGGAACCCGCAGTCAGCATGTAAATCTCCTGGGATAACAACTGTGGGAGCGAGGGGGCAGCCAGGGGCTCCCCCTCCCTGCTGATGGGCCTCAGAGTGAGGTGTCACATTAGGCACATGCTCTCTCCTTGCTCTCCCCCACACCCCCCTCCACGCTCCTGAGTCCGAAATTCCTGGCTGGAGTGTGGCGGTTTCAAAGCAGGGGTGGAGGAGGCTCCTCCGCCCAAGGTAGCCTCCAGCCTGGTTGTTGGGGCGCTCTCATGGGATGTGGGAGATGTGGGTTTGGGCCCCTGGGGCTGAGGCGGGAGGGGAACCTGGGCCTCCCACTTCCTCAGCATATACTTTGAATACCAAGGCATTATATAATAAAAGCTATCACCACCTTTTCTTCTTCCTGCTTTGTTTTTAAAAGACAGATCTGTGTGGAGTCTTTTGAAAGAAAGGGCGTAGGTACCAATCTCCAGGAGAAGATTCCAGACAATGGATCCCAGGCAGACAGGATTGCCTCACTCCAGCCTCAAGGGGCTTTTAGTGCAAGAGAGAATTGCAGATACACCCTTGTCCTCCACTTTTCCTGTTGCTTGAACCTAAGCAGCTGCGTGCTCCCTTCAAGAGGATCCCACTGTATCCTGCCAGCTCTGTTGCGTTCAAGTCTTGAAGCACCCAACTACCACCATCAATCACGCAGGGAGTCTGAGTGTGGTTCGTGAGCTGCTGGAGGCCAGATCACTTAAAAGTCAGAGATTTCAGTGCCCAAACCTCTCCCAAATCTAACCTTAAATTCTCTAGTTAAATCAGCTTTTCAAACCCAGATGAAATGACTTGCCACTTTGAAAAGTACTGGGGATAGAGGCTAGATCAAGCAGGATGTGCTTATATAATTGCATAAGCAGGTAAGACAATTTTTGTTGCTTTGAAAACTTTAGAAGACTTTAGAAATAAACATCCACAAGTAGCCTTAATCATTCCACTGTGGGAATACTAATTTGAAATTGTCTGGGCAATCAATTCTGATGTAGCTCTTTGCCTGGAAAAGCCAAGATGGTCCCAGATGTCTCTTTGATGCAGAATCACACAAAGATTCAAATTTCCATTGCTCTGATGAAGCAAAATGTCCCCTGCCTTAACTGAGGGGGAAGAAGTCCCTGTGTCCCAAAATATAAATATGTTGCACATGGTGCCTATTGATCAATGGAGTTGAGTCTGGAGCAGCATCAACTCTCATAACTTGTACTCAGTGGTGCAATTATACAAATCCATAGATCTCTCCATATAGCCCTATATCTCTCCATGATATATGAAAAGTCAAGGCAGTCCAGTAGAGACCCCAGTGACTGTAAATAAAGAAATACTGCACCAATTTTAAAAAGGGTAGAAAGGAGCATCCTGGGACTGACTTTGTCATCCTCACCTCTGTGCCTGGGGAGATCATGGAACAGATTCTCCTAGAAGTTGTGCTAAGGCCCGTGGAGGACAGGGAGGTCCAGCACATCTTCACCAAGGGCAGGTGCTGCCTAACCGACCTAGTGGCCTTTTACAGTGGAGTGACATCAGTGGATGTCTCTGAAGCTGTAAGCCTTGGAACAGTCCCCCACAACATTCTTCTCTGTAATTTGAATTTGATGGGTGGACTGTTTGGTGGATGAGGAATTGGTTAACATTCAGTCACATTCAGAGGGTAGAGGTCAATGGCTCAATGTCCTGATGAAGGTCAGTGACAAGTGGTGTCCCTTAGGGGTCCATACTGGGCCCAGTACTGTTAAACATCAACGACATAGATGAAGGAGTTGAGTGCGCCCTGAGCAACTCTACACACAACACCAACCTGTGTGTTGTAGTCGACACACCCGAAGGATGGATGCCATCCAGAGGGCCCTGGAGAAACTTGAAAAGTTGGCCCTGGGGAGCCTGATGAGGTTCAAAAAGTCCAAGTGCGGGGTCCTGCACATGGGTTGGGACAACCCCCAATATCAATACAATCTGGGGGATGAAGAGATTCAGAGCAGCCCTGCCAAGAAGGAGTTGGGCGTGCTGGTGGATGAAAGACTGGACATGAGCTGGAAATGGGTGTTCACACCCCCAAAGGCCAACCATATCCTGGGCTGCATTAAAAGAAAAGTGTCCAGCAGGTTGAGGGAGGTGATTCTCCCCCTCTACTCCATTCTGGTGGGACCTCACTTGTAGCACTCTGTCCAGCCCTGAGTCCTCCAATGTAAAAAGGACATGGACCTGCTGAAATGGATCCAGAGGAATGCCAGAAAGATGAAAACATAGCTGGAACACCTCTCCTATGAAGACAGACTAAGAGAGTCAGCTTTATCCTGCCTGAAGAAGAGAATGCCCTAGGGAAAACTTCCTGTGATCTTTTGATACTTCAACAGGGTTTTGAGAAAGATGGGGACAAACATTTTAATAGGGTCTGTTGGGATAGAACAAGGGGTAATGGCTTTAAACTGAAAAAGGGTAGATTCAAACTAGAGGGAAGGAAGAAATTTTTTACAATGAGGGTGGTGAAACTCTGGAACATGTTGCCCAGAGAGGGCAATGATGGATGCCCTATCCTTCAAAACATTCAAGGTCAGGTTGGATGGGGCTCTGAGCAACTTGATCTGGTTGAAGATGTCCTTGCTTCTTGCAGGGATATTGAACTAGAAGGCCTTTAGTGGTCCCTTACAACTCAAACCATTTTATGATTATTTATAACCTGTTTTTTAAGCATTCCATTAATGGAAATCTATTATTCCCCCCTCTTTTAATAGGCAGAAACCTCACTCCAGAGGGCAGGAGGCCAGCTCATCAGAAGTCTCCATGAAAGATGAAAGCCTTTGGCTTATTGCAGTAGATACTGCAAATCAAAGGAGATCAGGCATTCAAAATGAAGAATGTATGACACTGTCCTTGCCACACTTTTGTCAAGAGAGTTCATCAAAGGATGGCAAAGATCCCCTGAAACCCCTTTGTTCACGTCTTCATTATCATAATTTGCCCATGGAGCAATCATTGCAAGGGACACCAATTCTGTTGGAGGGGATCGAGGCTTTCTCCACTCTTTGAGAAGTCAAGAAAGCTGAAAGGCATGAAATAGAAATCTTCCTCAGGATGTCCTGAGAGTCTAAGTATGCATTCAAGGAAGTCCAGCTTCAGGAGAACTGGCCGGTTACCCTGAGCCTGGACCGACTGCCCAGATCTAATGCCTCAGGGACCCTCAGGTGCTGTGATGAGATGCTGCTCTGATACCATCAGGAGATGCTCATCGCAGAGAAATAAAAGAAAGAAGGTATTATAGAGGATCATTTCAATACCTGACACTCTTACACTTGGCTAATTGTATTTGTTCATTAAGATAAGGATCAGCATTCAGCTTCTTCTACATTTAGGTCAGCCTTCCAGTACATTTGCACTTGCAAGGGAGAGCTGCTTTAATGAGGCATAATGAAACTCGCTACGCATTGCATCATAACTTCTGTGTTAATATCATTTACACATGATAAAATGCAAATAGTATTGACTGTCAATGCACAATCATGCTTAATCCTCTAAGCCCACACACATGCATGTGCTAAAACTAGTATCCCAAACAGTAAACAAAATATACATCTGTGCTTCTCTCTATCGTCCTGGGAACATTCACTTTCCCTAAACTACGAAGTGCATCAGCTTCACCCAGAAAAGGCTCTGGCTCCTGTAGGTACCCTCATTCTCTGCAGTTCACAAAAACATGACAGTGCTGTGAGACCTTACTGTAAACAACCCAGTGTTAAACAGACTCACACTCTGCATTATAGGCATTCAGATGGCATTTCTAATGCTTAACTCTAGTTGACTCTCCCAATATGTTCTGGGTGTCCACGGCCTGCTTGTCCATCCTCTGTAGGCACCCTGAATTTTGAAATAGGCATCTCAACTAAATGATAGCTAAATGATCAACTAAAGAGATGCTCAAACTCCTCTTCATTCGGGACTTGCACTGGTAGAAGTGTACTGGCATACCCTTTTACACCTGGATTTTGGAGTTGGAACATAGTATAAAAGACAAGGTACTAAGCTGAAGTGGGATCAGTTAGTGACTAGCCATCTTCAGTGAATAAATGTTCCCTGGAGACTACATGGGTCCACATGCACTCCAAGAAATGCAGATTAAGAATACAGTGAAAGTTAAATGTATTTAACTGTTGTGGGAAGTTCAACTCATGATGTCAGAATCACCAAACCACTTTCAGGTATCTTAAAACCATGAGTGTTCATATTTCTGAGGGAAAATCCTCTTGAACTTGCATGCTATTTGAGAGTACTACATGAGACTTCATGATTTTAAGGACTTTCTTCATTTCTGGTTTCCTGGGAGTTGCAAAACTTCTTAAATAACTTTTTTTTTGAATGTAGAATGCTCACATTAGTTCAGGACTGGTGAAGAATTCTCTTTGGAAATTTCTCCCCCACCTTATGAAACACAGCGTTGCAGCAACTGTTTGCTAGTTCTCAGTGCTGTCGGCAAAGTGCTGCCGTGGGTTTTAATGATCCAGAAAAATGCAACAGACAGCAGTTGTCTGGAGAAACCATACAGTTGTGCAGGGCATGATCCTTGGGGAGGTGTCCCATTGGTGAGGAAAGCCTGAGGAGCAGCTGAACAAGCTCAGTGCTTTCAAAGGCACTCTTCTCCTTTGATTGCAGAGACTCTTATTTCAAGAGGGGTGCTTCACAAAGCTAGTAAAATTTAGCTTCACGGTGCCTACCAGCTGAGTCTCACCACGGACAATCAAAGACTGAGCAAACAAAGTTTGCTCTCCAGAGAAGGGAAGTGTCCCAACCTTTGTCACTAGCTAAGCCTGATTTTCACAGAGCTGATCAGAGTGTGCTCAGAGTTGAATATGGATGTGCTCTTTAGGCACTCCTCAGCCCATTCAAAGCCTGGCATTATATTTCTGTGCCTGCCTGTAATCACAATGTATTACCTCAGCAATCATAAAGTGAAAATTTTTTTTTATTTAATTTTGGTGAAAGCAGATGTTATTCAGCATTTATTGTGCTTTCAGTGCCTTAGCAGCTGGAAAAACCAGTGTGTGCCAGCAGTGTATGTTAAAAAGCAGTGATTGTACATCCAAGGTACAAGAGAGTATAAGTGCAAGGGAAACATCTCCTCTGAGCAGACCAGGCAGCATGTGTCAGTCGAGGACCTCAGGAGACATGGGCTTCTCACAGTAACTGAAGGCAGACTCGTCTCAGCTGAACAGTGCACTCAATTTGAGGATTATGCACGTTAGATTCTTGCTTTGATACCTTCACTTAGGAAAAGCTTTGCATCTATCAGTTCCAGCAAAGTAAAACTTGGATGAATCAGCTTCCCTCAGACCATGTAACCTGACTCACATGCTAAGAATCCAGCCTCTCCTTCCTGCAGAGCACCCATGACAGCTCTGGCAGTGGAGCTGCATTTAGTATCAGCTCTGTGAACATTTTTGTATGCAAATCTCAGGGGTGAAATCACATTCCCTTTGAACTCTGGCTTTTGGGAGTGTGCCCTGGATTGCTCCAATGGGGTTTGTAGAAGTGGGGCTGTGGGTGCAAGGGAAGGGCTTGTGCTCCTAGAGAAAGAAAGTGAAGGCTTTGACTGTACCAGTAAGTTAGATGATGTGAGCTCTGTGCTGCAATCAGTAATGCATTTTGGTGAGTGTGTCCTCCAACATAGCTTTGGCCAATGAGGGCTAACATGCTCCTAGGCAGCACAAGGTGCAGCATGGATTGAACTCTGCTCTTCAGAGGCTGAATGGATGAGGCCAGGTGTTTTGGAGGGGAAAGTGTGTTTTACTCCAGCATCTGCAAGTCATGCAGGACATAAAAAGGATTTGCTTTTTGGGTGCTAGAAATTTCTTTCACAAGTGGTAGTGTGTGTGCAAACATATGTTAGACTGTGCAGTATGAACATGTGAGACATACATGCATGTATATACATATACTCATATGTTTATATGCATGCACAGACATGCATACATACACTGCACTTCTATGCATTAACCAATTTTAGTGCTATAATTACCTATACTGCAGACTAAAAACCATGTCCTCTTTTTCTGTTTCTTTTTTGGAGAAGGTGGGTCAACCCATGCTAATTTTAAGAGGTCTCCCTTTCTGAGCATCGATGGGCTTCAATGCTCTCAGCACAACACTGTAGTGAGCTGGTTTTCCTCCCTGAAGGATGACAGCCTTGAGTTGAATAATCATGGTGCTACAGCCCCTCTGCATTTTCTGTCCAGGGTGGGGTTGTTAAAGTCTAGCTCCAGCTTCCCTCCCATGCTTGTACCTTTATGTCTGAGACACCCAATTTTGTTACCTGACTTTTGTGTAATTCTCTGGACTTCTCTCCAGCCAAGACTCCCAGGCAAAGAACACTAACATGCTATTTGCCGAAATTCTCATGGATGAGAAAATTATCATCCTCCCCCCTTTTTGTTGTTGCCATGGTCACAGGAAAGGAATTAAAGCATCAAAGCCTTCCATTTCCTGATGATGGATTAAGGAAATTATTAATTTGTCTTATAAAAAGGCAGGTTGTGTCTCTGCAATTAATGTTGGAGGGCTCTTCATGAGGGGAATTTCAGCCTCCTGGGCGGAGAAGGCTACAGCATCTGCTTATTCACTAGCTTAGATAGATGGGGCTGCTATGGGGGTCTGTGTCATAACTCCTGCCTTCATTAGTCACTCCAGATAGGATTTGGCTACCTAGGCAGTGGTTTCTTTGGGGCACAGGATTAAAAATTCAAGCCGCCCTACAAATTAACCATTCTCCTTTATTCATTTTTTTTTATGCTTCAGCCATTATCTCTCAGAATTTTACTATTGCAAGTTGAAGAAGAGAAAACTCAGAGGGGAAAAAACCAAACTACTTGCATGTAATTGTCCTTGATATGTTTCTATTAATCTCTTACCCTGCTTTTCTGACTCCCTGGTGCCCAGTGTCTACCTACTGGTGAGACCACTCTTCATATGGGATTTCTTTAGAGTTTACATTCACAGTGGGATGTGTTCTCCTGTGAAGCTGCAGACTCAGCTGTCATACTTGACCCAGCATCAGACATAAAGACTCAGTCCCATAACGACTTTCTGATGGATCTGGGCCTCTTTTCCCAGCTTCATCTCGCAACATTTCTTGGTGACCTGTCCTGGGTGGAGCACCTGCAAGAAGCCTCAGAGATGACCATTACCTTTGGGGCTGCCTGTGCTTGCAGGACAAAATGGGGAGGAAAATCTATTATCCTGTCTGCTTCTGGTATCAAAACTTCTTGCTTTTGAGTCACCTTTACTTCTCCATTTCCATTTTTTATTCTAAACAATTACAGAAAATATGATTTTGAACAGCAGTGTTTGTCTTCAGACTTAGGAGAGGAAACAGCACCCAAATATGGAGATTTTGACCTTGATACTCATCAAAACTCACTTGGCCTCACAGAAAGTCCCATTGTCCCAGGCTTCTTTTCAGCAACCTCTCTGAGCCTAAAGGTGCTGCTTTGACCTTCCACTGCCAGCAGCAGTGTTGTCTGATGACAGAACCAACATTCTGCACAGACTCTTTTAAATTCATCCTTTCATATTTCTTCTTGGTGCGTTAAGGTAATTTGGCCCTTTTATTTACTTGAACCTTTTATTTCTTCCTGAAAGGGAATGTCTTGGTGTTTCCCATTGAAACCCACAGAAGTAAATTGTTGCAAGGCAATACCTGGTGAGCAAGTGCCGCTGGGGTGAAGGGAGGCTGAGCAGTGCTTGTGACATGGAGCAGTGCCTCATGCTAACCTCGTGGCTTGTCCCTTTGGTATGGTGTCCGTCAGGCACTGTGCTTTGCCTACCTTGCTGTGGGTGATGAGGGAACTTGTTTGTCACTTTTCCCTAGGCTGAAAGGGCACAAAGGAGGGAAGGATCTGTTCTGTGAGTGGTAAGCTCCCTTTTACCTTTGATCTGCTTTATGGGAGTACCTTTCCTCTTTGAATAAAAAAAATGCCAGGACTACTTCTTGGAAAAGCTGAATGCAATTTGGAAACTCAACAGGTGTTTGCATACCCGCCATATTCCTATGAATAATACAGTGCTGCTCTCCCAGAGACCACATCCAGACCACACTCAGCTCAGATATCTTTCTTGAAGACACTGCTGCAGTCAGGAAGGCTCCTTCGGTTGATTGTAAGATATGAAACCCTTGTTCCTGGGCCTGATGGGTCTGTAATTAAGAGCATTACAACCAATGTTGTAACACCATGAGGGATGTTCCTTTGGTATTGAACATGCCCAATGTCCTACTGTTCTCAGACACTGAGCTATAATCCTTAAAGTCTCAGTTGTTGGGGAGAGAACTCATATTTACTTCTATATTTGTGTGATGGTCATGGGGCCTGGTGATTTTGGTGTCACAATAGCAATTTGACTTGCAAATAAACTGATTTGCAAACACAAGACAAACCTACAAAGTATAAAAAAGGAAAATGTTATGCCATGTGTACCCTGGATGTATTTATACATCAGCTAAGATCATCTGGATGTGTTCCACAGTGTACTGATGCCATTTATTTTTCCTCTGGTCATCAATGGGTACACAATGTACAGGGTTTAGAATAGGTCCCAAAAGAGTTTACCGTCTCCTCATATAGCCTTTGGGGACTCAGAGACACTGATGCCATTTTCTCTGTCACGCCTTTTCTTTCCAGCTGTGCTGAGTAATTGAGTTGGCAGCCCAGGTGGCACCTCAACACCTCCGCAGCCCTTGATATTGAGCTCCTTTTGGCCAGCCTGCACCAAGCATGTATTGTGCTCTCCTGTAGATCTTTATTTTCTCCCTCTTCAATACCAGAAGGTCATAATGCTTATCATAATATCTCCTTATGCTGATGTGAGCATCCAAATGCTGATGGCCGCACTCAGATATATCTTGGTGTTCAACATACAGACTGTGGGGAGAGAAAGATTCATCTGCCAAAAGAAATGAAAGAAGGAGAGGCAGTCATCATGCAAAACTCCTTTAACCAGGTCATGGCTTACATTCTGTTGAGAGAAGAAATTAAACTTACATGTAAATTCCTTTAGATGAAAATGTCCACTGTTTAATGCAGAAAACTGGGGGAAAAAAATTATAAATCTCATCTCTCTTCCTTCCAGACTTGATAGAGACCCACCACATGTCTACAGGGGAAGTTTGCAAATGTCTTTTGCATTTTTTGCATTTGCATTTGATCTTTAGGTTGCATCAGGCATAGCACCACCAGCCGGTCGAGGGAGGGGATTGTCCCACTCTGCTCTGCACTGGTGTGACCTCACCTTGAATATTGTGTGCAGTTTGGGGCACCACAATATAAGAAAGATATTAAGCTGTTAGAGAGTGTCCAAAGGAGGGCAATGAAGATGGTGAAGGGCCTTGAGGGGAAGCCGTATGAGAAGCAGCTGAGGGCACTTGGTCTGTTAAGCCTGGAGAAGAAGAGACTGAGGGGAGACCTCATTGAAGTTACAACTTCCTCATGAGGGGGAGAGGAAGGGCAGGCACTGATCTCTTCTCTGTGGTGACTAGTGACAAGACCCGAGGGAATGGTCTGAAGTTGTGTCAGGAGAGGTTTAGGTTGGATATTAGGAAAAGTTTCTCCACTCAGAGGGTGGTTGGGCACTGGAACAGCCTCCCCAGGGCAGTGGCCACAGGAGCAAGCCTGACAGAGCTCAAGAAACATTTGGATGACATGCTCAAGTACATGGTGTGACTCTTGAGGATGGTTCCCTGAAGGGCTAAGATCCTTATGGGTCCCTTCCAATTCAGCGTATTCTCTGATTCTGTGATTCTGCCTTCTGCTCTGTGGCAGTCCTGCTGTGAGCAGTGTCTGCTTTCTAGAGAATATGGAGGATGTTTTGCACAACATAAACCTTTCTTTCTGCCTCTTTTACTTTCTCTTATGGACTCCAATGTGAAGATTTCCAGATCGTGCTGTGACAGCCTGCTCCACAAGATAGGCAAAGCTGAGATCAGAGGGTTCAGTCAAGGAGTGACTACAGTTTTGACCCCATAGATGCTGATGATAGAGGCATACAGATATGCAGGCATGCCCATACAGACCTGGTAATACTTTTTCACAGGGATATACATCATCTTTTGTAAGCTTCTGAAAAATCAGAAGAGGAGTTAATGACACTAAACGTATGTTGTGGAAAACTCACTAAGATGAGTCTCTTCCTCAACTGCTGTGGAAGGAAGTACTCAGGATAGAATTCATGGAAAGACAACCTTACTTCTGGGTAGCCAAAGGAGGAAATTAGTTCTGGGAGCTGAAGATGAACATGCTTTTTGCTTTGGAGCTTGATGACTGGTTCACTTAGAAGAGCAAGGATTTATTCCATACAGAGTTGAAGTAAATTTCTCTGGAGCTCTGTGGTGCTTTTTCTTATGCAACAGCCTGAGCACCTCTAGGTGGCTGCTCATCCACTGTCAGTGTCACAACTTCCTCTCCTTTTCCTATGTGGAGGTTCTCATCTCATTTTCTATATACTGGTATGTTAAAACAAGATCCTGCCCACCCCACCATGCACTCTGCACTGCCCCCACCAAGTAATTTCACTTGCATTTGCCAAAATTTAGCCAGAGTCACCACCTCAAAACATGAGAGACATCACTGCCTCAGTAATCAGTTTCAGGGAACCTGATGACGGAAATTAAGTACAGCATTTGTGTTCCTTTTGTGAAAGAAGTATTTCCTCTTCCAGAATGTATATGCGCATATAAAGAACTACATATTACCCAATAAAGGTACCATGGTTGTCACACCTGGGAGTATCATGTGGAGCTGGCTGATAGGGCACGTGGCTGCAGGAGACTTGAGCAGAGCTGGGGACAAGTGAGCAGCCCTGGTGTGTCTGCAGTAGCTCTAGAGGCATGGACTTAGGGACACAAGCTGCTCTGGAGATCTGGTGGCAAGGAATGTTTTTACTTGGCAAAGAGGAAGGAAAGAGGGAGGGAAGGAAGGAAGGAAGCAAGGAAGGAAGGAAGGAAAGTTTAGCTGCATGACTTTTCAGTAGACTAGAAATTGTTTGGTTACGTTAAGAGGAACACAGGTTACATGGGAAAAACTAGTTGGTATATTGAAAAAGGATTATTTTTTAACTTTGTAGAGAAAAGAGATGCAACTTAATTTTTTTAAAACCCACAGAAGATACCAAAAAGAGAGTTGTAACCTGATGGGTTAAATATAGTGGAGGGGGGAAAATGCAATTTCCTGCTCAATTTGCTACCAAGAAGCCAGCTGGCAAAATAATGGCAGAAACTATAAAACTCTGCAGGAAGACTTCCCGTAGCACATGGGATGCCACTACTGAGGCGTGCTAGGCTTTCAGCAACAGGCGGGTGAAACTCGTTCCTCTCCTGCACCATAGCAACATGAAGGACATTATCAGAAAGCTGCTGTTTTTGTGATGGCTTGAGCAGGGCAAGGAGTTGATCCTGGAGGTACCCAGGCAAGCACCAGTATGGAGGCAGATCTTGTGTTTTGTCATGCACCTGATGCTGCTGCTCCTGTGGAAAGGCATTAGGGCTGGTTTCGGATCCATTGCTAAGGTAGAAAGTGTGTGGCATAAAATAATTGTGGCACCAAGAGGTGCAGAGAAGAGTTGTAAGGCAGTAGAAGTATGTCCCCATCTGAGGGGAGCTCCCCCTCATCTACCTGCACATAGACTTAAAGGTGATGGTTTGAGAAGGTGTAGCAAGGAAGGACACCTCTGGAGAGGCTGCTGCTCAGGGAAGAGTAAAGAAAAGTCATTCCTGAAGGATGGGAGACTAAATAAAAATATGCATGCTGCGGACACAGATAAGTGCTGCAGACTGTAAGACTGGGATAGCCAGTTTAGAAATACTCATCTTGCGCAAGATGGATAGAAATATAATCTGGTTAACACCCTGGGTAGTGGGGAGAGACTGAAGATGAAGCTGGATATAGGATCATAACACAGTGGCTGTCATCCTGCTTTGGCAGTATTAAAAATCCTTCCATGGCATTGCACTAATTCAGACACCAGTGTGGCTAAAGATTTAAAACTCCAGACAGATCGGAAAAGCCAGGACAGGGGCTAGGTATCTATATAGAACTAGGAGGAAGATATCAAGTGCTGCAAGAGGAGAAAAAGACAGTGAAATTTAGCTAGACTGAAGATGGAGTAGTGCTATCCTGCCTCTGCCCAGCACCTGTATAGGGCCCAGTTCAGATCAGGTGTATCCCTATACTGGGATAGCTTTTGGAGGAGTTTTTCTACTCCAGGTGCCTTTGGTGGAGACAGAGTCAGGCGCCTCAAGTTAGGTGGCTTGACTAGTGATTCAGCTATGTGAAATATTCAAGGAGAGGATCGCTGAATCCTGAGGAACATGAGTCACTGTTTCATATTTGGCACTCTGGGTCCCACCACAAGAGCGTGCTTCAGCACATAGCAGAGAAACTTTCATGTCTTGGGATGTGGCAGCGGATTGCAAAAGACTGTCATGGATATTATCTCAATAGCAATTTCTGGCCACACCAAAGTGGTTGTTTTTTTTTAAAATGGTTATGATAATAGTTTACCAGGTTACTAATTAGTCTATTAATTTTGAAATGGTTCAGAACAAGGTTGAAAAATGATGATTCATATGTATCGTTTATCAAGAATTATTTCAGACAGGACAAGCACCTATTACAAGTATGCCATATTATGGAATCAACAGCAGAAAAAAAAATATAAAACCCACAGGAAATAATAAAAAACCTCAGGAACACTGTTCATGTACCAGGATATAACAAAACAGGTCACATTGTAGTTCATAAAATTAATATGAATCATAAGAAAATAAAATACAGACATAGTGTTCAATAAATTTTGTCAGAAGAAATAAACTTACACCTCTTATCTTCTGCTCTTACCATCAATTACGTTTCATTATTTCCTGGTGCAGAACTACACACAATTGTCTTTAAAAAATGGTCATCTCCCATGTTCTTTAGTCCTATATCCAGATGTAATGCCATTTCTCAGATTAATTTCTCAGTGATTAGAATCCCTCCTCAGAGACAAGTTCACCATCAAACTCAGGTACTAGGGCAATTTGAAGACTTACACTTTGGTCCCAAGAAAGTGTAGCAGTGTTGATGCTAGAAAGCTGAACGTGGTGCTCTTTTTCCACCTCCTGGTATACTTTTATGACAATAAAGGCTCCTGTTTCTGATCACTGGAAAAAAACTACTATTATTTAGTATTAAGATAATTATTTAGTATAGTATTATACTAAATGTACAATATATAAAGATATCTAATAATAAATACTAGTTAGCCTACCTAATGCAGAGGAAAGTCATGAAAATACAGCTTAGGATGCCTAGTAGATGCAGCTTTTTTACAGCTTCAGAAAATTTTCATAAAGGGACAATTTGTTCCTGATTTCCAAAAGGGCTTCAATCCAGGAAGCAAGATGAGCTTTAAATGGAGTAAAGGGAAGAGTGCCTGCCTGAAGTTTTTTGTGTTGACAGTGCCTGACCATGACTGCAAGCTCTCCAAAAGAAGCTGAGCAGCACTTTTCAGTCTGCAACAGCCATGTGTGCAGCCTGACCCTTCTTCTTCCCCAGTAAAAGTGCTCAGCAGCCACTAACCCCATGGTGCTTACTCAGATCCTTCCTCCAGGTACCCATGAGGCTGCCTTTTAACCACCACCAGGCTCTGGCTTCACTTTACTAAACGTTACTGACTGCACCTCCCACAGAATCAATCACAGAAACACAGAATCTCAGAATGTGCAAGGTTGGAAGAGACCACAGTAGGTCATCTGGTCCCACCTCCCTGCTCCAGCAGGGTATTCCTAGAACACACTGCACAGGATTGTGTCAAGACACAATCCCACTCCTACTGCCCCTGTTGCTGGAATATGCCTGCTTTGCCTGCCGTGCAGAGCTGTAAGGGCGGAAACCTTCCCCGGCTGGAGAACCTGACTCCCAGCCCAGGTTTCCTTGCCTGGTAAGTACACCATAATTTACATTCCTCCCAAGTTAGTAAGCTTGAGCTTAGCCTTGAATCCTTCTTGAAAATCCTGGACTGATTCATTTTCCCCCTGAAGAAGCTCCTCATAAACTCTGGCTCACCCCACATACATACATTTCATTTTAATTAAAAAATACCTTGCTGGCATGACAAGCTATACAAGTTTTGCTAAAATATTAAATAATAATAAAAAACCCCTCTGAACCCTCAGGTCTCTGTCACAGAGAGATACAATACATCAAACATCTGTCCAGAAGAGAACTGAGGATAGTCATAGCATTTGGAGGTTTAACTTCTTTCCATTTATCATTGTGACGTGTTTCGGATTTGGAGGTAAGTTTCTTTGCAGCACGATCATAGGTCACCTTTTTCTTTTCCCCCATAGCTGTACAAAGGTTTACCTCAACATTTTTTAATGGAAAGTCTTTCACTACTTTTAAATTTTATCTTTTTTTAAGAAAATCTCCTCATATTTCCACCTGTTTTGGGCACAGAAATAGGATATTTTTCTTCATTTCAATTCCTCTCCTATCACATTAGTTGTGCAGTGATTTCTTTTTAGTTCTGCACTGTGCTTTGCCTCTTCCAATTTCAACTCCTCGTTTACAGTCATTGATTCTTTATATGCTGAGGGTCTACTCCAAGCTGGCACATTTCACCCTGTGAAGCTCTCCATTAGTCTCAAAGTGCTATTTAAAACTCCTCAGCAACTTCATCTTTGGGACTTTAACATATCTGTGACAGTGACCTGTATATAGTTTTGCTGTAGGGTTAGTTCTGGGGATGGAGGCATGCATTTGCTCCGTGTACTCCAAGATCCCCGTCTCCCTGTCCCAGTGCTAGGGAAGGAGATACAATTCACAGAAAGTTGTGTAATGTATTGAGAGCTATGTAAGCAAGCCAATAGAAATACAGAGCAATGAGGTGGAGCATGGGTACCATGTCTGGTATGTGGTCAGGCAACTCCAGCTACTGGTGTTCTTAGTCAGCATCTTTTTGGGGTGTTGGGAGAGCAACTGAGAGCAAGCAGTCAGGAAAAGTAATTCTGTAATGTAAACCAGCACAGGGACAGTGCTGAATGGGTGCTACAGAGGTGTGTTGAGATGTTGCTCCACCTGGACAATTAGCCCTGATGTTATAAGCCCCCTCTGAAGATGTTACCAAGGCATCTTGGCATTGTGCAGTGCAAACACCTCAGCAGCAGCCCACAGCCTGAGGGTTCAGACACAAAGCAGAGGCATCAAGGACCTGAATGGGAATTCCTAGTCACTATTTCTACTGCCTAGAGAGTACCTTAATGGCAAAGTCCTGGCTGCACCTTGGAGTGGAGCATCTTCCTACCTTCTCAGTTAAGATGAGTTACTGTGAAGAGAAGCCACCAAATTATGCAAGACCAGGGAGGTGGTGGGCAAATGCCAAAGGGAGTGTATGCAATGCCACTGTGCAAGTCATTGGTTTTGTCAGGTGTTGTACTCCTACTTTTGTTATGTGTTGGATCCCCCATTGTGGTGGCTTTCCTCTGCTTGTCCCAGGGCTCAGCTTGGCTGGCCACATGTTGCAGCTCTTGGTGTGCTGGACAGTCAGGGCTGAAACCAGGAGCAGCATGGTTAGGTCAGTACAAAGCTGTGCTTCAGTGACTCAGTTGCCCCTCTTAGCCCAGCCATACTGACAGCTATACCACTCTAAACTGTACCACTACTTTATTTGCTGCTCATAAGAGTCTCCCCGCTGTACTTCAGTTCAAACTTAGGCATTCCAAGAGGTGTCCCCAGGGAATTTATTTTTGTACTAGGGTGCATGCTGATCTAATTTCTTGTCATCCAAACTAATGTTTTAATCTGTTTTTGAAGGTCTCTTTCAGTCACAGTCTTCTGGAGTGCATTTTTTGGCCATATAAATTCCTTTGCTGTTCATCCATGCACTTAATTTCAAGAGCAAGCCACCTGCATGGCAGAGGTGTTCCACCTCTGAGCCATTTTGCTGAGGTTTCCACAAGTGTGGTCTAGTAGATTTAATATTTATTGTTATTTAGATGGTGTTTAATGCTTACTTATTGCCTGTATAACAATAAACATGTTTGAGGCTTGCAGTAGCTCAGGAAAACAAAGTCCAGCTAGACAGCATTAACACACTATGTACAAGAAGAGGAGGAAAGGCAACAAAGAAATGTCACCAAATTGTGACACTTCTCATGTTGTTTTTAGTGAAAAACCCCCCAGAACCAGCAACTGCAGATAGTGTCTTGCCCACTGTCTGAAATCCTGACCAGCATTGTATATGGTGTAGAAGTAGGTAAGAAATTGCATTGTGGAGATTTACATTATTAATTGTTGAAGGAAGTTTGCCTCTTAACTCTCATTATTGAGTTAGAAGAATGGTATGGGCTGTAAGTGACTGACAGCGTGGCCATGACCTTCTGGTCTTCCCTCTTCTGTTGCAAGACCTCAGTTCAGCATCCTGTGGTCCCTCAGCCCCCTTCAATGCCCTCAACCGTAAGTGTTCATCCAGAGCTTTTTGGGTGCCTAGAGAGGATGTGGGAGGTGCCAGCAAAGTCCATGCCTTAAAGCAGAGCTGGTAGATGTCAGTGAGCCATCCAAAGGCATGAACCCATGTGGATATGTTCAGCCTGTGCCACCAGACAGAGTTTCTGTACCAGCCTGCCTAGCCATCTGTAGTGGTGCTGTTTGAGACAGTAGCCCTGGCTCCTCCTCAGAGGCTCCTGCAACCACAAGGCATGGACATAATTTAAAATAATCTTTTTAGGTAGTTTCTTTGTATGACTAGTCTCCTTGTGTTGGAACATATCCTGTTTTTTATTCCAGCTAATGTATCATGACTCTCAATACCCACATAAATACTAGCCCATTTTTAAATGCCCTTTTTCTAGCCTCAGTAGTATCTGTGGCTTAAGGTCCCACACGTTAATTATATGTTGTGTAATAAAGTATTTCCTTAGCAGCTTCTTAATTTATACAGCAGAAAATGTCTACTAGGTAGCATTTCATCTGCCTTGTCTGTGTTTCCTATTATTAATTTCCTCTCAAAACAGGCATACCAGTTTTCCAGTCAAGCATTCATTCTCTCCCTTCTTGTCCATTTGGAAGCCAAGTATCATCCCTAAGCTCATCATCCATTTCAGTGTGTGCTTCTAAGTCAGAGTTTCAATATTATTTCCTAAATAGTTTTGTAACAAGTCAACCATGACTTGCTTTGGAGTTTCCCCAATCTCTTGCTGTTCTTCCCCGCTGTGCCTCTAGCCTCTGCCATGGACCTTTCCCTCCCCATCCCTCACGGGTATCCCATGCCCAATACCATGCAGAAAGTTTTGCAATTTTTGTCTTCTGCGGCTGCTCCAATTGTCTCACAAGTGTCAGTGCTCTTGAGACCCCAAGTCTTGCTCATTTTTGGAGAAACTGTCAGTAAAATCTGAGATCTCTCAGGAAGGGTGATGAAGGAAGTACACCCTTCTCAAAGTTTGGAAGGGTTTACTGAGGAGTGGTTTCACCCCTCTTTCTTTGGGGTTTAGGTAATGATGGAAAGTTTCTCGATTTCTATTTCATTGTGTAATTAGACAGAGCTTTTTAAAAAGACAGTGGGAAACACATGCTTGTTGCTTTTTTATAGGGGAGGTGCAAGGAATTTGCCCTTTTTACCACTTTACACTCCTGTTTAGAAACAGAAAACTTCACAATAGTATCAATTAAGTAGTAAGCTATGAAAGGTACTGATGAAGTTTTTAGGCACAGAAGAGTTTCGGTGCTAACTAATGGTAACATTCTCCTCCCTGCTGCATACACTTGGCTGACAGAAGGACAGTGTGGTGGACCTGAGAGTTTAGCTACCTATACAAACCCTTGGAAAAATACAGTCTGATGGTGTTTTCTTCTGTGGTATTGTTTTCATTCTTTTGCCTTTAAATGTCTGTAGGTGTTTCCAAATAAATCAATTTTGTGGAGAGTTAGGATAGCTGCAAAAACATGCTAACTCTGCAGATAGTTAAGCTGGGATGTTCCCATCCAAATGGAATTTTTAGAAATGAAATACTGTGCAACTGTCAGTGAAGGAACCTTTTTTTTTTTTCTGGGTTTTCTTAGTTTTCTTAGTATTGAGAAGGTTGAGTATGTGACTCTGTGTGTGTGTTTGTACACATGAATCTGTAGTCTCTGCTATTTCAAAAACTATAGCATTGAGGAGGCCTAACCTTCTTATAGGCTGAAGTTCACAGAGAGTTTTTGTCTTTATCTCTCTTTATCAATTTTATTTATATATACAGTTTGAATAGCTTCACCCCCACCTGTAAATAAATAAATACATAAACAAGCAAATGCTGGGGTTTAGCGCTCTGGGAGGCGTGTACTGAAACTGGATTTGTGTGGCAAAGGATCTATGCGCTGAGCTGAACATAATTGCCTCTAGTTCCTGTGCACAACATCTAATTTGTGGATTTAAAAGTCCATAAGTGTTCATTGCCATGATGGATCATAACAGCTTTTGAGGCAGTTTTCAGCACCAACATGGTAAAAGATATTAATTTAAAATTACTCTGCATACATGAATTTTTCTTCATCTGTGACAGACCATCAGTACTGACCACTGTAATGAAGGGAATCTATTACGAACTCTCTTGTGTTCCCAGAGGAGAAATCACATAGGACAAATAAAGGGAACTGTGTACACACACAAGTTTTTCCTATTTGCTAATGGTCTTGATCTGAGATAAGACAGGAATAAGGTAATGTGGTACCTCTTCCAGGCTGAGAGGTTACAGTGTGGGTGCCTAAACCCAAACTGGTGATGTCTGTCATCTCCACCTCCCATTTCAGGCTGTGTGATGCAGAGTGCCAAGGGTTTTTGAAAGCCTGCTCTGACTCATTATATTGGCAGCTAGGTATTGCAGATAGTAGAAACTTCCATCAGGGGTCTCTGGCTAGCAGATGATCTTTACACATCATGCCAGCAATACGTGGGAATTCAGAGAAGTCTGAGGAAGGAGTTGCAGCTTTTTCACTCTGTTGCTATAGGGGGCAAATCTGCCACAGGAACACTGGTCTTTGGCCACAGCAGAGATGTGTCAATACAGTGAGCCCTTGCACAGACATCCCAACCACACCATAGTGCTAAGCTCCCTGGAATGATCCCACCTGTACATGCAGAGCATAAAGGCGTCAGTTAGAAACAAAAAAACATGTGGCTGAGTCCATACTTTTAGCCCAGCTGCTGAAAGACACGGCTGCTGGATGCTGTGAAAATTACAGGAGCAGGTCTGGAAGAAGCTCGTGAGAGGTGGCAGGCAGCTGCCTTCCCTGTGTCTCTTTTTATGACAAGTGTGTCTGTAGGATTAGGGAGGTGTCTGCATGTCTTTTGTAGGGCAAGGGTGTTGGAGACCAAAAAAGCACATGCAAAACTGCAGGCTGCTGCTGCTGGTAAGTGCTCCCTGTTTAAAAGGGGCTTTACTCAGGGGATCTTGGCTGCCTTTTGACTAGACAAATTTTGACAAGTCAGATGAGGAACAGATACAACTGAAAAGCACAAATCTAATAGGGTTTTTTATTTTTTTTTCCTTGGTTTTCTTTTTTTTTTTCTTTTTCAGCCTCTGAAGTGTAGCAGCATGAGAGGTGAGGAAAGAGGTCCTGAGGAGGCACAAAATCCAAGTGACAGAAAGCCAAAC
The DNA here is from genome assembly GCA_035221455.1 of Xenops minutus. Lineage (NCBI taxonomy): Eukaryota > Metazoa > Chordata > Aves > Passeriformes > Furnariidae > Xenops > Xenops minutus. The sequence goes on along the minus strand of JAWWEE010000001.1, from coordinate 77,205,480 downwards.
CCTGCTCTGAAGAGGATCTGTCTTCTGCTGTGCACAGGCACAAAAAATCATGAAGAGAGGTCGTAGCTTGAGGGGATAGTTTAGCAATGTGCATATTTCTGCCAAAAATTAGGTCCTCTCCTCAGCTGGTGAAAGCTGCTCACAGCCCCCTCCTTGTCTGCATGGGGATCCTTTCTGTACAATGTGAAGAAAGGGGGAGGCAGAACCCCATTTTCCCCCCACAGCAATTATTTCAGCTTTTAATAAATACCCAGGGTATGTGTACAAAGTATGTTAAATGTAGGTATCACTTGTTTGAAGTATAATCATAAGTTACTATGACACCTGTGACAGAAAATAGACACACAGAGCATATTTTTAGTGTATGTTGCACAGCTCAGTGTTTCTCACCATGGATACATATGGTATATTATCTGTACACTTATCATGTGTATGCTTGTTACATGTTTGTATTTTTCTGTAGAAACCCCCCAATTTTTAAAATTCTGTATCATGAGTATATTATATAGTATGTACAGGTCAGATAACTGTTTTGATAATTTTACAGGTTTGAGGACTATATTAAAAAAATGTAAATTGCCTAGAGCCTGAGGAGCCCAAGTCTCATATTCAGAAGTAATCTAGGAAGAAAGTCCCCATCATGAAAATGAATCCTCTACTGCTTTTCTGAACTGAACTCAATGTTATATATTGAAGTATTTAAGTATTATGAAATGCTTATTTATTATCTCTGTCTGAATGTAATTATTTGAATTTTTGAGACACTCAGATAACAGCTCTAGTGGGACCCTAAGCATCAGTCCCACTGCTAGAAAAATGGAAAAAAAAGACACACTTGGCAACCATAGTACAAAATGGCTCAAAATTCAGTTTAAATCTTAAGTGTCATCTGCCTATGATTTTGTAAAAGTGTTTGTGATGTGAGAATAAAGCTGTTTAAGATATGAGTGTTTTCAGACAGATCTGCAGTGCGTGAAAGCTTCCAGTATGGCTGTGTTACCATGAAATACTTTCATTTTTTTCAATTATGCTTTGGGTCATAAGACATGGGTTAGTGCATCCTTTCCCAAACAAGTGCCAGCAAAACCTTTATACTCTGCCCCAACATGGACTATTCTGTAAATGCTACCTTTTATTAAAGAAATATTTTGGAACAATTGCAGAGAGTTCTTAATAACATTATTGGCACTCCAGCCTTCTGCCAGATGACTTGGGGCTCTGTAAACACTGGCAATATTTTCTTCATGTCAGTAGTCTTATTGACTTCAACTCTGTACAGAACCTGTAGCAAAACCAAGAGTGCACTTCAACCACATGAATAAGGGGGTTTTGCCCCTTTAAAACTTTTCACTGTACATCATGCTGTCATAATTTCATGTTATAAGAAAGCTCAGGAATTTCCAGGATGACGAGTAAGCGTCCCGCAGGAAAAAGAAAATTCTCCCCTCACTCCATGGGAACTTCTCCACTCTCAATCTACCTCACAGAAAATCTTCAAGCTGACCCCAAGCAAGCCTTGGCAATTGTAGTCCTAGAGAAGTCAGCAGGTCTAAAGGAAGGATTTACTCCAACAGTCTTTGGCAAGTTTCAGTGAAGTTTCAGTAGCTTTCCCTACAGGATTCCCAATGTAATGCCTGCTGTAGCCAGGAGCTGGATTTTGGCTTGTGGCAGGAGACATGGTAGTGGTGGTGGTGGTAGTGGTCATCTCTTGGGCTAGCTAAGGACTCAAAGTACTATTGACCTTTAACCACCTGCAGAATCAGGGATTTTGTGGGAAAGGAGGGAATTTTTTCCTGGCGGGTCAAATTAAAAAAGAAAAATAAATAAACAGTGGCCATTATTAGTTGTTTTGTGCTTGGCAATAAGGAGAGCAAAGCCTACAGAAGGATATGAGATGGAACAGAAAATGCAGGTGACTATGTCTAGAAGGCGAAAAAGGGTAATTTAGTATGCAGCTTTGCAATTTGTCACATACTGATCACCTTGCATGTGCTGTGGATGAATGTGTGCACACAGGCAGGAGGATGCTGAGGGCATGTGGATACACGTGGACCCACGTGCACAGAGCAGGGCCATGGGGAACCTGCTGTGGTACCCTGAGTACCACCACCATCACCACCCTCGCCATCACCTCTTTGGGGCTGGAGGCAGCCAGGTGCTCCCATTTTACACCAGCACAGCAACAGGAGCAGCCCACTTTCCTATGTGCTTGTCAGCTGGCTTTGCTCTCCCAAGCAAGGGAGTGCAACAGGCATTGAGTTTTCCCACTCACTGGGATGCAGGAACTGTGGGAGCAAGCCGCCCACAGCTCCTGCTCCACTGCCTCCAGGCTCCCTCTGTGCAACACTGGGGAGGCAGAGCCTGTCCTTCCCCTTACTCAACATGCTGTTGTTGTGAAGAAAATAGATTTTGCCAATCCTTCCAACCTGGCAGGGCTCCCTTGGCATCTGTGCAGCTCCATCTGAAAGCAGTGGGGTCAGGCAGATTGGGGGGTGTCTGCAGAGGGATGACAGGGCAACTGGCACCTTCTCGTGGGTAGCATGCAAAAAGTCCCTAGTGTCCACATGTTTTTGCCTAATTTGTTTTGCATAGTAAAGGACAAGATCAGGGCTGGGAATGGGGGCTGCCTTCAGGCTTGTTGTTGGGGTTGTCCACAAAGCTGTGTGAGCAGCAGACATGTTTTGCGATGTGCTCCTTTGTCCCTCCTCTTGCTGCATCATGAGGAAAAGAGCATCTTGCATCCCATGTCCTGCACCTCAAACCCCATATCCCACATTCTGCATCTCTTGTCCTACATCCTATGTCTTGCATCCCACACTTGCACCCTGTATCCCACACCCAGTGGAGGGTGCACTCCCTTTTATTGCTTGGAAAACCAGAGGGGTTCTGAGTTGCTTTACTAACAGGCTGCCCTGCATGATCAGCACTGTCACAATGAAAGGCATGGCCACCAGTGTCAAAGGAAGGATACTGTGGTGGTGTTGCCCACAGCTGATCACCCAGTTCCGTGCCAGCTCTGAGGAAAACAGCCTTGAGGGTGTGGACAGGGCAGCATCCCCAGGGGCGCATCCTGCCTAGCCCAGCAAGCCCAGAACTGGGATGTGCCTCCTTCACAAGCTGGACTGTAAACAAGCTCCTTAGAGTGTGTCTGAGAGTGTGTCTGACCTGAGTCAGCCCCTGGCTTCCTTCACTGCCGCCAAAGCTCACGGAGATTTGGGAGGCAAACTCCCTGCCAGGACTGCCGGTTCCTTTGTTGAGAGCTGGGAAGAAAACCCGTCAAAGTTGAGGAGGAGGAAAGGTGTGCCGAAAACTGAATTGCAAAGTAGAAAGGCAATTTCAGCCTAGCCAGAGTGTCCTGAATTTCTTAGTTGGGAAAATAAAAAGGCACAGTGTGAATGTGCAGCCTAAGAGCCTTCCTAAAAGTGTCAATAATTTCCATATACAAAGAATTTATTTTAGCCTGGGATTTCAATGTAAAGTGATTCGACTACGGTAAGTAGGACCACTTTATTGCTGTTCACAAATTCACATGCATTTATTCTGCTGAAAATTTGATATAGGGCATTTTTTGTATTCCCATTTATCGCTTGCCAAAAAATAATTAAGAATAGGAGCTAGAAGATTAATTTTAAATAAAAAATCTTCTCAAATGAAAATGTCAGGTCATAAAAATTCCTTTTAAATCATAACAGCATATAAATCTTTGAAATTAACCATGTAATTACAATGTCTATCAACTTTTACCTTGAGCTTTGAGCCTCTCTTTTTAATCTCCCATTCTTTTTTAATGAATAGCTATTTTGAAATTAAAAAGTACTGTTCATTACACATGCCCCACTATAATAGGGTTTTTATCATATTTGCTCTATTTAAAAATACTTGCTACTTTGTAATTATTCACACGCCGATCCCTTCCTATATTGAGTAGAAAATAAAAAATGAAATAGAAGTCAAAGGTGCTTTAGAGCTGAATGATTTACACAATTCATTAAGGACGGTGATTTTTCAGTTAGCATCAGATTAAATGGTTACTTACTCTCAAATAGCCCTTGGGGAGTTGAATTGCTGGGTAGCAAACAGATTAAAGTTTGCATTGAAAGAAAAATTGAATTCAGAGGTAATCAATAGCATAATAGGGGCAGTGAGTGGTGCCTGCTGCCTGAAATGAAATTACCATATTTTTAATCTTAATTTTCCACTCTGTTTATCTGACAGTGTGGATGTGCAATCCAAACAGATAATGAGAGAGTGGGATATTGACACTGCTGTCCTCTGGAGTGCTTGTTTTCAGTGATTAAATGCTGTGATCTGTGATTACTTTGTGCAAGGATGTCAGAGCTTCTGGCCAGGACTATGGGAGGGACACTAGCTCAGCAGCTGTAGCTCTCTGGTCTCTCAGGTCCTAATGTCTGAAATTCATTTTCTGCTGGCTGTATGGGGAGGGGGGGAAATTGCCTCTTTATGTATATGCTTCTGCTGCACAAATTACAATAATTAATCCCATTACTATTGTTGTCCTGATTCAGAAACGTTTAATTAGATCAATATGTAGTGCACCCTCTCTGTAAGTGCTATATTAACGAGCTGCCAAACTTGTGAGGGATAGTAAGACATGAGTTATTATACAAAGCATGACTAGCAAAGTTTGGAGGTAAAGTGAGTTATCTTTGTAGCAGAAGAAGACGGATAATGGAAAGTGTGATTGTACCAGAGATCCAGCAAAGCCAGTTGGTGCAGATATATGGAAATCTGAAATGTAAATAATACCCATTGTAAGTGTAACATCCGCAGTCTTTTAAAATGCAAATGTAATGATAGAGATGTTTTTGTAAAAAACATAGAAGGAATTGGGAACAAAACATGATTTAAAAATTGTAATACATTAACATAGCTAACACAACTGGAATGCAGAAAAATATAATGATGCGGCCTCTTCTTGACAAATAGCCTTGAAGAATTCTTAAATCTATGGAGTATGAAATCCCAAAATATTCCTAGTGTTTGTTGCTTAACCCAAATGCAGTGTGATCCATTTGCATTTTGATTAGAACCAGGGAGATAGTATGTTCAGTATCAAGGTCTGATCCTGTCTGATAATGGGATTACTGGCATGTAGTGTGTTTTTTTGTGTTGCTCAGACTTTCAGGGATCAGGCCCTGAAAACAGAATTTAGGAACTTTTTAAGTGTGTGCGTATGTGCCTGTGTGATGGATGGGTGGGTTACTTGAACTGGAGTATGTCAGGCCTTGGCAGTGTATTTATTGGTGACAGCTATCATGTTCTCTGGAGAATTAGCATCTCTAGAATACAATTTCCACATTTGATTGTACTCTTGTATTGGACTACTTGCTTTTCTAACATTGCCACTGGGAGACCCTCCTTGTACATATTCCCAAACCTTTGTAATGAGGATTACTTTGGTCTAAGAGAGACTTAAATTTTAAACTAGTTATTAGCTATTTAGCTATTTTCAGGTATTTTTAGGGGTTTTTTTGGGTTTGTTCATTTGGCTAGTTTTTTTATCTTTTACTACAATACAACATACAAGGCAAAGCTTTATTTTCACAAGTGCTAGGTTCTCATAGCTACTGTTGCAGTTATTAGTGTCTGCAAGACTTTACTCCTCCTGAGAATGAGGTGCAGTATAAAAAGCTGAAGGACTCCTGAGTGCAGGTCTGAGCCGTAAGCATGAGACCCTCACTTGCTGTGAGTGTCAGCATCTTCACAGGGGTCACATTTCTGGAGTTCTACTTTGACAGAGTGCAAGGAGGATACGCCTCACAGCAGGTAGTTCCAAAATGCCAAATTCGGATCTTTCTTTCCTTGTATGTATATACGAAACCCAGGTTGATTTCCTGGATGAAAGCTGTGGACCACAAGCATCCTCAAATTTTGCTCCTCTATAGTAATTTCTACAGTCTGGAGAGCTGTGCTCATGGTGCATGGGCTAATGTACAGCTGTTACCTGACCAGGTGTTCTTCACTAAAGAGGGTTATCTTTGCCCTTTCCCCTACAATTAATACAAAGAGATGTCATAACATGCTGATTCATTCTTAATTTTACCTGCCCCTCTCTTTGGACACAGTTTGGTTGCTTGGGTGGAAACAAGGCAAAAGAGCTTCTTTACCTAGAAAAATCAAATCTTGGGAACTCTATAAGATCAAATCCCTGAATGCTCAGAGAAAGCCCTTTTAGGCTTTTATAAGCCGGTTACTTATAGGGAGCAAAAGTAATAAACCAACAGCTACTCCAAGAATTAATGTAGAAAGTGGAAATTGCCACAAATACACCAGCCCCCTATCAAAAACTGAAACATGGCAAACAAAAGGAATACTTGTGGATATAAAACCCACTGAAGATACTGAACTGAAATTGATGGCATGAGATTTCCTCTATTGCCTTCCTTGAAAAAGTATTTTACTGTTTGGTAAACTAGTTCTTACTCCAGAGAAACAGACTTCAGAGGGAAATGAAGAAGGAAGACAAGTCAGAAAATGACTTCAACATGTGTGTGTCCTCCTTTTGTGGGGTAAATTACACCATATGCAATACCCAAAGGTGCAGATCTGGAATATTTAAATTTAGTTTCTACATATGGTAAGAGTTTAGAGTTTGATATGAGGAAATACAACATAACAGTATGTAGCTCAATGCATGTTAACAGGGATATCTGCAGGTATTTGTTAATCCCTGCTGATATTCTTCAAAGTAAATAATGGCTGGCCATGTATCTTGCATGATGCTTACATGGATGAAGGTTCTCATGCAGCACTTCTGAAATCAACAGAAGTTTTATCACTGGCTTCTGTGGGAGCAAGACCAGAATCAAAATGCTCAGGGAGATTTCCCCAGTCTTAATTCCCTGTTTGTGACTAAGCCAATGAGAGGATGGGTGAGAATGGGACAGAACCACATGACCAGTTGATTTTTTAAGGGCACTCTCAATTTTTGTTGCTTTGTGTTTGTTTTTGAGGGTTTTGTCTGATTTCAAACCTTGCTGTTGGCTCAAATGGAGTAATTATACAAGTAGTTCTAGCAAAAATAGTCATAAATGTTAAATTATAATGCCTTTTAAAATGAATACTTAAATATATGACCTTGAAATTAGCTTTTATTTTTCCTTCACAAATGCTTATGTCAGTAAAATTAAAATACACTGCAGTGTTTGGAAAGTGAATATAAAAGAGCTGTGAGGCAGAAGCAAATCCAGATAAATGTTTGATCAAACATTCATGACAGTATGCACCCACCTTTAGTAAGAAGAGAGTATTCAAAATATTCACATAATTACAACCCATGCCTTCAACAGACATTCAAGTTGACATTATTCTCATATTAATCTTCGAACAGTGCATTGAGGTGATACTTTGTCACTTCCATATGGTCAATGACATGAGTTCCCCTCAGAATTGCCAATATCTCACTAAGTCATTTGCTTTACCATATTTCTTTGAAACTGTTTTCTCCTGAAATTACTATATCTGCTGTGTTTGTCACATCCATTAATATAAAATAAAATGAATTTATATTAGCAATATTTTTTAAAATCGCTAAAAAATCTTGACATGAGAAACTCCTTTGATTCATGACATGGGGTTCAGATTTGCTCTCCTTATTCTGCAAACTACTTTAGATAAAGATGACAGAAAGATAGGTGTTTTCCACAGTTACTTAGAGTTTACAAACCTGCTGAAGTTGAGGAGTTTGCTTGACGCTAGTGAAGTAACAAACTCTCTAGAAGAGATGTCAGTGGTAGGAGCAATATGGTTGCAGTTGTTACCCATATATTAACACCCAGCTACTATTTATGGAAAATTACAAACTCAGATGCAAGCGAGACAGTCCTTCTAGCTTTCTTTAAAACATGAACATCTATAGTCATTATTGCTCTTTGCATTGTTATCTGTGCATGCACCAAACTCCTTAGCAGCACTTTATAATTCTGATCTCTGAGACTCAGTGATATTGCTAATAAAACCCCATTGAAATGGAAAGTGGCTAAAAAGCTGTTTGAACTTCTTTCCTGTCCTCTGACTATAGAGGTATAGTCCAAACCAGTGCTGGGTTTATAAGAGTACAAAAGCTTTCTTCTGCCCATGTACCTGCAGTCACCACTTTAAGTATATTGAGCTTCAGAGCACACAAAGGAGAGGCAGAAAATCCAAACCAATCTCTTCCCTTTCACTCCTTAAATCCTGACATGCTCCATCACCTCTTCAAAATAGTGAGCTGCCCTTCCCCAAAATGGAGAAAAGAAACAAAATCAAACGCAAAACAATGAAGGAGGGATAATCTGATCTTTAAATAAGGAGACATGTTGCTTGGGGCTTAAGCAGGGTGAAGTTTCACAATGATGTCACCTTCTTCTGAGAACGTGACCCCCGTGAGAGGTGAAGGGTGAAATATAAATACCGCTAATCCATTGTGTTTGTATATCTCTTAAATATGTGCCAAGTTTGGCATGACTGACTCCACCAACTGTCTGGCAAAGTAGGAAGTCTTCACTACAGGCTTTGAATGAGCAGTATTCATGGAAAGCTAACGACTGCACTTTTTTTTTCAGAGTGAAGTACAGCTTATTGATATATTTTCCTTAAAAATAGACCTAATTTTTGGTCTCATTTCTCACAAAACTGTCTGATTTTTCACAGACAAAAACAGAGGAACCATTGCTTTTCATACAAATAGCAGTATCCTCCATACTGTTGTCCACAATCCAAAGTTAAAATTCATGCGTGTGAAGTTCATTGTTTATTTGTTTTAAAGATCTGCTCCAATCCAAACAGGAATGCATTCAGGCAAGTCACGCTGCCTGTGTGATAGAGGCTCTTGGAGTGAATGACTGACACCACGGTCTCTCCTTGCCTGGCTGTTGATGTGTTGGTAAAGGTGGAAGAGGGCTACAACAGTAGAGATTTCTGGTTTTAGGAGATATAAATAAAATACATTGAGAATAGAAAAAGTTTCAAGAATTTTAAGGATGCCCGTGATTAATATTTTTTGTTATTGGAATATCCTTGGAGAAAGCTGTGTGTCAATGTAGTGGGAGCAGAAATGGAAACTCATCGAGAAACCACTGTCCAAGCTCTTTGTATTGTCCATATCTGTCTCCTTTTAAGACCAGCAACATATGAAGCACAATCATAGATTGCATTTTAATAATATTGTTATTTAAAAGCACAAATGCTTATAGGCATAGCAGCTGGTAAGAGGACCAGAAGCTGCTGCCCCATCTCACAGAACAGAAGAAAAGTAAGTGCTCTACCAGTTGGGCCAGGGAATTTGTTCAATCCAACATTTCTCTGCAGAGAACTTTAATGAGAGGGACACAGACAGAAGGAGGATAAAGGATAAAGGAGAAATACTTATCTGTTTTTAAGAGGAAAGACAAACTTTGGCAAAATTGTTGAGCCCCAGGAGACACAGCTTTTCCATGCATGGGTAAATCATGCAAACTCCTTCTCTGTGAATGTGAGAAATTCTTTTCTGCCCTGCTTCTACCTAGCCAGGTCTGCAGGCATTTCTGTTGCTCTCTTTCTTCCTTTTTTACTGCACAAAATAAAGTTTCCTGTTTTCACAGCTAAGGGCTTATACATCCTGTTGCCATCCAATCTTTTTTCTTTATTTTAAGTAGGTCCCTGCTAGTTTTGACTGGGCAAAATATTTGTCTTTTCTGTGCTAAATTTGTGCACAGGTACTCTTGGACTTTTTGCAGTGCCTCAAAGAGTGGCATGTAATGATCTCAAGATTATCTATCAACACTGATTCTTTTTATTTCTCCAAGTTCTGACTTTTTCTCGGAGCAAAGACATTGCTAGTTTCTCTAGTCTGTACAGTACTCATTATAACCAAATCCTATTCCAAGAATAAGGCTCCTGGTTGGTTCCGTAGTACCAATTCAGCAATACCTAAAGCATGAAAGACTAAATATTTGTACATCACTTTGATCCTGTTCCCATGTTCATGCACATACCAGTCTTCACTAGGGACACTTTGAAGAGCAGGAACTGTGTTTTACAGTCCCCATGTGCAAGAAGATGGGTAAAAGTCACATAGTGACTCACTCGTGCCTGAACATGTGTCTAGAGTGATTGTACATGTGTTAAAGCATCAAAGACATCCATGTGGGCTAGGAGTTATGGCACAGGGCCTACAGAACCAACTGTGGAGAGGCCACAGAGGCCAGGTAAGATAGCCCAAAGCTATGTGACCCTGTGCATTTCTCAGTATCTTGTGAATGCCACCAGAGCGACTCTCTGTGAGCTGTGCTAGATGGCCGTGTCAGGCTGGAGCAGGGGTACTCCTCTACACAGGCCAGAAAGCCTGCCAGAAAACAACAAAAGTGCTCGAGGAACATTAAAGTTTCAGCCTAACTTTTATTTAGCTGTTAATTAAGCCACTGGCTGTGTCTAGACTACAGGACCTGGGAGTGCTGCCAAGCGCCTGTGCGTGGTGTGTACCCACCCTGCTGCATCCTGGCTCCAGACCGGGGCGTGATGCCCGTGTTTGCCTCCCACAGTGCCCAGCTGAACCAGGAGCCCCGGCACACTCTCAACAGGACTGAATTCGGGTGTCCATGACCACCACTCTGGGAGCCTCACAACACCGCCAAAGGTTAGTGAGGACACGGCCTTTGTCATCAAAATAGCAGATGACTTTATTTTCCAAATGGTGTTACAGCCCCCTCAAATGCTAGGTTGAAAACATTGAAAAACAGTCTTCTAGGCAAGCTAACAAAAGGATAATTCAATAATGTAGCCAAGTCCCACTAGCTTTGAGAAATTAAGCAGTCAGTGGAGCTCAGCCTATGGTAAAGTTAAGCAATATTTAGTGATTCTGGACAGACATCAATTACTTGCCAGAAGTTGTAACTCTGAGTGCTGAACCAAAGATATGGATCAAGCAGTCAAGTACAAGGGCGTCTCATTTGGAAATGAAAAGGTTGGTTCAATACTTAAAAACCAACAGTTTTCATTTGTTGACTCAAGCTGCAGATCTAACTTGATACAAAAATGGTATTTATAGTCTTGTTTTGGGTCACTATACATTTAAGAATATCTCCTGGGGTGGCCTTATCGTCTGAGGTACTATCTGGATAACTTCATGGCATGATTCGCTCTGTACACAGGCTGATACAAGAAAACTGTGAAGAGGAGAAAGAAAACTTTGCCTGGAGAGCAACAGGAAATATAAGATCTGGTAGAAGGATTCAATGGGAGATTAAGGACAAGGACAGGACAAGAGGCAAAAAGCAAGAAACTTGTGTTGCTGGAGTAGATCAACTCATATCACAGCACTTTTGCAAGGTTAGTGTATAGTTCTCAATTTGGAAGTGGATGACAAAAACAATGCAGGTTTGTAAGGTCAGAGCCACTTTTCTCTCTGAAATGTATGTGCCGGCTAGAGGTGGCATTTACCCAGACACCAATGAGAGATGGGAGGAGCTGTTTAAGAGATTTATCTGATCCCAAAACATACATCGAACTCAACGTATTTCTAAGAATTGTGCATATTTCTCCCTTGAGTCAGATGAAAGTTCAGAGCAGTCATCTTATGTGCAGCCATTTACAGGCCAGGAAAGAGAAAGCTGGTGCAGACGTTTGCTGCCAAGCAGAAGGAAGCCTCCAGCTTCTCCTCATGGCCAGGTCTACACACTGTGCAAAAGCCATGTACTACACCGAGATCTCTTCTTCCTGAGGACACCCAAACAGGGACAGTGAAGCTGACACCTTCATCTTAGCAGCCGGTTTGCTTTGAGGAACAGAGACGGCCATGTGGTCAGAAAACCACTGAGATAGCACAGACAAAAGTCATCACTTTGTGATTAGTGGTGTGGTAACATCCGCCTGTGGCTTTGCAGGGCAGCCTCCAGAGGAGGCCAAATCAGCCACATCATCTCAAGACGCTTCAAATGCAATCCATCTGCCTCCGTTTTTTGGGTAGGCAAGAAAATGTCTGTCTCTAAGAATTGCCACCTAGTTTCCATCTCTGAAAAGTAGCTATACTTCAGAGATGGACCCATTTTAGGGATGAAAGGAGACAGCAAACACCCTCACTGTTCATACAGCTGTTCTATCTAAACTTTGTATATAACTAAAAGTTGTATAATACAGAATCACTGGCAAGACAGACTTTTTTTCTTTTTTTTTTCTTTTTTTTTTTTCTGGAGTAAAAGCTCAATATCAGTCTAAGAAAAACAATCTGGAACTGAGACACCTGCCATAATATTATTTTCACTTCATACTGTATTTCATTTGAGCTTGACTTTAAAAGGACATGTGTGGCTGTGTGCATTAGAAAAACAGTAGATTTAACTGTGGAAAGTGGAGTCAGCAGTCATGAAAACTTTTACCATGTGACAAGTATATAATCTCCCTGTAACACCAGACCATAATATATAATACATAGCTGAGAACTGAGCAGAAAGGAGAAAATCAGTCATTTACAAGTAGTCCCTTGTGTCTTACCTTTATTACAGAAGGGCTTTGCATAAAGTCTGTCTTGCCAGCTTTTAGTGTGCCACTGCAAATGAAAGAGAGGAGGATTGCCCAGGCAGCAGGCTTTCTGGACTCAGGTTGTAATTTCTCTCCCTATTAATAATGAGCCCTGTGAAAAAGAAAATAATTCACACAGTGTAGGGCATGTAACCTACTACATGTGCAGATTAGCAGTGATACAGAGCCCTGATGATGCTGGCAAATGAGGAGTTAGAGCAACTAACCTGGATACTAACAGGTATCACTCACACGTGGATCAATACATAACAGCAATTCACATGCATTTGATGGACCAGGATCTTTAAAATTTTACTGACTGTGATTGTACAGCTATAAGGGATAATTCCTCCTAAGCACTAGCAGTGGTAGTAAATATTTATATTTATACTATGGTGGTGTCCAAAGGAACCAGTAGGGGACCATTATGCACAGAACTGTATAAAAAAGAAAAGATATAATCCTTTCCCTGTGGAGTTAACCATCTAGGGGACACAAATAAAAGGTAGAAGAATGGGAATAAAATGTACATGCAAATGAGTATAGCAGCTTTGTGGGGCAGCTTTGTGAGTTGTAAGATTGTTTTTTTTATTCATTTAAGGAAGAGATAAAGATGCACAATGGTTACTATCAAGTCACTGGGACATTCTAGGGGTCTGGAATTAATTTTGCTTCAGAAAAATGGGGTTATAAAAATTTTCTACCTTTTTTTTTTTTTTTTTTTTTTAAATAGAAGCAGGAAAAAAAGTGTAGATCATCATAGTAATTTCTGCTTATTTGAATGTATAACTATTGGACCAGGATTTTGTCAGCTATAACATGCTAAGGAATGAGCCTTAATTTGCAAGTCATGTGAATATACATTTAGACACATAAGAAATCCAACTGCTGATCACTGTCATACCTGGTTTTAGTGTGAGTCTCATGTGAATAGCACATCAGGTGCATGCCCTGGGAGGGACATCCACCCCTCTCCTTGCAGGGCTGTGTGGAAAGCAAATCTCCCACAAATGCACATACACACGTGATGAGCAATTCCAGTTCCCTTACAGGAAAAATAAAAAAATTAAAAAATCAAGGTCAAGTTATGCCTCTCCCTTTTCCAAACCCTGGTGGAAGAGAGGGAGGAGGAGTGTCACCCTGGGGAGGCTGTAGGACCGATTGGCATTGCTCCTGAACTGCCATCTCTGTGGTGTCATTGTGTGGCTGAGAGGGCTGAGTGGGGAGGGGACCTGCCCCGCTCCCAAACCTGTCCCTGGTGCCCGTGGGAGCAGCTCTTATGGTGGGCAATCCTCAGTAGGAAAGAAGAGCATTCAGATCTGGTATTTAGCTCCTGAGTTTCCCTGAATTGTTGATTGTTTACTAGTTAAAGTGGAGTTCTTGGGTGGATATTAGCAAAGAAGGAACTAATTAGGCAACTTCTGTAATCCTGTCAACACTACTCTGGCTTGCTGGTACAGGCTGAGGCATTTTCACATTTTATTCTTCTTTATTCTGAGCATTTTTCAGGTAACAGAGAAGTGGAAGAAAATGGCAGCCTTTTAAAAACTACTTCACTATAACTTACCTTGACAGAAAAATGAAACCACTTTTTCTCATGTTTTCCATGCATACTTCTTTCCCACGTTTCCCCCTTCATTTCATGGCAACCTGTAATCTTGGAACTGATCTAAAGAGGCCTTGTTTTGCACATATCTGTGTCTTATAAAATGTATTCTTCATCACTCTTTAGGAAAAAAAGAAGTTGTTCTGAGACACTGGAAGCAAAGCAGGGCTTCAAGCGACACAGTAACAGTTTCATTGTTTAACTTAAATAATGAAGGCTTTGGGGTTCTGGTTTTTATTTTTAAATGTTGGAAGCAAAATATGGTAGTGATGTTTGAGTTATGAACAATGTCACTTATTCTTTTTCTACTTAAGAGTCAATATTACAGCAATGTTCTGGGCTACAGTGTTCTTAGCTGTGGGGAATATTGCTCTAGCTAGATTTGGGGCATAAATACGTAGAAAAGAAGGATGGCAAGGAACACTAATGCTGGTTTGTGTACTGCTTTCTGGAAAATTTGATTCTTCTTTCTTGTAGTCTGTCCTTTTCCAACATGACAGGAGTAAGGGTTGATTAAAGAAACAAAGAACATGCACAAGCATAATACAAAGTTGGCAACTTAAATTTACATAACTTAAATTCTTAGTTTAAAAGACATAAATAAGGAAAAAAATTCCCCCCAGGAATTCAAACAAAACTTATTTGGATTTTGTACTTTCAACATTATAAACCAAATGCTCATTGCCCAAAAGCAGAAAAATACTTAAAAGACTGTAGCTGCAGGAAAGGGAAGAAGGAGGTTTAAGTTTCTGAGACATATTAGAAAAGCATTCTAAGATCAGAAGGACAGACATTATTATCTGTTCTGACCCTAAATGGCTTTGTCTGATCGTTTGTTTCTTTTGTGATTCTGCAGCGCTCTGCTCCCTTGGAGGAGGCTGTTTAGCAACTACCAGTGGCTGTTTCTAAATTACTGACAAGGACAGTCTCCTTCTTGAGTCAGGTTAGAAATGGGTCTCCTCATCATTCCCACTCTGGATGTTCTTTTTGTTTCTCTGTTCTTACTGCTGTTTCTGCTTATGGCATGAATCCCATATCCCTCTCCTGTAATAAATATTAGATACATCTGGGTTTAGGACTGTATTTTTGAAGTTTCCTTTTTTTTTCCTCACAATTTCTTGTTTAGTCTGTGCACACAAACACCACCACCTCACAGCTGAAAATATTACACCAGACCAAAGAGCTTTCTGTTTTCTAGCTCAGAAATAAAATACTACAGGTGTGTCTGCAAGTGTCAAGTGAAAACAACCCACAAAAACAACACAACAAAATCACATGGAAATGGCGAAAACAGTAACAGCATTAGAAAGGTTTGATTATTCATATGATAATTGGCAGCTTTAATGTGAACTTTTTACATAGTCGAGCCAGTGAGATCAATTTAATCCGGGTGGGTTATTCTTCTCTTAGTGTAAAAGACCATTGATTCCTTCTATTGGCTCAGTGAGGGAGCTCTTCAGCACAGTGGCACACTGAGGAAGCTGGTTGAAAGCCACTGAAATCAGCAGGAGCTTTTTAATGGACTCTGATTCAGGTCCCAACACTGTATATAACTGCTGTCCTTTTGCAAAACTTTCTGTTTCTTGAATACAATTGGATTACCTAAATAAAACTCGGTTTTCCTAGTTAAATATTCTGTGGGAATCAATTCTTTATGGAGAAAATATTTTGCCTGTGCTACATCTGCTGTGTATTTAAAGTTTGTAAGTGTTGCCATTTATAATTGCTTCATCATCCTTTGTTCAGGTGACTAATTATAATAAAATATATTTTATGCATAAAACAGTATGAGACTCGGTTTTATACATTTCATTTAATTACTTTTTACTGTGACAAATCACATTGTTAGAAATGTATTAACAGATGGGGTGGATTTTAAAGTCAGTATAAATTATGACTCCTTAATTTTTGCAAGTGTTGAAGAATTTAATTGTCTCCATTCAGATTTTTGGCTTAACTCCTGTGGTTTGACTTGTTAGGATTCCAGACATGCAACACAAGGAGCAGAGAATTTCTGGACTGTTCAGTGTCTTTTTTTGGGGGGGAGGGGGAAAAGGGGGGGGAAGTCCTAAGAAGGAAAGGAAGTTAGGACAAAAGGAAGGTCTGAACAGAAGTGCTCAAAATGGCCCGTCCCAGAGCGAGGGCTAGGATGTCGTAGAGCTCTCATTGAATAGCCCTGCTTGTTAGGGGCAGCAGAAGCAGGAGTCTCTTGTGTTGCCCACATACCAGCTGCAATTAAATAAAGGCTCCGAGTGTAACCCCAGTCCAGGAGTGGGGAAACTCTTATCCAAGTATAAAATCAGAGCATGGGTAGCTGCAGCTAGCTGTAAAACATAGCAGAGAAGCACTGTTTCAGTGCCCTTTCCTTTCCTTTCCTTTCCTTTCCTTTCCTTTCCTTTCCTTTCCTTTCCTTTCCTTTCCTTTCCTTTCCTTTCC